>JAGVSL010000024.1:2418485-3627728 GCA_022494535.1 Himalopsyche phryganea
ACATTTTTTAAGAATATAGCCTATTATTTGTTGCACATAAATTGAAAAGCAATGACATTATTTTTATAAATTCTTTACCTAGCCCATCGTAATGATATTGCGTTTTACGGATTTCATTTGGAGTTACGAGTTTTACAATCTAATCTGACGATGTGTTAGATATTCTTGCTAGTTCCGTATTCCATAGAAAATCATCACATTGCTGATCGGCACTGAGTTGGTGGCATGTGAACCTTAACGGTTGGAGGTGGAACAGCCATAATGCAGTAAAAAAATGATTTGCGAATACTCGATGTTTATAAAAACATTATTTTGAATTGCAATTTTATTTATATTTCGATATTTGTATCAATTGAAAAAAAATTTACCAGGAGATTCTTCCGTCTTGTGTATAGTTATATTTAGTATGTAAGAAAGTGAAATAATATGTATTTCTCAATTTCAAGTAAAGCCTTTATATGATATATTTAATAATAACAGAAAAATAGAATTCTGAAAGTGGTTACAACTTGACCTGCTGTCCTCTATAGTACAGGGTTGTATAGGTACCTGTAAACACGCGATACATATGAAACGAAAGTAATTGGTCAGACAAAAAATTGTCAAAATATTCTATTTTCGAACGTACCCTTGTTTTTGGACACTCTGTTCAAACTATCAAAAAAACATTTTTTCTGAGCAAAATTACGCGCCACTTTCAAAGCGTTTAGTCATAATTCTTTTTCGATTAGCATAATACAACTCATCCTTGTCTATTGCTAATAGACACAAGGTTAAAAAATATATAGAACGCGATGAAAAATGTTCCTGATTAAAATTTCTTATCACTGAAACATTGGAGGCCCAAAATGGACCTCATAATTATTAATGATTATACACTGGCTGCACCTAACTAGCACACTGCACCTTACACATCATCAGCATCATAATGTATTAAGGAGAAATGAAGCACAGGAGATTCTGTGACCATGACATTTGTTCATTAGAAGAATAATTGCATAGAGATAAACGTAAGAAAACCAACTGTAAATTTGAAAAATGAAGATATTAAGCCTCAAAGTTTGCACGTGTTTTTAAAGGCTTTTGGTTAATTTTGTGAATGTGAAAACTATTGAATATTATGGCTATTATTAATAAACTCTATTACATTTTATAAAATATAGAAAACATTCATAGATTTTACAATATTAATCAATAATTCAGTTGGTTCTTTTTTATTTTATGACAATTTACATACAGACAGCAGTTGCAATCATTTTGCGTAAAGGAACCAACAGTTGGTACCATATTTTCTATGGATTCGGCTGTAACTTTGTAGATGTTCATTTTTAATATAAAATTAAAATTGATAACTTAGTTATTCTACTTGTTTTATCACTAATGTTACGCGTTTCGCCTCTTTAATAAGCATCTTCAGACTGTCAGTTGGTTTCTTTTTACCCTTCAATATGCTAAACCATGAACAATGTATTTATCATAAGGGAACCAAGTGCAAATAAACATTTTTATGTTTTGAATACTGTATGAATAATTACGTATTATAACGAAATATTTTATGATATTTTTATTCCTGCTAAATATTAAAATCAACGTGCGCGTGTCTTTTCAGCAAAATGTTAAATATTTTGGATCCTTACATCACTTGTTATGCATAACAGATTCATTGCAGTTGGTTCTTTTAACGTGACAGAAAGTTTTACGGTTTAATATATTTTGTTTATAAAGCAAAAGGGAAATAATGTAAATAGAATGAAAACAGCCCGAATCGAACTTGGATCTCTTTAGCATATCGAACTTTGGACTTTTCTGATCAGTTCCCATTCATAACTCAAAATACCTAAAAACGCCAATTGACCCCAAATGCCGAAAATTGTCTTGGTCTTAATTTGGTTATTTTTTGTCAACAGGTTTATCAATTAAAAGATTTTTTGATCAATAAGCTGTGTTCTCAATAAATTACTCAAACCATCTTCATTCACAAAGATAAATATTTTCGAGAAAGGGTATCTCCACATCAACCAACCGGTATGAACAATGTTTTTAGGACAACCCTGTTTTTCCGCATACAGGCTCAATTATTTATTGCATTCATATTTTTTACTAATAAATAGAAAACAGGGAAAAACGATTTCGTCATGGTAGCTTAGATGCCAGATATTTATGTCATTTTTAAATCACACGACAAATTCAACGCGAATATTTCTAATGTCATTTGAGATCAACTCATGGAGGAAAGACATCATAATCACCCATACCCAAGAGCTCAAATGTTAAATTGAAAAATCTGATCGCTATGACCACTAGACTACATAGGCGGACAATGACAAAGTGCAATAGAATATTGGCATCGTCGCAATTGATTAAGATAAATATTGCTATTATCCATCCCAAAACTGTCCGGTTTTAACATAGACTGATATTTACAATTTTCAGTAGTAACCATTGACAAAGACCGTAGAGCGCGATTCCCTCCCACCCATCCGATCCTAAAAATAGGACGCAGCGAGAGCGATTAGCCCACCATGTCCTAGACCTATTTTTATATCTCTACTCTCTTCTAAAAAGAGAGGTTGAACAACTGAGTACCTTTCAGTTTTCATAGAAAAACTTCTATTGATATACTCCTATTAGGAGTTCTTATGCTCCATATACTAATATCAATAATTTCACCGTTTTCGTTTTCGGTTTATTTTCTTTAACATTTTCACGGATCTTGATTTCCAATAGAATAATCCTAAGTCGAAATAGCCTTTTTTGATCGCATTATCAGATATAAACCGTCTCAGTAACTTTTGATTGACTAGCATTTTCATAACGACCTTTCAGCGCAATGTAAAGGTTCACGAACTCGTTAAAGATTGCTTGTCTATGGTTGAACGACGTTGTCTTTGAAATCGATATCTCAAACTTTTGAAATACAAAAGAACCCAGATTTCATTTTTTCACTGAACATGGAAAGAACATTAAAACATAAAATCAAACTCAATATATTGTAAATATAATATTATATTATGGCATACCCGAGGTAAAAAATGTTACCACATTTTTTATTTTTTTTCCCTAGCTGTGTCGACTCTTAAGAGATAATAGGTTTTTGGCCATTTGGCGAAAACCGTTAATCGTTTACCGTTGCCTAAATCTCATGAATCGTCAATCTTATTTTTTTTATAATAATCATTGGTCTCTCGGAGTATTTGTTTATACTATCGCACTTTTCTTACATGGAAATAAACCATGTCTAGCAAAGAGTTAACACCTGTTTTTTCAGAAATGCTTTAAATTGATTTACGATTAGAGTTAATTCTAGGTTACCGAGTTTTGATGTCTGAAAAATTTAATGTATCGCATATAGCGATTGTATAAAAAATTTTGAAATGTACCAAAAAGTTAGTTTTCTCACACTTTTTCTCACTTATATTTAAAGTAGAATGATACTAAATATAATTAAAAAAAAAACAATTTACAAGTACATTTATATTTATATATATAGTAATCATCTTTCGGGGATATGTTTTTATTGCCTTCCATTGTGATTAAATCAATTGAGTCAATCTTCTGCCTCGAGACAACGCTCGTTATTTCTTTTAATTATGTTAAAAAAGTGATTAAGCGCTATTATATTATAATTTTATAAAATATTAATTTTATAAAATATTGATGTGATAAAAAATATACTATACCCTCTTAATTGAGTATTTTAATCGATGGCTTATTTATAGAGTGTTAGGAAACGGCTGGTATTAAGCAAGTCACTTCGTCACTGTTACCTCCCGGTTTTCTTAATCTATAGGGGTGAGTGGTAAGCAATGAAAACATTACAGATAGCTATGCCTGTCGCTAAGTGTCGGAAGGAGAATTGTTGAAGATAATTGTCATGTGTAATGCAATCACCATCAATCATTCTAATTAAAAATTTAAACATCATAACAAAGAATCGATCAAAATATATAATATAAATTGCGTTGAGGTTTTCATAACATATAGTTTTATAAAAATTCATGCTAGCTTTATAATTGATGTAAAAAATATTACGGATTATTAAAATAAACAAAGTATTTTAATTAACTAATAAAGTTTGACAAGAAATAATTATCTTTCATTGTTGAAAGCTAGAATTGAATGACATTATGATCAGAACGAAAACTAAAATAATAATGTATTTTACAAAATATTTTATAAGAAAATTGCTGTGAATCAAGACAATCGTAAAATTGTAAAAAAAGACAACAAAAAATGTTATGCTTCCTGAAGTTACTTAATCCAATGTAATAAATACATACAAATAGGGTAAAACAAACTGATTTTGGCCACCAACATATTTGAATCAAGATTATCGAAATGAAGTGTTGGTCTAGTGAAGTATGATGTCAAATTTTTGTTTGAAGTATGGTTAACGTTAATGTTTATTTTTAAAATATATGATTTTAATGAACTTAAATCATAAATGAGCTTAGATAAATAATTATTTAAAGACATCGGTGTCTTTATCGTAGTACAATAATTATTAAACACCCCACGCCCTTATAAGTAAAAACGGAATTTCAAAGTTACACTATTGAATGCAGAAGAACTCGCATACACTGACGGTAAGAAATGAATGATTACGTCTCACAATGATTGACACAAATTATGGATAACATGATCGTAATATACAATGATATCATCGCACACTCGGTTTTCAGCAGAGCCCCCCGACGGCCAAAAATATAGTTGTACTGGTACTTGATCAGTTGTTATTTATTTTCAAACAATTATTTGGTAGTCAATTGCTAAGGCTTTTTTTGGCGAGTATTACTTTAAGTAAATAAAAAATAAAGCGAACAAATGTTTCATCGGATAAGAATAACTGCCCAAATTTAATGCGAAATAATGGAAGCCTGCGTTAGTCACTAAACAATGGCGGCTTAATATATGCCGATAAGATAATTACATGTATTTAGCTGTTCATATCTTCTACAGAGAGAGAAATGTTATAAAATGAAAAAACTTGCTAATTAACCGAAGCGGAGTAAGAATTTTTTCCTATTTGAAATCTAAATAAATTCATGGTATCTATCGGCAAATTTCCAATACTTGCCAGTTATTATCGTGTTCACCCTATTTAGTTTCTTGTCGAATATCGATTTGGCAACTTCGGTGAGATACTTTTTGTACTTCTTTGACGCGAGTTTGCCAAAAAAGAAACTTTGCTTTTGTTTAAGGCAGGCAACTGTTTTACCGGCAGTCAAGCGAATCGATTGTGGAAAAAAGAATGTAAAAGAAAAATAGACATTTTCTAAAACTATTTAAGATAAAGATGCTGTATATGCCTCCATAAAAAGATTGAAAATACGCCAAAGAATACTGTCAATAAAATTATTTTACGGCGGGGCTTACTTTCACTTATGTTATATTTCAATGATCTATAATCTATATCTATATAGTATAACTCGTTAACGACAGCCAGAGCTTTAAATTATCTTTGTTGTGTCCTATAAGTTTTCATAATTAGATCTTAATTACTGAGAGTAGAGAGAGTACCATAATACTAACTAGTAATTTCCTAATGCCATCTTTATACCGTTAAATTCTCCATAAAGAGAAATTGCGCGAGAGACCAGTGTATCAGAATTCTTTAATTTTTTGGTAGTTATTTTTATCGCATAGTAGGCTTCCAAACCCAGTATCCTGGTCAATTATTCAATCCTGAGATTTTCTTGATATTTAGTTAGACAATGCTGGGATTTTGGGATTCAATGGAAATGTTAAAACAACAATTCATTTTTCAAATTAAATATTTCTTGATTAATTACAACGTGTAAGTACCTCAGTTTGTTTATGTACATTTTTTTAAATACATATTTATCTATTGTAGTCTCCTCGGATCAGATATTTAAAAAAATATATATTATGTTTTTTTTGTATTATTTTATAAAAAAAATTAATTTTATCTGTAAATAAAATAATAGAGTCCGATTCTCAATACTTAAAAACCATTTCCATGATAAAAAAAATATAAAATCATGTATTCATTCCAATTGAAGCAATAATGGACAGAAATCTAATTTTAAACATACAATTTAAAACACGAAATTACTCTTAGTGACGAATTTCGCGGTTGAAAAACTGTGAATCCAAAAATCCCGGAATCGTAAAAAGGGTCAAAGATTGGATGCCCTAGTCAGTATGTACTCATAAATTAATTCATTTTTTTAACCATCTGCGACCTCACACTAAGAATAGTATGTCTATCATTTTTTTCTAAATAAATCATTTTTACATGTTTAATCACTAAACTTTTGTGTTAGGCTAATATCATTCTATGCTAGAAACATCTTTTTCGTCGTATATAAAGTTTCTCACAATTGATATTTTATCAACGCAATCAATTCCTAATATTCATGAAATTAAACAGTTGGAAGTTTGGTAATATTACATATCAATGTCTTCACAAGTATCAACTCGTGTTCAAGACAAACAATTCGTTCTAAAATCATGCTTTTCAGAAGTTAAGTCTATCCCATTCGGTTTTACAGCTTTGTATATTAATTTCACAAATATTTGATGTTCAGACAGTATTTTCGATCGATGCATAACTTCAAATGCGATTTTCTCAAAGCTGTGACGTTATGGTGCTTTTACATCGAATGAACCGTATGTGAAGACAATTATATAAAATATATACATCCGAGTTTGGAGGTGGTATTTTTAAGTTGTATGACATTTGACTTATAGACGCTATTTTAAGCAATTTACAATGAGGATACGATCAGGGTAAGAAATAGACTATTCAACGTTTATATTCAGCTGAGCGCCAGGACGAAAACGTCTGTTACAGAAGATAATGAAAAATATCATTGAATGTGATAATTTTTAAACTCTTCTTATTCATTTATTTAAAACGGTGAATTTCCACAGAGTGGCCGCTGAATGCAACGGAAATAGTATTTTTCGTCACGTGATTTGAATCTAAGTAAAAGGCTATCGTAAAGTTTAGGAGATAAATTTTTCGTAAGATCCGACAGTGTGATACAAGTACATATTTACAAATATTATCAAAGTATCAGGCTGACATAAATATGACGAGGAGTAAGATTATTCATAATAATAGTTAATGATTAATTGTTTATATCAAAGGCACCGATTGTGGGAGGCATTTCTTGATTGAGTGGTGGTGCCAAGAGATATTTAATTTGCGAGTCTTTCCTCTGTCGGAAAATCGTTTTCCGAATTAAAAGCGGCGATTAGGGGCCGTGAAGGGCGATGGAAAGATACGTGGTGGCTCGGTAAGCATAGAAATTTGCGGAGGAAACTTGATTAAATTTACCCTCATGAAACTCTTATATTTAAATGATTTCTTAAAAAAATTGATTAAGATTTTTATCTCAGCAAAAATAGTTAATACCTTCATCATACTTTTGTATAAAAAATGAATTTCTACAAAGCTACCGCTGGATCTACCAAAACATAATGTATTACTTTGCGGAAGTTTACTTTACATTTCAACATGAGTGATGACTTTGTAACGTTAAGAGTATACTATAACCGCTATATGTTGAGTTTTTTTGGTGTTAGAATTTAAAGTTCATGAACTCCTAATTGAGCATATTAATATGAGCTGTTTTTAGCATACCTTTTTTTATTCGGTCGAACAGTAAACCTCTCGGTTTTGAAGAGTGTAAGGACATTAAGGATATATAATATGAATAGGGCCAGTAAATTACTAGTCGGTTGCTAATTGTTCGGCCTCGTTTTATTAGTAGTTGGGTGGGACAGAGTGAAAACATTACACACATCCATGCTTCTAAACAAAAATCAATTTATGGATGTGTCCGTTCGAGAATTCACGCCTGTAGACATCGCAAGCGAATATGACGGACATCCAAAAGGGTTGAACACTCGGCTATAGGACTAGTTTTTAAGGGCATATGAGTTTGCAGAAAAGTGAATTAATGAAGTTGCCGATGCAGGGGAAATTTTTATTTCTATTGTTGAATTAACGCACAAAACATTTATCAATCTTGCATACTTGGACGTAATATAACAATTTCAGTAAGCAATTCTTCGTTAAAGCGAATAAGTAAGTTTTATTCTCATTTCGCAAAAATCGTTAATCGTTTTCCGTCGCCTAAAAAATCTTTAAAAAAGTATTTGTTTACACCGAGGATGCCCAACCGGTCGATCGCGATCGACCGCTCAATCCCAAAGCAAAATTTGGTCGATCCCGAAAACTTATGTGAAGTTTGAAAAAATATATTATTTTACATAAATATATTTACAGCCGACGATGACAAATCAAATCCCGGCGATCGGACTATTCGGCTCGACTTAATTCGTCTATCTCCGAATTTCATCATGCTTTGGATGTATGAATTTATGCGAATTTTCATTTTCTCATATGAATTACAAACAATCCAAATATCGTATTCGTTTGACAGATTACCACCTCGATAACTGTATTCGCTTTGCAACAAGTGGTTATCAACCAGATTATCTGCAGATTGCCAACAATACACAATGTCAAATATCTCATTAAATTGAACATTTGAATTATTGTATTTGAATCAATAAAAAACCGCATAATTTCTTTAGTCTTTTTTTACTCTCTCAAAAATGAAATATATGTAATATGTGCAATAAAAATAATAATGAAAAGTATGTTAAAAATATCCGAAAATACTAAATTTTAATTATTTTTTAAGCACATAATAAAATTTCCTGTAAGAATCGTAGTAGAAGTCAATCCCTAGAAAATTTTAAATTGAAAAGTAGCTCCCAAGGCAAAAAAGGGTTGGGCACCTTTGGTTTACACTATTGCACTTTTACTTAAATGGAAATAGTAAAGTTTTCAAGCCTGTCTAGCAAAGAGTTGACACCTGTTTTTCAGTCGAGACTAGATTAGGGTTTATTGTAGGTCATCGAGATTTGATATCTGAGACAAAATCGTAGAACAAAGTATTTTTAAGAAAATGATGTGAAGGGAATTTGCAGTTTATTGAATATGACGATTCTATAAATATTTTTGAAATGTACCAAAGAGTTCGTTTTCTTGCATTTTTTCTGACTGATATTTAAAGTAGAATTATACTGAACATATTTAAAAAAAAAAATAGAGCAACAAGAAATTCTATTTTATGCGTCTTTTAACAAATACTTTGAGAGTGCAATTATTAAAAGAAAAAAAAATATTTCGACGTTTCATATTTTTCAGTCGACGGAAAACGATTAATGATTTTCGCGAAATGAGAGAAAAACCTAATGCTTCATCTTAAGGTTTATTTTTGATATCAATATAATATATCGTTGTTATAACTATGAGATATTGGCATTGTTTGAAAAGAATGATTCACCCTGAAAACAAATGAAGAACAATTTTTTCACTGCCTCGTCGTTTCAGCAATATCAACACTGCCTTACTAGAAAAATCCATTTCTTAACACAATGATTCCGAAACCTATATATTATATATTGTGTTCGTATGTGTTGTCGGTTCCGTGGTGCAGTGGTGAATGTCGTCGGCATTGGTTACGGATCTCAGTATTATTTAATCGATTTATGGATTTTGTTCGTAGGCATGGAAATATGAGATGTTTAAAATTCCCTCCCACCCATTCGATTCTATAAAATGTGGCGTAACGAGAGCGATTAGCTAACTACCTGTCTTATCCTAGCCCTGCCTTCAATCCCTACTCTCTTAAAAAAAGAGAGAAGTAGAAAAAACTTCTGTGTAGATACCTTCATTAGAATGCTATATTCTCCACATTCGAAGCGGACGTGGTTGAAAAAATGTTTGTGTTATTTTAATGCAGCAATATTATAACAAAATCTGTTGTACACACTAATATTTAGTGAAACATAACATCATCGGGATACTGAGATATTTGTTTTTACTAGTTGTAGGAATGAACAATTTTTTTAATGTACTATTTTAAAAATAAATGGATTTTAAAAGTAGCATTTAAATTTTATTTTAGTAGGTATTCTGAGAATTACTAGTTTGCACTTTATATTGACGATATTATGTAAATTTATTTATATGTCTGACATATATTTATATTCGGTTTTTTAACACAACCATTTCTACGAAGCAACGCATTGAATACTTAATAATAACTAATTACTCAAAATTAAAAAAATATTTAAATATGGAATAGACAACAACATAAGCTTTTTTAAATACAGCGTAACATGTGGCGTTCGTTTCATAGACATTTTAAGTTGATATAAAAATTGCTACAATTTATAAACATTAAGTAGAAAAATGGTACGCAAAACACGGAGCGCTCCTCGTTCACGTATTCCTCAGAGCGGCAAAATGAATCTTTCAATGAGATGTAATGTCGCCTCCCATAAACTTTGAATCTCTTTTTGAATTTAATAATAATATTCCGTAGAAAAAATAATATCTTTAGAGGAAATATAAGCTGAATAATAACAGGGGAAAACATTTTCCAGAGAGGATATCATTTAGATGAGAAAAGATAATTTGATAGCCCATTTACGAGAAGATCTTGATTGTGTTGCATAAAGATAACGGGGTTCCAAGAAATCCGTAGCAAGTTGGTTCACCGTCGGATGGCGCAGTATCTAGGAACTTAATACCATGTGCTTTGTTTATTTTAAAGATTCATTATAGTATGTCATTCATTTAGCTTTAGCATATAAAACAATGCTTGTTGTAAGAAGTTTGCTTATGCAAATAAAATAAATATTCGGTGAAAATGTGTTTTGAGGATTAATTCGTCTAGATTATGTTGTTAATAGTGTTTTCAGGAGGTGGTTCTTTACGATTTCTTGTCTCGGGTTAGAATTATGGACTTCAACTCGAATATTCAATATATTCGGCCGTTTTTTAACTATTAGATATTCGAATATTTGGGCCACTGTTAGAATATTAGTGTTTTAATTTTTAATCTCCCTATTTTAAAAACAATAATGAATACACCAAGTAGTGTTTTTTTTGCCTTCGCCCAACACGAGTGCTTTCACTATTTTATCATAAATACATGAGTTTGACGAATGACTCGGGGCTTAAAACCTCTTTGAACATACCGTAATTTCAGTAATTGAAGAAATACAGTTGTTGTAATCCAACGCAGCTGCAAATTTTACATATTGTAATACAATGGTACTGTATTGAAATGTGTCTAATGCTATGTTATAAAAGTATTTTCTTACTTCAGAAACTATTCGAATAGTTTTACTATTCGATAATCGAAAAGTTGATAATGACGAATAGTTAATATCCCTAGTAAGAATCCTTGAACAGATACTATCAAATATTCACTTCTAATTGAAATACAGGTTTGTGTGCGAAAATATGAACTTAGCAGATCTTAAAAACAGGACGTGGTAAGAGCAATTTCCTACCGTCATTCTGATATTCTCTGAGAAGAGACGTTAGGCTATTAAATAACGACTAGTTCTTGTACAACAATATCCGTATGACGCTCTATATGGAATTAAAAATGCTCCACGTAGCGAGCAAATATGGTAACAGTCATACCAATATGGGTTAAAAATGTGTCCACCTTATTGGCACTAAAACATCTAATGTAAATCAAATGGCGCATCATCTATCGATTCCTTTCGATTATAAATTAAGATTTTTTAAATTTTTTTACCGTCAGTTATATCATTTCAAATGGAGTTATAGGTTATGTGAACAACCCGCAATTTGCCAAATAATCGCAAGAAAAATTATGAATACAATAATCACAAATCGTGATTGTTTCAGCCTTTTCAAATATGGTAGCCGTGTTCGTCACAATTAGCAACCAGCAATTAGATCCTACATTAACAGCGTTACTTTTCTCTTATCTAATCCACCCCCTTCTCCCTTAACAGGAGGTCAAGCACCTTAACGAAGGATCCTGTTTGGAAAACACAGACAAAAACACGCACAAACCGTTAGTCGAGAAGGGGTGGGGGGGTTCAAATCCACCATCACTCTTAAAAGTTTTGGAAGGCGGTCTTTGAAGCTGCTAGCATTCTAACGATAGTTCCTAATTGATATTGCTCCTGTTATATTTATTATGTATAGGTTTATAGTTTATTTGATCATTGCAATACACGCCGTGTTTGGAAGTGAATAAAGTAGGACGCTTTGAAATCATTATTTTTGCTCTTTCACCCCATCCTTTGGATGTAAATTTATATTTTATTTATTTTACAATATACGTTTTGATTAATCTGAACCATTTCTTAGCCAATGGGTCGTGTTAGTAAGATTTGCTTGGCTTAATTTTGTATATGGTTATGAAATAAGATTACTCACTTTTAATGTGTTAACTCTCAATTCTTGGCGGAAAGACATTATATTTAAAAAAAATAAAGCACATCAGTTGATAATGATCATGGTGAGCTAAACTGGTCCTGATCATTGTAAACACGTGGAAGTAGTACAAAAAAATTGTGTTTTATTTTTTAAAAAATAAAATTACACTGACTACTGGCGTTTGCCCAGCCCGAGTTAAATCACGGAAAAATAAATGTCAAAGAAGAGTATTATTATTCATAAATTTCTTTCCCTCTTTCCTTCTTACACAATTTCTTACCTTGGTAATTTTTTTCTTTCAAAATAACAAATAAATATCATAAGTGGAGGGTTTAAGGTAAATTAACCCATAAAATATCTGTGATAATTTCATTGACGTATGATAACTACATATGTATTTGGACAATAACGGAATGCGTAAACGGTCAGTTCTTACTTAAATAAAAGGTCAGTAACTATGTACAGAAGCAGTATGTAAAAAAAAATATAAATAAACCGTTTTTATTTTAGGTTTTTTAGGTAGATTATGAATTTATTAACTATTTAATCAAAATACTTATCATTGAAGGGCTGTAGAAACTGATTACAAACATACTGACAGCGGGTTTTGGCCATATTGATAAACATATTGAGTTCAATGTATTTAATTTACTGATCAGAACAAAATAACTAGGTACGTACTGACCCACTAAATACAGGCTATAAGTTTATGGTTTATGATTCATCGATGGCGCATGAAAAGTGGGAAGGTCTCTTAAAAACCACGTCAATGTCGCTATCAAATCATTACACATGTAAACCCCACTGAACTACGTGATTCCATCCATATCTAAACTGTACTTACCATAGAATAAATAACAAAAAAAATGCGTGACTAAGTGTCATGGCGGTCGGAGGTCGAGCAATCCCCTGAGACTATTCATGGAAATCATGTCGGCAAATAAGCGCGAGTAAATATTTGATTTATAAAATATAAACAACATCGCCAGAGATTACTTTCCTCGTCACAGAACAGCAAATACACTAAGCTAAAATAATAAAATCTTCTGAAAACCTCAAACAATATTCATTTTCTTGTTTGAAACTAGAATCTATTGTACGACGAGAAAAAATGTCTTACAACTATGTTCAAATAATATGTATGTGTTTCAGACTTTCCACGACATTGTGATACTCTTCGACACTTTCAGTGTTGTTTGTCGAACCCACCATATTTCAGTTTTTCAAAGATGTTTTATGAATACAAAAAGAATAGATAAGAAACATAGTTTCTTCTAGGATTTTATAAAAGCACTAAATTCATTTATTCTTAGCAAAAATAAATATCATTCATAATTTTAATTTTGTTATGAGTTCTCGGTTTTGTTACGATTTCGTCGCAACATTACGATCATCACCTATCGGCGATAAGTACATCGTTGCGTCGTTGGTAGGAGACCAAGGGGAAGCCTCACCAAGAATGGTTAAGTAAGAATTGCGTTGAAACTTTCTTACGCGCCAGGATTTGGAACAAGCAGGACGTGCCGGGAACGCGCTGGAGATTGGTCTCGGACACCCGAGTTCGTCGTAATTTTATATACGTATTATAATAGTTTACTTGTTTAAGTGTGACCATCTGTTCATAAATATTGTTTCGTCGTGTAATTTCTGTTTTATTTGTTTATAATTTAAATTCTGTGCATCTACGGTTTCCGCATCCATATTAAAGGTGTTTTTTTAACGATAACCGTATTTTCATTATTATTATCTTTCATTTGACGTGTATCCTCACGCCTGGCGTCCAAAATTTAATTTCCCCATGTATTTCTCCTTACAGAACAAAGCAAAGTGTACCGAGATTGGCCGAAATTATCCACTTCCCTGTAACAACTTTATCCTAGTTCTCCGCTGAGCTTTCAATTTTTACATATTTTGTGATACTGTCCTTTCTGTCGCCTTATTCCATATTCTCCTTTGTACTTCGCTAAAATGCTATTCAATTGCTTCAAAAACAAGTTACAATTCCTTAAATAGTTTTATTCACAACAGTTTCTATTCCCCGTACAAACATTTTTATAATAACATCAAAATAGATAACTATGTTATGTCACTAAATTTGTGTTTCGCCTCTTTGAGAAGTATATTCAGACTAACTATAACGCAAGGTAAACAATGATTATAACTCTTAACATAAAAATGAAGTGTGGGATGTGTTTATTTTTATCTACTGGACGTGAGGAGGGGTTTAAAAAATTGTGAAAAACTGTAAATTGTAATCTTTTAATATTAATTTGATTAAGTCTTCCAGAAATATATTTATGTGGTAATGAGAATAATTTAAAAACTAGAAAATTACTCTAGTATCTGGTACCTGAAATCAAATCTTTAGCTCTTCTTCGTCCAAGGTCGTGCCCGGGAAGTACAATTAAATAACTTTTTCAAAGTTTCTAAAACTCTTCAGGGTTTTAATTTTCACGTATAATCTAGATTTAAAAAACCTCTTAATGAATGTTTGTTTAAAAGTGTGTTTAAAAAGTAATTTAAAATAAGTTTAATTACACTGGAAGTATTTAACATGCTACAATCTATACATAATAATATTTGTGTTCAATATGTAACCGAATCCTTAATGCTATTGGGCTTTCAGCCACTCAGATGAGTGGCTAAGAGTCCTGGAACGGAAATTTTCACAAATTGATGGACATATATGGTGTTTTCTTCCTTCCTATCCACCCAATCCTGAAAGCGAGGCTAGCTAACTACTAGTTAACATTTTCTTACCTCATACTTTTTTATAATACTAACCATCTCCATAAAGAAAGGTTGAGTGACTGACATGTGGTATAAGTCTAACGAAAAAGCTACTTCGAAGAGATTTCTTAAAGAGGCGAAGTACGTGTCACATTTAGCACCACAACCAGTGGAATAACAAAGTTATCACTTATATTGAAAATGTATTTCCACAAAGTTATCGTCGAATCTATCTAATACTAAAAATACAATCAGTTCATAATGTGTCCATTTGCTCCAAGCCGATAGTGAACGAGGTAAGAAAAATAGCATGCTAAATTCAATCTGCAAAAAAATACATACATTCACGTATTTTTCACATTTCTTTATTTGTGTCAGAAAGCGAATAACGCCTTTTTCTCGAGTTGTGTAGGTTTTTCTCGTTGCAATTTTTCTCTGGGTATTATCGAATATTGAAAATTTGACACACACAAATGTGCTCTAATAGTATTCCATTTTTTATCCCACCCTTTTTATTTAAGTCCTTCAAACATGCAAAACAGATATCTTTACAAGTGGAACACTTTCTAGTGATTTATGCAAAAGTCAGTTGATTTCGCTTATCCGAACCACTACATGCGGATTTAAATATTCAAAAGGGTTTGCTTAAAGTAAAGCTTACAAAGACAAAAGAAACGTACTCTATTGATAATGATTTACTCTTCAATAGCCATTATGCCCTTAGGAAAGATAAGAAAACCCCTTGACCGAGCGTTTTTGTTAGCGTATGAACGACTAGAGTGATAAACCCCAATGAGAATTACCACAGAAGGTGAGTATCGCCAAATGTTTAATGCATTAGTGGTCGATGTTGTTTTAATATGATTGAAGTTTCTTTAACAAATATATAAAATGTATAGGTTTTTTGTTAGGCTATTTTCGATTAACGCAAACGATGACGACAAACAACACTATTTAAAATATATGAAGAATGATAGTAAATTGAAGACTGCACGTTTATATAAATCTTTTTCTCTCTGGTGGTAATTTATATGTAACAGGTTCGTTATGTAGATCTTTTGTCAGATTTTATAATTTCTGAATTATATTTCATTCATTCATACTGAATGTCTTCAACAGCGGTGGCAACTGAAAACAGAAAATAAAATTAAGAAATGTCCTAAAATAAAGTCAGAAATAGATTAAGTATTATTTGATATATGCCTAGGTTGCTTCCCGTGTCAAAGATTAAAAATATACATAAAATAGGAATTTTAATCAATGTTTATTTAATGTATAAACTTCAACATAATAATTAATCGAAACGATTTTTTGTAATTAATTTCTACCCACCTCCGGTAAATCGCCGAATATGGACTATGATAGTGATTTTGTGGAAAGTGGAAAAACGTGAGTTTGATTGCGCTTCGTGATAAACACCAGTTAAGAATATAGGCTATGGCCTCCGATGGCAAATATATCTTCACTCAACATCATCAGACACGAAGAATACACTCCTAGACGTCTACCAATCACCATAATACTTAAAGATAGGGCTTATTAACTTTGAATTAATTTATGAACTATCTTGAACTAAGTAGAGTCTATACCTCAGTTTGTCTTTGTGGTTTTGAGTATCACAAGTATCGTAACTTAAATTCTTACTTAAACGACGTCGATACATAGAAGAGTGTGAAAGGGGGTGAATAGAATTCGTTGACCTAAGCGAAAGTTAATTTTCGTATTTTACGTACCTACCTAACCTTTTTTTGGAAAAGTATTCTTTATAACGTATTATTAAGCTGGCTAGCCCCAGTATGACTCAAGTTTTTTTTCAACAGACAATAGGATAGAATGTGAAGAAGCTAGAATAAATGCTGTCACTAGATAATAATTGGCAGAGGACGCTACTCAAAATAATCGCTTCATTTTCTACCTCATTAATTAATACCTCACTCGCGTAATGGCTGTAAAAAATTTATATCCTATCTTCAATTTATAGAAAATTGCTTCCCGTAGAGTATTTACTATATTTTTTATTGTGCTCTATTGTCGACGGATTGTCGAGTTATTGTGAAGATACTTTTTAACGGCTTGTATTTTTCTGGTCAGAATTTAAATTGAGTTTCGGTCAAAATTTTTAATACATTGATCAGAATTTATATTAAATGGTCATAATGTATCTGTCGGAATTACAGAGGACGGAATAAATAATTTATGGTCAGTTTTTCTAACATAACTTTTTATTCTGACCAAAAGTTGATTCGAATTCTGACCAAAAATTGATTTAAATTCTGACCATTTAATTTGTTGCCCTAATCAAAAAAGTGAAACATATATCACACTTAGTTACAGAACAAATAATCGATTTCAATTGTGTATATTTTAACTAGTCGGCGTCAGTAGCGCAGTTGGTAGCGTCGTTGGATACGGTTACGGATGCCTCGGGTTCAATTCCCGGTGCGGACGGTTTTCATAGATTGATATTTATGGATTTCAATCTATTTATGGATTTCTGTTCGTAGTCTGAGTGTTTGTGATGTCTAAAACTTCCTCCCGCTCATCTGATCCTCACGGGGCGTAGCGAGAGCGATTAGCTAACCACTATTCCTGTCCTAGCCCTATCCTTCTATCCCTACTCTCTTCGAAAAAGAGAGGTTGATCAACTGAGTAACAAGCAGTCCTCATAGAAAAATTCTGTTAAGATACCTCCATTAGGAGATCATATGCTCCATGTTGGGGGCGGAAATGGGCAAAAATTATTTTTAATGAACATATATACATCGAATACCTTCCTTACTATCCCAATTTTATGAATCCAACAAGTGTTTTTCCAGTGGCAATGTTCTGTTTGAGCGAACAGGATAAATTACAACTCTTAGTATAACTAATTAAATTATTAATGCAAACAGGGAACAGCTTCCGGTCAAAGAAATACAATTATAAAATGAAAGTTTTGACCAGGGACGAATCAAAAGTCAGCGCAAAGTGGTCTCCAAAGTTTATGACTGACTCCACTTTCCGCTTTGTTGGTAGGACAATGAAGGCGTTGATTGGCTGCCGTAATTAATTACAACGAGCTATGGGATGACAACGAGGAGCACAACCGATGACTTCGGAACCATATTTTATAAAATTGACCGGACCCAAAGCCGAGTGGTCAATGTTCCCAGGCATTCGTCCTTTTTTATCTCAAGACATATATTTATGTTCGCAATGTTTGTCTTCCCTCGCCACCCTCTACCTACTCTCCCTGAAGAGGTTAAGGGACTGACTTCTCTCCAGACAACTTAATCAGCAGTCCAAACTTCATTAGTAATCCAAACACGTATTCTTCCACGACAGTCGTCCACTTGACAAACCACCCTAACACCATAAAAGAAAGAAACAATTTTTGAACAGAAAGATAGCGTCATTATTTTCATGAAATAAAAGAGCCTGCGTGTGTATTATTCGTTGTTTAGAAAGCTGTTTAACCACTTCCGCCAAAAAAAAAAAGTAAAAATTGATATTATCCAATTCTGTTCATAATTCAGTTATGAAATTAAAAAAATAAAGAGAAACATAGGCATTTAAAGAAAGCGGTTCTCTTGGCCACGGAGTTTCTGTAAGTGATTCCATGTTCAAGGATTTTGTAATCTACAATGTGGTTGGTCCAGGACAGAAAGACTTTCTGAAGTTTAGTCGTTCAATAGAGTATCGCTCAGAAGATAAGAAAAGATAAACCTGCAGTAAATGATTTCGTGGATGAGGGAAGAGTCCAGGTGCTTTCTGTTACGTCAGTGGTCCTGGAGAGACCTTCTTACCGGCTGAGATACATTCCTACTTCAGACCCTCATCCCTGTTCACATATTCTTCTTTAGGTGTTATCCATTTGATATAAAGAGTGAATCTAAACGATACTGGCATTATATATGGGAAAAATCCTAGAGGTGCTTCGTGGTGATCATATTAGCCAAAGGAGAATGAAATGGTCAAATGTACAAATGTCATATCTATATTATGTCAAACAGCTGATAGCTAATTTTCAGTTGTCTACCATCTTAACGATTCTACTAAATGGAGTCGAACGGTGATTTAAACCTAGCGTCGTAAATGAAGACTAATGTGACATTTAAAACGACTTTTCATCCTGACTAGAATTTAAATGTCTGCATAAAATGGACGTAACATTTTTAAAATGGTGTACTCTTATTTTCACGATAACATTAAACGATCATTATATTTTGCAAACGAGAGCAATTAGCTCTAATGTTGTAAATATAAGCAATAAGCATTAATAATTGAAAACATTAAATACATTCCTAGCTACTTTTTCTAAATGTTTGCACTAACTATTATTATTATAGTTCACCTCCAAAATAAAAAACCAAATTATTCAAAAATTTATACTTTTTTGTACAAAAACTGTTCGACAGTGAAATATTAACATAAAAATTATTAATAAATAATTTTTACTTTGTCTTTGTATTAGATTTTGTTCATTTTATTCTAATTTTATTCTAAGCAGAGAACATCAATTTTTCTTCTATTGTTAACGTAAAAGTTGTCAGACAAATCGAGATTTACGTACATTAATTTATTTATGATGATTCAGTAAACTTTTTTGAGTAGTCAATTATACGTTTTTTTTCAATTATTTAACAACACATGTAACTTTTCTAACGCAATTACTATTAATAATCTTAGGTTTAATAAAAAAAAATAATGTTACGTGAATACCGAATTAAATTTACATGTCTTTAACTTCATGATCAGTTCTGTCCATAGATTATGTTTTAACTTTTAACGTTTTACATGATTAAAGTTTTAGTTTATCAAACTATTTTTTCCATGTCTGCTCCCCAACGTGGAGCATATGGTTTCCTAATGGAGGTATATTAACAGATTTTTTCTATGAAAACTGCTTGTTACTCAGTTGCTCAACATATCTTTTTTCGAAGAGAGTAGGAATAGAAGGATAGGGCTAGGGTAGGACTAGTGGTTAGCTAATCGCTCTCGCTACGCCCCGTGAGGATTAGATTGGGAGCACTCAGACTACGAGCAGAAATCCATAAATCGATTGAAAGATCAACTCGTGAAAACCGTCCGCACCGGGAATTGAACCCGAGCCATACGTAACCGTAGCCAGCGACGCTACCAACTGCGCCAAGGACTATGACTACACAAAATTACTAGCTGTTGAATGTATCGAAGATCTCTTTTCAGAGATGATAAATTTACTTTATTCCCTATGGTACTTAATATTGAAACCAGCACCATCCACTTCACATCCTTCTTACATGGTATATTACACTGCGTAACAACGTTATTCATGTTTGAAATAGTTGTCAGAAATGTACGAGGAAAATTTCTTAATACTTGGTTATAGTCTGGAAAGATATAAATATATTTTACTCGGATCAAAGGACAGTTTTGTAATACATATCATAATATAACGAACCTATATTTGAAGGTTTGGATACCCAGCCAAGGTGATACCAAACCCTCTAAGCTGCGCACAACAGTTGCAGGAACCTTCCGCACCCATCTCGTCGGGCTGGAGCGCACTCCAATACAATCTAGTCAAATTTATTTTTTGAAAAAAACGTGTATTCATTTTTTTTCAATAAATTTTATGTGAGTTTGTAGTGAATTTTTCTCTTTCTCGATCATGAATAGTGCAAGCGAGATATAAGGGCGGGCTGGCGTTTTTTCTATTATCCTACTTTTTTAAACACAAGTGGAGTTGTGTGATAGAGATAGAAATATATCCACCGCACGCCGATGGTAAGGACCTATGCGATGCGTATAAAAATTCTAATAGTGATAGAAATGATATTTTAATATGACATACTATTGATGTTTGTAAAAAGTTTAAAATTAAGCCACGCATTTGTTTGTTTGGCCTGCTCAGCCTTTTGAATTTTCCGCGCAGAGTACATCTATTCTTAGAGGAGAGAATCTACATTGATTGTCACGCGATTAAATATTATGTTTGCTTGAAAACTAGTATTATAAAAATTACTTTTTTAAAATGATTGACTGGGCAGAGTAGGTTACCGCTGGATTAGAATCGTGGCACGGAGAAGCTACTTTGCGCGCATATTTTAAAAATTAATGAATAATTTGTGAAACGACGGCGATGCATCGCCACGCTAACATTGCTGATGGCGGATAATTGCTTTGTTAAATAAATAATTAAAAAGGGCTAATTTTAATCTGTTGTTTTCTGTGGTGAATACTTCATAAAGTTTAGTGCTTGTTATTTTGTGTTTTGTTTTATGAGGGGTCGAATAAATGCCTCTAACTGATTTCATTTAAGAGATACATTTTAGTGCATATATTTATACATATTAACGTTATTTATTGCGTAGTAAAAGATGAAACTACAAGGTATTATTTATATTCGTCTTCTTCTTGTCATAAAAAGTCATGTTTTGAATTTTGTATCTCAAAAATGTTTTTTAACACTTTATTTATCATCTGGAATGCAAAGAAAATTAGATAGCGTTTGTAGAAGAAGTTTCACTTGACCACGAAACCAAACAAGTGACTCGATGACCATGACATTGGCAACGGTCACCAAATTTAATAGAAGGTCGCCTAGAGAAGAATAATTAGATTAACGGTTGTTATTTTTACGGTATTTTAACAATTATTTGTGTAATTGTATAATATATGGTTAATAAACAAATATGTAACATATATTTACACGAAATTAGTCAGAACGAAGACGGTATGTAATATTTGGAATGACTTCGTAAAAATTGTATCCTTCTAAAAGAGATAACTCAATTCATATTGTTTCAAATACTGTATACAATGACAATGTTTTTTAATATTGCAAATTTAAATTGGCGAAACATTGATTGCAATTACATACCGTCTTCGTTCTGACTAATTTCGTGTAAATATATGTTACATATTTGTTTATTAACCATATATTATACAATTACTCAAAGAATTGTTAAAATATCGTAAAAATAACAACCGTTAATCTATACGATGTGCACATCGCTGTTATTGACAGTGTAATTTTCAAAAACTATTATTTTATCTATCATAACAAGCGTATCACAATGGAAAACCTAACGCTGACAATAATTAACATTTCCAATTTGTGCCAATCAAATTGTCACGCTCATATTCAACATAGATCACTTCCTTTGCGTCACGAGTAGAGTCAGGGTTGCCAGACGTCCCGATTTGAGCGGGACTGTCCCGAGTTCAATAGTTAAATCCCGAGTCCAGCATTGCTTCGTAAAATCCCGATTTAAAAAAAAATTGTATTGTAGAATAAATTATGTAGTCAAAGAAACTCGCATAATGTTTGTAGACGGCCTGGATTAACAAAATATTTAATATTATGCGTAATATTGTCCTTTTTTACGATATGTCAGTAACTTAAACAAATTTATTTTGAATACGATTAAAGCAAAAACAAACAAAAAAAATGCATCAGATGAAAAATAAATACAATGTTTTTAATATCATCCAGCTTGCAAATATTTTTTAAAAATCATGTCCCATATCCTCTCAATTCCAATTTGGAATGCAATTTGCGAAATAGTATTTAGTATCTAACATGGAGTAAAAAGAGAAAAACAAATTACAGTTGAAAATAGTTGAAGGAGAATTAATAATCGAAGGAAATTTTTATTAATTCTTCCATACGATTTTAGAAAAAATTATCGATTAAAGATGGCAAACATATTTTAAAATAAGCCAAATATAAATAATGTCTAAAATATCGAAGAAAATTGTTTTCCCTCATCAAAATTATTAAAAAAACTTGTTTTGTTACGAAGAATTTGCATTGCAACTCTTCTATGATGTCATCAACTCATTTTTTCTATCATAAGTATCAATCCTGAAACAGTGCACAGATCACTTTATATCTTCAAGGTAGTATGCCATAAGTGAAATGCCTGACTATAATTATTATTATCGTATAAATCGGTTAGCTGAAGTTAACCGAAGCTGAACAATTAAAAAGTAACTCTTGCGTAACTACTTTAACTGAGACAATTTTAGAATCAAAAATATATTATACATTCATGACCTATTGGGTATTTACAGCAATTTGATAAAACAACGGCAGATAAAAAATTTACTGGGCACCCGTCAAATTATAGAAGATAAATTTTTGTATTATTATATATTTTGAGAGTTTGAAAAACTGTCAAATATCAAGAACAAATATTGAGCATCAAGTATGTGATTTAAAAAATACAATAGTATGTTCTATTCGATCGGAAATCGAAAAGTTAGATATATATAATTGAAGACATCGACTGAGGGTGCTTGATGGAATTTCGATATCAAATTTGGATTATTGAGATTTTGTACAATTCCATGTATTTTGTCACTAACGACCCGGGTTTCGCCTTTCGGCATCTTCAGGCATTCGAGCACACGAATGGACTCGAACTGACAGACAGTAAACAGTGTCTAACGTTTATATAGAAAATAAAAATACGACAAATATTATTTACGAGGTAAGATATTGTACGTCTGAGAGCCACACTGATACCTGAGTTAAAATTTCGAGAATCGCCTTAATCCTTATTTTGTAAACACCACATTAACAGAGTGGCGAATTGCCGCTTTCCAACTTCTTTTAGAATTACCAGTGATTTTATAATTATAATAGTATTGTGGGTTTTGACGGGATGCAATTCGACGAAAGGGTAAATATATACAATCATTCCACATTTAGTGACATCTGTTAGGTGTTTCAACGTATAAGATATAATAACGGAGAATTAGGAAGGTTCAGCTGCTCATTCAGAATTGGCAAAGAATTTAACTGAGCTCTATTGGTTTCTAAAATTTCTTGATAAAATATTTTATGATCCCCCATGTTTTTATGCAACAGTTTAACCCCATCATCCGCATTCAACGTATGGTTCTCCATTAGCAAGTGATTTGCGAATGTCAAAGTTTATTTTTTTAATCTAAAGGCAGCTAAATGTTCTGATACCCTTATATCTAATGTACGTGTGGTTTTACCCACATAGAAATGTTGGCAATCACTGCATTGTAATTTATAAATACCAGATTTGTTCTTAAAATGGACTCTATCTTTATTGTTAATAAGTAATTTGCCTAGAGAATTTTTGCAATAGAACGCCGGTCTAACACTATCAGCGAGTTGTTTTTTAATTTTAAAACTTGTACAACCTAAATAACTAATTCTATGCCAGTTCCTAGGTTGGTCTATGTCTTTAGACAAGTTCCCGAAATATAGCATCTTTTCTAGAACTAAACATTATTAAACAAATTATATTATATTATTAGTGTTCACTGTTTTTAGTTTAAATGTCATATTTTACAATTCTGGAACTCCACGATTATAATATGTATAAAGACCCCAAGTCCCTTGACCGGAAAACATAACGGGATTGTAATCCCTAATCCCTAGTGCAAACAAGTATAGCACTTCAAAGTGATAATATATTAATTTTACAGATTTCCTATTCACACTTCAAACTAGATGTTTGTGTTATATGTATGTATCAAACATAATTAAGTAGACCAGTGTCTCTCAAACTAGTGGTTTTGAAAGTTTTAAGAGGTGGGTGTTTTGTTTTTTGAGGGCTCAGTGAAGTTGCGAGTGAAGAAAACTGAATCAAAAAATCGATTTTTGGTTTGGTGTTTGTGGGTGTTTTTCCCAGTCTTGTCAAATGCGTTTATTCACTGTGTTTACATTAATATCTCCAACAAAAACACAATTATCATGTTCGTGATTAAACAGTGTTCATTGAAGATAATTTTGTAAATTTCGATTTCGGCGATAATTATTTTGAATAATAGTACTCCACTTTTCAGGAATGATATCAATAATAATATGCATATAATTGGCACATGATGATGAATTTCATCAACGTTTTGATGTGTGCCTAATCTGATAGAGCTGTATTATGTTTTGTGACTACATTTGCAAACAGCCCAGAGATTTCCCGCGAAAATTATTGCATTAATTTTTCATTGTATTCTGAAATGTTTGCATTCTCGACGTGTAGCAATTAAACATTCATGAACGGAGACAGATATTATGTATAATATATCTGTTGGGTACAAAACATACAAATTAGTAAAGTAAATTCATTATTATAAATATTTTCTATGATTATTTAAAGTGAATTATTTATTACAGGAAAATAGAAAAAAATACACATTGATTGGTTTATACCTGATGATGTACGCTGAGGTAACTTTTTTACTGCTGATCCTGAATGATAATAATAAATATATGATATAAATAGAGAATAAAATATTAAACCATTAAATATAGGAAACAACATATTTCAAAGTATATATAAATTAGATGAAAATCCCCAAATAATTATGATGACCTGTAACAAATTAATATTAAATTCTAGATAAAACATTTTTTAGATTTAAGACGATAAATAAAACAATAAGCACACATATTTAAAATTTGAAAACAAAAAATATGTAAAGCTTTTTGCCAATAATAATACTAAATTATTTTTATTACCATAT
This sequence comes from Himalopsyche phryganea, assembly GCA_022494535.1. Taxonomy (NCBI): domain Eukaryota; kingdom Metazoa; phylum Arthropoda; class Insecta; order Trichoptera; family Rhyacophilidae; genus Himalopsyche; species Himalopsyche phryganea. Next base: position 2,443,942 of record JAGVSL010000024.1, read on the forward strand.
ACGCTCCCAATATTTAGCATATGGACTTTCAATAGAGGTATCTCAACAGAAATTTTTCTAAAAGGTTTGCTTCATACTCAGATGCCCAACCACCCTTTTTCTATGATAGTAGGGACAGAAGGATAGAGCTAGGATAAGACTAGTGGTTAGATAATCATTTAGGAGGGAAGTTTAGCTTTAAAAACATGCATACCTTTGATCATAAATCCATAAATCGATTGAAAAATCGATTTATGAAACTATCCTTACAGGGATTCAGATCCTTGAGCAGCGTTACAGATTCAACAACACTCACCACTATAACTTATTTTATTATTGCTTTAAATATAATCTGTTCATATTTTGAGTGCAGGCCACACTCATTTCAAACGGCGGTTGTCATTTTTAATTGCGTTTGAAAATTCTCTCGTTTCGACGTGCGATAATTAAGAGCACTAGCGTCCGTAAATTGGTGCCGATAATTACCCATCGATACACTAACAGGTGAACCCTGAACAGGGGTGATTTATTGAACGAATGGCAGTCACGGAATAAAAGGGTTCATTAATTATTCTAAATTAATTAATGTTCGCGAGCTGTCAAATACATTCTCCGTCATTTACTTTAAAAACTTCATTAAAATCATATAATAGAATTCTGCTACTAAAACTTGACAGCTAAACTTCGTTTAAATTGAAAATAGTTGTATTAGAAGTTTAAAAAAAAGATTAGTAACAGCGTTGGTATATTCTCGGAAAAAAAGCAGGAGAGAAAGGCTATATATAAGACACAATATGATTGTATATGCCACAAATGGACAATCTTACCATAGATAATTTCTTAATTAAAAGAAGATATGATAAGATTGATGTTTAGAAATGAAATCTTAAAATGTTGATTATCTGTTTTCTCTCGTGTGCTAAGATTTGCATTATTAATATGATAAAACATGAGACAGTGATATAAACCCTTTTTACTTTAAATATAGATTTTCTATAAAGATGTGGTATTTTAATTGGAGTCAGCACAAATTTGTTCTAATGCCATTTTTGCACCAGTCTGATGTAAACTAGACTACCTCTTTCTCAACCCTTTCATGTACTTTACTAACCGTGCTTATTCCTCCAAAATGAATTAGAATTCATTTGTATCTCTAAGACAGTATAAGAACGTGCAAAAAATACCTTTAAACGACTGCGATGAATCACTCTGCACTAATTATATTTATCACCATAAAAATCCAAATGTGTTGAATGCCTTATCAAAGAAGTAATCTTCTTGGTAATATAATATTTCTCTCGTTTAAATTTGGAGGGAGTCCTCAATACATAAAGACAAATTACTAAAGTTGACCCAATTAAAAACTGAATGATGAAGCTTGAAACAAAACCGTCTGATGTAGAATAAATAATATATGTAGGGGAGAGTGGGCAGGTACTGGACGCAGAAGTAATGAGACATAAAATTTTTAATTCTTTTTAAACGTGTTGATAAATGAATCATATTTTTTCAAAATATTCTCTTTTGCGAAAAAGATAATATTATACTTTTGAAGATTCAAGCATTAAAATTACTAAGAGAAATAACGACTTTAATTCACAAAGTCATTAACATTCCTTCGATTACTTACAAACATGTTTATTCACTGTACAAAGAATAAACAGTTGATGCCAATGCGCCACGTATTTGACAAAAAAAACAAATCGTTTTCATAATAGAAAATCGAGTCATTAGTGCTATTAATTATTTTATTTAATAAACACAGCATCTTACCAACAAGGATTGGTAGCTAAGGGTTAGCCCAAGCAAACATTTGTATCGTAAATTCTATTTGAAATACCGATGTTTTAAACAGATTCCTAAATCTTTGTACAGGCGTGTAATATCAAAAGAATACTTTTTGTACAGGTAATTCAGTGAACTCTTTTAGAGAAATGTTGTAAGCATCTAATTTGTACCGGTCCAATTTTGCATAAGTTTTGTCACTAACAACCAGGTTTTTGTATTTAGGAATCGAATAATTCAAAAATTTTATTGAAGTTCCATCAAACCCCCTGTGTTGATATAATAAATTATACTGTATCTGACTTCGTTATTTATTAAGTAATATTTCATATTTTCATGTATTCTTTTCGAGTAAGTATTTTTGTCACGTTTATTAAAATATACACCCCAGCTTCCCTTATACAAATATTACCGCTTAGTCATGGACTTAAACGTACAGCAATCCTGGATATTAATGTGAAAAAGTAAATTACCACCATGTATAAATCAACAACCATAACAGGGAATTTATTTCTGCAAGATGCTGAACGTATCATTAATTAGGTGGGTTTGTATTAAATAAAGAGCTGTTTACGTTAGCACAAAAAGTCGAGTATTCTGCTTCAAAAAATCTACAGAGAAAAAACCTTCTAGGGTACAAACATTTCAGCGAAAATATCTTTTAAGTAGGTAGTCAAAGTCTAAGTGATATTTCAATAGGGTTACCACTTGGTATTAAGCTAGCAAAATTGATACAACAGATTCATAAATAGTAGATCCACGACTTTATATTAAAGGAATCTAAATTACTTTATTTGTATTCTTCTATTATTTAATTTATTTACTTATATACAGATTAGCAAATCACAAATTATGTATTTATTGCTTTGGCAACGTGACAAATGATAAAAAATAGGCAATTGGTAAGGAAGTCCGATAAAATTTACTTTAAGACACCCGAAGCAATATTCTTGGTATTCAATTATCTCTTGACAATTTTTTAAGGAAAGCACCTCGTTGTTAAATAAATATTTCAAAATACACTTTATGATGTTTTTTTACATTGCTCTAGTTTTGTACATTCAACATTTTCAGGAACAAATTACCAATCAAAGTCGTGGCCCTCTGTATTATACAATAAAGTGCCTTCCCGTTTTTGATTTGGAGAGTATAAATAGAGCAGTTATTATATAATAGGCACATTATGTACTATCTTATTCCTTGTACATATCAACACAGTTAGGATTAATGAGATAAAATGAATCAATGTAAACAATTTGTTACATCTGACTCAGTTCTACTGATGATACCATTGATTTACACTACTTTTCCAAAAATGTTTTGTTGCTGTTCTGGCAGAAGCATCGTGTTTTGAGTTATTTATTCTAAAATATTTATAGTATCAAGCTCTATCGTCTGGCAAAGCAAAATTCATTGAAATTTTAATTCTCTTGTCAGAAAAATGCAGACAGATTTATATTAATTGATAGAGACGTTTTACTACAAAGCGAGACATAGAGATAGGCCCACTTAACAGGGACTTCACAAGTCGGTATATTATAGAGACGGTTGCCCTATCCTTTGAGAACGCGAAAAGGTCTCGGAGCACTTAAAAATCACGTTTACAGCAAAGGTAAAATGTCTGAAGGCTCAAAGCGTTTTGCAGGATAATTTATCAGGAATATACCACGAGACTTTTAATACAGTGTCAAAGATTTATGTACTTACTTATGCCTTTGCAAGGAGAGTAATTAAATTTAGTTAGAAATGTGCTAAGTACCAGTAATTTCAATTTGTGTAAGTGGTATATTTGTTACTTAATTTATTTCAAGAGATTGTTAATTATTCAGTTTAACTCTATTTAACAAATATAATGTGAAAATGCACGTTACATCATTTTTCATTGAACTGAGCCTAAGAATATACTAAAAAAATTACTCTAGTTAATACGATTTACATATAGTCAGATTAACTATCAAACTGCTTATTTACATTTTAACAAAATGTTCGGGAAAGCATAAAATTGAATAAATTCAATTTTAACCACAGTTCAGTTCAGTTCAGCAGCGTAACAAGGAGGAGCGGGAGGCACGGCCCGCCCCAGGCTGCATATTTTCGAAAATGAATAAAAAATTTCGACTATGAATAGAATTTTTTAAACTAAAATGATTTGAGATTTTTGAGAAGTAATTTTATTCATCATGTTTTCTTCTGTCTTATTTGTGACTCGATGACAAAAAATCTTTTCTAGAGGCGGCATTTTTGAAAATGAGTAGTAAGTAATAAAGTAAGAAATAATTGTTTTGGTTTGTGATTCGTTGATAAAACATATTTCTTTTTTGAAAGATCTAAGAATAATCATGAAGCCTCAATGTAGCAAGCATTGAAATGCATTTAATTTATTTTTCGCAATTGTGCTACTAGCTGTGAAAGAGATTTTTCGAAAACGAAATTAATAAAAAAAAACAATTTAATATCAACAGTCTGCAAGTTGCGATAAAAAATCCTTTCAACAGCACACCAACTGGCAGAAAAAATAGATTTTGATAATGTTGCTGGCGATTTTGCTAAGAGCAAAGCGAGGAGTTAGTAGTGTTAGTAAAATCTACTGAATATCTTCTTCTAAATTGATTCACAATTCCAATTCGTTTTTATTTACAAAATATACCCATTAATGTATTGTTTATAAATAATTTTATATTTCCATATTAATGATAAATATGAAATTTATTTAAATTACTTTTTTGGCACATTTTAAAAACAAACCTGCGGGACTCCACAACTTCAATATTAAATACAACTTTTATAAATGACTGGATTGTAATAATATAGTACATATTTATCAAGAAATTTTATTTATACATAAAGAAATTTTATCTTTTATATTGTAGTGTTAATAAAAAAAAGTGTAGGTAATTTCAAAAATAGCCTTAGCCTAACACTATTGTTAATATAAAATCAACATTTTCTGAGAAAAATTGTTAATATTAAACATAAAATTTGTCAGGATTGTAAAATATAGTATGTTTTTCAAGAAATTATATTCATTCTTCATAAAAAATTTCTGTCTGTGGCGTAATGTTTTGCATCGTCATGGTTACAAAAAGGGGAGGGCGGCAAATTCAAGGACCGCCCCAGGCGGCACATACCCTCGCTACGTCACTGGTTCAGTTATTCTATAAATTTCACATGTTATATAAATAATGACTTAACATATGTGAAATTCATAGAATAACATTGGTTAAAACTGAATTTATTATGGTCTCCTGAATATTTTGTTAAAATGTAAATCGGCAGTTTGCTAGTTAAGCCGTTTTCGAATGACTAAATTCCATGCGACTGCTTGAATCCAGCGTTAAAAAATGTGTTTATTTATAACTTTTTGTAAGTTTTTATCATTTCTGAAAAGATTGGTTGATGATGGATGGTGTCAAGATATATTTGCAGTTAAATACTCTCTCTGTGCTCTGTTTTCAGGATCGTATAGCGGATAAAAGTATCAGTTACACCAATGCTTTTAGTTACACATCCATAAATTTGAGCACTCACCGCGCAACCGATGCTGTTTTTTGATTGGTTGTTTTATAAACATTATATGACCCATTTCGATTAGAACTGTAACGATGCCAAGATTTCAAATAAAACAAATATAGCTCAATGACCGTTTTTACAATTACTTTATTTAAACCATGAGAAACTTGCTTACCCGTGACAACAAAAACATCGCTTTTTTATTTCTTTGGTGATTTCCACGTTTGACCTGCACTGGCACTGTTAGTTTTTCATTTATAGATCCCTGTTTAACCAATTACTATAATAGTTTTTGGTGAACATGGCGCCTAGCAATAATTTGGTATCCGTTGCCTAACAGTAATAGCTCAACTTTTGGTTCCGAAGAGTTATTTAAAAAACAAATTGAATAAAAAACTATCGTAATTTTCACTTACTTCATTCATCATTTACTGTTCTACTATTTCTCTGTTATAATGAATTCTAGGTATGCTGTTTGTGTACAATAAAATCTATTTCATGTTTTAATAAATTTTAATACTTTGAATATATCGACTTTGAGTTGGCGTATTTTTCTCTTCGGAATATTTTCTGTATTTTTGTTACTGTTATATATATCTATAAAAATTCTTCTATGCGAAAAAGTATGCTAATATTATCAATTCTCCGCCGTCATTTCATAAAATTACATCTATTCGATCTGATTTGTGATACAAGTTAGATGATTCCCTACAGTAAATTATAAGACAAGAGAAGTTCTATTATGTTTGTTGTAAAAGGATTTAATCGAAAAAGTTTCCGCGCCTATCATCTTCATCACTAAAAGTATAGTCGTTTAAGAGTTTATAAAGCTTTTAACCTTGTATAATAAATACTATTGAGTACAGCGTAACATGTCATCAAAGACAAGACGTATAGACAATGAGTCTATTGTGCTTGGAAGCAAAAACAATCAAGTAACCTTTTTCCTGATAATTGCTTTTAGTCTTACTTTTGTTATTTATCTTTGTGTTTGATTATCATTCTTGGAACTTTATGTTTATGTTGTCATTGATCAACATTTATATAATTTAAATTGTATCAAATTGTTTTATATAAGAGGGAATCACTTGAAAGAAATCGTCACCTTAGTGGTGAACTGACATATCCCACACAAATTGAAAAAACGTTTTCATTTGTCATAACTAGTGATGCGAGGCCGGGGAAAAACTTTATACCATTATAAGAAGTTAACTTAATTGAAATTAATCTTAAGATATCGTTTCAATGTTTTTTCTTTTGAATTTAATTAATAATATATTGTGCATGTTTTCCCCGTAACAACTTAAAAAGAAGTTACCGCAATCAATAATTTATTTAAATAAATATTAGTAAGATGGTAAAGTGTACATCTATTCTTAAATTTTTGGTATATGGATACTTCAAAATCTATTAAAAAATAGTTTTAGCGATAGAGTCAAGCCGAAGTAGCTATTAACTATATCTTATGATAAAATTTTTGTTTAAGTTTACACTTTCATACTTTAACCCTATAGCTTACTCTAAACGCTACTGGATTTGATCAAAAAGACTTAATTATAATCCGATAATCAAATTTCTTCCTAACTATGTGGGCCGCATAAATCTCTTGCTCCAGATAGTTTAATTGCATTGAGTTATATCAACCCAACAACAATACGTTTAACTTGTTTAGTCGCTAGGTTCTCTATTTATCATGAAATGGAAACAAAGTGAAACCGTTTACAACGACCTACGAGGGACCAGGAAATATCTAAAACTTTAGTTTATCTTTCCAGACTTACGAAATGGATAGCGAACCGCTTTCTTCGGTTCACGGAAAATTGGTGGCAGATAGCTGATTGCCGAAAATAGATGCCAGAAAATTTCGGATTTTTTTGATATAAAGTGTTGTTTTGTTTTGTTTTTAATGTCTTATACTAGAATTTTTATAACTTTTTGTCGGTGTTGATTTAATCCTTAATTTTACGATATTCGTCAGGCTTTTGCATACATTAATTTGTCAATCGATTTATAGAATAGTACCGAAAAGAAAAGGATCTATTCAATCATACCAAAACGGGTTGTAGCAAGAACGTTTCTTTTAGTCGCCATCTTTATTTTAATATCCTCTATGTAAAAGATAAAAAGATAATACCACCTTTTGGGATGAGGTTATCTTGCTCGCGTTTATACGGGAGTTGATAAAGCATTTTGAAAGGGATATTTACTTATTGATAGGCTATGAAAATTTATACAGAGACACATGCTACAGAGTAAACAGGTAATACATGAGATTATTATAAAGATTTAGTTGTAAGTTATTTGAACGTATAAGTTATCGAGTAGTAAAAATTTTTCTATGATTAAATTAAACCATCTCCAGCTAAGCACATTCAATAAAAAGTATATCTACTGTACTTAAAAGAAAATTTAACAAATAACTGCATTGTAATGCACTTAATAAAAGGGAAATATTTACACGAATGACATCAAATGCTATGAAATGGCTGGAAAGATTTGAATTTTGCTCTAACAAAAAATAGTCATAAAAATTATTAAGATGTACATTCTACATACAATCTTACACAATGTTATGATAATATTAAACATCTGTTCTGGCGTACCTGGTATCATTTAGTTTCCACCCGTTTGTAATGAAAACAAAACAATTCGGAAAGAGGTTCCCGCAAATAAAACCATGATATCAAATAATACTTTTCTCGGCATTTTTCCACGCCGTTCGAGTTCTCGCATCTTTCTCCCAAAGGAAAAATAAACCGAGCGAATTGTTTTTTTAAAGCTCCTCTTTTAAATAATAAAGATGGCTGCAGGGGTGGAATTAACAAAAATATTATTTTTATGTAAAAAGTAGGATGTTTTTATTTATTTCTGTTGCATAATGTTTATTATAATACATTATAAACGTTTTTGTTGTTTATTCGCCGTATACTTATTGACTAAGAATCTTGGTCATTCCGGCCGGATACGCTGGCATTTCATGGCTGCTCTGAGACAGATATAGAACAACCATTTATAGTGGGCTCTAATCCTCTAGTGTCACAGGAATATTATTTTCATATTACATGTCAGGCCGCCACGGGATCCGTAGCATTATTGATTGGAATTGTCAATTCTTTTTTAAAGCTTGCCGTCCTCACAGAACTGTCGAACTTTTTGTTTTTGAAACTTGCGTATCGTATTTATTTCCACAATAAAAACAAACTTTATGACACTCTTGAGCTTTCGTTTGACAGTCACAAGCAATAGATCGACTATCCGACTTCCGAATCAGCCGGCGGCAATGTTATAATGATAGATCAATAGCAATAATTGGTCTTTAGTGATGTTTCTCGTTGCTGCGCTATTACACTGGTGTGTTGCGTTTTTACCTAACGCACCTGGATCATTATTATTTCAAGATTTTTTTCATAACAATAAATTCATAATACGCTACATGCAAACAGAAAGTAGTGCTGTCCTTATGTCATTTTCCTGCAGCATAGAATCATTACTTATGCGCTTCGTATACAACAATATTACTTAACTAGAAGTTTTAAAAATCTTACACACGTTTATTTGTCTTTTTTAAAATCTAGGGAGTAATTAATACCTAATTGATCATAACATCACTGTATATTGTACAATGATGTAATCAGTCACTAATTTCTATCTTTGTGAGACAATCGAGAACATAAAGTTGCGTTAATGTATCCACGTCTATCTGCATAAAAATTAAACCTTTAGTATTCGGTAACAAGACGCTACTTCAAGTGCATTAGTTATATTCCTTTCACTGTTACAAGGTGGTATATGGCTCTGGGTTACTCTCGTCCTAGCAACTTCTTCTCTCCTGACAGTAGTGTATAAGAGGTTAACTCCATTCAATAATATTTAATGCACACCATTTTATTGAAAAGAAAACTCCGTCACTCCACCCTTTTCGATGCGCTCCGATTATTTTCCAGAACATTTCCCACAGTTGTCGCCATCTCTCGTCGGTTTTAGGAAATAATTACTTACGCATTTTAATAATAATTTTGTCTAATTCTTTTGAAAAAGTTTTTTATGCCTTTAATGTTGGTGAAATATAATGAGATGTGATCGTTAATTAAAAATAATGCGATAATATTAAATTTACTGTTAAACTCTAGGGAATAAAGAGAAGAGGATTTTCGATAATCTGATTATAATAATGGGGTAAGAGATATAATATATTAGCTGATTGGAAAGCAAATTTCCATTTTGAGACCGGAAACTAGACTCTATCATCTTGATTTATAATACGCTCGCACACTCTAACCTCTAATAGTAGGAAGTTTTCAGGAATGGGAGGTAATAAAAACATATCCCCGAAAATGATTAATATTTATTAGTCTTATTAATTTTTGAGATTTTTTTGTTAAAAGACGTATATAAAAGAAATTCCTGTTGCTCTATTTTTAAAAAAATATATATTCAACATAACTCTACTTTAAATATCAGTCGCAAAAGTGCAACAAAACGAACTTGTTGGTACATTTCAAAAATCTTTATAGAATCGTTATATTCAATAAATTATAAATTCCGTAACAATCACTTTCTTAAAAATACTTTGTTCTACGATTTTGTCTCAGACATCAAATCTCGATAACCTGCAATAATCCTTAATCTAGTCATGGCGTAAAGCAAATAAAAGCAAAACAGGTGTCAGCTCTTTGCTAGACAAGCTTGAAAGCTTTACCATTTTCATTTAAATAAAAGTGTAGTAGTGTAAACAAATACTTTGAAAATGCAATTACTGAAAGAAAAAAAAAATATTTCGACGTTTCATATGTTTTAGGCGACGGAAAACGAATAACGATATGTGAAAATTCATCCCAAATATTGGACAAAACGTAAATTTGCTCTTTAAAAATAATAAACAGTAAATTGAACAACGAAGAAATCTTTTTTTTCGAAAATACATTTTTTTGGAATTCTATACAAACTCACATCTCGTCAATGAAATGAATATTTTCACATCCAAATTATCACATCCAGTACCTCGTACATTCATAAACATTAATCATAGACACTGTGATATAGACAAAATATAATAATTGATGTTGTGGAAATTTAAATTGCCCGCAAAGTTTGATTAACTGCTTTTAAATGTGTAGTGTATCTTTTATCCAATAGTAACTTATTAGAAACTTCAAAATTGCAAAAGTTAGATTTCGATTATAAACAATTTAAATTGTTATCAACAACGTTCACTGTAACTTCAATGTTCTACAGTCTACAGGTAAGAAATTATATTCGCGCGTTTGCTTTGTCATATTTCATATTTTATCATTTTGCGGTGATGTTGTACAGCTACATTAATACGTATGTAGATTTATGAGTGAAAATTTCTCTTAATTGAATTTATTTTGCGAAATCATATTGTTATTGGGACATAGGTTGGCACACTCGACCATATTTGCCCACAACTTTATGACATGGGTCATTTTGAAACGGTGCCAGAGGTATTGTACCTGCGACATGCGGATTGGATAGGCCAGATCATATCAGTATGATTGCCAAAAGGCCTTGGGAAATTCGTAAATGGAAATTCAATGCGAGGTAGATTTGCATGATATCTTGTGTATTTATAGATCTTTAGTAGATGTACATAGATAATCATAAATATATATTCAGTATATTAGAAGGATCTAAGAAATTTTAATGCGAGTTTTGACCACAAAAAAAACAGGTAATCTGTACCGGCAATATGAGTCGCGACGTAGAAGAGAAACATATATGCGACGCACGTATTTGCGTCATAGCACTTGTAGAGTAAGCATGTCTTCACTTCTTCGTGCATTACAAAATCTTCACTGTGCCTTTGCATGAGTTTAGCCTAAACGATGACAGATGACTTGTGCTACTGATGACTATAAAAATTCCCAATACCAAGGATAGTTACATATGTTTGACCAGAATCTCTTTCACTACCAGGTATTTATGCTGCTGAAGAATAAAAATATGAGTCAACTTTGTTATTTATTATTTTTAATTGCCAATACGAGAAATTTTTAAATCAATTTGGATTAACTACATAAAAAAAGTTTTTTGTTTATGAAGTCACTCTAAATAGATCATTGTATACTGGGGAAGAAAATACATCACACTCAACCATGCCCAATAACTCAAATGTTTAATTGAAAAATCAAAAGTTGATATTCGCATTTGCAAGACTTGAACTAAGACCTGCAACCTTCTGATGAATAAACGGAGCTCGACTAAATAGACTGTTAACAGTGGATGGGGGAAACATGGTTTGAAACGGAAAATTTCATGAACCGAAACGATTTCTTTAAAGAGATGTGTTATTTTTCTAGATTCTACTGTGCTTTACAGTCAAATACAAGCCTCGCTGACACCGAAATCAGAGCGAAATCCTACAAACCGTACCTGTATTTTCCGAACAGCAGATGGAAAATTGAAATCACCTAAGTTCTCGTTCAATTAGACCAATTGGTCATGGCAGCTAGGTGTTGAATAGAGCAAATTGTCAGGCACAGAAAGGGTTTGCGGTTCTATACGGAGAGTGAATAGATCTCAATTCATGGAAGGTCTACCATCATACTAAAGGGAATGTTCAGCAGATTTAGGTGCAAGACGACAAATTCATGTGCGGTTGATCACGCTTTATTTTATGAACGCTACCAATACGTCATGTTGAAAGGCTGTATCAATTTAGACATTAATATAGGTTTGGTTTGTATATGCAAATACTCAATTGTCATCGATCATTTATTATAAAACGTTGTTGTTCACTTAAATGGTATCGGCTGTCAATTCATGGCCGAATGACATAATATTTATAAAGTACAAGCGAGTACCCGGCATGCGTTGCAGTATCATTCAAAGTAAGAAAGTAATTTTTTGTGTTCCGTCTGGTGCATACGCGAATAAATCATAAGGTTTTTCCGAGATGTTGCTGTTTGTACGTATTTGATTCTTTTTTTTTTAGATTTTTTTTCAGAAACTTTCATGGGTATGCGCACAATCACTCACTAAAGTTTCATCGAAAGCTGATGAATGGTAAAGGAACGCATACAGTACAAACAAACATTAATTTATATATATATATAGATTTATTCCAAAATTTTATAAAATATGAGGACTGGCTTCACTCAATGAGTGCTTCTTGGTCGTATTGTACAATTTTGTAATAGAAACTGCTTCCATTTCTATAATTTATTGTATAACATCTTTTCGATCAAAATAACATTAATATGAATTTTTTCATAATTTATTGGAAAAATTGATGAAAATATTATTTTCTGCATATTAATGTTGACAACGCCTGCCTGCAAAGCCTCGGTGTTGGCATGAAGTCTAATATAAAAGACAATAAATCTATTTTGACCGACATAATTTCACCTTTTGACCTGAAGCCACCCATTGAGCATTTTTGCGACGTCACTGAAACCTTTTATCCTTGAATTTAATGAAAATAAAATAAAGTTCTCTACATTTTTCTAAATTTCATATTTTTTTTGCTTTAGGTGCCCAAGCAAAATTTGGGAAAGAAATGCTTGTGTTTTTACGCCTCCAAACCCTTTCTGAATACAAAATGTTAAACAATTCAGTTGCGTTATAATACTGTTGTATTTTACAAAATTTTACATCTACAACCCGTAACAACTGTAACTACGCTGCCATGCACGGATGTCTTGAAACGACAAAAAACAAAACAATCACACAAAGCTACTTGTCAAATGAATGACAATTTGTTTTCAAAATTAAATACGCCATTTTAATCTAATGTAGTGTTTTTTTTAATATTGAAGCCATCGTCCACGTAATATAATTATAAAGATGAAATTTCAAAATTACACTAAGCACAATCTGTATCGTATTCATTGTAATAAAGATTAATTCATATTAAACTGATTTTAGTGCAGAAGCACTCAGATACACTTCACAACACGCTCGTTGCATAAGAAATGACAGAGATGACTGATTTCATCATCGCAATATGATAGAACTATATACTCACTTGAATTTCACCAGCCAATGTTAAAAATATAAATCCGCCGAAATGGGGGTATTTACGTCCCCATTAATAAATACTGATACATGGGGATCTCCTATAAGTAGAAGCTTAAGTTTACGCAGTGTCTACTCTAATGTTGTGGTATCATATTAAAAACAATTCATTCACTAAGTTTCACAAATGGACCGATTAAAGATCCCATCGACCCCCAAAAGACGGCGTTAGGTTATTGAGCAGTTTGCGGCTGAGGGTACGCTTAATTGCCAGATAATATATAAACCTTTACCAGTTTTGTAAGACGAGGGTGTATCTGAAACGTTTTAATCAGTAAGTTACTTGGGAACAACTCTACTTGTATTCTAATCGATTAATTATACTGAGGAGCAATAAAAACAACTTTCATTGCTGAATAAATTCACCTTTCCATAAACACTGTATTTCACTTGACTTTCGATCACTACCTATATTACATATCAAGTTTAGTTAGTTAAGATTTAACAAACAACAGCTATTTATGTTTCAATATCCGTTTTTTCGTATAATAAACAGAAATGATTTCCCCCGCCTAGTGAGAATTTTCGGCGTATGAACTAGCTTAGTAAAATCGTTCATAATCTATCTATACTATACTATATAGCTACATAAAATACATGTATAAATTTGTCTGTCTATCACAAGAACGACTCCCAATCGGCGAGCAGTAGCGACGTGAAATTTGTACATGTCATTCTGTCTGCCATTTCTAGGTCGACTGTTCTATTTTCAACTTTTAAAATTATTATTAATTTATGGACTACATTCTGTTGGTGTAACATAAGGTACCTTCCACGGTGATATTTTCACCTTTCAACATTAGCTTGTACCAAAATAGCACTTCCGGCTAAATGTTAGTTCCCTCTATCCCGGGTGGAGCTGGGTAATAAATACTACTGTATAATAAAACAATATGAGATCTGTACTAGGCTTCATTTTTTCGAGAAAAGATATACAGTAGAAAGTTTTGAATATTTGTTTTTAAATTATTTCTATTGACGTTGCTGACAATTACTTGAATGAATATAATTGTCAATATGCATGATAGCTGACACCGATAATATTCAATATTTAAAAGTTAGTCTTTTATATAAATAACAAACCAGCTGACCACAGACTGGTGCCTTTGTCAATTATAGATATTGATTTATTAAAAATGTTATATTTTATTCGCTGCATACAATTTAACTATATCATTGGTACAAAAACGCTTTTATTTAGATTTTTCGGAATTCATTTTAAGTCACATATCAAAGTAAATGAGTTTTTACACTATAAAAAACTGTAGTTCATAGAATAGCAAGTTTTGCACTCCAGCTGATGTTATGAAACATCATTAGACAGCAACAAAAATTATAATGAATAGATTTTTTTGTTCTATTTATGAAGTCTCATAACAAAATAATTGCACAATTACTCATTTCCGATACATTGTAGTTAATGTAAATTTCCTCTACAAATCGATATCACTCGGATTTGCATGTATATTTCACGATACTGCAACTGTCAGTGCTTTAATGTGTCATCGTAGCGGGCTATAAAGCGTCTACGGTGTAGCAGCGGTCTGTATTTAACAAACAGAAAAAAACAACAATTTAAAAGCATGTATACAATTTTTAGAAGTCAACTTTCAATGCAGTTTCATAAATGGACATATTATAAATAGTAAAGACAAAATTAATAGTCGATAGAAGTGGCGTTTACAAACTGTTAGGCGGAATATGCAACTCTCTGTATATAAGGAAAACATGAAGGAGTTTTTTTTTAACAAGATTTAAAGAATACTTCAAGACATTTCAGGCTACCAATTTGCAAGTCATATCATATTGTATTTGTAAATATAAAAATCAATGTGTGTTTGTTCGTATCTTATGCATTGCCATACCGCTCATCTGATTCCGATAAAACTTTGTCAAGTTATTGCTTGCGATTGCGCGAAGAATATAGGCAGAGTACAATAAGGCCCGACCTGGTCGGAGCCAGACTCTCAACGTTTTAATTTTTAACTTACAGTAGGTCTTATTGTATATAAAAATCAATCTCATAATCCAGATATATCTAAAATCTAAAATAAAGAATCGCCAAAATTTCACAAGTGCCCTTTTGCTTTTGTGACGACTATAATATACCGTATAATTCTTATTGAACTAAATACTTTACTATTTTTACTAACATTAGCCTAGATCAGTGGTTCTCATGTGCGGCCACCAGAGGATTTTTCTGTGGCCACCAACGGTTCTATTCTAATAAATATTGATATTAATAAAAATATATAAATATAAATTTAACGGGATCAGTACAGTAACCCTCATAGGGTTAATTTGGGCTGCAGTGCATAAGGCCTGTTGTACTATGACCAACGTTTTTCATCTTGCAATCGTGTAATTATTATTGACGAGAGATTATTCAAATACATGTGTATCAGTGAGTCTCTTCAGATTTTTTATGAATATGGATGCATCTGTATATTCTATATCTGCAAATGACGGTGTTTTAAAAATATAATATATATTTTAAATAAATTATTTTTAAACATAAAAAATTTTCAGCCTGCGGCGCAATTTTCTGCATCATAGTGGTTTATGGTTACTAAAATACACGTTGGTAATTTATTTATACCCAAAACACAACACTATTGTAAATATAAATCATTTTTGAAATAAAAGCGAGAGGGGGAGGCGTTAAACTCAGGACAAACAAAGGACCACCCCAGGCGGAAAAACCCCTAGCTACGCTGCTGCCAACATGTTTAAATGTATTTTATTGAATAAACTTATATGTGGATCCCTATTTTGAGTAAATGCATCGGCCTAATATTTTAAGTCACGATTGAAAATTTTGGTGCGGCCACGAGACAATTCCATAAGATCACTTATGTTTATAATGCGGCCACGGAGAAATTTTCCGTGAGAACCACTGGCCTAGATAAAACGCATGTCCAGTATTCTTTTCGTGTACACGCGCTCGACGCAATTGCTTGAGGATTTTTCTATTTAACCCTATCGTCTTTGCTGAGAAGACCATTAAATTGAAGTGCTCTTTTGACAGGCGTATTAAACTCAAGATTGCTAAGATGTCAGTTGGTTACTGATATCCCTGTTTTCTTTTGTATTACGTGAACAGATAATGTAATGCCAAACATTATACATTGTTTACGTTTAGTTCGTGATTGATATTGGGACACAAGTGTTTCTGTTTATTTTGCGGCTGCATTCTATTTTATATATTACAATATATGAGGCGCTTAAAAACAAAGACTGATATGTTGTCCACTTTACAATGTTAGTAGTAAACGTGATTTTTGTGTTTTACGATCAAATTATTAGGTTATACAATAGTTTATTTTAACCATCGTATTGTATTTATAATTAAGGGCTTTATAGATATATTATAAATTAAACCCTAATTGCATTAAATTATATTGGAAATATCGGCATTGAATTTATGGGTTTCTACGTGTGATTTCCGTGACACGGAAGAATTTAAACATTTTTTCGTGTGGTTTTGCAAGATTTTGCATGTTATTTATATCATTACTGATAATCGATGGAATAGTGTTATAAACTCGTAGCTGATCTTTTTGACGAACATGACTTTATAACCCGTATCTCGTTTATTCAAAATAATACAAAGTATTTAAAATGATTAGTGATTTACAAATACCCATTTAATACTTAGAAGACAAAAAAAGTCTAATATTAACGTATATATTCACTATTTTTTAGGCCTTCTCTAAAATTTGTAAAAAGTCATTACGGGATTATAGCGTTAGGACATCGTTATGTAACTTATAGTATATTATGGACGTATATTTTGTTAGATTTTGACAAAATGTGAACATTTTGGTTTTTGCTTTTAGACACAAAGACACTCTGTCTCTGTTGGAGTATCGTGCGCATTAAGCGAAGTTGATAGGTGGCACTGCCATCTAGAATTTATAATACTTATTAATTAAAGTGGCCTTTAGCCAAATGGTGAATGATCTTGGGCATTCGTTTTATATTTTCTGGTTCGAATGACGAAAACTTTCACACATTCATTTTTATTCGATAAAGGTTTTTTTTCTCTGTGATTTGTATATTTCTTTTCACCAACCGATAGTCAAAAGCGGTATGCAGAGTAAGCGAATACTATTTATTTCCTAGTCTCATTGTTGTATTCGTATGCTATCCGAAAAAAGAGGTTGAGTGACAATCACAATCAGTCTATATTTCTCTCTACATTGGGAGCGGGCTAAGTTTAAAAAAAAAACTCAAATTTATATTCAGTTCTCACTTATTGATGTAAATTTTAGTATTATATGTTAGACATTTACCGTGAACGCTTGGAAATTATGTTTAAATTGCATCACATTATAACATTACACATTTGACGTATGAAATTAGACGCCACTGTCCTAAAACCTTTTTGATCCTTAAGGACCCATTAAAATGTACCCATTGGATGCTGTGTATACTTCAGAGTCGTCAGACTACAGTATTTTCTGTGTTGTTGCTTTAAGAGCCGGACGATTTCCCAGTTGTATTATACGTTTGACATTTTGAGACAGGGTTTTATTTTTAAGCGTTAGTTTATATAAAAGTTTTCACATTTAGCGTGGCAAGCGTGGCAGTGTAGGTAATTTCAATGCACTCAGAGGATTCTTACAGAATGTGCAATAACAACCACGGTTTTTATGTTTTAACAGCATTTAATATATGCCAGCCCATACGGAGGGTGGTGGCAGAAGGGATTGGGGTGATACACATCCAATAATTAATTAATAACATATTTTATAATTATTTCATGATTGCTAAATTGTAAGGTATCAAATAAAAAATGTAACATTTCAAAGTGTGATATTTTTCAAAACATTCCCCTGGGTAAAAGCCAAGTTTCCTCTCACAAGTCTCTTTTCTTCCTCCTCGAACCTTCCTGTAGGAACATGCCATACAGTCTTTATGTTTTTTTTTTTCGAAAATATGAAATTGATGCTTCCATTCAAGCGCTGGTCATTGTCACCTGTAGAAAGTCGCTGAGGTATATTATAATGCTCAATAAACTTACTTATTTATTACTATTATAATAACAATGTTTTCTTATACCTAATGTCGCAATCGTACATAAAACATCCTGTGCAATACCAATATACGGTACTTGAATGGAAAAAAAAGGCAATAAAATAATCGTTGATTCATTTTCAAACTGTGCTGTAAAATGTCGAGTCCAGCTCGACGCTGAAGTTGTAAGGGTTAAATATAATGTCCATTTTTGGACTGAAAATATTTTCAATAGATTTTTGATTCTTGATCTTGACGTATAAAACAACTGAATTTAAAAGTGTACAGCTGTTGTTGGTCATCTCAAAATTAGCATTTCGGTTATACAATTTCAAACGTCACTACTTAATTTCATTCAAGAAGTATTTATTTCAGTATTTTGTTTTTATTTTTAATCCGGCAAGGCAAAATTATCATACATACGTGGCAAATAGTCGAGGGTTATTTTTGGATTAGACGAAAACTGCTTGTTGTCGGGTAACCATTTTAGATTTGGTTACAAGCTATCAAGATCTGACCTCTAAGAAAAGACGTATTTCATTTCACAAAACGATCGATCTAAAAAAATATAATTGTACTCACGTGTAATATTTTTCGAAAGTATCAAAAACTCTATTTTACTAACATTTCTATGGACGGTAAGCTGGTAAAGGGTTCCAATTCATTCAGTTGAACTATCTTTACTAATCTTTATTATGGGAGAAAAATATGATTTCTCATATGGCAATAACAATAATTAACTTTATAAAGTAATACTTCAGCGTATTATTAAGTTATTACTCCTAATATAAGCTTCTCACAAAGATTTATTTCATTTAATCTATCTGAAATAAGAAATGAAAATATTCGGAAAAGATTCTACAATAATTACATTGATAAATTTAACAAATTGCAGTATTATATTTTCAAATTTACTTTCCATTTTAATATGCAGTAATCAAATAATTATGCATTAATAGATGCCGTGATATTAGAGTGTTAGTGGAATGGTTTTATAACGAATACTTTGATCAAGCAATACAATTCTAGTTTGCTTTATTTTATTAATTGTTTATATTTTAAATTTAAAAAATTTAAATGCATGGCATTACAACTGACGCCAATGCGCCATGCATTACACAAACAACAGTAACAGTAATTATTGAAAACAATAATACCAATAAAAACATTATTGGAAATAAAAACATTTTTTTTTAATTATTAAATAAAAAAAAAACAAGACATTATTAAGTTACAAGGAACAAATATTTGGTGAACAAAACCCAGAGTTTAGTGCTGAAAATGTCCAGCTCTCTAGGCAGTGCATTGATCACCCGAGTGGCTCTTGCAACTGGTGATCGAATGACCGACGCGAAGAACAAGTTTTAAGAATAAAAATTGTCTGTATACGGTTTCGACCACGTAGATAACAATTGGGAGCATGTAAGTTAATAGTCATGAGAATTTTAGGATTATATACTCGTCCGCGAAGAAGAAGAGAGAAATACTTTAAAATCGAAAACGATCTTCGTGCTTCAAGGGAGTGAAAAGATAGCATTCCTAAAAGAAATAGGGAACTATTAAAGGTAAAATATTAAATATTTTTGAAATAGAAATATCATAGAAATTTCTTATGAATTCTCTCCGATTTCAACTTGTAGGAATTTTCATATGGACTCCAGATAATAGATCCATATTCAAGCGTACTGAGAACCAAGGAAATGTATGGAGTGCGAAACACAGTTGGGTTTTCGAATGGTTTACTTTGCCTAACTATAAACCCAAGAAGTTTGCTAGCACGCATAGCAATGGAATTAATATGTGAATGAAATGTGAAATAGCAGTCAAACTTTATACCGAGATCAACAATTTCAGACAAACGTTGTAAAGTATTATTCGATATCACATAGTTATATTTAAAAAGAAATCTTGAACGGGAAAAATAAATGCAAAAGCATTCCGAAATGTTGAAGTCGAAGTTTGTTTTTTATAGACCAATTCAAAATCGAGTCTATATTATGTTGCAGAATAGCACAATCAGACTCCTTGATAGTTTAAAAACAGTTTTAGATCATCAGTAAAGAGCAGATACTTTATTCCACTCATAGTTTCCACAATGTCATTAATAAAAATAAGAAATAAAATTGGACCGAGATTCGATCCCTGTGGTACCCCAGAATATGTTGGAGAAATATTTGATGCGCATTCAGCGTATTCAACATATTGTCGTCGTTTTGACAAATAAGAAACAAAAGATTTAATTTAATTGTAGGATTTTTAAATCCGTATAATTATACAAATATATTTTGTAAAAAAGTCTCTAGGTCTCTATAATTGCATTCCTTTTATACAAATCACTTTGAGGTTATGCCGTAAGATGCACTTAGCTACGGTGTACATTAATAATTATTGAGAATTTCAGGAATCCTTTGAGTTTCAACTAACTGAGTTTCCCTAATACATGTTACCTGCACATCAGGCGCGTGCGGTGGCTTTATCTCTTTCTCTCTCAATCACATGACAAGTAAAGGTGCAAGCGAGCTGCAAGGGCATGCGACGCATTTTCTTGTATCCTTCTTGCTCATACCCAAATTAGATTGTGCGATAGAGATAGTGATAAGTTCACCGCACGCCGATGCTGCACATAGATATTATACGTCATACTTTATTGGCACTTCAAATATGGTTTCAGTGCAGATTGATTTTGACGAAGGAGTCTTAGTGTTACTGGGGGTTCACAAAAGATTAAAGTTACTTATTATATACCAGTGGTATATTATTCTAATTGTATCAATTCGTGAGAGGCATACATACCACTTTGTACGAAAAGGTACAGACGTATGCAAAGCGTTGAGAACTAGCCTTATAGAGGACATTTAAGTCTAGTATTAACTTATAAGACTAATTGTAAAATTAGTCCATCTTCGTTTTGTTTAAAAGACTCGTATTAGAAAACGTATTTAAAAAATTAAACGGTAGGCAAACGACATTTGGACACAAAAGAACGACCCTTATTCAAATTGTATAGTAATTAACTGTTTAAGTATAAATTCGAATGATTATACATAGTTTATCTCACATAAGTAATAAGATATCAAATATTTTTATACGCCCTAGTTGGTAAATTCGTAGTAAATGCAAACCATTCGTATCATTATTTTTGCGATTCTGCATTGTTTTGGCGTAGATGTTTAAAGAAAATTTTACTTTTATCGAATTTTTGTGTTTATTTATTTTTGTGTTGTTGATGACCATTTTGTTATTAAAAGCTGTAACTACGATTTTTGTCGATTTGATGATGCACAAATAGTAAAATTGAGTTGAATCACAACCCGTTCTATTATATTCGTGTGTTTATTATTATTACAGTTTTTTTTGATTCTTAGATTTATGTTTTTTTGAAGAGGTTACATTGACTGACATTCTTTTACAAGCGGAGGAATGATTTTAATATATTTTTAGGAATGAAATCATTTTAAACCAATATCTTGATATGTTTAATTTAATTTAAGTATAATTTAAGACATCGACTGAGGGTGCTTGATGGAATTTCAATATCAAATTTGGATTATTGAGATTTTGTACACTTCCATGTATTTTGTCACTAACGACCCGGGTTTCGCCTTTCGGCATTTTCAGGCATTCGAGCACACGAATAAACTCGATCTTGATATGTACTTTTGTAGCGAAGGTTATTTTACATATATTGTATTATTATGACAATAGTTTAAGTAGTAAGTTTTAATCGTAATATTCTACTAACAGACGAAATATAAAATGCCTTTTTCGGTAAATAATATTGTTAATACTTCTTTTGACATTGCAATGTCACATGGAAGTGTAATTGTTTCAGTTCCATTTGAGTGCAATATGTAAGATAGTGCTTCCTCAACCTACGAACCATTTAAAGAAGATAAAGTCTGATAAAGATGTTTAGTTCATTTCGAATTCAAAAATAAAAGATGTAGTTATTGGTGTTTGGCTTTTAAATCTTTATTTTGCTTTTAATATTCTGAAAAATATTTTAAAATATATACAAAACATACATATTCTATAGTTAATTTAAATAATTAGAAATCAATCAGTATAAATTTTGAGAAAATAATATTTGGTTTTAAAAAATATAGTGAAAAATCTGCTGCTATTTCATTGCTAGAATAGTTTGTTGATAACCGTGGTTTTAGAGTTGTGTAGGAGATACAATGGCATCTGATGATATATTATGATAAGCTCTAGCCTTCAGCCTCGTGTGATGCAACTAATTTAATATCGTCAAAATAAAGTGCATAGCTCGTAACTCCTTAAACAGCAATTTTACAGGAGAGCATAAAACGTGATTAAACTTTTATGAGATTCCAGACGTGCACATCATTGAGATTATATTATGTATTAATGATCCTGTTATTGTTATTATGTACTAAGTGAACAGTAATTGGATTTTTTTTTAAACTGAAGATAAAATTTTAAAATGTTCATCCAATATGTTCTCGAAATGTTTGACTGTAATTACACGTAATGTTTTAATTCAATTTAAGTATTTTGATAGTAACTACTTTGCGCTTTATGACTTAATCATTTTTTCTATCATTCGTATTAAGTGCATAGTTCAGAATTATTTGTTTATAATGATGATAATATCACTCCTCGAAGTCTTAATAAAGCTACTAAAAGCATATTAACAAGGGAAGAGAAAAGTCTGCAACGAGGTATTATTATAACATATTGTCAATAAAATTCAGTTTGGCTAGATTACTTTTTAAAAACTTTGCTTTTAGATATTTTTATAAAAAAAACCATGAAATAACTTTATACTCTTATTATATTGTTTCGGTGTACTGGGATTTAATTAATCCAAAGCTAAATCGGTTGTCAAGGTTATTTTGTCAAAGAAAATAATTTTTTGTACTGTAAAGTTTGTTAGTCTTTTTCTTAAACTGAATATAACCTACAGAAGCTGCGCCGAACCGGTTCGAATTCAAAATTTAAAAAAATGTGAGATGTATGTATGATTCATGGTTTCTTAATTGTGTCTTATTCAGTTGAAAATTTGAGTGAAATCAGTCCTGTTTTAAAACTAAAATTATGAAAAATGTGCGATACATATAAAAAATATCTTTATCATAATATAATATATTGCCTTTCCACCAAGAAAGCATTAAAAGTAAAAACTATGATATATATTAAGAAGAAAACGTACGCTTTGAAAATTAACAAAACAGGTATACAACGTGAAGTTTATCATCACACAATTACACAATCATTTTTGGAAAAAATACAGAACCGGTTCAAGAGACTTAAAAGAGAAAAATGAAAATCTGAAAATGTAATTAATATTATTAACCGTATAAATTTACATTGAAATACTGGTGGTTATTTCGGGCCATAAACCCATTATCAAAACTGCCAATCCATCGTTAACGTTGACCTACTTTTATCCTATAACATTCTTCCAAGCCAATTCTTGAGAGCATTTTTGTTTCTATTTGGAATATATTAAAATATAAAAAGAGCTCACATATTTGATTACTCACAGATTTTTATAACTTCTCATTCCACTATTGATACACATAACTTTTAAATAAAGTTTATAACCGCCTCTTAACAAAAACAGTGAGGAGATTATTTTATAATAAATTTTGTTTTTTAATGTACGATTTAATTAATCATGTTCAGTGTTAGTTATTTACATAATTACTGAAGAAGTATTTTAACAATTTTCCTTAAATGTATTTATTGTAGATCCAATGTATTATATAAATATGAATCTCAACTCTTTCAGTGATTTTTTATGTAGGTCATTACTATAGAGATAGAAAATAAATAAATTGGTGTAATTCCTTTTTTAAACAATGTAAAATTTTGTCTACAGTACCTATTTGTGAATTTCTGGAATTTGATGATAGTCTGTTGTACACATAACCTACAGTCACACAAATAAATTCTCACCATTGTTGATAACACAACAAAATTACTACACCACCTGGTTCGTCTGTTACCCACTTCACTGTCCGATAATTAAATGCAATAATTAATTATTTATATTTACACTTATAAAAGAGGTTAAAACAAAAATTGTATTATATTATTATTTTGTTCTGCATATTACCGCGACGCGCGCTGCTTGTCGTCATTTCGGGTTGTGTGCGCTTCGGACTTTCCCGACGTTAGAATGTCGACCCTTCGGCGGGCGGCGGCCGACTGCTGTACACAGTCTGCCACCCCAAAAGCCTACGAGTATAGTGCGGGGTTGATGGATCGAAATATTTCATTTTGTTCAGCGTCTGGCGGTGAGATTATTTGTTATAAAACAAAGTCAAGAATAGTTTAAAAATAAATTGTATAAAACGTAGTAATATATCAAATTCTGACACAAATTCTTCTTTATTTTGTGTTTTTTTTGTGTAATCATGTGTGCTCCTAATGTGGAGCATATGTACTCTTAATGGAGCTAATGTCAACAGAACTTTTTCTACGAAAACTGTACGTTACTCAGTCGCTCAACCTTTCCTTTTTGGAGGGAGTAAGGATAAAAAGATGGGGCTAAAACATGATGAATCGTTAGAAAATTGCTCTCGCTATGCCTTGTTGCTAGCATCAGATGGGTGGGAGTAAATTGAGATATCACAGACACTCATGGTTTCGATCACGAATCCATAGAAAAATCAATATATGCAACTGTCTGAACTACGAATCGATCCCGTGAACACCGTAACCAAAGACAACAAGGCATCATGTCGTCGTTAGAATTATTTAACCCAATTGGGTTGCTTTGACGATGACTTGTTACTGATGGTACCCTCGCCGACATAACTCATAGCGACATGGACATATATCAATATTATGTGCCAGCCTTCTTAAATAATCAAATTTACTCATATTACCATACGAAGCGATTACCGCTAGCAGTCTTTCATTTAATTTAACATTTTTACACTTGGTAGCATTTGTTATGCACGACTTTGCCAGCGCAGGTTTGTCGACACGGTAATGACGGGGCGAATATTGACGTAGTTTTCAAAAAGGTTTATATTTCTTATAGGACTAAAAACAAGCTGTTTTTTACCTATTGTTATTTTTATTGCAGAACCAAAAGGTGACATATCATTTTTTTTTCATATTTCACTTTAGCCAAATGTAATGAATCAATTTATTTTTTCGTAAATTGGTACAGCATTCTACATAGATTATTTGCCTACATTTTTAAGTTGTTTATACAAAGCGTGATATATTAATTAAGATAACCCTTACTACACCGATGATTTATTTGACCATAATAGAAGACAGTACTGTGTACTTCATTTTTCAATATGAAAGTATTTCATTGCAAATTAAACAAAAATATTTTTTATTAAATTCCATCATCCACAACTAGTAATAAACATTATGCCATTGATGTATTTACATACATTTAAAAAATACAATGGCCCAATTTATAAGTATTATAACAAAGCTTGATATGTTGACGATACGGCCCATCTCTATTTTAAAGCGGGAAAATCTGAGGGAAATTGTCTGTGGTGTGAGTGAACTGTAAAACAGCGCAGGCGCACACACGACGCTCTGAGTTGGAAAATGCAAGGAAAACCAGTGATGCACGAACAGCATTTCTCCACTGATGTATACCCAAGTGACGTATCTCACAATAGTGACTTGGTATACAAAGAGCTACCTGACCCATGCGTCCAATTACTGTTCATAGAAGGAACACAGAAATCAATAGACTTATAATAAAGATTTCATTCTAAATAATCACCACAATAATATAATTGTATTGCTGACGTCTGAAAAGAAAATTAGCGCTAACATATAAAAACAAATGGTTATTATAATTTAAGACATCGACTGAGGGTGCTTGATGGAATTTCAATATTAAATTTGGATTATTGAGATTTTGTACACTTCCATGTATTTTTAACGACGGGTTTCGCCTTTCGGCATCTTCAGAGCACGAATGGACTCGAACTCAGTTCGAGTCCATTCGTGTGCTCGAATGCCTGAAGATGAAAGGCGAAACCCGGGTCGTTAGTGACAAAATACATGGAAGTGTACAAAATCTCAATAATCCAAATTTAACAAATGGTTATTGTTACAATAAACTGAGACAGGCATATTTCATATTGATAATAATCGATGTAATAATATATATTACATACATTGTCTCCTTATTGAATTTTAAGCTCATATTCCTAAACTCCTGCATAATATCTGACTGTTCTATTTTTTAACTATTTCAACATTTAAGACTAAAGAGTTGACGCATAAATAATATTTCTGCCTGAAAACAAACTGGCAAACAATTCCTTTTAGGGGTTGGTAGAGCGATCAATTAACAAACATAATAATATACAATTTGAGAGCTATAGTTACGAAAATTCTTATTTGTGGTGACCTTGGGGTTTTCTTGAAAAATATAATAAGGTCAGAGTAAGCAACAAGCAAAACTCTGTAGAATATAAGATAGAAAGATTATTAATTTAATACGTAACATTTAAATGAATCTTCATCGTTTCTCCCTTGGGTAAAATGACGTTGTAACCTGTAACTGTTCACAACGAACGTCTCTTGCCAAATTTTTTTCTTGGCAGTAATGAACCATTGCTTTGAGAACCATGCCTGAATTTAATTCTTTCTTCTATAATATAATTCTCAAACAACTGTGAACAGAGCCGCAGTATAATTTGTATTTTCTACAACGATATTTGAAAACATTGTCGAAATATTATGTGATCTTTTAAAAACAAAGTATTATGAAATATAATATATCACCAAAAAAATATGGCAGTCAAATATATTGTAGTACGCACCATTGTAAAGAAGATAGTTGGGACATCTAGATAAAATATATGGATCGTTCCTGGTAAAAAAACGACGTGCAAAGACCTCACCGACTTTGTAGATAGTAGATTAATCGTGTCCAGATCTGGAGTGTTGCTGTTCTCGTCAAGACATGACGGAGGCATATCCTTGTAGAGATCTAGACCCACACTGGGTTGTGGCTCGAAGAGGAGAATTTATTGATTTCAACTGTCACAAATATCTTCTTATTTAAATTTTCCCGTAGGTTTGTTGACGTAAGAAATAATAAACAGTTTATATGTTTCCGAATCTTTTATTTTTTTTATTTCAATTAATACTTTTGGTTTTCCTTCTCTGAATATTCCTGAAGCGTCGCTGCAACAGTTCTAAAAGGTACTTAGCGACTGCAGAGAACAAAGGTGTTCCTTATGTTAACCTACTTAAAACCTTGTGATAAATAATGCCTTCTTACTGTGTCAAAATGTTAGAACAATGGAGATGCAATGTACGACCTGGCGAGAGCATTTGTTTTGTTTCGCATTGCTTCAAAATAATAATTAATACGTATTATATACGCTTAATTATTAAAACCTTATGAATTCATTAAAAATATAATACATAGGTACTACTTTCGTGAAAATTTGAGTTTTAACATATCATCAGCAATTTTATGAGCATGGTAGTTAGCTAATCCCTCTGTCTACGACCTGTTTTCTGGATCCGACGTAAGGTGGTTCGGAAGAAATGAAAACATCACAAACATTCATATTTTCGAATACAAATCGATTAAAAAATTAAGGTATGAAATCTTGAACATGGAATCGTGAAGAAAAAAAGATCTAAAAATAATGACCTCTCGTCTGCACGACCGGCAAAAATAATACTCATAATTCATACTGGTATGAAATATGACACCTTTCAATGACGCCGTTATTCGTATCAAAATAGTACCCTTGCTCTGTTTTTCTGTAAACAACGTAATATTTAGTATGGATGCCAAAAGATTGCACATAAAAAATCTTACCATAAAGATTAATGAATTTATTTTTTTCACACGACTGACCTTTTTCAACAGGCTTCTGCCACGACTGTGATAAGTAAATTCAAAGAAATAGTTGGACTATTTCACATTATCTAATTGTTTATACCATACATTTCATGGTCTACAAACTTTAAGAATTAACTAACGCTAATTATCTCAAGGAATATTCCGATTTTTTGCCTCTCGAGTTCCACTCCATTAGTTCACATAGAATGTTGTTATTGGTATAACGTTTGATAACTAAGTCAATGTAATATTTTTTCTATTTATTTAGAGTCATCTTATCCCATGTATCTTAACAGATTAAAGTTTTAGGACCATTATGTGCGAGGAATCGGACAATTCGTAAGATATTTTGACAGAACTAAGACGTAATGTTATCATAAAATTGAATGATATATAAAAATTAAATTGATAACTGGTTGTGTCTCACCTTTTTATGCAACCAATAGAATCAGAAAGTTATCAATTTTATATCGGAAATAATTTTCCACAAAGCAACTGTCGAATCTATCGATAATGTTCGTGTGACATGTGCTTGATTAGTGTGTGAATTTTTATCCACGGGCTATTAAATCGTCAAAGTGCGCACATAAATATGCAGAATAGGTCCTCAATGCTGCTGAGCTTTCCTCCCAATCGGCTGCATTGTCACGACGTTAAATAATTAATAAAAACATTCATACATTCATTTATCAATTAATTTATGGATTTATATCGAAAGGCATGATTACATGTAAAGTTTTTTTCACCTCCAGACCCATTCTTAATCCTTCTCCGAAAACCTAAAGAGAGTGATATACTAACTACTGGTCCTTTAGTAACTAGGTATATGCAGGCTTTTTTTTTAGAAAAAAAAAGGTACTGGAACTCACTTCTTGTCAAGCTTTTTACTAAAGAAAATTATATTCAAATATCATTTAAACAAAATTTAAAGCAGCTTTTCCTATGCTACGAAGCGCATACAAAATAACATTTTTTTTATTTAGGAAATCTAATTTTGACGACAAATTGTATAAATGTGGATGTAAATAAGATAGCGCGGAAATTGTTTCATTTAATTTCTTACATTAAAAATACCGTGAAATAAGGTGCCGGAACGCCGTTCCACCCCGTTATATGGTAAAAAAAGCCTTGATTATATGTATCTCTCTTTCATTATCCACTTCGAAGAGAGACGTTAGGCTACTGACTAAGAAGTTCTATTGTGATTCCTTGTGCATTGGCAGCAAGCATAGTTAAAAAAACGTAATTAATCAGAACATCACTCTAAATATACGTTGCCACCAATTCACAGCTGTCGATAATACATTTAATTTTCAATGCGGTGCGATTCTGAAATCCGGCACAAAACGGCGCACGTAACAAGGCTGCTAAGTACACCGAAAGGAATAAATATCGCCAGCTCTGTGAGTCAATTTACATAATTAAATCATAAAAAAATATCTCTCGTTCGAGAGATATGCAAAAACGAAACGGTGGCGCCGAAAAATACGGAATAACGAAATGAAATCTTCTTTGATTCGTTTATAAAATATTCCAGGATGTCAAGCCATTTTATCCAGATTTATTCTGCTTTGTTTTACATGTCGCAAGGATACTAAATATGTAGGAACATATATCGCCAACCCAGTAAAGCTCTATGCCGCAGACTAACAAAGCAACGTGTGGTGTTGCAACTAGAGGTTGTCGGAGCCTTTGTTGTCTTTAAAGTCTTTGTTGAAAAGTTTGGAAACTCCTTGGAGAAGAGAGTAATTTTTAATTTTTTCATTGTCTTTCTAGTTCTATATTTGAAAATTAAAGCATATGATTTATTTTTATGTAAATCGTGAAAATAGTGATCAGATAATAATTTTATACAAACAATATACAATATAATTATGTATGTATAATATAAATAAGGGATGGCAAATATGATTTGGTCAACGTGCCAAAATAAGCACTTTTTTTTTAAATTTGTGGCGAATACCATTCTGATACATGATATTCATTGAATATAAAAAAAACTAATAAAATTTGAATACGTATGTATTATGTAGGTACATCGGTAACTACATTTTTTATTGAATATATAAAAAAACGATACACAAAATGAAAGAAAATAAGGATATGTAAAAACATTTAATAACACACTAATTTTTATTTCATGTTATTGTTGATATGTTGTCGATTGTAAATTGATACATGGTGCTGAAACTTCCTTTGTTAACCTATTTTTAGTTATTGAATGTAAATGATTCAACACAGAAAAAAAAATCACGTGACTACGGGACGATCAAATATATTGACGATATTGCAAATTTTTAGCAGATATAAAAGTATCGGGCATGCTTTTCCATGCTTTTGATAATATATAAAGGTAGATATATCGACTTACGACGATTCGCACTTACGACCAAAAAATATTTTTTTTATTGCATCACGGAGCACCATTACCAATGGTTGATACATATGTGAAGACAGATCGGTAACAGCATTTACAAATCTGGATATTTATTAATATAAATATTTGTAATTGTACGTTTAATTTATAAAGTGAATAATATTCCTGAAGTAAAGTCAGAAAGGAATTTCAACGCGATTCTTGCAGGCATACACTTATTTCATCCTCTTGTTTTACAAGGAAAATAATAAAATCGTGTTGACAACATTTTATTCTCTGCTTTATTTATTAAAAATAGAGGATTGGAGCACCAATTTGCGACAATATTGTGATGGTCGTTTGACAGCTACAATATAAGATTTGAAATGCGCGCGGGTATGATCTGTTCAAATGTATCCGTACCAGTTTTGGCTGCAGTTGCTTTATTTCTACAAATGAAATTGACCGCAACTAAAACTGACCGAAACCGATCAATATTTAATTTCAATAATTTGTGTGGACTAATTACGACCAAAGTTCAGAAACGTATCTCGGTCGTAAGTCGAAGACAACCTGTAATGTTTTCAATTCGGCATTCCGATTCAACCATTTGAGAAAGCATATGACATTCCAATTTTCAATTCATTTTCGCACCACTTTTAACGTGTTAACTGTCAATTCTTGATGGAAAGGCATTTAATTTGTAAAATACAATTTGCTTTGTACTACCTCCACATGCGTATAATGATCAGGACCGGTTTTGCTCATCGCTAGCGAATGTTGGTATGGCGAACGCGAGCATCAGTTGATAATACTCGCGATGCGCGAAACCGGTCCTGATCATTATAAACATGTCTAAGTAGTAAAAAAAAATTGTGTTTTATGTATTAAAACATTTTCGGATATTTAAAAATAGGACTAGATTGCAAATCAATAATTTCCATTTCAAAAATTTCTAAAAAAATAATTTTTCCATTCTGAATAGGTCTGGATAGTTGATAATTTTAATAAGCTTTTCAATTTTCTTTAATACTGAAACCTTGGTGAAAGCTGTTGTTTATGGAATTAAGGATTTTGGAAAATTTATGTATGTAATCAAAATATTCTTTCAAATAAATATTTGCGATTCATTCAAAAGTTTTGGAAAATTAGCTACATCAAACACCCATATACTTATTCCCCTATACTATGTAGGGGTTGTTCTGGCTACACACGTTAGTATTTTTAAAAAATATAAGAAAATAATTTTTCCTTGCCACATATTTGCCATCGGTGATGTCCTTATTACTTACTGTTTGAAAGGCGTTTGATTTTTTTTAAATGTCATGTTATTATAAAATAAATACTTGACATTGCAGATAAGAATTGGCAATACGCCAAATGTTTTTGAAATTTTAAATCACACAAGATCAAATCACAGAGAAATTACATTATATAGGTACACCGTACACCCATGTCCAAGTTCTCAAACTTAAAATTTAATAAATCTAAATTTGATATTGACCTTGCCTAGACTCATCTGAACGCTTGTCAACGTCGTTTTATTCGATTGCGGTGTCCACAGTTTCATAAATTGATGTTTCAATCCATTTGTGGTTTGCGTTCAAATGCATGATGTTTTAATTCCTTCCCACCTATCCGATCATAAAAGAGCGAAAAGCTAATCACTAGTCCTGATCTAGCCCCATCTTTCTATCCTCAATCTCTTCAAAATGGAGAGGATGAGTGACTTAGTAACAAGCAGTTCTCGAAAAACAACTTACGTTGAGTAAGTTTCATTACAAGTCCTAATGCTTCATATTGGGGGCGGACATGGATAAAAATATACGTTAAGCTTTAACCATATGGTTCGGCCATAATTTTATATGTATATTTTAATAAGTCGAACTATTTTTAACATAATGATTGACAAAACCTATTGTGACTAAAGGCATGATCTCCGATGATAAAAATGGAGCGTACAACGACTTCTTCTTATCCCTTCATTATATTATTATTATCCTCTCTTTATGCATATGGATTAAAACAGTTTCTGCTAAGATGTTCCATCAAAACGCAATTGCATGAATCATTATCAATCATTTATTGTTGATTTTTATTTATGAGTTATGGATGTGGTCTTAACTTTTTTAAAGTCTTCAGATGTTTTCAAACTCCCACAGAAATATTTTAATTTCCAGTTTTGTCTAATTTCTCAAATAAAACATAATAATGTTCATTATCATCTCAAATAAAACATTTTCATTTTACGTAAATGGAATATCCAATATTCGGCGATAATTAAATATTTTAATTGATATGAAGATGTTTTTTCATTATAAAAACGGAAAAAAATATTAGGAAAATAATTAAAAAAAATAAAAGTTAAGGGTAATATACACCTCACATAGGTACAGGTAAAATTTGGAAATAATTATCCGTGGATGTAATAATTTGGGAAAACATAATTTTTCACTGTCGTGACTATTTTACTGATATTAGTTTTATAAAATATTTTATATGGCAACACTATAGTAATATTGGATCTTTGTGATGTCAACATACTGCGGGTGACATACCGTCGTAATCGCATTTCAATAAACATTCAATAATATCGTGTCATGTGAAAACATCGAAATATTGTCATAAAGTGAACCTTAATATATATCACCACTGGTGTTGTGCATTCGAATCATACCGCAACAAAATGAAGAACTTCCAAAATGTAATGTTTTATTCGCGGAAGTGTAACACAACAACTCTTCAGTACGACGAAGCGTGCCTTACAGTCGTTTCTGACAGGAATATATCGCTATGGAAACAATACGCAGAGTGCGATGACTGCGACAACGTTAAAGTATCCGACATAAGTGCGGGAATAGGTCAATTTTTAGTGAAAACCATTTGGCCAGTGAAGTATGATATCAAAGATGGCGACGACAGATCTATTTGCAATGGCACTTACCAATTCAAAGAATATGGGAAATATAAGCTGAACATTACTTCGAAGGGCTGTTCGGACATTATCGTCACAGACCAGCCCGACGAGCCCCTTTTACCCCTGTTAATAGGCGTTGTAATTGCATTGGCTCTTGCAACTTTATGGTACCTTGTGAAAGGTCTTTACAAGAGAGTTTCCCAAACGGCGCTTTGGATTCAAATATTCAGAAGGTATGTTCAAATATTGGAATTTAATTAGCTACTTTATAATTTATCAAGTTGCCTTGTTCTAATATCTGCTTCGAAGTAGCTCTCAGTGTTGGCTCTATAGAGCAGGATACAACAGACAACCTAAAATTGACGATTTGGTATATTTAATATAATGAAATGTGCTGTGTGGCACTAAAATGTATTGTATATTATCACACCTTTCGACCTCAAATATGGTTTAATCCTGTCTAGATATTTACTTACTTACTATTTCAAAGAATCTTATTGATAAAATTGGCATTAACTCAATAGAAATTAAATTAAATACCAAACCCCAAACATCCACTGAAGCCACTGTCTTTTGGCACAAAGTTTACCTTCTCAAAAGTGCTGCGTCACACTAACAAATAATATTTCTTACTTGCAAGCAAAATGCGTATAACCAGATAAAATCATTTGCTTAAGGACATATGAAGACCAAGATAATTATTTATTTTACTTAGTGTAATACTTTTATCCTGGAAAGTTTCAAATTTGTAAAGCAACTTCTTGGCTCGTTGTGTCTTAATAATTCGAAACATATCTTATTTTTACTTATATAACTATGGTTATCTTATGCATGTATGCTTTGCACAGTTAAATACTAATGAACACTCCATATTTGGGGTTTTAAATATTTACACAACAAATCATTATTAAACATAATGAAAATCTATTAACCTTTGCTTGATGTGCATTTAAATCTGAACAACATCTAAATTTATCACTTTTAAGGTGTTAACTGTCAATTCTTGGTGGAAAGACATTATATTTTAAAAAATAAAACACAATTCATTTGTACTACTTCCACATATTTATAATGATCAGGACCGGTTTCGCTCAACACGAGCATTATCAACTATCATCAGTTGATAATGCTCGTGATGAGCGAAACCGGTCCTGATCATTATACATATGTGGAAGTAGTACAAATGAATTGTGTTTTATTTAAAAAAAAAACCTTAATTTAAGTTTGTGAAAGTTAACGTTTTCAATAGATTCGGTGATAACTTTTTTATTCACTGGTTGTGTAAATAGATGTGATACATGTTTTAGCTCTTTGAAAAGCTTAGAACGTAGCCATTGAGACCAATTCTTTGCTTATATTATGACTGACAAATTAGGTGGAATTTTTTTTCCTTACTAGCTGCAGAGAAGGAATAATAAAAAAAATAGAATCAATGCCTATGTTCCAACTGAAAATCTTACAAAAAAGCTAGTCCGAAGATGCTTCTAAAAGTGACGAACACATGTCACAGTTAGCAACGCAACCGTTCGAATAACGAAGTTATCAATTTTAATTCTATATGTGAAAGTTAACCTTCATTTTCGTCAAATTATTCACCAAAAATTCAGGCTAAAATTTGTTAGAAAGTACAATGCAACATGTGGTATTTTGGAGCCTTGAAATTTAGTACGGCCAGATCATGCCAGCATAAATGACTTGTCCAACATCTATCGAGATCTTGAAATTCAGGTGTCACTCAAAATTGTGACAAATATAATATTTATTATATAAAAACACATTAAATTCATCACACAAATTGTGTATTGTTGTGCCTTTGCAATTTAATCAATTACATGCATTATTACACTCTCACTATATTGTATTTTAGAAACCTTGAAAAACAACTGCTACTGTAGATTGACTATTCTAAGTTGTCTCTAGAGCAGGGGCTAGTGTCACAGGACTAATGTTATCATATTACTTCCTGTAATGGCCGCCATACAATCTACAGCATTATTGATTGGAACTATCAATTATTTTTTGATATTTGCCGTCTTCACAGAACTGTCTGATTTTTAGAATAACTGCCTGCACATTCCCATGAATTGTTTTGACAACGCTATGAAAACAATTCGTCGACAGACATTACCTATTGTATTTATTTCCAAGGCGTTGCTAATAAAAAACCTACATTGACTATTTGAGTTTCGATTTCTGCTGGCTGTCAAGTTATAACAGTTGATCAATAGATTACAACCACTGTTTACTTATTTTCAGTATGCAGCCTTTGCCACTGTATTTAACATAATATATCATTATAATATGATAAAAGATATTTAATAATTAATGCTACATTTAGCATTCTCATATATTTGACATTCGGGTGACAGGGCTTCGGGTGTTGAGAAATAATTATTTAGCAATTTTACCTTCAAATACAAACTAGATTTTATTATGAAATATAGTGCCAGAAATTTCATTTATGAAAAACATATTATTGGCACGAAAACGGCTTACAAGGTGATTTTATAATTTATTTGTCAATGTTATTATTATTTTCAACAAATGAGCAACAATAAGTTGCTTAAATTTGTGTAATTCTTTAAAATAAGAAGACAATATGCCATACTATTATGACATATTGTCATACATTGAGTGGGAAACGTTGCCGGCTTTGACTGCGGTGCTCACGTATTCGAATGCCAGTACAAAGTTTCGTATATTGATTTTTCAGTTGATTCATAGATTTTTGTTCAAAGGCATGCGTGTTAGTAATGTCGAAAAATTAACTCCCACCCATTCGACCCTAAAAACCGCTATTCGCTAACCCTGTCCTAGCGCTATTCTTCTATCCCTACTCTCTTCTAAAAAGAGAGGTTGAGCAACATATCAACGGTGTTTTGGCTAATTGATGTAACCCTCAAAATTAAAATTGTTCAGGAGAGAGTAAAAACTGTTTTTATCGAAAACATTGTATGTTGAGTTGTGTTATTCATCTTTGAAATGCACTCCTGTAAATTATCATGTTTGCAGATATGTGATAATATGTAGAGAGTGTTGATATAATAGTGGCTTACATCAAGTGGCCGGGTCATAATTTTAAATCCAATGTAAAATGATGTTTCCCTTCCAAAAAGTGGTCCATTTATTTTTCTAATTTATATCATTTGGGCTTCGTCGTCTTTAAAATGAGATCCAATCATTTTATTAACTCATTTTCATATTTTTTGAGGGTTACATCAATTGGCCAAAACGTCATCGATATACAATATTTATTTTTCATCCAAATAAACACTTACGGCGTATCGCAGGTTGCCCTGATTATTTAATTAATTAACTAATTCCGCACACCTTTCCTTTGTCGAATTTTAACCCACTGATGTACTTCAGAGTAAGTGCAATATACCCAATGCAATATCTGTATGTTAACATTTTGTTAAGTACCTGAAAAAGATTGCACTACAGTGGCAGCTTATTGAATTGAAAATATTTACACAAAACAAACATTCGCTGCTGCCAAATTATGCCAAGAATACATTGTTATATTAATACATTGATATAAATTCTCAATTTTTTATCCTAGTATAATATCTGTAACCGAGAAGCATACGGATGCAAATCCATTACATGGAATGTTCAGGAGAGCCAAAAAACTTTTTAATTTATTCTGAGAAGTTGTGGTTTTTGCATCCTAAAAAGTAATGAAATTCTTTTATTCTTTTGTGATAGGACATTCATCTTTCTACCAAGTTGCATCCATATACCTCTCGGGTACAGAGATATATTCATTTTTATTTTGTAACCATGCTCGCTCCCAATGTGTATCATATTCTGATGATTAATGCACTGCCTAGAGAGCTGGATATTTTCAACACTAAACTATGAGTATTGTTCACTAAATATTTTTTCCTTTTAAATTAATGTCTTTTTTTTATTATTTAGTAATTTAAAAAAAAAAATGTTTTTATTTTCATTATTGTTTTTATTAGTAGTACTGTTTTCAATAATTATTATTATTGTTGTTACTGTTATTATGTTTGTGGAATGCATGGCGCATTGGCGTCAGCTGTAATGCCATGCATTTCAATTTTTTTAAATTTACAATAAATAAATAAATAAATATTCTCAAGATTTATTAGTGTCCGGACACTAACAGTATTCTTTCAGTATATGTTGTAACAACAAACATAATGATTTTTGTATTTCGTCGATACATGTTTATAAGATTGGTACTAATCATAACCAATATCGTATTATAGGAGCTAGGCCCAGTGGTCATTTAACTTTTTATCGTAAGAGCTACTATGAGTTACAACATTTTTATATATAATACACAAGATATTCAATAATAAACAATTTTTTATATATACTTGTTGGAACTATTCTATATTTATCCATATGAGGACATATAGCAGTGCTTATGAATCAATAAAATTTTCTATTCACTCGTCACATGACTGACTGACTTGTCAACCACAGTAGATAATCTAATTTGCATAGAAAACATCTAATCTTATATATGAACTCGACGTCATTGAATGACTCAGTAATTATTTCAAAAGCATGGCAAAGATGCACACTTACTTGCATAATGTTTATTATAAATTTCATCATCAGATACAACACGAAACTTCTTTGAACCATACTCTCCAATAAATGATCAATGCTTCGTTTGAATCACAATCATTGTATTTTATTTGTACATTCTAATTTTGCAGTTACAACAGTATTTCAAAGAACTAGCAATATCCAGTGTAACATACACCATTAGAGCCCCACATCTTGAAAAGTTCATTTATGTTAGAAATAAAACGCATTTCCTGCGTTACACTCTCCCACACTTAAGTATGTATATCTGAGCCAAATCATTTGAAATCATTTCCTCTCCATCATTACCTATCTTGTTTTTTTTCGCATCCTATCTTTATAGTCATAGACTCGGATCAGTCCTATAGACAAATGAGGCGCCCAGTATCAAAGTTAGCCAAAGGTACCCTTGCATTTTTTTCAAGAGGAAAGAAATTCTGTTGCTGTACTATTGACAATAAATATTTAAGTGAAATATTTTTCACAAGATACTAGAACCCATCAAGAATACTTAAAAATGAAAAAACTGCATTTAACTTTATTATTAAGGCTCTAGCATAAGGTACCAATATGCTCTCGGCCCATTTTGATAGTGAGTTTTTCCTTTGGCTGTGTTTGATAGTAAGCAATGAACTTTTGGCATTTTTGAAACTAAATGAAAGGAAAAAAATAGCCAATGCATATTGAGTAAGATTATCATGTTTTATTGAAAAATAGACATTATAATTTCACAAAATTTCATTAATTTTATTTTTATGCGAGAAAATAAAATTATTAAAACAGAAAACGGTTCTTAATGATTTCCATTTTTTATTTTATACTAGAGCATGGGGTGGACTTCACAATCAGTTTTTATCAAGTTTTATTAGGGTTTTTTTGAGATTTATTGTTGACGTTAAGTGGGGTATGTCGGTCTGTTTGGTTTAGTGGTAAGAGCTTTGAAATAGCGATCAGGCGCGTCTGGGTAATAGTCTCGGCAGTGTCAATATTAAATTCAGATTTTTTCAATGCGATTTTGTGATGTTGTTTCTCCTCGAGTTGATCTCGAGTGACTTATAAAAATTCTCATTTGGCTTATCTCATTTCGTCAGCATCCGTGGCGCAGTTGGTAATGTCGTTGGCTACGGTTAAGGATGTCTCGGGTTCAATTCCCAGTGTGGACAGTTTTCATAAATTGATTTTTCAATAAAATACAACCAAAAGATGAGAATTTACAAGTTTTGTGAATCAAACGTGTATTATGGCGGCCATATTAGATTTTTAAAATTCAAGACCCTTGATTGGCTTGTCAGCTCTTCAGCCATTTATTTTTTGATTTCGAACAAAACTTCAAAAAGTTCAAAAACAATTTTTAAAGTCGATATAATGAAGGTTCTAGACCAGTGGTTCTCATGTGCAGCCACCAGAGGATTTTTCTGCGGCCACCAACGGTTCTATAGTAAGTAAATATTGATATTGAAAAAATGACTAATATAAAATAAATACGACATATTTATTCGAAAACGTATTTTGTAATGAGATGATAGGGATCTTTTTTTAGATAAAAATTAATCGGGATCAGTACGGTAACCCCTCGGGTTAATATGTGCTGCAGTGCATTAAGTAACTGGTATGTTGTACGATAACCAACATTGTTTATCTTGCAATAGTGTAATTATCATTGAAGAGAGATTTTCCAAATATCTAAAGTGTAACAGTGATTATCTTCTGATTTCTTTTTATAAATATGGTAACATCTGTATGTTATTCTTTATTTTTCTAATTTTGAAGGGAATTTGATACAATCGCCGATTTCAAATGGATATAAGAAATTATGCATAAACAAACATTCGGAATCATGAAAATGTAAAAATCTAATGACTAATAGATTTTTAGACATATTTTAAAAACAAACCTGCAGGACTCTACAATATTAATATTAAATATAACATTTGTAAATGACAGGATTGTAAAAATATAGTACATGATTTTAAAGAAATTATATTAAAACACAAAAATTTTGTTTCGCGACACAAACTTGTGTGGTAATGGTTTCTGGTTAAAAAAATTCAAGTAGGTAATGAGTCCCTTAAATGCATCGGCTTTATATTTTAAATCACTTTGGTGCGGCCACGAGACATTTCCAAAAGACCACTGATGTTCATTATGCGGTCACGGAGATGAGATTTTTCCATGAGAACCACTGTCCTAGACAATTTTGATTCAATTTTTTTTTTGAGAATATTAGCTATAGATGCTAAGAATTTAATGTCATACAAAATTACAAAATGTTAAAAAGTGCCTTTGGCTAACTTTGATACTGGGCGCCTCAAATGGTCAATGCTCTTTGGCTTTGTCCTTTTTGAATCCCCAAACGGAAACTTATACATTGATTTATGGAAAAGCATAGATGTTTGCAATATTTTCATTCCTTCCAAACCACTTCCTATATTATCCTAAAAGCTGGGCGCATATGGAGGCTTAATTAACTATCTGTCCTTTTCTAGCCCCATTCTTCTATCCTTACCCTCTCCGAAGAGGGAGGCTCAGCTGCTGAATTACTACAAGTCATAAAACAAATACTGCTGTTGATCTATCATAATATATATATTTAAAATATCTATTATCATTTTGATTATATTTGTTTGTTCATTGGTACGCTTCTCAAAACAGTGTTGGGAAGTTGCGCAATCTAGAAAAATAAAACCATAAATTTCAAAAATTTTAATTTAATTAATTTGGTATTTATTGTGAATATGTCGACTCTGACACTAAAAG
Organism: Himalopsyche phryganea; assembly: GCA_022494535.1. Classification (NCBI taxonomy): domain Eukaryota; kingdom Metazoa; phylum Arthropoda; class Insecta; order Trichoptera; family Rhyacophilidae; genus Himalopsyche; species Himalopsyche phryganea. The sequence goes on from JAGVSL010000024.1 coordinate 2,484,691, forward strand.
ATACCAATGATGTCACCGCTGCAATATTAAATCAGAATAATGTAGACATAATGATTTGTTTACACTATTAGTCAATAATAATAATTTGTCTCAATAATATTTATACATTTACTGATAAAGTAAAAAGCAATTTGGTATTCACAATAGTCTATGTGAATAATTTTTCTATCATACCTTGTGAGGTATTTAAATTGTAATATAGAGAATTGGTTGATCTGTCATGTGTTTTTTTTTTTATTATTTAAACAAATTTAATTGGTAACCATTGACTATACGTATTCAACCTTCATGTTGATTTTTGCAGTGCTCTATTGGCATTGTAGATGAATGGAAAAATGCTCCTATGAATTGTTAACATAATATTTAATAAATGCAATTGTATCTTTAAACAATTATATTTTATTGTAAAATGATTTATCAGTTAAAAAAAGAGTCTGTGCCATGTACTGGTTTATTTCTTTCTTTGATAATCTGATGGCAAATGGAGAGTCATAGTAGTCAAATAATTAATTATGAGAATTTTCCAATTATGAATACCCGTATATCTGTTTTTTTTTAATCTCAAACCTTGTTTTTCTACCAGTTCAAATATGTCTATATTAACAACTTAAAATTGGGGACAGCTATAATCCCACGAGCTGTGCTGTTTTTTTTTTCAATAATCCATTAATGTTCTTATATTGCAGAGGTGAAGTGGGAGCGGAACTGTTAGGCGCTCCGGGAACTACGGGCGCATCAGGACACCGTACAAGCGCACGTCTAAAATCAGCCGATGTCTTCAGAGGCTTCACGATTGCCCTCATGGTGATGGTTAATTACGGAGGGGGAGGCTACAAAGGGCTGAAGCATGCTCCGTGGAATGGACTCACGATCGCAGATTTAGTCTTTCCGTGGTTTGCATTTCTGATGGGCATTTCCGTGTGCCTGTCTCTGCATACCCGATTGAGGACTGCAATGACGAGATGGAAAGCTTTTCTTCAAGTAAATATGATAAAATTTGTCAAAACGGTTCATTGATTTTTAATATATATTACTTAATAGGATCATCTATATCAGCGATCTCCAAACTGCGGCTCGTAGGCCAGCACCGGCCAGCGGTAACTGGCCAAACATGCCCGGTATCCGGCCCACCATAGTTTTTCCTCACAGATAAATAGTACCGAAAGCGGAAAAAAAGCCATGAACAAATTTATGCAACTGATTTAATATGAGTGTATGAGTAAGGCAGAAACTGGTTTTCTCCTTGTCGTCTTATCAGCTATCTCCGCCGCAATGTAATGTCCTTGACACTTCTCCCGTAAGTACCGACTGAAATTTACGCATAATTCAAGATGACAGTATGTTGGTATGATGAGCTAGCTAGGTCTTGGCCCTTGGGACTTAATGGAGGAGTCAGTGTGGCCCTTAGGCTAAAAAGTTTGGAGATCCCTGATCTATACCGTGGAAACTCTTTTGACAGATGTATTAAAGCCATACAGTGATAATGAAACTTTTAAATTAATACTGAATTATTTGGTTTAAATTGAAATCTGCTGTTATCACATACACTAGCCTCTTCTATTTGTATAAATAAAATTTAGCATTACATGTTTAACAGTGTACAAACTGTAATAATTCAACTTTTGAATTGAAGTTTAATGTGTCTATACAGTAATGATTTAAAGAGTCTATTTTAACAATTTACTTGGATGGATGTCAGACACTCCCCTAAACATTACATTATTCATAGGTTTCCAATCTGTTTCATAAAATGATTCCCTGTCATAATTGATCGACTGCCACATTTTCATAAAAAAAAATACAGAGTGAATAAGACACATTAATATGCTTGATTGAGAGTCCATAATATTGATCCACATTTGAAGTGAGCATCATTTTAATCGAATATTATTTTAATATATTTTCAAAATTTCATATTTTTTCATCCTACCAAAATTTTTACTTTGTTTAAAGCTCACTTTTCACTTTCAATTTTTCAGATTTTGCGCCGTTCTGCAATTTTAATTGCCCTCGGCATTGTAATTGGATCAAAAGGTCGCGTTATTGAAGAGTTGAGGCTTCCCGGAGTTCTCCAGAGATTAGGACTTGCTTATTTCATCGTCGGGGCTTAGAGTGCTTGGGGATGAATGCATCACACAATTATATGCCAGGTTCGTGCATGAATATGTTTGTTTCCATTCTTAACGACGTAGCTTGAATTATTTTTGTCGTATGACATATTGCAGTATCAATGATATTTTAAACAGAGATCACGGTGAAATGACTATTTTAGATTGACACTTGCCTGTGTGATAAATTTTCTAAAACCAATTTTCTGTGTACGTATTATAACACCATCTGTATGCCAGTATTTTAAACCATACACACATTAAGCGTGCAATTCTCAGACTTTGCTGAAAATGTAATGTATTTATCCAAAATAGTTTTAATATAATTCGACGTGAAAACATATAATTTTTATTCACTGTCTTGTTTCATAATAAGGTACTGCATTACTGAGAGACTTCCGTTCAACATGGAAACAGTGGGGGGGCACCGCACTGCTTGTAGCGATTCATTCTGCTGTTACATTTGGTTGGGAGATCCCCGGCTGTCCCCCGGGGCTACGTGGGCCCCGGCGGACTGCACAACCATTCGTCGGCATTCAATTGCACGGGAGGAGTGGCTGGCTACATTGACAGGTACAATCATATCATCGTATACTTCAAACTGTGCTAAAAAAAGAAGTACGATGCATATTGAAAATAGTTAGTCATAGAAAAGAGTTTCATTTATACAAGAAATATCTTATAACCCTGTATTTGATTTCTGAAATACCATGATTGAAAAATGAAATGTGATTGTAATCTCTAACTTTGACATACACATTTCTTTGAAGGACGGTATTTGGAGAATCTCACATTTACAAAGGAGGCGCTTTCCGAGAGCTGTATAAACCTGAAATCGCTTTCGATCCGGAAGGACTACTCGGTACTCTCACATGCGCCTTGGTGGTCCAGTTAGGCTGCCAAGCAGCCAGAATTTTGCTAGCATACGCACATGCAAGGTAAAAATTATTTTAGTACCATATCTTTAATAACTGTCTACGAGTGGTTCAGTCGTGATAATTAACTCCACAGAAAAAATTTCAGTCCCCTGTGCCTTAGTATTATTATACATCAAAATTTAATTCTTTTTTTGTGTGTTTTTAGTACACATTCAAATGCTCAAAAAACCTGTATCTTTGATGATTGATACATTTCACTATGTTATGACTCATTCTATTATGTAAAACTCACTTGAGTCAATGACGATGATGAGACTAGTCCCAAATTCTATCCAATAATAAAGAAACAAATCATATTCCAGGGCTCGTGTCATACGTTGGCTAATGTGGGGAGTGCTGTTGGGACTGGTGGCCGGCGGTCTTTGCTGCTTTTCAAAGAATGGGGGACCCATTCCAATCAACAAGAGTCTCTGGTCATTGTCTTACTGCCTTGCGGCATCCAGTACAGCATTCTTCATTCAGGTAAGATTTATTCAATCTAGACTGCACATCAGCAATGTCATTTCTCTAATTTATGAAGTTATTAAATGAATAGACTATTTTAATAATGTCTACTACTCTAAGAATGTTTTATTAAATATTATAACCCATCAGCTGTGACGATGGGAGGTGGAAGAAAGGGATGTGGGTTATAAACAGTTCATCTTTGCATCCAAATTATTATATAATAATTTAAAAATCAATGTATTGAAATGATCCATCCATGTATTCCATAGACTAGCGGAAAGAGGTCCAGTTGATGATTGGAGGATCTGGGTTCAAGTGCTTACAAGGTTGATGTCAAATGCTGATTTTTGTAAATGCCGAAAAGACATTGATGAGTGTCAGTGATGTCTTTTCTCGTTGAGTTGATCTTGAGTGACTTTGTAAACATACTGTTCGAGTTTATTTTAGTCACTTAAAAATTAGAAAATAGCTGACATGACTCATTGGTAAATTAAATTTGCAAAATAAAAAATCTGAACCTTTCACTCAATCCATCAAAAAATGTAATGGGAACATTTTTCACAGTATTTAAAATTTCATTCATGTTATTTCACTTTCAGGCCATACTGTACCTAGCTGTGGACATGTATGCAGTGTGGGGAGGTCGACCTTTCTATTATGCTGGACGTAACGCTCTGCTTCTCTTTATTGGACACGACCTCATGAAGAATCGATTCCCATTCGAATGGAAGATCAGGCACCCGTCGCACATGCAGTTGCTGGCCATGAACAGCTTGGCTGTTGCCTTGTGGTTGACCATCGCTGTCTTTCCTGCATAGAAAAAAAGTTATACTGACCATATAAGACCCATAAATGGCAAATTGGCATTTACAAACGAAGCAATACTACACTTGGTATTATTAAACTCATAAATTTATATCATAAACTTTTATATTACACCATTTTTGATATATTTCATTTTCTGACAACAAATTTATGGTTTGTTTTATTTTTTTTTTGTAACCCATTGAGTCCTTGCAATATCGAATCAATTAATCAGTGAAATTTTAAAATTGTTGTTTAATGTCATCTTTTGAATATGCATACATTTTTGATTTATAAAGATATGAATTGTAAGAAAATAAAATCGATTAAATTTTATTGAAATAATAATTGAGCTCAGTGGGTAAATGGAGGAATGTTTATGAGCACTGTTAAAAATGTATGCTCGTGTACTGAAAACCATGCCAAATTAATATTTGAAGATTTTTACAACGTTATTAGAAATATACATGGCAACCTTTCCTCTTTCTACCTTTGCAAGCTTCAGTTTCGAGAAAAGAAACGTATTGCATAATTAGTAAACATTACGATGCTTGTCTTAATTTTTGAATAATTATTTTATTCCACTTATGGAACAAACTTACTGTCTATGAAATCGCTTCATTTTGAATTCATTAAGACCTAAGGAATTTAAAGGCGAGTGAGTCTATTTGCTCTTTATAATAAATATGTAAGCTCTGAACAAACATTACTAGTAAGTGGTAAAAACTGATTTTGTAAAAATACGAATGCGTTATGTTATGTCACAATACCAGAACATTGTTCATATATATATATTGATTTGGTTAGTTTCCAGGTTAAAACAACCATTTTCATTAGCGGAATCTCAACTGGGTCACACAAAAAATGCCATCTGTGACAATATAATATCGCCTTTCGTAGAAGCATGGGTTCTTAATTGATATCTCGTTTATAGGACAATACTTGCTGTCATGAAAGGCAATATGACAATTTGAGATCGCTGAGACAATTAAATTGAAAGTAGTCGCTAAAAAATATCTCAAATCAGTAAATGTCTACTCTAATAGTTTTTAATATTATATTAAGTTTCTGACCCTTTCTAAATTGACATTATTTTATAATTATAGTTAAATACCAATATGTAAATAATAAAAAAATCAATAGTTATATTTAGTACTTACGAATTCTGGTTAACTTCATTAATTAAACAAAATTTCTCATGAAAGCAGCTAAATATAGCTTTGTAAATTTGTACCACGCCGCACTGGTCCTTTGGTGGTTGCAGACATGAATACAATTTAATTATAATAAAATTTAGAGTGTCGAATACATTAATTAATCTTTTAAAATCATTCATTCATAAAAATTACCAATTAATTTTTATCTATGGTAAAGATTGAATTATTATGTACTTACAGATTATATTTTCTTATATAATGGCTAATTAACGTTGAAAAATCAGGAATTTTTAGGTTTTTGCTTGCTAAGTTTAAAATATTCTTGTTATGCTTTCATCCGCTATTTTAAGATATTTTATTACAGGAACGGTTTAATGATTCTAAATTTTTTAATATGCATTAATCACCAACAGGAATCTTACACTGTATTTTACACTTGTACATTTTAGTTAATATTCCATTATATATTTCACTTTGATCTGCCAGGTTGAGGCTGCACCACCATAACTGTTTATGAAAATTTAATCATAAATGGTTATATATATTTTTTAGTTTGAATTGTAAACAGATCTGATTTAGAGAGTAGAGAAAAACAGTTTTCCAAAAATAATGAAATTAATTCAACGGAATAAAGGCATGACATGGTTTCACCAAAATAATATCATCCATCATAATCTGTGTGCGAAAAGAAAAAGCTGTTAACTCTAAACAATTAAAAAATGAGTTGAATCTTCTAAAATAATTGTAATGCATTTATGATGCATAAAAAAGTAAGGGGTGCTAGACAAATCAATGCCACCGAATTAGTAAATTTCAATATTGAAAAAGTAGCAATTTTAGTCAACGCCATTTTCCTTTCCCACATAGATATCTATTTTGAAACGACCTGGTTCTTTAGGATTCCTATTTTAATAAATATGCAATTGACAGAAATAAGTTGGTATCTTTTATGTTTTATCGCTTGAATGCATACTAATATCAAAAGGAACTATATTAGTGATAGATGTCCATCCAATATTTGATGTTTTAAAATTTTGTTTATGTGAATATGCATCATTTTGCTGAATTGATTGTGATATAAAAACAGAACTATTGGCATTAAATTAGAGACTATAATAATTTGTTTTATCATTATATTAGTTTAAGTACCTATAACTAAACGGTCATTATTATAAAAAATAAAAACACTGGTCAGTAAATAATACGATTTCACTTCAATTTTTATTTCTGCAGCAAATTGTGCCAGAGAATATCTCTAATTGAAAGACATCTTTAAAAGTCATTGGAATAAATTATGTGAAAGATAGCAGTAGGGAAACAGTTTAATTTCTATGTTTCCTGTTCCATCTTTTTGGACAAATAGATACTCATTTTAAAAATTCCTTTGTGAATTGAGTACCTGCATGAGCAATTTTCTTTACTGACCGTCTTCTTATATTATTTATGAGTGGGTTGTGGGCTTACGAATCGATAGTGTGCCTTTTTATAATCCTTTCATTATTAAAATATAATGCTGTTATTGCATAAGCGCTTGTGTATTTTATAATTTATAGTTACACGCAGACTGTATTTCTGAATAAAATACCATTGGATTATGAATTTTAAACCTGTCTTTTATATACTCCTTCATACAGCGCAACATGAGATGAGAGGCGACACAAATATGGTTACATCAAAAGAAGTGGTTAAATGTTTATATGAAATCAGCAGAATATACAAGTTAAATGATAATATGGGGTGTACAAGTCTATTTTTTATTAGAAAAAAAAACAAAAATGTTATCTTTGCGAGATTTGCAGACAAACGATGAGCCAGCCTGCAGACCTGCGAGCATTGCAAATGTCTTGGAACGTTTCGCACACTACAAATGTCGGGATGGAATTGAGTTGCGTGAAGCTAACATGAAAGCCTCTCGGTGCATATTTTTGTCTGAATGTATTGAGACTGTCAAAATGTATTGAATAGTTGTATTGGTGCTGTCTTCTATCGTTGAAGGTTGCAATGAAATTGCAGTACATCTCTCGGCTTTACAAGAGGATGTTAATGACGGTGTTTCCTATTTCCCTCAATCGTTGACTTTAATATTTTTGATAATCGAGGTTCAACCTGCACCTATCTAGTCTTGAACCCAGCCAATATGATTTACCTCAAACCAATATGCTCATGACTCATGTTGCTACACACTACTGACGGATATTTATCAACCCAGTATAAATCCATATTATTCTGCATCCCTGTCACCCTGAGCAGAATATGACAGATTGATAAACCATGTGAGAGACTAGATTTGTGAACTTATGATCGCTACGCCCTGCATTATCATTTGGTGAAATTCTGTGGCAAGTCATCTGGAGAAAAGTAGTACTGCTTCCCTTAAACTATACTGTACGCAGTCCTGTTGATTGTAATATTGAATAAGTGGAATGGTCAAAATAATCTTTAAAAACAGCAAAATATAGTTTATTCATTTTATTTAGAAAAGAAAATGTTTTTTTCAAACTGTCTAGGTGTAGTCATGTCAACTATAAAATTAATCCATACTGAAAAATTTTGTGGGAAATATATGCAATTTATCAGCCTAAATATATGATAATCACCCACCTTTGCAAAATTGTGCTGTATAATATATTTGATCACTGTTTGAATATGTTTTAGAATCTAAATAATTTATTCTATGCCATTTTCATTTTTCTTTAGGGTATATGTTTATGTATTGATGCAATTAAAGTAACAGGCATAGTATAGACTTAACAGAATTTGTACTATAAAAAAAATATAATAAACTGATATTATTAGAAATATATTTGTAAGAAACGAAAGACAAAATTGATACATATTAAAAAATGATTCATTATTTTAGCTGACTTACAATAAATTCATATATTTCCCAAAAACAAATAACTTAACAGTTTTAAATCTGTCCTAACATTAAAGGTACACAACGAATTAATTATTGAACATCTATTATTCTTGGCGATATTTTGGTAACTTTTGACAAACATACTGTAGTTTATTTAACGTTAATATTTTATCATACATCTTATAATTATGAAATTATTACTACATTTTTTTTATTCTTTTAAAATGATGTCTCCTTCAGTTTTTGTGGTTGGGTTGACGGAATTCCTACAATAATTTGGTAATTTATTAAATAAATTTAATGGGAATGATTGGATAAAAGTGAAAGCAGTTCGCCACGCTCGGTTTGAATACAAAATTTATTGACTGATAATGTATGCAAGCAACAGATAGCTATCTATAGGTATTTATTCATTGATTCATATTTATGTTTCATAAAAAGTTTAATTCATACGGCTGGCAAAAATCAGAGCAATTTTAAACCCAGACCTCTTATAATAGGAAAAGCTGAATTAGAAAATGTTGTAAATTTGACACCTTCGAGTAAACAATTATCACATATCAGCAGCTAAGACATAGATATTGACATTCATAATCGAAAGTGCCCTTTGCTAATGAATCAGTTTTTAACATATTATTTCTATCGTTATGTAACGGGTTATTTTTTAATTCATCGAGAAATAAGGCCAAGAATATAGAGAATTTCGAACAATCAGTCACATTAAATGAGTATGGGGTATTTCGAGGTATATGTGGCATCACGCAGGTTTTTTGACTGTAACTCTGAGGTTTTGACCGTTTTCAGTTGAGAAATTTTATTACGACTGCTAAAATGATATAAGAAATTTACGATTTCAAGATATTTTATTATTTTTAACATTTATATTGTTGTTTATTTCAGGTTTCATTACCAACGACCGACAACAACACTACTTTAAAATGCATTTTTATGGTAACATCACAGATGTCATGTCATATGATGTGGTCACTTAAGAACATGTGCACTGTGATACAACTACATACAATACGAATTTAATATTGATGTCGGTCAGTTTATCAGGTGTATTATAAAAGTCACTGATCAACGCGGGAAAGAGATAGTTTTTGTGTTCCACTGATATAAAAAATAATCATTAGGTTCTGGTGTCATTTAAGCAAAAACAACACTCATATTCTATCATTCCCATAATAAATTCATTTTGTGTTGATAAAAAATTTTGTCACAGTCTATGAATTCAAGCGCGTTTTTGTCTCATCGCAAAAGAAAATTATGTTCCAGTAAGACAGTAATATATTTGTGCAACGCATTTATCAATATAAACAAGTCACACTGCCAGACGTATATAACAAAATGATTTATTTTACGGCGCATACATCTGAACAAGCGATCAAATTATCCAAACATAGCAAGTTATATTAAAAACATCACAATAGTTTCGCTCTCGTAACAAAACTTATAAAAAGCGCACAAATACCGTAAACCCGCTGGCAATCGTTAGTATCTTTAGATAAGCTTTAAAAAATGTTTGTGCGATGGCTAGTATCTATAATGTGCAGTAATTAGTTATTATTTTGGCAGTCCGTACAACTTAATACATATTTCCAAAAAAGAAATTACAACTTAACAATAATATGGCAATGTTGTTAGATGTATGGCGAAACCTTAATTATTAGTATCGAGTATTTGGATATTAGCCTCGTATAAAAGGAACCTGACGACCGGCTCAACAAAAAGTATAGAAATAATTTAAATCCAAACAGATTAAACAAATTGTAAATATTAAGTGGCATTTCCTGCTAAATGCAAATAAACACTTAGATCGATGTTCATCGGGGCTCTTGCAGTTGTCGATAAATGTTAAGTAAAGTTAAAACTATTAATAAATAACAAAAAAAACGATAAATATAGTATCACAAGGAAACCAATACATATGTATTACAAATGCAAATAGTTTTCAATCACCAAATTGGAAGTAAAGATATTTGAAATCAGTCAAAAGAGCCATTTTAAAAGCTTAATAAAGTCTTATAATTAATACAATAATAATACTGATATATTTCATGAAATTTTGACCAATAGGAACAAGTTAAGTAAGAAAACATTACAACATTAATAATCGAATTGATATCTTCACAGTTTGACCAGCAGCAGGATTAATTATTTTGGAAATGTAAGAGATAGATAGTTGTTTGAAAAATTACTTTTGTTCTATTTTTATGTACTTACTCTTACAATATTTGGCGCATACAGTCAATGTAATGCGTAAAATGAACTAAAATATTTTCATAAAAAAACAATTGACTGAAAAAAAGATGCAGATTACACCAATAATATTTTATGGACAGAAACCGTAACGAAAAATGTGAGGGTTTGACTATCGAAAATGCAAAATTGTTCTGTACTGTCATATCATCATAGAGTAGTAACAGTAGTATATCTTCATGCATGCCATTTTATGTATGTTTACACAATCAACCTCTAGGCCACCCTTGTAAGAGATGGGCAGACAATGTGAAAAATGATAGCAGACTGATCAATATATCTTGCTGGAAAGAAAAAGCTGTCAGGATAGAGATGTCTATAGAGCGTTTGTGGTCTGGATGGTTTAAAGATCAAAAAAAGTCCTGTAGTCTAAAGCACCAACTTAGCAAAGTATGAAAATTGAATTAGGGCTATGCAATCTGTAGTTACCACGCTTCACAAAAAAAATGAACCAACTGACAGACATACAAGTAAGTCACTGGAGAATGATAGTTTGAGATTGCTTATTTTATAAATAACATACAAAAGGATAGTCCACAAGACGTTTTTAAAAGTCAATACCAAGCCTTTATCATAATATGCAACGTAAACAAAAACATACTAAAACTCCAAAACCAATGCATGTCATATGACCACAATATAACACCCATAGAAAACACGATCCAAATTTCAGGTCATATTTATCGTGTCTACCTGTCTATGTCCTGTTTTCACTATCCGTGATACATAATACACTACTTCTATCTATTATTACCATAAACGAAAACTGTGAAGCGGTGAAATAGATATAAAAAAAATCTTAATGAGGCAGATATGGACCCCGGACCAGATAAAAATGATTAGTTATCAAATTTTTATTGAAAAGTGACATTTTGGTCGGTCATTATGGGTAAGTTTTACAACACGTTGTATTAGTATAATTTGAAATATCAATTTCGTCAGTCTTTCTTTTAAATAAAGTAAGTAAATAATTATATTATTTATCATAACAGCCGTCACTACGGGAGGTCACACTACACATTTTTATTTTATAATATTATTTTAATCCACAAAATGTTTTATTTAAGTATTAATTATGATATATCTTTAACTCTTTTAATACTCCTCACGATCAGTCGATCGATCGATCTACATTTTATTTACCTCCTCATTTAATGAAGTTGGCGATATTTAAATTCAAATTTAATTCATTAATAAATCTTTTCCTTCTCACAGCCAATGTCTCTTGAACACTTTGAACTTCTAAACAAATTTTCCTTACATATTAATTATTATTACGTTATGTTCGATAGTGTACTCGTGTGTACGCAATGAAATAAAGAAAATGCACAATGAAGAATCTGTATCAATTATGGCATTATTTAAAACAAATCTGTCACCGACTTAGAGGGCAGAACTGGCTTCGTCTTGTTCAATAGATGGAGAATCATTTTCGACAACATTTTCACAACAATTCTCAACTTTAATGGCTATTTTATCATTCCCCAATTTATCATTACACTTGTCCTGCTTACTGGCATCACAGACATCTTCGTTCTGCTTCACATCTATCTTTCTATCACCGGCGTCTCTATCTCTTTTGTTACCTTCTTTATCAGTACCACTTTTATCCCGCTTTTTACTTCGTTTTCTTCTCTTTGAATCACGCGTTTTAGGCGAACGTTCCAATAAAAAGAGGGCTTCGTGAAAATCGTCAGAGCTCAAATTAGATTCTTGCACGTGAAGAACGGAACTGAGCGCGCCGTCTGTCGAGGACTTGGGAAAGTGAAACATTTCTCTGTCCCGTTCCGGTTCATTGGCACTCTTCGATTTCAATTTGGCATTGGCCTGGGTTTCGTCAGCAAATTCTTGAGCGCTCGCCAGAGGCCTAGCCGACCATGATTTCTGAATTGTCGCCCCACTACTGTTCATTGCTCCGATACCTGTGGGAGAATTCGGTAAAGACATTTCAAATGCTATCTGGTCATTGATCACAGACTGTGGGTATATATTTTCGTACAAAGCTTCTTCGGCGTGTTTTGGCGAATTGCATTTATAATCTTGACTGCAACTCGGTTTCGAACAATCTTGTGATACCCCAATAGAAGCCACGTTACTAATCATTATACCCCCACTGTGACAGCCAGTGTAGACGGTTCCCCTCAGAGAGCACCTACTCGAACTGTTTGAATTCTCCAGTCTCAAGACGCCGTCGCCGCAATCCATCATCAATCCAGGATCGTCGTCGTCCAGAAAAACATCATCGCTGAAATGGGACGGGGGCAATACAGTTATATCAAGAATACCGAGATTCGAGGTCCCGTCATCTACAAAAGTGGACATAACCGGTGCCGTAGGAGTAGCAGACCTCAGCAGGGATGGAGTGTATATCTCTTGAGAACCGCTGCTAGTTTCTGCAGCTATATTTCTCTCACTGCATGGAGAAAGAGAAGGAGATGTGACTCTCACGACGACAGGACTCGACGGTAATTCAAACGTTTCCGATGAAACAACGTCTAATTCTCTCCAGGATGTCTTCTGCCTCACTTTCGGAGATCTCTGTTGTTGTTCAGAAGCGGTGTTGCTGATTCTGAAGGAGTCGTTCCTTGCAAAATATTGTGCAACATTTGAATCAGACCCCACTGCATGTATGACTGCCGACGTTGTCATTTTCGGAGAAGTGGTCTCTCGACAAATCGACACTCCAGATATGTAAAGTGTGGGGGATTTGGGAATTCCTGTCTCCGATTCGCATTCATTGCTGCTGTCAGTCTCTAAGCCGCGACGTATCTTATGTGGAATCTCTTCCATCGGTGTGTTAGTATTTTTATCCATATCGCAAATTCTGATACTGAGAGCTCTGCCTCTCGGTTCCGTATTCTTCAATTTCTTAGAAGGACTCTCTTTTTGATTGCTATCGGCCTTGATGCTGATATTATCTGGAATAATAAATATAGACTTTTCGGCGATGTGTTTTTCGGAACTGGAAGCTTTCACGGGCGGCGGATGTTGTCCTCTTTCAGACCTCGGTATGTGATCGGAATGCCTTCGGAAGTTATCACCGATTATTTCATTTTGATTCAAAGAATGCTTTGATAATGAATCTCCGAGCAGTCCTATATGTTTGTTTATTGCGAGCCTAGTCAAGTATGTATTAACTTTTAAATGACTCGAATTCAAATCAGGTAAATGTATGGTTTTATCATTGCTGAAATCAAAAACCGAGGCATCCGAATTGATTTTTCCGCGGCAATCCACACTGACTGTGGCCGGCGGTTCCCCGTCGGGCACAATCAAACCGATCTTCGTTTGCCTAATTTCTTTTCCTTTCGGCGGAGACTGTCCCAAAGTATTACTGTTATTTGTAACGACACATTTCCTCTCGCAACAGAACTGGCCCCACGGAGGTGTCATTGGAAATGAGGGCGGAATTCTTCTTTCTTTTGACGTTTTATTAATAATGGATGGCGTCATAGATGCTTGGTTACTAGTAATATTAATAGTTTTTAAATGTTGATCTGAAGAACTTTGATTGGTTTTTACTGCACTGGTGTTTATCGCGATATCATTTACTTGACGGTTGTGAGTTGAACTGTCGTTTGCCGGACTGCTTCTGGTGATTGTTATATCATGGACTCTTCTGTCATCGGAGGGGAATTGAGTATGAGACTTTTGTTGGGCGTGCGAAAGCTGTTTTTGCTGATGAGCTGGTGATGCCCCCAAAGGTTTTCGAACAGCATTTTCGTGAGGAAGAGGTTCTGAAATGAGCGGATAAATTTTATTCCTATTATATTGTACTAACATTTATGGGAATGATATGTGGTATTATTTTTTAATTTAACTGCATTTGGCATAAAGAGAGATTTTCTATCCACCTCTCTAATTTATGAATTTTGCAATATTTATGTTACTAGTTTTGAAACTGTATTACAACTAATTTCTAATGTACTCGAATTACTCAACGAAATCCTCCGAGTAATCGAGTACCCAGGCAAACTATACTCGTGTTGACATACCTGCATACTGACCACAATGCGAAGAGATATTAGACATGTATCATTAATAATAAAATATCTGCATTAATATTTAGTTTTTTATATTCACCTAATTCAGATCCGATGAATGAATCTTCCATCATTTTATTGTACCTAGAAATTAAATTTTACATGGAAAATAATAACTGTAGGATTATTACGATATGTATGTTATTTGATTAGGAGCAGAAACAATATTATGTAATCGAAACATATTAGTTCTAAGTGGAATTTTAGCATAATGCACGGGATATGTATTAATACCCTTTTCAATGACTGATGGTTATATATGAGAAGAGTATTTTTACTGTTTATGTATCATTGTATATAGTATTAATGCCTGTTTGTTAAGTTTAATATTTTGCTTTAGTTCAATCAATCTAATATACAACTAAAATTGATAACTGTGACACGAGTTTTGCCTGAAGAGCCTAGACTGAAGTCTGAAGGGTTAATATATAAATAAAATTCATACTAAAAATAGTATTTGTAAATTTAAAAAAAACCAACGTGTTGGTGTCTTCAGTGCTCGTACTTCTAACTGAAATATCTCCCATACTCCATGAACGGCGCATTCGGCTTCCGCAGCTTTGCCGAAGCAATGGGGGTCGTTGCCCACAGGCTCCCGATCGTAAAAGAGGAGGCCTCGTTTGGTTAGACTCTGAAACATATCAATATTGAATAGGTTACCGGCTGATTATAAAAATTACAACAATCTTGCCGAACGTGTGCAGTTTTTAATGCTCCTTTACAGGCGACTTAAGAGAATTATTTATGTAACACACCATCTCGGCAGTAAGTGAAGAAGCCTGATGTTGCATAACTGCTTCCAGCTGTCATCTGATCTTCCCTCCCTCGGCTGGATCCTGAACCGTCTTCATACCCTCCCATCTAGAAATGAAAAAAAATTTGAAAAATAATTACACAAAAATTTCCTTTGGAAAAAATATAACATTTAAATAATTGTGCACCTGTCGAGAGAGCAAATCTTTGCTGACCTTGTCCTGACGTGGAGTGAGTAAATCAAGCCCAAGTGCCAAATTAGGCAGGTCCAGAGGAGCTCCGCCCAGTGCCTTCAAGAAGTAGCCGACCGTTATGTCGGCCGCTCTAGACCACCTCTCCTCCTAAAATTTCATTAAATATCATATTTAAATAAGAAAATATGAATATCCAGTACCTCATTCTCAAAGGTGAAAAACTTGAAAAAAACATATGGTTATGGCATTACTGAAACCAAGTTAAACTCAAAACATGCATTTTTGTACTAGGGTTAGGTGATTCTAATAACCCGAATTAAGATACAAATGTTGCAGTACTCCGCAAACTTTTCTCACTCACAGCACACCTAATCACTCCTAAACATTTAACGGCACACCAAATGCAGAAATATCTAAATTTCATAAACAAAACTTACAATTTATTAATTTGTTTTTATTTGATGAAATAGTAACCAAATACTATTTTTAACAAAAATCAATTAAGCTCTATTAGCTTTATCACTATTTCAGTTTCTGTTTGAACCCGTTTTATTTGTCAGTTATCAATAACATTCATTTCGACCGTTCATTTTTTGTTTAATCCATTCACATTCTCTAAGATGTCAGCAATACAGCAAATTCAACAAATGATTATTTTAAAAGAATTGATAAAGTTTTGTATGTTTTGATAAAGTAAAAATCAAATATTGTAATAGCTAAGTTGAAATAATCTTACCGAAACTTTGCCGCGGGACAGGTAACGTATTTCTGTGTGAAACAATCGGGATTGATTTTTTTCAAAAAAATTGCATATGTAGGGCTTTTGATTTGATCATGTGTATTGTGTGTTGAGCAACTGGGTAACAAGCAGTTCTCGTAGAAAAATTCTGTTAAGATACCTCCATTAGGAGACCATATGCTCCACATTGGGAGCGGACATGGAAAAAAAATTATTTATGTAATTTCAAAATACTCGATTTTTTCACATTTTGGACACACTGTATCGCGGCACACTTGGGATTGTCTCACAGCGCACCGGTTGCGGAACACTGCAATAGTGCATCATAAATAATTTTATTTATAACCCAAATTGCAATAGAAAAGATACATTTAATGTATTTCAAGATCCGACATTTCAAAATATATAATAATAAAAATATGTACCCATAATAACATAGTTAGAAACCCAAATAATACTGACTTGTCGCATGAGGCGGGCGCTCCTTGAAAATTCAGCATCCAAAGTGTTATCTTTTCCTAAATCGGTGTTGGATCTTTGACTTCTGTCTGCCGCGTTCGAGCCTCCAGCTTCGGAATCCAAACAGCTCTGGTCACCTTGATCAGCCATTGCCATCTTCGAGTCAGATGTCGCCCTCAAACGTGCCATCATCGGCTCCTGGAGTGACAGCTGGATGGCCAGTTTTAACTGGTCATCTGACAGACTAACTTTGTCCTCTAGAAATAATAAAAATGGTTTATTCAAAATAAGCTCAAATAGATTTGAACTTGAATAGTAAGATAGAATGGATCTTGGTTTTTGATGCTTGAATACTTGTCTGTTTTTATTCGTAGTGACAGTGCCAACAAGGAAGAACAATAATAATAAAATGGACATCGCAGAGATTGAGAACCTTTGTAAAATAGGATAGTGTTGATATTCTTATCAAAACAATATCAGATATGGTAAAACAAGAATGACTGGAATAATAGCGTGCATCATGACTATTAAATAGAAGAAGCTTTAGAGCTTTCGGTCTGTAAAGAATATAAATCTATACCAACCATAATCAGATGGCGCGCCAATGGAGACAGAAATGTTAAGACGAGCTGGACGTTGACGACTATGGCTGAGAGTTATATCTGTGAAAATAGTTGCAAAAGAAATTAACAAAAACTTACCTATTTGTATTTTCTTTGGATTCGGCGGAAATATTGTGAAAATTCATTTTTAATATAAAATTAAAATTGATAACTTAGTTATTCCAATTATAAAGAATTGCTTCTTTAAGAAGCATCTTCAGACTAACTGTATTAGAAATTAATAAAACCATTATGTAACAGTAATCAAGTATTAATAAATAACATTTAGAATAGGACACGTGACTCACCACTATTAAATTTATTTCCCTTGGGATTTTCACCTCCAAACACTATAAATTAATTGGTAATTAGTAGTGTTATGGTAATTAGTAATATCATTCATTGTTTGTGTCTGACCCCCTACCCACGTCCAGTAGAAGAAAACAAACTCAACCACCCTTCATTTTTAATTTAAATTAGAATCATTATTTACCTTAGAAATAAATAACCTTGCGATATATAGTCTGCAGATGCTTCTTAAAGAAGCGAAACGCATTACATTAGTAACACAGCCAGTGGAATAACCAAGTTATCAATTTTATCTTTATATTAAAAACTTAGCTAATTAGATAGCATTGGAAAACATTTAGGAAGAAAATATATTTTGGTTCCCATGGATGATACTTTTAATGTTTATTTTATTTAATATGAAAGAAAAAAGCTTCACATCAAAACAATTCCCAAATATACATTCCCCCACATCGTCTATCCATTCAAGGATTCATACCCTAACACACAACCAGGTAGCACAAAAAGCTAAGACGAGACTACTATATAACAGATACATTTAATATAAAAACAATTCCCAGAGACGCTGCAGGAAATAATTATGATTTCTATTATAAATAAATCGCAGTTTACAATGTATATCTGCCAAACCTGGAGAGTAAGAAGTATCAGCATCTGTTCCTCTTCTGGCCTGTTCTTCCAGCATTTGAAGCCGAGACATCTCTAGAGCGATGATCAGATCCATATTGTACTCTGATACATTGATTCGGTACACTGTAAAATGGAAAGTTAAAAACATCACTGGTCAGAGTTTGCTTATTTTAACCCTTTCCCAATGGCTTGATTATTGTCTAAATCAGCAGCTGTAAACAGTGGTCCGCGAGGAAATTTCGGTGGTCAGCAAAGTTATTTACAGTAACGATATTGAAGCCAAGAATCTATAATCTTATTTCAAACACGCAGCAGCAGATATCAATGTAATTAATTTGTTATAATTAAGTGTTAATAGGATTATTTCATAACAAAGAATGCAACTTTTATGATCATTATTTTATATATTACTAGCAAGTACCCGGCAAGCGTTGCAACGCCACTCAAAAGAAAAAAGTGTTTGTGTTTTAATTCTGTTTATTGTAGTGCTTTTGGATGCACAATATTTTTTGTTTTTCCGTCTTTCCGTAAATCAGAAGGTTTTCCGAGACGTCGCTGTTTGCACGTATTTGATTCTTGTTTTTTAGGTTTTTTTAGATTCTAAATTTTTTTTCAGAAACCTTCACGGGTGTGCGCACAACAACTCACCAAAGTTTCATCTAAATCGGATGAATGGTAAAGGAATGCATACGGGACAAACAAACATCGAATTTTATAAGACCTACTGTAAGTTAATTGTATTATGTCTATAACTTTCGCGCAAGTGCAAGCGTTAACTTGACAAAATTTTATCGGAATCGGATGAACAGTATGGCAGTGCATAAGATATGAATAAACAAACATTGATTTTATATAGAAAATATTTTAAGACAAAAACATGTCAGTCGTTTGTGAGATTCAAAATTGTGGGTTTAGTGGTTGTCCTTGAGGTACGGAAGGTTGGAGACTGCTAATTTGTGACATGTATAATAAGCTTTCACAACACAGAAGCAATTCATTTGGGGATGCTTACATACCCATAGCAGCGAAAGGATTATGAAATATTCATCTAACAACTGATGAGCGCGTAGCAGATAATTTGATTTAACTTCGGGGAAATGTTTTCTAACTGACCATTAATTGTATTTTTGCACAACAGATAGCACATATTGACAATGATTCGAGCCATTTCAAATATACAGATACTATGACGACTGGTTGACGACGGAGACAGGTCAGTGGTACGCAGCTCGCGACAATATTAGCCAATACCTTAAAATAATTCATTGTTCTCTCGCACAGAAACTTCATCCTGTAGAATTTGATATATTAGACAGTGATATTAGATATAATGTTTCCGAAATCATACAACGCAAATATGAAAAACAAACTTATAAACTCAAGAAATTGATCGAAGAGAAAAATAAAAGTCTAGCTGATAAATCTAATCTAGTTATAAATGAGGAAACACCTATAAAATTTTTTGATAGAGTTGTAAATTTGTCTAACGTCAATTTAAAAAAAGACGAGCAGAGCCTTTTATCAAAAGGTCTTAAATATTGTCCGCCTTTGCCAAATAGAAAATCGGGTTATGAAAACCTTGCTATAGATTTAGAAATTGCATTACATAAAGATATAACCAGCAAACATATTTGTTCTCCCATCCTTAAGAAAGATTACTTAAACAGCAACAAAAATTACAATAAGTTTAATGAGGAGTTGGCTACTCTTAAAAATATTAAAACTAAAATTAAAGATAATGATATCATTGTCACAAAGGCGGACAAAGGAAATACCACGGTCCTGTTAACGCGAAAAGACTATGTTGATAAGTTTAATAACTTTCTCGATAATAACGATACAGTCGAATTGAAAAAAGATCCTACATTAAAATTTAATAAAAATATTAAAGAGGTTATAAATAGTTGTAGCATTACAATCAACCCTAAGGATTTGTCCTTTTTATCTACTAGAAATCCACAAGCCCCCAAATTTTATGGGCTACCGAAAATTCACAAGGATTCAATACCAATCCGCCCGGTAGTTTCATATATGAATGCTCCAGCGTATAAACTTTCCAAAAGAGCTAACTCTCTCATCCGCAATCACAGTAAATTCAAGCCATTGTATAGTATTAAAAATTCATTAGAGTTAGTAGATAAAATTAAAAATTATAACATTCCGTTAAACGCCAAATTAATTTTTTTTTGACGTTGTTAGCTTATTCACTAATGTACCTGTAAACAAATGTAAACAAATCATCAAAGATACCCTTAATACGCGTAGAGTTAATCCCGTCATTACTACGGAATTACTTAATATATTAGACGTTTGCGTTGACCAGAACTATTTTCAATTTGATAATAGATTCTATGAACAAACCGAAGGCCTTGCAATGGGAAGTTGTTTGTCACCACTATTAGCAGAATTTTACATGAACCATTTAGAAAACCTTATTTTTAGCAATAAAACAGAAGTTAGAAACGTAGTTTATTGGTTCCGTTACGTAGATGACATCCTTTGTCTATTCAATGGAACGGAGAGACAAGTTTCTAACCTTCATAATTTTCTTAACTCACTAGATGATAAAATTCAATTCACTTTAGAAGTAGGGGGCAAGAATATAAATTTCCTTGACCTTAATATTGATATTAAAAACTCCATTCATGAATTTAAAATTTATCGAAAACAGACGTTTTCAGATGCTGAGATCCATTTTAACTCAGACCATCCTTTCTCATATAAATTGGCTGCTTTCCATTCTCAGGTTCACAGATTAGTCACTATACCTCTAAATAAATTTAATTTTGAAAACGAACTAAACATTATTAAACAAATTGCCATTAATAATGGCTATGAGGCGTCTCTTATAGATAGTCTTGTATCAAAAAAACAACGTAAATTAGCAGAAAAGATGCTATATTTCGGGAACTTGTCTAAAGACATAGACCACCCTAGAATCTGGCATAGAATTAGTTATTTAGGTTGCACAAGCTTTAAAATTAAAAAACAACTCGCTGATAGTGTTAGACCGGCGTTCTATTGCAAAAACTCTCTAGGCAAATTACTTATTAACAATAAAGATAGAGTAAACTTTAAGAACAAATCTGGTATTTATAAATTACAATGCAATGATTGCCAACATTTCTATGTGGGTAAAACCACACGTACATTAGATATAAGAGTATCAGAACATTTAGCTGCCTTTAGATTAAAAAAAGAAACTTCGACATTCGCAAATCACTTGCTAATGGAGAACCATACCTTTATTGGGATGATGGGGTTAAACTGTTACATAAAAACATGGGGGATCATAAATTATTTTATCAAGAAATTTTGGAAATTAATAGAGCCCAGTTAAATTCCTTACCGATTTTGAATGAGCAGCTGAACCTTCCTAATTCTCCGCTATTATATCCGATACGTTGAAACACCTAACAGATGTCACTAAATGTGGAATGATTGTACATATTTACCCATTCGTCGAATTACATCCCGTCAAAACCCACAATACTATTATAATTGTAAAATCACTGGTATTTCTAAAAGAAGTTGAAAAGCGGCAATTCGCCACTCTGTTAATATGGTGTTTACAAAATAAGGATTAGGGAGATTCCCGAAATTTTAACTCAGGTATCAGTGTGGCTCTCAGACGTGTAATGTCTTACCTCGTAAATAATATTTGTCGCATTTGTATCTTCTATATAAACGTTAGACACTGTTTACTGTCTCTCAGTTCGAGTCCATCCGTGTGCTCGAATGCCTGAAGATGCCGAAAGGCGAAACCCGGGTCGTTAGTGACAAAATACATGGAAGTGTACAAAATCTCAATAATCCAAACAGATACTATCATTGCCAAATCAATGATCAAGGTAATTATAAAAATATTTGTGACACTTACCATCAGCATCAGTTGAAGTGTTTGATCTTTCTGGAGCTGAACGAGGCGAGATGGTGAGCTGAGGTTCCTAAAATATATAATTTAAACTCATATACGTATAAATTCTGTATACCAGGGAGATTTTGTAAGTTAATTAAACAGCTAGCTTTGAAATACATCTTTCTTTTGTGGAATAATCCTCCAGTTATTCGAGGGTTATTGATATTGAATAAATACGTCTTTAAGAGAATACACAGGGGCTAAGCTGAAATAAGGTTAAGTATGTTTCTGACGATGGCATTAAGCCAGAATAGCTTTCAATTCCATAATAAAAAATTTTAGAACTAAATACTTGAATATTTTACAATATTACAATGAAGTTCTATCAAGTAAATGCCAATTCAATCAATCACGCTTTATACTTTATTTAGACATAATAATTGACTGAGGAATAAAAGCTGTTAAAAATAAAAAAGCAATACATACATAGTCCTCCAGTCACATGATAAGTGACTTAAATAAATATAAATCAATACGCAAAATCTTTTTTTTTTCATTTGACTTCCAAGTCCACAACACCAGATAATTCTATTTACCTGCAGTATGGTGTGGTCGGGGGTCGGTTCGGGCAATCGAAGCGGTTCACCTCTTGGACCCAAAGAAAACCTCCAAGGGTCTCTAGCGTCTAGTCTTCCTCTCGCATATAGTCTTGCCTATAGATACAAAAATAATTTATTTCAGATTTCTTATTTTATCATTATAATTGGCCAGTAATATTTTGATTTAAGACCGTTGATGGTGTAAAAGTTTGCAGTGTTGTCGGTCAGCAATTGGAGTAAAAAGCTGGAGGACTGAGCATTTTGATATAAAATGGGATAATATTAAATGAATTATAAAGCTTACCATCAATCTTAATTCAGGAGCAGATAATGCAGCAGGTGGCGGGGGTGGTCTGGTAATTCTTACAAGGGCCAATCGCCACCGTCGACAAATAGAAGATGTTCTTTGCAAAGCTTTGAGGGGAGCTTCGACAATCTCTCGGCCAATCAGAAAAGCCAGGCGAGCACCGCATCTCTCCAGCTCCTCCTGGAAAACACAGCGGATACAAAAGCGATACTAATCATTACTTTGTGGTACTAAATAAATTTTAAATATAATTACACTTTCCTTTTTAAATATATCAAATGATTAAATGACAGACATACCTGAGCATAGTGAAAAGCTGCTCTATGCGGTGCGGTGGAAGGCATAACGAATGTGTATGCACAAGATCCCGCCAACAATCGCCTGCAGAGAGCTAATTCTCTAGCAGCTGCTTCTAAAACACCGCAGGCTGCACCTGAATCAATCAGCATAAGTTAGTTTACCCCGTTTGCATCACTAGAGGCTGTCGCCGCGCCAAACGCTTGGCCCATTTTACCAGAACAGCTCTAGTGACGGCATGAAAACTCTTAGTAGTGTTAAACATTAATCAATATAAGTTGTGTTAAAACATTCATAACAATAAAACAAAACATTTGATAATTTACAACATTTCTGGGTCAGAAGTTAGTCGGCTTATTCTCACCCGTTGGATCGAGTGCTCGAGCCTTAGATGGAATGGCAGCAAGTAAAGTCTTTTCTGACGCCCATCTTAGTTCATGTCTTCTGAATCTAGCACACTGCACGGCAAATCTCCATTGTTCCTGCGCTTCGACATTTTGAACCTGGAAGCAAATGCAATAGAATATTAATATAAAGAAAATTACTGATTCCGCAATTTGATCACATGATCAGGACCAGTTACGCTCATCGTATAAATCAATCGAAAATGCCCGCAATGAGAAAAAAATCTTGATCATTAGTACAAAAAAATGCTCTACTTTTTATAAATACAATATGTAAATTGGTTGTCATAGTTAAGTGTGTTTTCAACCAACCTGATTGCACAGTCAAGGGTTAAAATCCCTGAATGGACACTTGCAGTTAAGGATTCATAATCAAATGCACATGATATTTTCAACCCTTTCCACCCACCCTTCCTAATCCTGATACGACGGGCATAGAGTGATTAGCTAACTATTCGTTCTTTTCTAACACCATCATTCTATCCTTACATGCATGTGATTTTCAATCAATTTAATACCGTTTAGTTGGGCAAATACTATGTCATATAATTCAATTTGAATTAAGAGAACATTATGATTGGTCCTAACCCTAGCTTCGGCAAGGGCAGCTCCTCTGGATTGATCAGCTCTCGTAGTAGCTTCTTCTCTTGTGCATCTGAAGTATCCACCCGTTGCTGACCCATGACGCTTCCAGCTCTCAAGACACACCCAGCAGAAATCAAACTTGCACTGCAACAAGTAAAAACATTATAAATGTAGCTCTACAATAAGTTGTTAAAAAGACCTATATTTGAGTTTTTATTAAATGCCGGCGGGCATGCAAGCTGTGAATTTCGTTACTCAGGATGCCGAGCATGGCCCTTGTGCATTAAATATCAAGAATTATCTTCCATTGAATTCGTTGGCATTCAAAGTATTAATAATCTCTGTCCCCACCATGTAAAAAGAGGTAGAACCAATTAGATAGATCAGTAAAGTAATGCATCTCAAGTGTCAAAAAGTGTTGAACATCTAGATATTGATGAATTAAGTGTTCACTAGATTACCTTAGTACACTTCATATGATTACATCCATCGTTTTTCTGAATGGGACAAGAGCATGAAGGGCAGGGCTTGCAATGGGCCAGCAGCCAGAGACTGGAGGCTGCACTTTCCGCACCGCAAGCTGCTGCCATTGGAGCTGGTGGGGCATTTCCGGCGCGCGCAGACCACCGGGCCCACGATGCACAGCCTAGCGGGGCATGGGCTTCACCTGGGAGGAATATCGACAGCAATAATCGAAATGATTGCCTCCACAAAGAGCATACAATGGAATATTTAATAAAATAAATGTTGTCTATGATTAACTATAATTAATTGAAAAATTCATATATATATTCATATGGTAACAAACACAGCATTGTAAGTGTATTTACATTTGCAAAAGCAGGGTCTTTCCTCATTAAGGAAACTTGAAATAATAATATGATGGATAGTTCAATGTTGCAAGATTATTTTAAAGAACCATTTTAAGCACAAGTTTGTAAATAGAAACTGTTAAAATTTTTGTTTATTGTTTATTGTATGTTTCATCTTGTTCTCTTCTAAAATATTTTTAAGGCATTACGCAACAAAAATTCCCAGGAATGAGTTCCTATGTGATTAAAAAAAATAATAAGGAAACAAGACGCTACAAACCATTGCATTCCCAGCAAAAGAAATGGAAATCACCACAGTCTACGCCTCTAGAGATTGTGGGATATCCTCCTGGACATGGGTCTTCAGTGTCATCACCACTTGTAGGTGCCGCAACTGGAACCTATAAAATTAAAGATATTGAAATTAAATTTTTCAAAGCTGCGCCTAATATTACACGCATTTTGAAAATACATTGCTTCTTCATCGACTATTTAGGTCCGTATTTTAACAGAGGCGTAAACACCCCCATGCAGGCATTTAAGAAAACCTTTGGAGCATTTTTACATTTTTAGCATTGCATAATCAGTCATTTTTGTCAATCTTTGGGAGACAGGCACATTCATTTATTTGCGTCAGTGTACCCGAGGTATTCTGCATTAAAATCAGTTTAATATAAGTTGGCCCCTTATTTCAAGGAATACACAAAAAAACTGTAATTTTATTATTACTCGGCGAAGTATATTAATTTTTTAACTTTTAATTGAATAATTATATTGTGATAAATGACTTCACTAGAATTAGGAAACATTGACTTAGACTGTATACCTAAGTTATTTGGATCCACCATAAAATTTGGTCCATGCTTGAAACCCCCAACAACAACAAAAAGCTGCAGAACAATCAACGGGAAACTTTATCGATCTCTCATAACAAAAGTATTGAGCATTCTTAGCAAATTTTCTCTAGGGCATATGATGATGAGAATATATTTTAGCTTACAGACAATTCTGGTTCTAATAGCCGTACAGCTCTGCCGCAGCCAGCAATGGGACACCACTTCATCCCTCGGGAGCTTTCGACAAATGCCTAAAACATAAATAGAATTTAACATTATTCAATGTTAGTAAATTCAATATTTTTTAATTTGAAACAAATATATAGGTTTTCACCTTTATATCGAATAGAAGATACTTTCTCTGCGTGTCAGGTGTAAGACAGGATTGCAGCAATGCCGGAGGGGCAGGTCGACGACAGCGCGGGGCTGGACAGACTGGCCGAGCGTCTCCATCGCGAACGCGTCCTGATAAGTAGCGTCGCCAGCATGAACCGCAGTAAGCATGTCCGCAAGACCCTCCGCCAGCCTCTTGAACTGGGACATCTTCACAGCATATGCCGCACTATAATTACAATACATATTACCTTAAATATGACACATAATTTTCAATGAAAATCATTTTTTTTACATATTATATTAAGTTGCTACAAAAAATCCTTGCATCAGTAAGTTTTACACAGGGTACCGATAACTTTATCTACTATTTTTTTGAAAATTTGTCAAACTTTAAACTTAAATAAATTGAATGTCTTTTGTACAAACCTCGATGGTCTTTTGCTGTTGCTGTCCAGCAATTGCATCGTCAGGATGTTCACTGTCAAGAGAACCCGTCCCCGGTAGTGGAAGTGTCACCCCGGCCGCCTGGCAGCAACTCAAAGCGTCCTTCATCCACCTCTCCACCAGAACATCTTTGCACCATTCTATGGGTATTCAAATTTTTGAATATTACTTCTCGTACCATACTTCTTGTGTCTGATCAATAATTTTTTGCGTGATCTGCCTCCATCTACCCCAATTCATGGGTTTTAGACATCGCTTTCACTTAGTCGATCCAAACAGCAACAGCTTTAACCTTTCCTTTACTGTGTAAAATAAATCCGCGCGCTATGTTGGAGTGTATTCAATACACATCATGCATTTATGACTGACTAAGTGATTGATAGCCGGAAAAATAAAATATTCACAGACATCACTTATATTTATTAAATTAATAGTCGACATGAAGTACTAATTACAATTTTATCCAACGATTTTTTTAATGAACTTGTGTTCGACACTCTTCATCAAGCGCAATCTTGAAAGACACAACGCGACTGGGTCTCTCTGTCTCGCGCGTTGACATTCTAATCGAGTGAGCTAATGTGAAAAAAGTGCGGTGTTCCCTGCTGGCTGTTGTATCCACTTGCACAACACAGAATATCTACATAACACACTAGCACATGTATGATTGTATTGGTAAATTTATCCCGGATTTTCGACAAAATGTCCCCACTGCGCCCAATGACATGTTATTCTTATTACTATTACTATGTTATTGAATGTGCAAATGTAAAACGGAGGAACACCTAAAATCCAGCATTATTTATTATATGTGTAGAGCATCGGCGTGCGGTGGATCACTATCTCTATCGCACAACCTAATTTGGGTATGAACAAGAAGCATGCGGCGCATGCTCTTGCATCTCGCTTGCACCTTCACTTTTCATGTGATTGAGCGAGAAAGAGATAAATCAACCGCACGCGCCTGGTATAGAGATATTTTAATTATTAGAAGCTATGTGCACTAGATACACATCACAGAAAAGGAAAAGTTAAGAACGACATTTGACTCTTTCCTTGCATACAATGCCATCACTGTGTTGATTGGTTCATTACGGGTATATGTCAGTTGTACATTCATTTTATTATTAATATTTAAAAATTATTTTGGCACAAATTCAGTAATGAATAATTCTTTAATGAATTTTCTGAACCAAACTAATTATAAGCCTCATTCAGACATGCAGTGAAAATTTTGTTGTTTATTTTGAATATATTCAATTAATTATATGGATTACTGGATATGTGACAATAGAGTTTTGTCTAAGACATGTGAGACAACAGATATTTTTCATCCTTCCCATCAAATTTTTAAACTACAGGGAAGAAAATGTCAAACGTCAGTTTTTATTCATGGAGTTTAATGTTAACTTTGTGTAAAAATTTATTCAACAGAAGCTTTTTGATCAATTTGCAACATGTAAAGCCCATGGTAGTTACCTCATCTGACCCCCTCCCTAATTAGACCAGGGTTCAGCCGAAATTAAGCAGACACTATCCTAAAAGGCGAGATGCTATTTGACAATTTTGAAGGAATTGGCCATCATCAGATTATCACTCTCACCATTATCTCTGAGTAATGCTTCAGCCGTGAATAGAGGCACCCTGAGCATATCGCTTGTATCAACAAGCAATCGGTCTTTGGCTTCTCGGAGCTCTTGAGGTCGCAGACCGTCGTGTGTTCCCGGACCTACAGTCAGATTCGAATCGACTTTTGACTCTTCTTCGGCTTCTTGTTCGACCAGCTCCGTAGGCGTCCAGCCCCAACGGTTGGAGCACCAATCTATTGGTTCTTCAGACTGGAAATATAAGTTTCGCTATTAGAATCATAGAACAATCATTTACAATATTATCAGCAAGCATTTTATTTTAATAAAGATTTGTTTATTTGAATGACAAATTACTTACAAAGAGCATAGCGCTCTCCAACAGCGAAGCCAGTCTGGCATGGCCAGCTGTCTTCGCACGTTGCGCTGCAGTGCGTCCTCTGTTATCTCTGGTCAATGAACGTGCTCCACCTGATAATAAAAGGCGTGCTCCGCCTGCCAAGCCCGCTGAAGCAGCCATATGTAAAGCACTACTGCCTTCCTGTTATTCAATAAATAATTAATAATCTTGTCATTAAACTAACAAGCAAACCATAAAACCTTATAGACTGTGCACATATGAAAATGATCTTTGCAAATGACAAGAAAGTTTAACTCTGGGATGCTGGTAGACACTGAAGATATGAGTAGGAGACATGAAACAAGAAGAGCAAGCATGTCATATGCTCTGATTGTAGCTAAAAAAAGAATGCATGAGTTTCCTTTTATTTTACTGTCATCCTTAAGCTGATGTATTTAATATTTATGAACATACATTATCTTAAATTGACTATTGAATGGTGACAGAAGTAGATATAAGAGTAATGTTCATACCCTGTCGATGGCATCGATCTGTACTCTGTCCCTGTCATCTGAGTTGGGCAATCTTGATCCTCTCCATTGCAGTAGAAGAGCGACGCAAGCGGCTCGCCTCTCTTGTGCGCTCGCCGTCAAGGGGGCTGCCACTGTCTCCGCCTCTGGACTGACATTCCCAGGCGTATATCCACTGCTACTGCCGGTATTGTTAGTATTGCTAGCTGAAAGTCACAAAAAAACAATGTCAATCATGCGGTTAAGAACTCACCTACTTCTAGGGTTGAAATTTTATAAATACACTAGTGAGTACCCAGAAACCTTCACGGGTGTGCGCACTCACTAAAGTTTGGTCGAAATCAGATGAATGGTAAAGAAATGCAAAAGAGGACAAACAAACAAACCTTCATTTATATATATATAGATTAGACATATTTTTTGAGGAATTTTATACACAGGCAGGACTGGAAAAATTAGACGAACAGCTGTGAATAGAAAATGAAGTAGTAGATTCAAAAATAAATATATAAAGTTTTAAGTTACTGAGTCATAATTTTAATATGACTCCAAAGAACTCCATATTATGTCAAAATTGTACTTTGGAGAAGTTGATTTTTCAATGCATTTATCAACCTGTAAGCAACCACCGGCGTCTGCTTTTCATGATTTTAACCCTACTCAATACTGAAAAAGATACTGATCGTTATAAAAATGTGGAAGTAGTACCTACAAAACAAATTGTGTTTTATTTTTAAAAAAATATTATTTCCCTTGGCCATCTCTCAAAAGGCTGGTTGTGCGACTTATTTACAAACTGTTTTTGTGTAAAACCTTCTATTGAAACTGACTTCCAAAGACTGTACATTTCATAATACAATTCTATATAAAGCTTTATTTAAGTGTAAATTACTCCAAGAAGTGTTCATAACATCATTAAATGTAATATGAGTCATATTTTAATATTTATTTTTAAATTCCGTTAAAAAGGCAACAAGTCATTAAATGGACCAAGTTTGAATTCCAAATTTAAAGCAAGTATTAGTTTTTTGATTGTGAAAGCATGATTTCGAACCGTAAAATGATTCCTAAATATAATCTTGAGAAAGAGAACACTCCTTGAACGTTTAGTGTATCAGTTGAATTGAAAGACATTTAAAATAATATTATACATGTTACAACCATGTACATGTTTTGAACTAAATATAGGAAAGTGGATGTAAGAAATCAACATCTTTTTACCAGTGACTTGCACACAGCTTATGGATATGTGAGTAGCAACAGGTTGGACATTTGGTGCAGTACTGCAAGCGCTGTGAAGGACGGTCTCATCGAAGGCATTCCTCTTGTTAGGATCGCCACCGAGGTCACTCAGGAAAGTCCGCAGTAGATGTTTCATGCCTAAATAATATTCAAAATACATTATCAACAACTTATTTCATCAGTGTCGCTACACAATTGTGACTAAAAATAAAGTAATATCTATACATTTTACCAAAATAAATCTTATAGAATAATTTTGTTAAACAGGCCCTCTAGGTTAGGAGCCAGGTATATCACATACCTCGTCGGAGTCCGTTGCGCAGTCGGTAGCGTCGTTAGCTACGGTTACAGATGTCTCGGGTTCAATTCCCGGTGAGGACGATTTTCATAAAATTGATCTTTCAATCGATTTATGGATTTCTGTTTCTAGTCCGAGTGTTTGCGATGTCAAAAAACCCCCTCCCACCCATCTGATTCTCACGGGGGGTAGCGAGAGCGATTAGCTACCACTAGTCCTGTCCTAGCCCTATCCTATCCCTACTCTTTGAAAAAAGAGAGTTTGAGCAACTGAGTAACAAGCAGTTCTCATAGAAAAATTCTGTAAACACCTTAATTACCGGAATGCCATTTGGCATCATGACCGCACCAACCGTTTACTGGGACCGTCAATTGGCGTCATACAGCACATGTCTACTTTGCATACAAAAAAAAATATGATGCGCTAATGCCGAGTTCCAAATTTTTTAGCCGATGGCAGTTGAAATACCATATTCGTAATTAAAAATAAAATGTTTATGGTGAATTTCACAGATATCGATCATTTTGTAACTTTCATTTTTCTGTTGTTTTGATGTTTTGAATAACAAAATACATAAAATTAATTTCATTTCGGAAAGTCAAAATTTTAAAACATATACACATTTATATACATATTTGTAGTATTACATTTTTTTGAATGTTTTTTTATGACTCTTAGTGCTTTATGACGTGTCTAACATAATACATATTTGCTTGTAAGGATAGGCGAATCAATGGGACGAAGTAATTTATATTATATTTGAACATTTTTTTAATGCGATTGTAAATAAACAATAGGTTTGTGTCATCGATTACGTCCTAATTTAGATGATATTGACAAGAATAAATCTACTACTCAACACCGGATACATCACAATGGTCTAAAAAATTGAAAGAAATTTTGTCACACGGCCTAGTAATAAATCAATGCGTTTTATTAAACATCGCCTGTAAATGGGATTCATTGGTATTTGACATTTTTACAAGGCGGCAAGGCTTTTTTCTTTGAAAAGGTATGACTAATTCTGTTATCACGAGAATGAAATAAAGCAAAACATCACTGCTTAAATTGGTTATGGCCAATGTTCCCTCTAAGCTAAGCGCGCGAAGCAGTTTGACAACCTGCGCACACTCGTCCAGGGTTAGCTCCAATAACCATAAAATATCAACTATTCAAATAATCATAAAATTAGAAATCTCACTTTGTTAAAACATGTTGAGGGTGTTAAGGTGGCTGGTCAAAATGTCTCTATTGTCTGAAGCAACAGATGTTCTACCCTGAATCGTCAATTTTTTTAATCTTGCCGATAAATACTGAGAGGGTATTTCAATTGCAATACAACAAAAAAATGTCCCGATGACCGCCGCATGAGACTTACTCAAGTATAATATATTATATAGAAACTGAAGAAGGTTGAACACTTGGTGATGGACGTATCGTGCTGTTGCCTTGTGGATTGTTTTATGATTAGGCAATATTTTGATTAAAGTATTTTGGTTAATTATTGAAATATTTTTTTTTTTTTTAAATAAAACACAATTTGTTTGTACTACTTCCACATATTTATAATGATCAGGACCGGTTTCGCTCATCACGAGCATTATCAACTGATAAAAATACAAACATAACAGGCGTATTTATATAAAATTTAGTGAAAAAATGAAGGTATATAAAACTGATGGTTCATGAACTGAGACAAGAAAATATTGATTAACAAACAAATTATACATAAATCAAATGAAAGAGTCTACAATCAAAATGTTATGGACCTCTTGCAAATCATTAAATACTAATCTACAATCACAAATATAGCTACATTAAAAGTCCATTTAGCTGAACAAAATTATTAATGACGATAATAATATAAAATGATGACTCAGGGAAATTATAAGTAAAAATCAATGAACCATTTAAAAATAATCAAATATTAAGTATGTAATTAATATGAATAATAAACAGCCATCTTAAGTGGAGAAAGCAGAGCAGTTATGAGTATCCAATAAATTTTAATATCTGAAAAAACAAAAATTACAGAGACAGAATCAATTCTTAAAAGTTAAAAATGAAAGTTAAAAATAACCTTACCGGTATAATACA
This sequence comes from Himalopsyche phryganea, assembly GCA_022494535.1. Taxonomy (NCBI): domain Eukaryota; kingdom Metazoa; phylum Arthropoda; class Insecta; order Trichoptera; family Rhyacophilidae; genus Himalopsyche; species Himalopsyche phryganea. The sequence goes on from JAGVSL010000024.1 coordinate 2,517,568, forward strand.
AATTAATGAATCGGATATAACAAAGGAGAAGATGCAAAGACGGTTTGCTCATTCAATAAATTTGAATTGGGCAAAAATTTATATCTATTCATTTCTAAAATCTCTTGTTTATCTAATTTTCAAGATTTGTTATTTAAGTGCAGGATTTTGAAATTTTGTGTTATGTCAAACGTATGTTTATTTAGAAACCGGTCCTGATCATTATAAATATGTGGAAGTAGTATAAACAAATTGTGTTTTATTTTTTAAAATATAATGTCTTTCCACCAAGAATTGACAGTTAACACCTTAGAAATATTTTTGACGATTCCTGAAAATGTCATGTCAATATGTCGACGCATTTAAGAGATATAGCAATTTTAATAAAAGGCGTGATATTTTTCACGATTACTCCACATTGGGAGCGAGCATGGAAAAAAAAATATCACATATGTCACAATTAAAATAAGAAGTCTCTTCAAAGCTCAAATGATAATCATTTCGTTTGTATAATCAGGGGTTATGAAGCTCTGGGTGAACGTACCACAGGCACTTTTTAATTTGTCCCAAAGCGCCATCTATTATTTACAGCGAAAAGGTGGTAAATTATTACTACATAATAATATATTTTAATTTAAAAAATGCTTGTGATGCGCGAATCTGGTCCTGATCACTATAAACATGTGGAAGTAATACAAACAAATTGTGCTTTATTTTTTAAAATATATTTCCATATTTATTATATAAAATATATTGCCTTTCCTCCAATAATTGACAGATAACACCATAAAGTAATATATTTTTAAATCGGCTAATGACATCTATATGTAATTATCGCACGCTATAATCTTTATTAAAAATATCTTTCGGTGATTATTTGTTGATTCGATTACTTTTTCCTTTCATTTACTAAATTTAAGCTCTTTTATCTCAAACGTAATTAATTGACTTCGTACTCACTACCACCAGTTACAGTTTCTTTAATGATACAGCGGAACCTCAATTCATAATTTTATAAGGGCACCTCAAAAAAGAACGATGAATGCAGGAAAGTCTCAAAACCCATATTTTGTTTTTTTTTTTGGTTTCATTTATTGGATCCATCAATAGGTATGTTGGCAGCTCACGCCTGACGGTACCAAATAATAAGAATTTGTTCAAGCTTATTGAAACTAGATTGATGCGTCATAGATTAATATACAATATATACGTACCATGCCTGGCTGCATAGTGCATTGCCGTGTTGTGATGTCTGCTCTCCCCGTAACTGAGATTCGGATCGAAACTCTTCTTGAGCTCGGGAGAACTCCTGTACACTTGCATCGCCGCGTATTCGTCGCCATTTTGAACATATTTTTTGAACTTAGAAGAATTGCTACCCATATCCGGTGGCAATAAATTTTTCAATCAAAAAAATGATTCTGAAAATCAGTGCTTCAATATAAAGCTTGACTATTTAGAAACAACAGACGACAGTAGAATTTTCTTTTACATTTTTTTTCTAACAGGATAGCATTGTTTAATAATTATGTGACATATTTTCAATTCGATGCAAATCATATTTTGGATTATTGATGAATTTTTCAGTAGCACTATTATGTGAATATTTAATTCACACGTGAGATAATCGATTCAAAAGCAACAGTCCATTTATTATTGCTTTCTATCTTTCATATTTTACATGATATAAAATTGAATCACTCAAAATTCCTTTTCAATTAATTGTGTAATTTTTTTCGGTAAGAGACTGGCAAAATTAAACAATTCACAACTCTCAATTGGCAACAATATAAGATTGCTAAACAATTTTATCCACAACATTCATAAATATGTGAGAATGTGTTTGAAAATTTGACTTCTTTAATTATATATCAAAATTTTCAAATGTCAATAAATGTAGGTGTGTCAACGTTGACTTCTTTTAATTTAACACAGATTTCGTATGTGCTACCAAATAATAAGATGTTAACAATATTTTTTAATAATACCAAAATTGTTATTCATCGAAAAATCGTTTTATAGTGATAGCATTCAAGTATCTCCAATAAATAAAGTATATCTACGTCCAATAAATTTAAAACGGCATCTACACTATGATTTTTGCAATTCTTCGAATGGTGTTTTCATATTTTAAGATTCCTTTTAAAAATCATTCAGCATATGAAACTCTCTCAAAGATACCTTCAAATGTTTCACATAATATTCGATTGGATAGTGGTTTCCCTTTCATGTACGCTTTTAGCCTTCAATTTTGTAATATTTCTTATAATATAGTTAATTACATTTTTTTTATAATCAGTGATGAAAAGCAAGTCTTCTTGATCACAATATCGTTGTAATAAGCTAAGCTTGTACCTAGTCACTATTTTAGTTGTGTTTCCAGAAGTGCAACCTGAAAAAAAATATATCATATCAGAAAGAATATGTTTTGTACGATTTTATCATGGTGAATATCGGTAAGTATTCTTACTCATCATTTATCATTTGCTGATTATTCCTTTAGAGTAAAATTAAACAGACTTTATATGCAGAAATTTTGGTGTTTCTGGTGATTCTTAAAATAAATATTCAATTTCAAACAATTTATATTGAACGAATTTGACCTTTGTCTATTGCAGCGTTTCCCAATTATATTTTGCTGCTGGACCCTTTTAAGTGATGAAAAACTAATTGGAACCCTGAAACACATAACGTGTCACAATATGTACCACATAAAAAAACATTGACCAGAGGGAAAAAAACAATATCAAATACCTGTAAATTTAATGATACATTGTTCCAAGGGAAGATCAATTTTTTTGCCCTCAATGAATACAGCTGTAAGTTTATGCATACAAGCAAACTTCCCTCAATCCCTTGTTCAAAATCATATCTTACTTGCCTCAAGATATAATTGTGCCTACAATATTTCCAAGTTTAAATGTGTATAGAATTTTTCAACTTATTCACGGAGCCCCATATGGGAAACGCTGGACTATAGATTGGGTTAGGTCAAGTCGTCATCCAAAAAAATATGAGATTGTAGGAAATCACATTCAAGGGTGGACAAAAATCACATTTTTTGCCGAATAAAATGCATTTTTTGTCCGCATCTATTGAAATTTTACAGTGACACACTTTTTCAAATTAAATTTCAATGATTATCCTTTTTATCTCTAAGACCAATTAGCTATTTAACAAAGGAAGTAAGAACAAAATAAATTTTCAGAAACATTACCTACTTGTGTAGAAACTGAAAGAAATCGACTGTGTAATTTATTTAGGGAATACATCACCGGAAACACAATCTTGCTTATGAGTCCAATTACAGAAATAGGGCTCCAGATAAGTATATCACACATTTTTAATAGGTATAGTAATATTTATAGATGTAGACAATGTGTAGACAATGTGAAATTCTCCTTACCTATAAAAAAGATGGCGCAGTTTTGTGTTTTTTCGTGCTATCGTGTTAAATAATATTGGCGTGTTCAGCTTGTGATGATTTCAGGAGATGATGAGGGCTCAAGCAATTTTTGGGCTCGTGTCATGATCCAAAATTGTTTTTAAATGGACCATACCACAACACCATCTGAAATAACAACATCAAAAATTCAAGAAAAATCTGATAAATGCACCTATTAAAAGCTAATATTTTTATCTGTTTGTCAACATGGTGTGTGTTTTTTATGTTCTGTGCCTGTTTGTTTTTGCCACATATTTAAAAAATTCTAAAGCATAAGGAAGAAAAATTGACCACTGTGATCAATGACAAGAGCTTTGCCCTAGTTAATGGGTCTGAATTTAAGTCCTGGCAAGTCATTTTAATGTAGATTTTTCCTATTTTCTATGGATTCGGCAGTAACTTTGTGGAAGTTCATTTTTAACATAAAATTTATAACTAAGTTATTCCACTTCGTTTATCACTAACGTGACGCGTTCAGAATAACCATATCGCAACTTAAATTATAATCATTAAAATATCACCCATAAAAAAATACACTATATTAATAGTGTAGATATAATTAAAGCTCGTGAGGTCCATGACAGCTGCCCTCTGCCTTCGAGGCACACTAGACGCATATTCACGGGGCCCAATAGGACTCATCCAGGCCAAATGAGATGATTATGGGAACTGAGAGTGTATGGGTGTTGAACTAAATTTTCTATCATATCATGTTACATGTGTTTTTACTTTTTGTTATTAATAATATTATTGCAATTCTGGTAGTGAAATAAGCAGCTTACTTTCTATATTCACTTTATAAATTACCTACCTACTATATTTTACCAATCACACTTTTTAGATTTGCGACCACTTATAGTATATTTTACATTAATTTGTTAAATAATACGTTATATTTTCAGACACTATTGGAAATTACTAATAGAATCACTTCAACTATTTTACGTAGAATTGTAAACTATTTGCAATGGTCTGGCAAAAACGTAATGCCATGATTAAATAATCGGTTAAATATTCAACTATTCATTACGGACCAATGCCAAGCAACAGGAAGCATTGTTAATATAACTTTGTTTTTCGTTGTTCTTCAATAATATTCGTGCACTGTGTAAGAAGTAAACAAAAAAGGTCAAGATGTTTCAGACATATTATATTATCAATGTAATCATCTTAGTATTTTAGATCAGATAGTACTTACGCTGGATTCGAATCCACACATCTTTAGTGACATATTATTGCATGGCACATTTTTATGGCATTTTCAAACCATTTTTGTTATTTCGACGAAAAAGAAAATCTGCCCCGACCAAGGCGAACGGATGGCTATGATCACATTGTTACATTTGTCGAGCTGTCATACTATCAAAATATTTATAACTGAAATAAAAAATAGTATTAAATCATTTTTTAGAAAATAGTGTTAATATCTAAATTAATTTATAAAATATGATTTCATATTAACCTTTGTGTTTAACTGTGAAATCTTGCTAATAACGTTATTTCTTTGGTTTTAAAATAAAGTAAGTTAAAATACGTATGTGTTGCTGCTGTTTTTTTAATTGTACCTATACATTTCTTTAAGCCCTGTAATCTAAATTGTATATCGGAAAGTTAATATTTTAAAATTTCAAGTCGGACGGACGCCAGAAAAGTATTATATAAAGAATATATTGCATGCTCGTTGATTATTTTACTGCACTGCGCACAGCTGCGATTTGATTTTCGTTACAAAACCTTATATAGTTCAATTAGAAAAATGATCTTAGCTCTTGATTTCAAAATACTTCTTAAATTCGTTACATTAACTCTGTTAACTGAATCTTACAAAATATGATTGATATCCATTAATCCCATTCTAAAAAAAATCCACCCAAGACAACATAACAAATTCAAAGTATCTGAATACCTTCAAAAGCTTCTCAGCCTTTCAAATTAAATATCGGTATCAATCGATTGCATATACATCATTAAAATGTGAGAGTTACTAGTTATTATCGTATTGTGGTGATCATATTATTCCCTCCCCCAATTTATCGATTGTTATTTTTGTATGATGATTTCAACCATAGACAAAGATTACAATTTAAGCATATAGGTAAAACTTTTTCAATTTCATTGGGTACCTATACCCAAAAACATGTTGGATTTTGTTAGATTATGAACCAGTTATAAACCTATTCGGTTCTTTAGTATTTAGCTTTGTCGGCGTCCGTGGCGCAGTTGGTAGCGTTGTTGACAACGGTTACAGATGTCTCGGGTTCGACTCCCGGTGAGGACGGTTTTCATAAATTGATCTTTCAATCGATTTTTGGATTTCTGTTCGTAGTCTGAGTGTTTGTGATGTCTAAACCCCCTCCCACCCATCCGATCTTCACGAGACGTAGCGAGAGCGATTAGCTAACTACTAGTCCTGTCCTGGCTCTATCATTCTATCCCTACTCTCTTCGAAAGAAGAGAGGGTGAGCAACTGAGTAACAAGCAGTTGTCATAGAAAAATTCTGTTAAGATACATCCATTAGGAGACCATAGGCTCGACGTTGGGAGCAGACATGGGAAAAAAAGATAGTTTTACAAAACCGTCGTAAACTTCATCAATGTCCAATTATTATTAATCCTTTATTGACTAACAGTCACTGTTATTTGCGTTGTCCTATACAATATTGTCTTTTATGTTAGCAAACCCAGGCGCATTTCTTAATACTATTCCATTATTCTTATTTAAGAAGCTGACACTCTTCATGAGTTACCTACACTTCCCTGGATCGTCACAGCTGCATTTTTAATAATAATAATAATTTTAAGACGCGATCAATTACAATTATAATACAAACCTACCCTGAATTTAAAGTTCACAGTGGAAGATAACTTTAATATTGAAATTGACAGAATACTGTAAATAATTATACATGAATTTTATTTAAACATAGTCTGTTTTCTTTGTAACATTTACGCACATAAAGTTAGTTTTATGTTGGTTGACGTAATTTATGAACAGTCGTAATATATAACCACATGCATGATATGCGAAATAGATCAATTATACTACAATTCAATAAACAAAGCACTAATGCGTGATCAATAGTAATACTTTATTATATTCATGACAATAATAGAATACGTTTTTCATTAATGAGTACCATCATCTAAAACTGGCATGGTGTAAAAACGGCACAGCATTTTTAAAAGAAATACATTCGTTATATTTATGTATGGAACCATTTTTTAAGTTGAAAATATTTGGATACGGTTTTTGTCTTTGTAATTTTGGAAACTTCCTAGCTTCTTGAAGTACTTTGCCATCGTTAACCTTCTCGTTTTCATACTGAAAAAATCTCTTCGGATATTATGCAGTCGCATATCGTTAACTTGTGGGTTTTAACATATAAACGCATTTATAAAGTGACATGACAATTTCAAAAAGTGAAATATGGTTTTATGTAGATAGTCTAAAGTAATTATTTTACTTCACACTTTGTGTGTAAAACCTAAAATACAAACTATGCAAAGTTATCGAATGACGCAAGAATCGAAATTTTGCATATAGGTACAAGCTCGTGCCGTTTGGAACAATACTAATTGTATAATTTTGTATTTTTCGATGGTGAAATTGACGAGGTTTTCAAATTATGATTAATTGTACAAAGAAGACGTAAACTACAATGTATTTTTAATTTTCAATTATATGTAAAACTATTTTATTTACAAATGGCAAAATTTTCAATTTTTTGTATGACCTATTTCACAGATAATTAAAAGGCTTAAAATCCGAGGTAACGCATTGTTACAGCATGAGTACGGAAGGGTTTAAGTAGTAGTTCGAAATTGTATTATTGAAAAAATGTCATACATTCTCAACAATACCTATACTTAATATTTAACTTACGAGAAATTATGCATGTTTAAAAGGTTCAGTGTGATAAACTGATGAATAAGAATAAAGTTACAAACAAAAATATTGTCTACACAAGTGTAAAAATAAGTTAAGACAGTATTATAAGCAAAATAAATTTTATTAGGCGGAGTTGTACTTGGTAGGCGAAATAACCCCGTTTGATGGTGTAGTATTTGTCTATGACCCTAACTTGGAATTCCCTACATCGAACATCTGAGATATTAACTATGCTCATGTGTTGTAACTTATAAACATTGAGAACTCTACTTATGAAATTGTGGTGTTTACTTTTTGTGTGACGTAGAAAATGGTTGTTATTAACGATATAGTCGTATGCTAAAAAAGGCAATAAAAAACAATGTATTCCCTGAGAAAAGAAATTCGAGATACACCAATACAATATGCATCTTCTCGCAAAAGAATTAAAACCAGAAACCCTAAGCAGGACACAAGTCAAAAGCCTGAAGATACATCCTCAATGAACTGTCCTTTTTGTGATCAACAAGAAGATGAAGTGAAATTGGTTTCTCTGGAAAGCTCAGCCGTTTGTGAACGTGCAGTCTTATATTTGTGGATATATTATAATACACTTAAATTATCAGGTGAGTTCAAGCGAAAATATCTTGAAACTTTTTTTTAATGTTCCTTTATTTTAGTAAATATGGTACTATTACCGGACTTGCCCTAAAATGACTATTTTAAAAAGAAAAACTACCCAAAATGATGCTTTCGGTTCGGTTTGGTTTGGTTTTGTGTAATTTTCAATGTAAAAATAGCATTTTTGGGCCACGTCAGATAATACGAACATTTACCTCGCTATGAGCCAAACAGGTCCTGATCATTATACAAATTTGAAATTGTATAAGACAAAATGTGTTTTATTTTTAAAATACAAAGTCTTTCCAACAAGAATTGACAATTAACACCTTAAAAGTGAAAAAGAAACTTAACTGACGGCTATTGCATTTTTTTCATAACTTAATTAAATAAATTAAGAAATTCAAAATGACAGCTTGCTTTCTTTTTCAAAAGACTAGTTTTGCCGTTATCTATTATATTTACGAGTGCTGAACAATATGTACGACAGTTCTTATGTACCAGTCATTTAACGCATCTTTTCTAATTATATGGGGTACGGTAGAACGACGAAGAGTAGAGAGAGCTGGTTTTTGGTCATTTTCTATGCCTTATTTTTGAGCATAATATGTGTAGAAGAAACGGATGAATCACACCATAATTTACATCTGTGTTGTATAACCAAATGAATTAGTAAGTCAAATCTAATGTGGAAGAATACATTAAAATTGTTATTTCCTTAAATTAACGTTATGAAAAAGTTGAGCATTTGATTACATTAGTCGTAATTTATGATTTGAACAACATTTGTTCATATTAAATGGCTTTTGCTACGCATTTTAAAATGTTTTTAGGGTCCTCTGAAAAGTTGAAAATTTAGAGTTAGTGTGTTATTCCATGAAGTAGTCGATATCATCCAAACTTGAAAAGTTTATAAAATTAATACTTTTAGATTTGGATGAAACAGAGAAACGTCCCGTCATGAGTGTCACAAATTATGGGGTTTACGATAGAAAAAAACACCTCTGTCCTATTGACACCAAATACTATGATGGCATTGAGGGATGGATAGTTTCATTAAAGGGTTGTGTTCTGCTGACTACCAGCAGTGGTGTAACTCTCAAGAAACATGTCAAAGATATACCGATACACAGCTGGTAAGTATTCTCGTTCAAATCAGATTTTATTTTGCAGAAACACTAACTCTTTCAACTGTTTTTTGGCAAACTTAACTGTTTATAATATCGTCAACACGTAACGTAAATTTAGAATAAGATTAATAGTACGAAGTGTAAATAATTTACTGAAATCAAATGTTATTTACCTATTTCCCTGTTTAGTTGAAATAATATTTCGTAATTTCTATTTTTATTCAAGGTACATCAGGGACGATGAAGATCAACTATGTGTCGTTTTATCATCAACATATGTTGACTACACTCTTGGAGACGTGGACACAGACTATTCTGATCTTATGCGCAGGTTTTTTGATAAATTATCGGTTACAAGAGCTACAATGGTGTATCTACTGAAAAACTATGCTTATCAGCCTACATATGAAGGTTTGATAGCAGCTATTTCACAATGCCCGACTATTATGGCAGACGATATATACTTGACTAAAGAAATATTTCAAGACCACCTGCTTTTCATTTGTGAAGAAATTGTAAATCATGAGCAAATAAATGAAAAAACACCACCGCTTTTGAGTATACCTTTCATGCAAAGTCTCATGAGTGAGTTTAATATCAATTTAATTAATAGCACTTCACGTCACAGTATCAAAGGCGTTTCACCAGTGACGAAAGCTACTACCACATATCTTGTACAAAAAACATTCGAAAATATTTTCTCTGACCATTTAGATGATGTCGATACCCCAAGAGTTGATAATAACAGTCAAAGTGTACCAAAGAAACATTCAAAGCGATTGTCTACAATATCGCTTCCTTCCGCTGGCCATGATTTACTTTCATCTTTGGCAGGTGAGAAGATTTGTTCAGAAAGAATGAATATTTACTATCGCTCAATTGTTATTAAAGAAGAATCCTTTAAATGTGAAGATTTTATTGAATTTAAAATGAGCAAAGATGATCCATTATGTATTGGCAGAATTGTCTACATGTGGGTTGACACTGATGAAAAAAAAATATATTTTCATGTCCAGATATTTATCCAAGGACATTATACTATTTTAGGAGATATTGCCGAACCCGAAGAGATATACTTAACCGACAAGTGTATTAAGGTTCCTATTCATTTTGCTGTTTGTCATCTTGATGTTTATAAAAAAGTAATTCCTAACGATTGGTCTAAATTAGGAGATAAATGTTGTGATGATCTAGAGGTACATACTTCAGAAACATCTTACTTCTATCAGAAAAAGTACAATGAGATAACGGCACGGTTTGAAGAAATACCCGAAGAAACATCGATATCGTGTGTATCTAATAGACATAGATATTGCATTTCTTGCTATTATAAAAGTATTAAATTTATGTCAAACATTCCATCTGTGACCAAAATGGTCAATCAATATATAGGAAATTACCAAGAGCGGACATCTGTGATGTGGAAAGGATCCGAGTACAAAAATGGCGATTCCGTCTTTCTAGCACCGTCTACATTCAAATTTGATTGTGTAGGATTGAAAACAATTGATAAAAAAATTGAGAAAGATGAAAGTATATTTACTGAATATTACAGGTACAATGATGAAAACACTGTCGGCTTGAATTCTCACACGAGGGAACCGTTTTGCATAGGTTACATTAGTGCTGTTCTGAGCACAGATAGCGGACATCTTATAATTCCGCAAAATATTTATCTAGAGGTGTACGTAATGTATCGACCTGAAAATACTTCTGTGCCTGATCCCCACACCGAAGATCTAAACTTAGTGTACTGGTCAGATCGGAAAGAAATCGTACGCTTCTCAAAAGTCACAGGCTCATGTGATTTGTCTTTTATTGATAACATAACATCGTGGACTACTATTGAAGAGTGGTCTCGCAGAGGTGATTCAAGATTTTACTTTAAAAACTGCTATGATGTCGAAAGTAAGAAATTATTAAAAGTACCTCAAATAGCTTTGACTGTTGGAGATTCTTTGAAATTAAAACATCAAAATCAGGAAACTGTGATTCCACTCCGAGCGCTAGATATTTTTGCTGGTTGCGGAGGATTATCGAAAGGTCTTCACGAGTCAGGGATCATTAAAAAATCTTGGGCTGTGGAACTAGACCCGCCGGCAGCTGCCGCATATCAATTAAACATGCCAGACTCTCTTGTATTCACTGAAGATTGTAATACAATACTGAAACATGTTATGAAAGGTGATATCTTCTCTTCAGACGGAAAACCTTTGCCGAAACCCGGCGATGTCGAAATATTGTGCGGAGGTCCCCCGTGCCAAGGATTTTCCGGATTGAATAGATTCACTACAGAAGAAAGCGCTATTTTTAAAAACTCACTAATAGTAACATTTCTATCATATTGTGACTTTTACCGACCCAAATACATCATTATGGAAAATGTACGTAATTTCGCCATCTATAATAAAGGGATAATTCTCAAACTGACCCTCAACTGTCTTCTAAAGATCGGATATCAATGCACCTTTGGTATTTTACAAGCTGGCAATTTTGGAGTGCCTCAGACGCGTCGTCGATTTATTATATTTGCATCTGCTCCTGGATGCAAACTTCCGCATCTTCCCGAACCAACGCACGTCTTCAGCCGGAAAGCTTGTTGGTTGTCTGTGACTGTAGACAATAAAAGGTTCGATTCCCCATGTGAGTGGGAAATTTCAGCCCCGAGGCGAACTTGTACTATTCGAGATGCAATCAGTGATTTGCCCCCTATTACGAATGGGAATAGAGAAGTCGTAATGGACTATATAAATCCTCCCCAATCACATTTCCAAAGGCTTGCGAGATGTCATCGCAATTCGGATAAATTGAGAGATCATATATGTAGGACTATGGGGCCATTGATGTACGCCAGAATCTGCCATATTCCGATTAATTCTGAAGCAGATTGGAGAGATATTCCTAACATTGTGCAGACCTTGTCTGATGGTACGGAGTGTAAGGTAAACATCTTAAATTGCAATTTTGTTATCATCTTTTCTATACCAATGTACTATGAAAGAAATTTAACCAACTATCAGGATCAACATATTTCTCATATTATGTCTGTTGTTTGGAGAAAAACCTTTCTTCCCTTTCACCATTCAATCCTTTAATTATTAAATTTGCAATATATACCATAAATATTAATACTATTTTATTATCATAAGGTACATTGAGTGCATCATTGAGGAAATGTAATCTTTGGTGTGATGACTAAAAGTTTGAATTGAATTAAGCTATTCATTAACAGCTTTGTTATGATTAACATCTAAATTAATTCTGAGACGTTTCTCTTTAGTCCGCTACTGTGTTTAACTAAGCTATATTTTATCTTTGATTATTTTTATGATTATCTAACAGTTGATACTAATAGAAATTTGAATTATTTTCAGAAACTAATTTACACACACGATGATTTAAAAAATGGCCAAGGAGTAAATGGTTCTCTAAGAGGAGTGTGTGCGTGTGCTGCAGGCAAATTATGCAGAGCAGAAGATAAACAAAACAACACTTTAATACCTTGGTTTCTGCCGCATTCTGCTAATAGGACTAACAACTGGAATGGTGTATGTGGTGAGATATACAAAAATTCTTACTATTTAACCCTTCAAACACCTCAAGGGTGCAGGAGAGCAAACACTGCATGCCCAACTGCGCCACAGCGTACAAATTTCATTTAATGTTTTTGTAATTGATAAAATCTAGATACCTAATTAGTATTTTAATAAGTCTGTTATAATAATATTCCACTAACAATCCACTGTACTAATTTATCGCTATTCTTTAATTATTCAAATATCAAAAACTTATAGTTATGTTTTTTTTTATATAAATGTTGGGTAGGGTTCCCACATATCTGCTCATATGGCTGTAAATATCAAAGAATGGTACTAATACAGTCTCAATCATTAATAAATAAATTTATAAAAACAATCTGAGGTTGATTATATGAAGCATTCATTATCAGCAAAGCAAAAAATCGTCTTGCAGTTATTTTCCCACAAGCATCTAAAACTGCATTTTTGCATTGCAATATTGACGTATTTTCCACATGTTAATATTGTTATTCATAGAGATTCTGTGCATGCCATCACAGTGAAAGGATGAATTGTGCTTGTATAGAATGAATTAAACATTTGTTGAAGAAGAAACAGCATTTAAACAGTTATTTGACACTATTGTGATATATTAAACCATACTCCAAATAAGATTTGTCATTTTTTTATAGGTCGCTTGACTTGGGATGGGTATTTTAGCACTACAATAACAAATCCTGAACCCCTAGGTAAACAGGGCCGCGTTCTTCACCCTAATCAGCAAAGAGTTGTATCAGTGAGAGAATGTGCAAGATCGCAAGGATTTCCTGACTCATTCTATTTTGTTGGTACTATAAGTGAAAAATATCAACAGGTAAGTATTTTTTTATAAATAAAACAATTTGTTTTGTCCTAGGTACTTCCACATTTTTTATAATGATCAGGATTACGGAAGAATTGTCAGTTAACACCTTAAAAGTGAAGTAAATGAAACTAGTCTACACTCGATGTACACAAAATAAGAACATCTGCTCTGGAAAATGATTGTTATTTAGTAACAAAAAGGTTCTTTTCTATGTCCCTAATATTGAGCCTCGAAGCAGCACTCCTGGTACTGTACTGTCTTATTCTAAGCATTGTAACATGAATTGCCATTTTAAACTAAAAAAAATTGTGGACTGATTTAGTTGAGAAAAAAATAATTAATAAAATTTTGTAACAAAGAAATTTCAAAGATTGAAGTGAATTCATGTTTTACTGCTCAGAATATTCATTTGCAGTTAGTTGTTTTATACTCATCATGGGAGTATACAAAAAGGAAACCGGTTGTAAGTCACTCACTCAATTTCTCCTTCAGAGGAAAAGGATAGAATAGAAGAATAACGTTACAAGTTTGTTGTATGTTGCCAAGTAGGAATTTACTGCTCCTTATGCTCTTGGCCCAATGCAAAGTTGCATAAAACAGAATGAATTCTAAGAGAGGCTGGCTGCTAGCCAATTGTTCTATGTTCCGATTTCAGAAATGAGTGAAGTAGGCAGGGTTCGAAAATTTCACAGCCATGCCTTTGCATAGAAATTGACACAACCAACATTTGTTTACTCTACTATTCAAGGTTCATATCGTACTTTACACCGCGCAGCAATGAACCATAAATTAAAAACGACTACTGAGATAAAATTATTCTATATCTATTGGTTTTTTTTTTAGATCGGCAATGCAGTACCACCTACACTTGCAGCTGCTTTGGGTCAAGAAATTCACAAAGTTCTAAAGTGTTCCAGGTCGCCTGAATAATATGCCAAAAATTATCTCATAGCAAGATATTCATTATCAACTTCCTTTTAAATAGTCTGTAGAATAGGGTAATTTGTGAGACGGAGGACGTAAGGTTCTCTTAAAAGTATTTACAAATACAAATCCTTGCACACATTATAAGATATTGCAATTTTCTTTTAAGCTTTGTACTGTTTTATCATATTTATATAATTATGCTTAACGCTACACATCTTTACTGCATGTTTTACTGAAAGAAATTCTTTATTTTTAAGGCATTTATTTAGAAATACGAAAGATGTCTCACAGACAAATTTAGTCTGGAGAGAAATTTTGATTTATTATGATTTTTATCAATTGAACCCAATCATTGATATTTATTATTTTTAATTTTACATGTTCAAACAATATTTCATAAATTCATTTACATCTACTTAACCAACATGCTTTTACAAATTGTCTTTACTTTGTTACCTGTTTAAATTTTATTAGAATTATATTATTTTTTTACATACACTGAGTTTTCTGACAGGCAGTCCTCGACTTACGACGAAGTATTTTAAAAAAACTTTTTTTTATTGCATCACGGAGCACCATTGCCAACGGTTGATGCATACAGGAAGAAAGATCAGTAACAGCATTTTCAAATTTGGATATTTATTTATATACATATGCACCATTGGCGTGCGGTGGATTTATGTCTATCACACAACCTAACTTGTGGATTAGCAAGTAGGATACAAGAACATGCACCCACATGCCCATGTATCTCGATCGCACCCTTCACTTTACATGTGATTGAGCAAGAAACCTATTTTAGCTGTCGAACGGCAATCAAAATATCACAAATTGGCCAGATGATCCTGTTTTTAATAAATAGAACAGAGAATAAAACATTGTAAATACAATATTATTATTTGCCTGAAATTCAATATGAACTGTTTAGGACACGCTTAAAACCAAATGCCAAACCAAACCTGAAGAAGAATCAGAAAAGATGTATACTGAGCTTCATGAACGTTTGCGTTGGATATTGGGGTTGAGGTGGTTTGATTAGGGAATTTACCAAACAGTGCCCAGTTACATCAGCGGTCATGGAGAGACGTTGGTCTGGGTCATGAGTCTCTCAACCCTGCTTTCAAAAAACATTCAAAAATCTTCATTTAGATAAGAAATATTTGTATAAAAAATTGCAATCAAAAATTTTGTATAAAAAACAAACAGTTATTGAAAAAAATATAATTTTATTTGTGCTTTAAAGGCATTTTACACATAATAATAATTAGCTAATATTGCACATTACACTTAATAGTATTATGTATGAAGAAAATTTTATATAAAAGTGCTATTTAATATATAATATTTATGAAGAATATCATTACTTCCACGAAAAAAATTTACATTGGGTTGTTGACATTTTCTTTGAATTTGTAAAAAAATATTTACCAGAAACCAATTGAAAGTTTTCGTTATTAGACGTAAATTCGGTTTCTCTTTTTGCCAATCTGTAAAATTAATTATCAGCCATTTTGTGTAAACATCAAAACGGCAGTTGATTTTGTCAAAAAGTGTTGCCCACAGTGTATTATTTCATTCTTCTCCTGCAACGTCATTAAATATCATGATACAATATGATTTTATCGTGGAAGTGACAATATTTTTAGTGATCGGTGAATAATTCTAGCCAAAGGGCACTTAATGCATTATGATAGACACAAAAATTATAAAATCACTTACACAAATAATCGATTTGCATATAAGCATCACGCAAACTGTCAAACAAACCATCGCCTCAATATGATAAATATGATTTTTTTTATTTTATGTCAAGAGTCATGGTGGGACACTATCGGTATAAAAGTGAATTTTACTAGTTGATGCCATGTAAAGTCAGTTTTTTTTATTGATAAAGCATTCATTCATCATGTAACAAAGCTCGCCTTTGATCAATTAAAAAATATGGAGACATTATTGTTGTATTAAAATTTTATAACCAGTTCTAATCAATGATTTGTTTATAATGAAGAGCAAGATCTGTAACTGGACAATAGAATTATTAAAACTAACTATTTCTCGGCACAGAACGAAAAACAGGTTTGCTGATTTTTTAAAGCAAAGCTGACGTCAATCATTACGCTTTTCTTCTATCATCACTGTCATTAAGTGACACCTCAAGACTGGGCCTTGACTTGCTACATCTGCCAATTTTTTCTTAGACACGATAACACCATGTCAAAGACAGTGTTTATTAACAGATTAATCTACATGACAGAAAGTTCAAAGTCTATCTGGTTGCTTGGGGGACACTGATTGAGAAGGGCTGTTACAGATGATTAAATACAATGAATGAAATTTTGATGGTAGTACATACACGAATTTAAAAAAATTGTTTTTTTAATGTGTTTTAAGCTCAAAAGGCCGACCACTGGCGACGGCTGACTTTAGGAACATTCGCCCTAGTATGTTTATTTAGATATGATGAAATATAATATATAGAAATTGTGATGATGGAAATAAATGGTATTTTGATATCATTTTCAATATTTTGGAAGTAAAAAGCATTGCAACCTAGGCTGAGTATTAACATTCACAATAAATTCTCAACATGCTTAGGTAAAAAGGATTTCTTTTCATGACTATTATATTATATAGGAAGATAATATTAATATTGAGTATGATATTATTAACACGGATGTTGAAGCAATCTTTAACTATTCAATTTTCAGCAATATTTTTCTTGAATATTAGATGAAGTGGGAGTATGTGTATATTATGAAATCTCATTACTGTTATACTATCAAATTATATGCATCTTTGGAAATTTGCCAACTGTCGAATTTAAATATTTCATTTGGCATTTTAATGTAATGGCAACTATCATTTCTTTATCTCTCCATAAACAAACATCATTGAAAGAACGAATTTCTAGATTCATACAAAATTAGCATAACATTCTTTATCTGAAATTATGATTTTTGTAATGAAAGATGAACAATAGTTTAAACATTGTGTTTCTTTAAAAACAAAATTGCAGGAATTGTCAATCATTTGATAAAGTATTCTTCATTTCATATTCAAATTCCTACATTACTATTATTTTCAGCAGAAATAACAAATTATTATTCTAAAATAAATTAATAAACTACTTACTGTTATGGTTTGATTCTTCTGAATCAAGTTTTGACAAAATAAATAGATTTAAAACATACACTTAAGGAAGGTTCCGTGGTACTAAGTTGTTTTGCAATTAGTACTGTAATGCGGGAAACATAGTAATACGTTTCTTTTTGAATAGTGTAAAAGGCAGGAACATAGTATTATGTGATAAGGAAATAAATAGAAGTCCCTGATTCTGTTTGTTTTTAAAAAATTTTAATGCTAAATTTGTAAAGCCTATTATAGCATCAATGTGAATTTGATACGGATACATTTCGTTGGAATTTTCGGAAGCATAGAATATGAAAATTTATCTGTCTACCGTGCGTATACTGAATCATGTTTCTTTTGCTTTTAAAGATTACTAAAAGTGTTATTTCTCAAATATAATTGAGACTATTTTTCCACGATGAAGTCGTTTATGATACGAAGATGTAGAGCAGTTTTGAAGTTACAGTTTTTTATTTGAGCGACTTTGTTTTGTTGTAAAAATTAATTACCAGCTTACCATATTATGTGTTAAAAATAAACTCAAATAGCGATATTTGGCACTTTGGCCTTTTTCCATTGTTAGTTATCATAGGTATAAATAAATACAGCGATGCTTCACATAGTCTCGGTGCGGGCAATTCAGATTCGACCTAGTCTGGGTTTTTTAATTAATAATTTAAAATTATAAAATAGCATCAAAAACTTAAGTAATGTTTCTTCAAAAATTTTAACATTAATTATAATTTACTGACTAGTCATGGAAAAACAAACTTTTGTTCAGTCAGGCCAGTGTTGCCTGAACAGGATCTCATTAATGTAAAAATTTAAATAGATTTTTTGATATCAGATGAAGTACCAGACTTTGTGATTGAAATGAACAAATAAAAATAACTTTTCTTCCATCAAACACCACATGACTTAATCGAGCCAGACTATGCGAGGCATAAGTTTGAAATAAATAAAGTCTCATTTTAGTTTATGGCACAATATTTGGCAGAGATAACAACAGTCATTATAGGTGTGCTTATAATAGACAAAATTATGTAGAACCATATGAAAAAGTATCTATGGAAATCTTTATCTGTATATTAATTTTGAGTAGGCATATCATTCTCTAACGATTAAACATTGCGTGGAAACGTCAACTTCTCTTAGAGAAAGCACCTAAATAGATATTGATTACATTTTGTGGAATCAAAATAAATCTTATTTTATTTAACCAATATGACAAATGAGGTCTTCTTGGAGAGACAGTTCTAGTTACTAAAAGTAAATTCAATAAGTTTACATTGAAAAATATAAGGCTTCATCCTAAGCTTCGTTACATTATTCTTGTATAATCGTTCATCTGTATATAGCCTCAAACGGCTACAAAAATCTACATTACCATCAGTACATTTATTGCCAGAGACTAGACGTGACATCTACAGTGCGGGAGGTTCTCTTAACCCTTCACTGTGTTCTTCTTTTCCAGCCATTTTGAGGATTGCTTTCGATTCAAAGTTACCATCTAATATGCTAGCAGCAGACCGCTCTCCCTGTAAAGATACACACTATGACATACAATATAATTTCATAACATAAGGTCATGTTAAGTGTAATGTAATATGTTTAACCTTTAATGTGGGTCAGTGCTATAGTAATATGGTAGGCAACCTAGATGATTGCCTACGGCGCCAGATGTGTATTTATTTTTGTAGTTTATATTTTACGTCATTTACATAAAGTAATCATGCAATGGAGGCGTGATTGCCTGGAAAATTATGACAATGGCACTGACATCGATATTAATTTTTTTAACCATGTCCACAACCAATGTGGAGCACATGAACTCATACTGAAGAATCACAACAGAAGTTGTTTCATGATAAAAGGCTGTAATTCGGTAACTCAAACTCTCATAGTGCTAGGAAAGCTCTGGTAGTGAGCTCTCCCTCTACCCCGATTTCAGCATCAGATTGGAGGTTGGTGGGGAGGAATATGAAGCTCACAAACATCTATGCCTTTGGAAGCCAATCCATCCAATCCATCCAATCGATTAAAAGTCTGTTTGGGGATTCTCCCTGACAAGACTGGTTAATTGTAATCTTTTGACTATTGCACATAGAAGAATTTAAGAAACGATAAGAATTCTCACCTTTGACTGATTGTGGAAAAAGGGAAGATGCACTATTAAAATGACTAGTCACTAGGATATAGTAAGTATATGTTCCCGTTTAGCGAAAATCGTTGGAAAAAAATGGGACAAAGACCTACTATCTCCCCGATTCTCCAATAAGAAACAAATTAAATTTACCTTTTCTTGAGATGTGGGCGGCTTCTGGCCAACAGCCCACACTTCCAAACTCTTAATTTTAAAATCGGTTTCCTTAGATAACTTGGAGTATTTGCGATATGTAGTACAGCTGTCAGACGATTGGCCATCGCCGTATTCCGAGTCCAGCCAAAGTCCACAGTACGCAAATTGACCACCCATCATCTTTAAACCAAGAAAAACAATGTCAGAAACTTACACATAAAAATTTAATTAATATAATTCATCAAAATATTTGGCTAAAAATTTCAAAAGCCTTCTAGTATGAAATTACAATAAAACAATAGTTTAGGAACGAGACAATTTTGAGGAAATGCATGCTTATATCGTTAACTATTTATATTTAGTCAACACTTTAATATCGTATAGTATATCGTTATTTTCATAAAATCTTAACAAATCAGTTTTCAGTCAACATTCGAAAATAATGAGAATATAAAGCAATTCGTATACACATCCCCCATATCGACACGGTAAGAAGTGACGAAGCAGTAAATCACTTTTCGTCATTTCACAAGAAATACAAGCTAGAAAATTTATTGAATAAAACTGAATAGATTGAAAATGAGAAGCTTAGAACTAATATAAATCAATTATTAGTGAATAACATTTTTCCTGCTCCACTGCAAAATTACCAAAAGATAGTTACTGGTTTGTTTATAGGGGATGTCGATATAACACTATCCATGAAGACGTGTCATGTAAATTCATGGCATATGAAGTTCCTACAAAATTATGGTTTGGGTCCTTACATAACTAAGAATCATATATTATAAGATACTGTCTGAGGGTGCTGGGCGGAACTTCAATAAAAAATTTACATTGTTGAAATTTAATAATTATTATGTGTGTAAAATTTTAGAATGAAACAATACAATCCAGAAAATGCAATTAGCACGATTATATATGTCATATTGAATTTTTATATATAATAATCTAATTTGATCCATTAAAATTTTCTCAATATGTTAAGATATATTTGTCATTATCATGCTACAACTCATGTAAAAATTGTCATAATTACCAGCCCATTCGGCATGGTCTGCTGGTGCAAATTGAGGTACTGATAATGATCATTGTATGCTGTGGAAGGGAATATCCTCATCTTGGGCGTGAGTGTGAAGAGGAACGAAGAGTCATCACCTATAAATATTATTGGAGACCACATACAAAGCTCAATTATTATAAGCGAACCAGTAAATGGAAATGCCACTTGTCAAAACAGCACTCATGCTCAGACACACACTTTCTCTGTCGTGAATTGTGTGTAAGCGCAATGTTGTTTTGTGCATTACAGATAGACAGATAAATCACGATAAATCACAAAAAATCCTCAAGACTTGGTTTCATGCACTGAAGTGTGCAGAAAGTAAAATAAGTTATCGAAGAGCCTTTATGACGTGAGATCAGTTCACACTCCATAGGAAACCGTGAAACATTTAATTGCCTTGTCATTTGTTCTAGATGCAACCAAGTCGGCATGACTGAGAGACCTGATTGATAGCCATATCGTCATGAGAAATTTTCCTCGTTTGTTTTCCATATCTGGACATTCCCAATGGATGTGAATCATTATTGTCACATTTACACATTAGACTATCTACAGACCGGATTGGTAGCAAAGTGACTATAGCCAGTTATGAATTGGCTGGTCTATAAATCAGTAGTCAAAACTTTGTTAGTTCATATTTGGATAGAATTTGCAAGTTTGCTTGCCCTTGAAATCCGCAATTGAAAGTCAATACCCATACACTGTAATAGCATTACGTGAATTTATCATTAATATATTTCTTACCACAGAAGTTTGGTCCTAATGCCCAACTGGCTGGCGCATAGCCTCCGAATATGTAACCATTTGAGTCTTCCACTATTAAAACTGAAGGCCCTTGCTCCATTATTCGCCCTGAAATATAGTGAAAGGAGTAAAGAGTTAGTATCAATTTTGTATAACTAAATGCTTTAATATTTCATCTTTTTAAAATGAAATTAAATCCATCTGAGTGGAGTAAAAGAATTGAGTTTACCGAGCAAAGTTGAAAAAGATTCGCCATGTATATTGCTGGAAAAGAGAAACCTCCATTCTTTTTGCATGTCTTGAGGAAGATTGCCACATATGAATGCCAATTGACTCAGATCTATGAAGGCAGGGTAGTCAGGCATGTATGTCAAACCTGAAAATGAATATTTCACAAAAGATAAAAAAATTGAAAGATCTTAAAAACCTAAAATTGTAAAGATAAATATTTATTTGAACAAACAGAAATTTTAGCAGATTTAATAAATTTTGCTAATTTCAGTTTTTGAAATACCAGTTACTAAAATTTTATTTTATTTTTAAATTAATTTAGAAAACATAAAAATATTGTTGAATTTCTGAATTATTATATCTTACCGACAGGCATCGGTAGAAGGCACGGGCTCGGTGCTTCATCTTCAGTGGCAGTCCGGGTACCTTTTCCGCCATGATAAAGACTCCTGAATACCTGCTCCATCATGCGACTGAGGAGAGGACTGTTTTGTAACCTAGACAAAGAAAAATATCGATAAGTATGATGCAAAATAAAAACGAATTTTGAGATAAACGTTTTGCAATTTTTTTATACCAGGTGACAATTTCTGCATAGCTGATGCTGACAGTGGTGGGCTGCGAGCAAAGATCGGCCGAGAGACCTTCAGCTAATGCCTGGATGTGTTCTTTTTGCACTAAGAACCCTTTACCTGCCCATGCGCTCAACTGCGGTGAACCTCCAACTTTGAGAAGTTTCATATAGGTTGACACTACACTCTCGAGGAACTGTAAGAAATAAAAATAAATATAGCATAAAATGAAAAAATGCTTCCGAATATTAAAATCCACATAAAACAGAAATAAATATCTTTAAAATGGACTTCAAAAAATGCAACTTTTTTTGATCAAAAATGATGAAATATTCTGATGAATTAAAATACTGGAGCAAAGTTAACATTATATTCCATTGTGTGGTAGCTGTATGAAAGTAAACAAAAGAGAAGGCATAAATTATTAGGCGTTACCTCTTTTATAAGTTGATATGGTAACTCTGTCGTTTCATCAATTTCGCTTCCTAAGCTGTTATAAAGTGCTGTTATTCGTTCATCAATGGTTCCTAAATACATGCAATAAATAAAGAATATCTTTTGACTTAAAATGGCATAAAAAAGCTTTCTAATTTACAACTAAAAAAATATAATTCATTAAATTATTCCTACAACTTAATTATTTTAATTGTTACCCTATTTTTTAATAAAACAATATTTGCTGTAAACTGACCTCTTACACAAAAGACGTACAGTTCTGCAAAACGTTGAAATTCTACAATCCCTTTTTTATTTGGACCAAAACCAAACAGGAAATTTGAAAGAAACTGTGCCAAGCGCGGGTCAATTTGACTGCCCCATAGTTTCTGTAAAAAAAGGGTATTTATTTCAATAATCCATAAGTGTAGTAAAATACGGTAGTATGTGGTAGTATATGTGATTACGCTAAATATTCTATAAGCGTGCCAGATGTTTACCATGTTGCTAGAAGAATATAAAATCTAATTGAAATCCAGGTGTTAAAAAAATAAACCAAACTAAATCTGAAATTTCAAAAATCAACATAGTTTACATCAAGCAGATGTTACTATAAACAAAACTCGAGTGAATAAATTTTGGCTAAGTGTGTTTACAAAATCCCCAGGTATGCCTCTAAATGTTTACTGATAACATTTTCCACAGTTTTGATATTTCATAGAGTAAAGGCAAACTGGAACTAATTTGAAATGAGTTTAAACAGGGGTTTCCAAAATAATTTGCTCCATTCCCCCTTTCAACGATGATAAGAATATAATTCTCCCCTTCCCAAGATAATCTAACACTAACTCAAAAGGGTGCTTTCCAAATATTGATACTATTTCCCTGGAATTCGAAAATTCATCCGTAGAGGGAGTTCCTCACTGGTTGGGAGCCAATGGGTTAAAAGATGAAACTTTTATTAATAAAAATTAATACAAAAATCGGCCCAAACTGTATCTTTGTTCTAGTGAGAAAATAAAAATGCTGGTATCACATGGAGAAATTGCTATCAGTGTGAAAGTTGCAATAGCAAATATTGGCCTACATGAGTAACAGTGACCTTGCGAATACTTAGTAGACATAATGTACAGTATGAATGTTGAGTTGAAAGTAGGATACTATTCACCACCAGGTGACTGACGATGAGAAGCTTTTGGCGTATATTTTATCCTAAACATAATGATGTTGTGACAATATCTATGCCGTAATTAAGGGAAATTATTTTTCTATGTCCAAAAATGAGTTACGGTAATAATATTGAAGCAAATTTAACAAGTTTACTAGCAATATGAGGGTTATTTATGCGAGCAAGTGTTAGTTTGTAATATAAAAGCGCAAATAAAATTTATTGCTTCCTCTGGGTAAAAATAGAACAGACTTCTGCTTCTAAATTAAAATACTATTCAACACCATCATGCAGATAGGATGGCCTCAAGAATTCTGATACCGAAATCTGTAACGGCATGTTGATTAAGAGGAGTATTTAAAAACAAATTACGCTTTTCAATGGTCTAACAAAAATAAAATTTAATAGAATGTAATGGTGACGATGAAAAACAGGTTAATAAATGATATATATAAGAAATGTATCCACATAATTTATTAACATTCATGTTAATCTTCTTCAATACAAATCGACTATCATACTGCCAGAACACATAATGTGAATTGATCTTCACTTATTCTTCACACAGAGCACATGGGACAGCTGTTGCGAGACCTTTCCCACTTCTTAATTCACTACTGTAGATATTGACATTTTAAGTGTTGTAATTTTTCATTCGTAAAATATGTATGAAATCGACAATTCCTGGTGAAAAAGTATCATATTTAAAAAAATATATATATTGGACTAATTGCATATTTTTTCAAGCTCAGGACCGGTTTCGCTCATTATTATCAAATCATGAGCATTATAGTCTAGCCATCTAATGAGTTCTATCAACTGAATCAGGTAAATCTTTATAAAAAATGTGGAATTAGTACAAAACAAGTTCTGTAAAACTGTCTTAAGGGCGAGTTTAGTGGTTCAGAGTAACATCTATGGATGAACAAATGTTAAATATGTTTTTTACAAACATTCATGTAATCTAGCTAATTAAATTTTGGAAAACATCTCAGTTGACTAAAGCATTCCTTGTTATACTATTCCACTAAACTTTTGCTGTATAGGGTAGATATTTTCTGTTGTTTAAGTTAGTACTTAATTATCATTATTTTGGTTTACTTAATTTTTTTCATAACCTTTACTTGCCAACTTCAATTTTGCGGTGCCTGTGAATCGGGACTTTCCGGACAATTTTTAATTTCTAGAATGGGGAAAGACTTAATATTGCATTTCTGCATGTATTCTAGCTAAGCCTTTGAATGTGGAAAAAAAATAAGAAAACCCCTTACAAATACGGATTGTGGGTGTTTAATAAACAAAAGTGGTTGCAATGTGATTTTAAGTGTTTACTTTAACTTGCCCAGTCCCTAACTGAATTTTGGGAGCGACTTGAAGGCGAAAGCATAGACGTTCGCATAAACGTTCTACCAGAAGGCTACATGGACAATTTATTACCTGTGTTATATAATATTATGTCAAATTTTTTTCAAAAATTAGTTAGAAATTTTCATCCCTGTGTTGCTTTAAATTAATAAATGTTGTGCTGTGCTCCGTGAATAGATTGTTGTATTGACTGGCCGCTGTTGAGAGTATGTATAGATTTACTTACAATGAGATCTTCTTCTTTAATACGGTCAGAATTTTTACTGGCTACTTTAAAAGAATTAGCGACGATTGGCTGCTCATCGCGAGAAAGCAGCGTGCACTTCTCCGCTAGCTTCTTACTTGCATTTCCCATCCTGATGAAAAAAAGAAAATATATCGATTGAATTGGCATTTTGGCATTGCATTATGTCTGTGTACGATGCGCTTAAGAATTTTATTAAAATAAAAAATTAAGAATATTGATTATAAAACAGATGACCAGTTGCATTTTGAAATACCAAAATTGGAAATGTTCCCATTTGATACATAAGTTCAGATTATCAGACTTGTGAATGTAATGAGAATTTTTTTTTTTTATGAAACACTTATTTTTTCTACATCAAAACATTTCATTTCGTTTCAAATAAACACTGTCTGCGATACAATATGCTTATAATAGAAAACAACAACTATCTGAAGTACTATAGATGTACCAATTTAACTTGGCCGCATGTGAGGGTGTCACCGTCACGTTAGGAATGTTGCCATACTCAACCGGAACTGAAATTTCAATAAATTTTAAAACTGATATTTTAGCGACGGCTATTAAAAGTAGACAAGTTATTTATTTTGCATAAAATAGCAATTGGAGAAATTTATTCTAGACTTACAGTTCTAGTTCCAAATTCGGCAGCGGCCAAGTAATGTTGGTAATACTACAACAACAATATACGTCAAAATAACAATGATATTGATAATCTGCATTTTGATATTATGAAAGGGTTTGTCTCGCACACGTAAGTTTTGGTGGTGTTCTTCAGGAAAATACCAATTTAAACTGTTTCAGATAGTGAAAGTCAACTCAATGACTGATAATCCTCATATTATTATTTTATTGAATTCAAAACATACTGAGTCAGGAATTTTTAAGTGTAATTTTATGCCCCGTTATCTAGATGGTTATATTTAGGTAATATCTGATACACCAGATATATATATAGCATTCCATATATATTATCTTTAGTAACATTTTTTTTTTGAGGTGTTAAAATCTTTAGAAACGTCAAATAGATGTAACAGGTGAATGAGATTATTTAAAAGCCAATCGATCAATTGCGAGAAATCAAGCACAATTCGGATTTGAATTAATTGTGGGAACACACAGTATCGTCGCTAAATAAACATTTATTACAGTTTTATTAGATGGATTAGGCTTTTTGACAGATAAATATTTCAGAAAGAGGTTACCTTTAAACGGTTGTCTCCACAGTACTGTCGTAACTAATGGTTGTTATTTTTGAGAGATAATTTTATTTAAGCATAAACTTAATTTATGTTACAATCGAAAACTGGCACAGGCTCACGCTACACTAGATATAAATTGATAGTAAACATTTTTCGATATTTGCGCCCCTGAACAGGCACATGACATTTGCAATCAAATTGCAGTTTCACCAACTCCCAAATCCAATAACCATAGAGAAATATACTATAATTATAACACCACCTACCGTCAACTGGGGTTATTTCGCCTACTCAGTACCTATAATTCCACCAGCATTTGTTTACGTGGCCATTTATAGGAGTATTATTTAACCAAAAGTCTCCTTTACTTATTTAGGGATAGCATAATCTAGCCAAGTGTAAAAATAAGTTCTGGCCACATAAACAAAACAAGTTTTATGAGGAGGAAGTAAGCTTGTTATGTGAAATAACCCCAGTTGACGGTGTCTAGTTATATTATTAAATATCCATAATGGAATTAACACACAGTTCTGGAAAAACTCATAATATGTGGTTGTATGCTGGCAACTTCACAAGACAGGTTGTGACTAGGGATGTGTGATACCCCAAGAGAGATCGATTTCTTGAATCGACGCTACGTGTAAAATCAATCCACTAAAAAATTCTAGCATAAAATCATGATTCTTCGAAAATTGATTCTTTTTTTCCTTTATAAAACCTAGTTTAACAATTAATAAAAAACTGAATAGAAAACTTGAATGTTTAATTTTATAAGTATTGTAACATGAAGTCTTATTTTTTCATCGAAACAAAATGCTTACATTATTTACATAAGCCAGTCCTCTTTTTGCAGCGAATGCAGAAATAACATTTTATTGAGATGATCAGGTAGAATTCGATTTGGACTTTGTTGCATGATGTACCTAGCTGCAGAAAAAAGTCTTTCCGATGGAACTGATGTTCTCACCACACTTAAATACTTTTCAGCAACTTTTGATAATTCATGGTATCATATCTCAAAGAGTACCTACATTACCCGTATACCCACACTGTCCGTAATTTTTCTCCCATTTTAGGACTTAAAAATCATTTTTACCAAAATCTTGTTTATCGTTCACTTTTTTCGATGTTTCAAACCAAATAGCAATGATACAAACCATATATATTATGACTTCAAACGAAAGCGATCCGACCTTTAAGTTTTGACCAAGATGTTTGCTCCCAAACTTTCTTCTTTCTCATGTATTTTGGATACTTTCCGGCATATTTAAAAAAAATCGATCTTTGTACTCCAAAAAAAAAATAGTCGATTCAAATCGATTTAATCGTAGCCTTAAAGATTGATCTGCAAAATCGCACATCCCTAGTTGTGACCTGTCAGGCTGTCAGGCAAATTAGTATATGGCAAGTCTATGGACGCCTGTTAACCTCCTTTTAATCTCTGTTTAGATTTTATCTTATAATTGAACATTCGACCTAAAGTTTACCATTATTAGTTTGAAACAGAACACAGTTCATTCTAAAACAGTTCTTACCGTATATAAAATACCCAAAATCGACGAAGATGTCAGTTAATTTATTGGTTAGGAATTTATTTCGAAATTTTAATGTCACAGTTCATCGCCAATCAAATAATTTATGTAATTTTACCAAATGCAGTCGAAGAATTATGAACAGAAGTTTACACATGACGAACCTATCGCTTAAGAAAACTGAGTAAGTATATTCATTGACATTTCTTATTGTTGATTGCATGATTACAAGATATCACCAAACTTTCTTCTTATTTGTTAAATTGTAAATTAACATAAAAAGCAAACAAGTAGTTAATGTTTCATTATAATAATAGTGTAAATGCAACAACTTGTATTTTATAGAGTTGTAGGATTTCAGAGAAACCATTCTATTATAAATTGTAAAAAGGTGTTAAATTATTAGTCAGGAATACTTTTTTTGAACTATTTATGATATTACTTACATTTGATCATTAACATTTGTACTTTAAACTAGTGTTGGTATTAAAAGTTTTACAAAGCCTCCGCAAACCATGTCCCTTCGAAAACATTTTTTGTCTAACAAAAACTTGGAGAACTTTAAGTAATGGCTTATACATTGTGTGGCATTGCAATTCGTTTTTTTTGGGTGAACAGGGAAAGAGTTAAATTTATAAACACTCATTGTCATGTGTTGATTTGAAAAAAATGTAATAGTGTAAAGAGGTAATTATGACAGTATCTATGTCTCAAAAATATGTTCATGCTTAACTACTTCATTTTAAACATGACAGAATATTTTGAAGGAATGGAAAAATATGGTTGAATAAAGTTTTTTATTCAATGATCGACATTAAAATTGCTAATATTCAAAAATGAAGCAGGCAAAATTGTTTATTATATATTTGTTGCATTTTTTATAAAACCGGTTTTATTATATCAAAAGTTATATACGACCAAGTTACTAAGACCATGTTACTAAGACGATGGTTTCTCTGCGCGAAAAATTCAAAGGCTGGGCAGGCCAAACCAACAAATGCGCCACATGCGTTTTACCATTTTTCAGACATAGATTTGTCATATTTGAATATTTCTTATAAAAATAAGTGTTTTTTGTGTTGCTTTATTTAATATAAAATATTCCTATTTATTAATTTATCTTATTAAGTATGTACCGAATAAAAATAAATATTTAATAAGAAAAAAATGGTTAATTTTACCATTTTTACATACATCGCATAGGTATAGAATATTTATTGAAAAAATTGAATACATAGGCGATATAATAAGATAATAAAATTTTTGAAAACAGAGATCATTTTATTTTTTACATAAAATAAAATCAGGTATACAGTTTCTAAAAATAGTCAAATGAAGCAAATCATTAGTCATTAATGAATTATTTAATATTTTCTAATTACCTATTCACATCTTTCTTAATAATCAATCCAAATTGTATACACTTTTAGGTCAATGTGAATGATTATCTGCAATTCATTGCACGTTTTAGATGTTATAGCATTTATCAAACTGAATTTATGTTCACATGCGGCGCTTGATGCTTGAAACGTTTGAAAACGCTCAATTTTCATCAATTAAAAATTTGAAATCAGCATATTGTTGTCATATTTTGTTTGAATAGTTCACATTGTCGTTTTTATTACAGATTTATATTCTATACTCTCTTTTCCATACCATTCTATATTTAAATCATGTCTTGTTACACAAAGATCCAATAAATTACAATCCCTTCTCATAAATTCTCGGCAAGAGATGCATTGACAATTTGGGAAGGAAATATCTGTGTTGCTTCAAACAGTAGGCTTTTCAGTTAGCTGCCGCCATTACAACTCTCAACACATTTTTCAACAATCCAAGAGAGAACTATGTACCTACCTGAATCGGTTATTCAATTTTTTTTTTATTATTTAAACTGCATTGATTTTAAGTATACAATATACATAATATATATCATCAAAAATTAAATTTGAATAGTTTTTATTGGGATGCACGCCGACCTCGCGGTCAGTGCTCTGGGGTTCTGAAACTGCCGCTGAGAGGGATCACTGTGTGCGGCATGCTCGAAAATGACACATCTCTGGCGGGAAACGAGAATCACAGTCCTCAGTCCACCAATCGCCATTTGCGGGAGACTGTAATTACAATTACCAAAAAAATTACCGCTGTAGCGGACGACTGCGATAACAGTCCTGCTTATTATATTGCGATATTTATGGTTTACACTAACATATGTTGAATTTTTGTTGAAAATTTTATCATACGAATATAAATCGGGATTGTCTCCACTCATACACGTGTTCAGGTAAAGATCGAAACCACATGTCAAAACATACGATCCCGATTTATTCCATTTTTTTTATGTACCTATAAGTTCTTCGAACGCTTTTAGTTTACCTAATTCAAATATATTAGTTGTGCTTTGGAAGTTTTTGTGTGTGGACTTTATATTCGATCTCGTTTTTTATTTTACCGATTTTTCGAAACCCATACAATAATGGATATGAATAATGATAATTCGGATCGTCACGTCAACGAAATACTTGCAAATAGTGATTCAGATTATTCGGATAAAGACAATATTGAATTTAAAGATTTAACGTGTTTTAATGGTTCGCGAATAATTACGCAAGTGATATGCCTGCGTCGCTAATGAACTTACACTCAACCAGCCCCGCCAGAGATGTGTTAAAATACAAATTATATTTGTAAATTCTAGGGATTTTTGTTCTGTTTTTCTTCCCACTTTTTTTTATAATAAAAAAAATAATAAGAGACAATATTATTAGTTATGTACCGTTTTCATAAAAAAACAAGGCTTGCAAATGGTGGCCTACTTCAAAAATTTCATAGCTAATTCAAATATTTATCATTTTATATTATTTGTTCTGCTCTTTCTCTTACAAATAATTACATACTATTTGTGACATTAAGATTGGTGAGTTCTTTGTCAAAAGAAATATAATCATATTTTTAATCAAAAAGTTGTAAAAATTTCATAGCTAATTCAAATATTTATCATTTTATATTATTTGTTCTGCTCTTTCTCTTACAAATAATTACATACTATTTGTGACATTAAGATTGGTGAGTTCTTTGTCAAAAGAAATATAATCATATTTTTAATCAAAAAGTTGTATGACAAAACAAGTATGAATATAAACTTTATTTGGATTGTGCTAGAGGTTTAGGAAATAAGATGATAAAATAACAGGAGTGATTAATTGACTTCCGGTTATTTATTATCTATTTACACATAAAACCATTCCAATAAATTGAGTTGTTTTCACTATCGATACTTATCTTGAAAAGATTAAGATAAAGACTAATATTTGTTTGTTTATTGAATAATCATTCTATATATATTTCTGATGACATTTCCGTGATGATATTTACAATGACTCGGAAGTATTTTTCGAAGTTTCTAGTTAATGGCTTAAATTTATTATTGGTGCCCCTTGTTAGAATCCCATTACAAAGATATAAATATATGTAAATAACAGCAATAAGGTCAGCCTTAACATGCACAACTCAATATCGTGAACAAAGGAGTGTTTAATAAATTCCTTTTTAAATTATACAGTATGAAAATCCTAAAAAGTTGGAGGATCGGAAGATTAAAACAAAAAGTTGACCGCTGTCCTGCTCAAATGCATTGAACAAGTATGTTGTATTGATTTAAGATATCAACTGAGGGTGCTTGATGGAATTTCAATATCACATTTGAAACATTCAAATTGTACACACTAACCACTTGGTGTGACAGTTCTGACTGTCAATTTGAGTTTATCAAATGCATGAAGATGTCGAAAAGTGAAACCCAGGTTATTAATAACAAAACTTATGAAAGTGTAAAAAATTTGAACGAAGATAGAAAAAGTGTTTGCTTTTGGAAGATGGCTTTATATAGCAGTATTATTCATCATTCAATTGTTTTTACTATATAACGAAAACATATTTTGGTATAATATGTAAATGTGGTATAATGCAAAGTGATTCATATTTGAAATTTTATTATTGTTTTAAAACTGGGTATTTTTTTGCAGAGTGACAGTTGTATTTGTTCGGGCTGACGGGGAAAGAATGCCTGTGAAAGCGAAAATTGGTGACTCCCTTCTCGATGCTGTAGTTGATTCCAGTTTAGACATTGATGGATATGGAGCGTGCGAAGGAACTCTAACATGTTCGACCTGCCATGTCATTCTAAAGAAAGAAGTCTTTGATAGGTAATTGATTTTATTCACTCTCGAAGTAGACAGATTAAATTTAAAATTAAAATCAACCTAAACATCCATTATGTATAGCAGGGTTTTCCAACACTTCTGTTATGTTTACTATTCATTTTTATATTGTCTGTTATGTTATATGCTTAACGTAAGGGTCCTTTTTTTAAAAAGTTTATTTTACTTGCCAGACCTATCTTGAAACTATTTGAAATATTTTCATCTATTCATGTCATAATTTGTGTATTGCAAATATTCAATATTTATTTCAATTTTATTGTTTATATATGGCAGATAAAACTTATATTGTGTAAGTTTTATGTAACTATATCAAGTTTGATGAAGCATTATATATGATGGTGAATTTGAAAAAAAGTCAATCGACTAATCTTCGTCTGAGCTGTTAGAAATTTCATTATATATTATTCAACAAATTTTAATCTCTGGATATTAATAAAAAAATCATTAGTAGGAAATTCTTGCAATGAGCGATACCGGTCCACTAATTAATTACATACAATTGTAGAATCACTACAAAAAAATTGTTTTCTATTATTTTAAATACAATGCTTTCCACCAAAAATCGACAGTTTACACCATAAAAGTGGTTTGGATATAAATTTTTTCTGCCTTAAAAGGGTGTCTTAAAATTTAATTTTACTATACTATAATCTGTGATTACTTTTCATATAAAACAATTTGACCACCCCTTCCTTAAATGTTGTGTAAAATTCTGGATTCCGCTGTCCCCTTATGCAATATAAAAAAGACAGATTGCTTTTAGGTTTTGCAAAAGTTTTTAATGATTTATAATAAGGATGCAATAACCTTAGGAACATAAATCGAAATACGATCTAAATAAATAGGAATTAAATGTATTTAGCTATAGAATTCATTGTTTGGTTTTAGATTAAAACAAGCATTTCTTGTAGTGTGCAGAAATAGTTATTATTACAGATATATAAGATAAGCAAAAACATAATGTTTTATATGCTGTAGTGAGAAATATTAAATGTATTTCTCTTACATCATGCTTGAATGGCCAGATTATTAGCATTGATATTACAATGTATGGCAATATTGATAATAGTTTTTTGTATTATTTCAGATTACCTGACAAACCTTTAGATGAGGAATTAGACATGTTGGATTTGGCTCACGGGCTCTGTGACACTTCACGCCTCGGCTGTCAAATTAACCTTACCGAAGAACTCGATGGGCTCGAAGTCACTCTACCAGCGTCTATCAACGACGCCAGAAAGTGACAACATCGATACATTTCAAATAGAAGAATAGAAAATTATTTTAATATCCATTAGCAAAGATTTTTGTCAGCGTTTGGACTTCGAGTTCATAATGTTTTGATAAAAATAGGTAACAGCCAAAATTCCAACTGTCAAATTACAAACTATAAATAACATTATAAAAATAATTATCATAAATAAATATACTTAATTTCTGAGTATTTGTTTTAGTAGAATTTTACATTTTGGTAATGTATAAGAAATCATAATTATAGTAGAAAATGTGCTTTAAATAAGGGTTTTAAAGATTTTAAATTGTCAGTTGATTAAAGGTTATGAAATTTTCGCTTTCATTTTCCTTAATATTTTTCAATGAAATGTAGGAACACATTCAGTGCCATCAGCACCATATTTTAAATAATTAAGTATTACAGCAATATTTAGTATGAGTGTACCTAAAACAAAGGCATAATGCCAGCTGTCATAGGAATAAACATACTTAGTTTTAGTATGTTGTGGGTATCACATGTCTTAAGTGTTGTTAGTTCAAAAATATTATTTTAAAATTAGAATGAAGCGAAACTGAAAAGAGTTTAACATACATATTACAGTTGGACCCTATTTGGAACCCTTTAAATATATTGTTTGACAAACATCAAAATTAAATTTGGATTATTGAGATTTTTGTACACTTCCATGTATTTTGTCACTAACGACCCGGGTTTCGCCTTTCGGCATCTTCAGGCATTCGAGCACACGAATGGACTCGAACTCAGTTCGAGTCCATTCGTGTGCTCGAAAGGCGAAACCCGGGTCGTTAGTGACAAAATACATGGAAGTGTACAAAATCTCAATTTGGTAATGTATAAGAAATCATAATTATAGTAGAAAATGTGCTTTAAATAAGGGTTTTAAAGATTTTAAATTGTCAGTTGATTAAAGGTTATGAAATTTTCGCTTTCATTTTCCTTAATATTTTTCAATGAAATGTAGGAACACATTCAGTGCCATCAGCACCATATTTTAAATAATTAAGTATTACAGCAATATTTAGTATGAGTGTACCTAAAACAAAGGCATAATGCCAGCTGTCATAGGAATAAACATACTTAGTTTTAGTATGTTGTGGGTATCACATGTCTTAAGTGTTGTTAGTTCAAAAATATTATTTTAAAATTAGAATGAAGCGAAACTGAAAAGAGTCGTTACCCGGGTCGTTAGTGACAAAATACATGGAAGTGTACAAAATCTCAATAATCCAAATTTAATATTGAAATTCCATCAAGCACCCTCAGTCGATGTCTTAAATTATTAAATTAAACATCAAAATGTTGTAACTCACCAATTGTAATTAGTGGCTATTACTATTGCTATTTGTCGATTAATATATTCCTTTGCTACCCTACCTCACCAAGGGAATATTATTTTGTAGTATATTATATTGATATTAGAGCATCAAATAATATTTATTCATATTAATATACAAAATGTCTTATTTACGTAATGATCAAATTATTTCTTATGAACATTTATTTTTAACTATGGTAATGGGGAAACTACTGGGCATTACACTTTTGGTATTTTTAAGAAATATTTCTTTAATAATCATTGATAGAAATGAGAATTATGTTGTAAATTGTTATTACATATGAAATATGTGCAATACTTTAAATCTATTTTATCTGCCAAATATTCTGCCATCAAAAGGAAAAAGACACCAGCAATGAAATAAACCTCGATTGTTAACAGTATTATTGTGAATTGAAGGAATTAATAAAATATTGTGAAAAGAAAATCTGTGATTGAATAATAAAATCATTTTTCAGTATATCTTTCTCCTCTTGGCTGTCTTTTTACTTGTATTGGAAGTAAGTTTTATAGCAAGTGTAAAAAATAAATAAGCATTACATTGTTGAACCTGTAATAAGGTTAACATATTATTATGTTGCCTAATGTGTAGCTTAATTACCACTGATGATAATAA
Organism: Himalopsyche phryganea; assembly: GCA_022494535.1. Taxonomy (NCBI): domain Eukaryota; kingdom Metazoa; phylum Arthropoda; class Insecta; order Trichoptera; family Rhyacophilidae; genus Himalopsyche; species Himalopsyche phryganea. The sequence goes on from JAGVSL010000024.1 coordinate 2,553,338, forward strand.
TTCATTTATGAATGCTAATGATATTTTAAATTTGATTTATTATTTATTACTTACCAGTTATTTTGATATTCAAGGAAAAATAGAATCAGACTTTTGAACAGTGAAATGTTCTATATAATAAGATTATTCTGTTATTTGTATAATTTTTCTTTGATGAATCGTTTCGACCATTGATAAGTGCGATACATATATGAAATGTAAAAACCGAACAGATGTATTTATTTTCAAAAATCAATAAAGGAGAAAGTGAAAAATAATAGAAGTTCAAGAGAACTTTTTGAACATTTGTAATCAATCGAAAAATCCCACATATTCCATTCATATTTCTGATTCAGTTTTTTCACATTTGTCTGACCGACACAGCAAGCATAATGTTTCTGCTGATGACTCACCTATTGAACACCTATAAACAGGCTGCTCATTTTTGCTTTGTATATTGCATCGTGAATTATTCTGACTTGCAATTAAAATGCTTTCGATGAAGAAAGTTTCAGGACTATAGCTGAGAAACTGAAAAGGCTTATCCGCGTTTATTTTTTTCTCGCACTTATCGTTCTTTTCATGGTCCTGTGAGAAAAGAAGAATTGTGGTTTCAATGTATTTGAAAACAAAAAACAATTTAAAGAAACTAATTTCACTTGCTGGTTATAAAGATGACGGCCCTTTTGAATATTTTATGTCACACATGAAATATTTTTTCTGGTGAGCATCTTTCAAATGTACCCGAACTCTAGGCTAGCAACCACTGTTCTACAAGATTTGACAAATAATGATCAACAGTGTTTCTAGATTCCAAGTAAAATTTAAATCATTACCATTTTTTACCCTAAAGTTATTTTGATTGAATTTTGGATTGTTATTATGTAATAATATAAGCCGTGTAAACACATTTATTTAGTATTTGGTATTGGCATCAATTTGTAATATAAAATCTTTTACAATGAAGTTTTTATTATTGTGTACTGTTTTTTTTAAATTTCATATGAAATGTTAATTAGGTAGTTTGAGATAGGTTGTGATATAATATATTTGACTGAGAAATATCACATACCTAAGCATACTTATTCTAAAATGTTTTTATGATTTTATTATTAAAGGATAATAATTTTATTTTCATAAACCTTGTTTTTATTGTACGCATATTGAATAAGCAAAACATATAATTACTGTGATAATTTACAATTTGATCAATAAGTTACAAAAGGTTCAGTAAGTAATAAAAACTAGTAAAGCGTCACCCACTTGTGACGTCATGCTATGGAAGGGGAGGGTTCTGATATAATGTGACGATTGATGAGTTGGGGGTAAAAGGCTATGTGATGATGGGGGGGAGGACGAAGGTTAAAAAATAACCAAAATCATGTGATGTCATATATGGACTGCAGGCCCTAAGGTGATAAGTTGAACCATCTTTCACTCAGATGGTTGAGTCAAATAATTGAGCAGACTTCTGCTATGCTTGTCAATAAAGTTCAAGTAGTTAAAAAATGGCACCTGACTAGCTATTGCTGCTTTCTTTTTTCGCCTCATAAATCAGTCATATTTTTGCATTTTCCACAGTCCCACTTGAAAACCAGCTGCATTCTACACATGATGGAACTGCATTTACAATATATTGTTGCTGATTGTAGTAAATGGGAAAACTCTCTCTCTATTGAAAAATAATGTAAATGACCCCATGTTTATATCACGGAAATGCTTAGATTCTTATGCTTTTCAGTATTTGAAAATTTTATGCTGCTGGAGAAAAAACGACAGTGAAATACAAGCGAACAAAGACGCGCTCAACTTTCTTCAAATTTAATAAACATGTAATTTTTGAGTAAGTACGCATTTAAAAATATTAGTTTGTTTTTTACTTTGATTCTGATTATATTTTTATAATAATATATAATTTAATATCTGGCAGCCCAGGTTATGTTGTTCTGTCAAAATCATAGACAATATAATATAATTGTCAAAGTTCAAAATACTCAATTCCATAAAGTAATATGCTCAATTCGAAGTAATGAATTGGTAAAGTCGTGTTTGATGGGTTGTTTACTGGGTCTTAACAAAACAAAGCAAAATGCCGATTGTAATATTAGTGGATGTTTCATTATCCATGTCCAGACCACTATTAGTTCAAGAATCTGGAAGAACTCTTACCAGATATAATTTAGCAGTTGCCGGAGTAAATACAATTCTCGACCATTTGACGACTAATTCGAAACTTGAGTTTGTAGCTTTAATTGTATTCTCTTCTCTGTATGAAGGTTAGTTATTTCATAAAGTATCTCATTTATTTAGATACGTACATTAAGAATTACTTTTTGACAATATGGTTTCGCTAATATACACAACTTTTTAGGTTATCGTGAAGCCAGTGGACTTGTCCTCGTTTTTAGCGTTACAATATTAAATACGAAAATGCAATTGTCAACTATCACTATATTTCATAAGTTCTGTGATCTTAATACACTCAAATACTTCAACTAATCTCGCCATATTTTTTTAACAGTACAAAAGCACATTTTGACAAGTAATCATGGCTCATTCTTCTACCACTGTTTGTTTTAGTGTTGTGCGGTTTTACTCGAGATTACGAAGCAATTAGGTCAAAACTGCGACAGTTAGAAGACTTCGATAAAACTTGTTTGGACACTGCTCTTCACTGCGCCTATTCCACTGTATTAGCTGATTGGGGACACCAGACACATGCTCACATTATATTGGTATGCTAATTGATGCATCTTTCGCAAAAACTATAATATGTACAAATAATAATCAATTATTATCTCTTTTTAGTCATAGCTATTGATTGAGTCATTGTTATTACCAAATATACTGTTTTTTCAATTTATTATGGTTGAAAAATATGCATCACATGTGAAAAAACAATTTTCATCAATGATAAGGCATGTCATTGTTTATAAATAACAATCCCAAATCTTTATTACAACAGAAGATGAAAATGATAATAAAAACTATTGAAACATGTATTATTCATATTTTTTGAATTATTAAACACCCAGGATATCAAAGATAGTCTATTGATTGAATTGGCATTTACTAACTCCATTATAAACGGATAAAATATCAAATTACATAGTTCTACGAAATAGAAAAGAAAGTAAATTCCTTTTCCAAAAATGCAATTAGTATGTTAAATATTTTGATTTTCAATAAATTTTAAGATGTTGAAATAAGTGTGATGACATAATATTGTCTATCTCTTATAAACAGTATATATAGCTAAAATAAAATAAGTTAAAGCATAGTTTTTACAATAGCGTTAAGCTGAAATAGTTATTCACTAACTAATAAAATTTTGTAGAACTAAATACTTTAATATTTTACCCTTTTGAAAAATAGTCATTTAAGAATCAATGAAATGTTGTTAAATAAAACTCAAATTCTAAAAACCTTTCTTTTTGATACCTTTTGTGCTTGCTCATCTAGGACTGCCAGGCATATTGACATCCAAACTGGGATATTAATTTAAATTGTAACTGAGCCTTTTTTGTATGATTTTAATAATTTTATAGGTAACTGATGGGTGTGCAGGAACAATGGTGGGCTCACCATCTTTGCCACCTCCTCCAACCTTTCCATGCAGTCTTCACATAGTCTGTATATCATCGCCCAACGAAGCTTCACTTGCTGCATGTAAGTCAATACTGAAAAGTAAATTTACACTTTAATAACTGACGCATTGTGGCATTTATTGCCAGCACTTTCAAATCACGAAATTATTTATAATATTAAATATTCTAAATGGATGAGATATATTTTAGATTTTTGATGAAGATGGTATTAAATTTGGATTATTGAGATTTTCGGGCTTCGTCTTTCGGCATCTTCAGGCATTAGAGCGCATGAATGCCTGAAGATGCCGAAAGGCGAAACCCGGGTTGTTAGTGACAAAATACATGGAAGTGTACAAAATCTCAATAATCCAAATTTGATATTGAAATTCCATCAAGCACCCTCAGTCGATGTCTTAAATTAAAGAAGATGGTATTAGTAAACTAAATATTTGAATTGATTTTTCTTCTAGCAACACCTATATACAAAAAAATGATTGATTCAGCTGGAAGTAGCGGAGGTGCACCACCTGGAACTTTACATCTACCAGAACATCCTCTAAGTCCGGCATCTGTTAGTAATTTAGTTGTAACCCTTCAAGAATTAAAGAAAATCATTTGCCTACAAATAACTGAAATAAAACACATCTTCAAACCAAATTAATAATTTCACCATATCTTCAAAAATTTCCTAGATAGTGTCACCTAGAATTTTTTCAAATTTAGCCCTTTTTATAACAGCAATGTTACTATTATCCTCTGAGTTCTGAGACTGAATTTTTTCATGATATGAGTGGCATGCAGTTGCTGTCCAGAATTGTGATATGCAACAATTGTAAGAGCCGTTGCGCAGAACCAAGATGTTGGAGAGGATTAATCTTTCTCTTTCATTGTCATGTTTCGCCCTTCCATAATTGACTTAACTTTCAACATACGCAAAGAAACAATGTGTTAAAGAAACAGAAACTTATCTAATTTCTTATTATTAAGGTGACTGCTATGTTCAAAAAACTTTGCACCGAACAGCTGGCAGCATGGCGTGGAACTTTGACATGTGGAGAGCTCGAAGCCAAGATCACTCTGGCCCCAGCTCCGATACCTCACACTCATACCACAGATTTTGACTCCATCAAACTGACAATGAATAGTAATCTGGAGATTTGTGGTTTTATTTCTATTCAAGATATTGGTAAGTACACAGAGCATAATTATTAACTAAGGTAAACAATAACAATGAGAAGATGGATGACGTCATTTTTGTTTTATCGAATGTTTGAAGATGGTGAATGATGAAATCAAGGTCTCGAATGTTATAACATATTTCTTGAATTGTGTAATTTTTACAATTCAATTGGTTAATGAAGTTTCTGATGCGAAGAAATGGTACTGTCATTCGATTCGTTATAAAATACATGGTCCTTTTTTGCCTTGCTGCAGTGAAGTTTCAACAAGTATATCCTGATGCAATCAATAATAAATAGTTCACTCAAGACTTCAACACAGGGTTCAAATTTCAGCAGCAGCTGAGGCATGAGATTTGGAATATAAGTTGAACATGTATTCACAATTTAAATTAGAAAGAAAAAGAAAAAAATATTCAGCAAGAATTTTTTTTCAAGGGGCTAGCTCCATAGGTTTTCAGTGAAATAAGCAGCAACATTTTTAAAATACTGACTTCATTAATATTTTTCATTTATCGCCCTTTAATTTAGTATTATAAAAGCTTGATGAACACAGTTAAGCGATTGTTAATATGAAACCGGCGACCCCGACTACAGACGTGGCATTATTTTATTAGACAAGGTACATAAGTAATATAACTATGGTACATAATTATATAGAATAGATAAATTTATTTACAGCACTTTCTTTATTTTGCACTGAAAATGAAGCATCTTTTTAATAAAATCATTTTTAATATTGTGATTTAAAATCAAGTAGTTGTTAAATACATTCGCCTGCCTGTATTTTACAGCACCACACTGTGCTTGTGCATAATGCGAAGACAGAAAGAGAGTGAGAGAGAGAGAGAGTGTGTGCATAAGAGAAAGCATTGATGTTAACAGATTGATGACATTGTTTTTTTTTTTTTTTTTTATATCCATGTCCGCCCCCAATGTGGAGCATATGGCCTCCTAATGGAGGTATCTCAGCAGAATTTTTCTATGAGAACTGCTTGTTAATCAGTTCCTCTAACTCTCTTTTTTTTTAAGAGAGTAGGGATAGAAGGATGAGGCTAGCACAGGACTAGTGGTTAGCTAATCGCTCTCGCTACGCCCCATGAGGATCGGATGGGTGGGAGGGAATTTTTTTAGATAACACAAACACTCAGACTACGAACAGAAATCCATACCCTACCAACTGCGCCACGGACGCCGATGGTATTGTTGCCTGGTGTATATTTTTTTTTTTTTGAATATAGCCATTGAAACAGTCTATATTATTTATACCTTGTGCATTTGCTTATAGGCTCTCCAATGGCTTTGAGTCGTCATCTGATACTCCCTACTTCCCCACCACCGGCTGCAGCTGTAGCACCTAAACCACCAACGCCCGGAGTCAAGGTATAACATTTTGAATTGCTCACAGGTTCAGCGTATTGATTGAGAAAGCAAAAAATTTATTGAAATGTATTTGTTTTTAAAATAATTGAAGGAAAAAAAAATATTTATATATGTAAATAAATAATTACCAAGACTTCACATTTAACGACATTGTATTATCTATTATATAATTAGGTTCAAACTGTAAAATTTTTGAACCGCAGTTCTGCTTCAAGTCTAACTCAATGTCATTCAAATTCTGAATTTTTCAAAAGGTAAAATGACCAGGATATTTCCTATATTTATATTGTACTGTATTCTATCAGGGGGAATCATCAGATGTCCCTATTACTCCTGAAGAAGATGTAATAGATGCAGGAAGAACTCCTAATTTTTGTGTTTTACTGCACGGATCACTTAAGGTAAAAAATATATTTAATTATAAATGTTTGGTTTCCTATATGTGGCATTTGAACACCTATGGAGCATATTACATGATTATAGTTGTATTAAACTATGTCATATTGAACTTTTTTCAAATTTATGACTAATAAATTTGACCTTGTAATGTGAGGGTAACACTTGCATCAGCTATAAAATGCTGTCAGCTGGTAAATAAATACATTAAAAAACACTTTGCTCTTTACTTATCCTAATGAACTGAAAGTCTAATGTTACTGAGTAATACAGCTGAAAAATAGTATTACTATAGAATAGATACAATTAAAATATATTTTGATTCGAACATTCATTGATTGATCAACTATCATAACACTAGGTGGAAATCATGGCCGGATTAGTAGAATTAGGCGAGCATTGGTATGGACTGGTGCACTCGTGGGCCGATTCAAAGAAGAAATCAAATTTGATGCTCAGTGTCTTGCCACCGGGCGATGATGCAGTTCCGTGGCTTGGGCCTTTGGGGCAGTTGGGACCTGTAGACCCAGTTGATCCAGGTATTTAGTCTTATTCATTCACTCTTCTTATTTTTTCAAACTATAGATGTACTTTCGACATAATTCCAGTTTTTAGAATAGAACACCACTCGATTTCGAACAGAAAAATTAAAATAGCTTTTAGAATCAAAAGAAAGTACCATATTTTGTGATTTGCTACAACTGTGTATTTTTTTGTCTGGTAACTGCATTATCTGATTCTTTATATAATTAATAAAGTACTTTTTATGTTTTTAAATATTGTTGTTTTTCGGGTAATTTTTCTTGCTTACAAATACAAATTTAGGTGAGATATTCCCAGTTAGAGCTGCTGAGAGACGTAGCTATGCTGGTGCTGGCACTGTATGGGTGAGATCAGCAGGCCTCCAAGCTGATCTGCACAAACTTCTACGACATGCTAGAAAATTGCCTGATAAAACACATCATTTCTATAAGGTAGTGTATTTACTATATATTTATTTGAATTATGATTTAACCAATGATAACTTTTATAATGACACAAGTTATAATAATGTAAATTGCTTAAAATTTTACTTTATGAGGTAATTTTAGAGCTTTATTAATTGCTCTAAATCAACACCATGCAACTTATGAAATTTTTATATTAATGTTGTCATTAATATAAAAGTTTCGTATTTTGTCTTGTATCATTAAAAATTCTTTTAGCCTTATATTAAGCCTAGGGTCACCCTAAAAAATCTATATATACTTGCATATTTCAGTCTCATAAAATTTTGTTTAATTTTACATCTTTATAATAATTGAAATCATATTCTAATTACATTGTTCTCTCAATTTAGGAGGTGAACAGAATTCGGCGAGCAGCCCTTGCGTTGGGATGGTCAGAAGCTCTCGGCGCAGCTGCAAATATTTTAGAGCGAGAGGCTTCACTTTTGCCACCTACAGCTACTGCTCCTTTGGCTATAGCTGCCCATCATCTCAGAGATACTTCCGATCCTAAATTCCAACTGCCGCTTTCACTGCCATAGCCATCTTAATAGACTGAGACCTGTATGCTATATAAACTACTGGAAGATGTATTATCTTTCAACTGATAAAGGCAAGAGTTTGAAAATACCAACATGAAATGAATATCGTCAAATTGAGTTTGATGACCACTATGATGTGAAAAAAAAAAAATTTCATTTCTATTTTTCAAAAAGATGCCGTGTTTTTTTTGTCCATTCTTGGTGAATTTTTGGCATGGTTTTGTAGGACAAATAAAGTTTGTTTACACACCAATGCTTCGATTTACGTAGTGGGTATGTGGGAGTTGTAATATTGAATAATTTGGTTTTTTTATCATCCGAAAACTTTATTTTCATTGGTTTTATATTGCAATAAATGTTTCTTATGAATCATCTGTTCTTCAATGCAGTGAAAAATAGCAATGTATTTATTTCTACAACGATTAAATCTTGACAACTAACTTAAAGGCTTTAAAACTTATTGTTTTAAATAAGTAAAATACCTTGCTTACTAAGATATTGTATTGATTAATCTTGTTATGGACAGTTTTCGATAATAAATCCTATCTGACAAAAACAATTGTCTTTGTTGATAACATCAATGGACACCATTACCTTTATATCGCTTTTTACCTACCAAACTGCTTATCTACTTTAAGGAAAAATTTCAGGATAGCATAAAAATTGAATAGTCAGTTATGGCCAATATTATTACATGAATTTTACATGTAACTTTTTTTTAAATTGAATTTGTTCAGTTTTTATGCTCTCCTGAACAGTTTGCTAATTAAGACAATGATATTCTGTTTTTCATTTCAAAAGAGTCAAGTCAATAAAAACTGACACGTCTCTGCTTCTTTCCGCCAATGAGGTATGGTAATATTAGTAGATATAAAATGATGAATCGAGGGTGGATTCATGGAGGCAGTGTTATGAAAAAGTATATTATATTAAACAGGTGAGTTGTAAAATGGGTACCTATATTAAAAAATACATAGCTTTGTTATTCTTTGTTAGCAACTTCGGTAGTAAATGATGAATGCACAAATTGTAATTATATCATTCCTCAGCTTTATGAAGAGGTTATGTTCTTCAAAGTCTGGTCATATATTGATGTACTTATAGGAGCGAACAATAAAATTGGGCACATGTCTACAGAACATAGCTTCTCTTAGATATCACAACAGGACCGTAATTTACTATGAATGTCACAAGTAGGACTTGCATTCCTACACAATATTCATAATGTTATTCTCAATCTAAATGAGACGATCAACACATATGCTGCCAAAAAATACACATGGAATCTATTTAATTGAAATAATATTGTAATTTGAAAGTTTTGTATAAAACAATAATTTGTAAATTTCAATCAACGTTTGCATAATCAATAGGCAGTCGAAAATTGCAGTTATCGTTTTATTTGCTTGATATAAAAATTGGTATTATATAATTATGTACATGTTATAGAAATAAATCAATACATACTCTTTACTTAATCTATGTACCTATATCATTTACAAGACAGAACTTTCAAAATGTTTTGGCCCACTTGCCTGTGTTGGGCATTGGTAGTTTGTACACAGTTGCAAAACATATTCTGTCAACCTAGCAATTGAAACTCATAAGATATATAAATTTTTACACATTTGCTTTTTGATAATTAAAAACTTCCGCAAGTCCAAGATGATGATTCAACAATGAATTATCCATGATTTCTTTAGTTTAATTCATTATATTAAATATATTTACCTTGCCAATAAGTCTTAAAAACAATTATTTGAAACAGCAGGATGAATGAGTATTGATAAAAAACAGTGTCAGTGGTGCAGTGAGAGAAGCAATTTTTAAAGGTGTTTGATGAATCAAATACCGAGATGTGCATCCCACAAACCTGCCAGAGATGTAAAAATTTACCAAGGCAAGAAAATTTAGGACACAGAACGGATGTTCGAGAAACCAAACTAATAGTGACGGACATCAATGTAAATAATAATATACTGAAATTTTTCAAAAATCTATGAGGCAGATTACATCTCACCATGTTACATGTAAATAAAATAAAGTTATTGGCGGTAAATTAATGACAAATGCATATGCATTAAAGGACATTCTAAGACATATTAGTTTTGCACTTTGTTCAGTTGTGTAGTTACTATTTATAAGATGTGTAAAATCTGCTCTGCAAGTAAGTAATCATTTGCTTAGTATCCCTTTCCATTTTAAAGACATGGTATTTATTGCCACAAAGATTATGCAATTGCTTTTCATTTGATAATAAAGGTAAGAAAAAATAACAACAGTGTACTGATATAAAGACTAAAACGTAAAAAATGAATACAAATAAGTAACTATATATTTCAATTTATCTTTTTATTCTATCACCGCTGCCCAAATATATATTGTCAAAATATATGTCCCGAATCGTTTCTGTAATTGGGCGGAATACAGGTATTAGAGTAATGCCTAAAAAGAACTCCTAAATCTGGGTGTAAAAAGAAAGTGGCATTAAGTATGAAATTGGCGCTTTTCAGGAGAGCTAAAACAAGACATAAATGTTTAATATTAATTCTACAATTTTACCAAGAAAAGAATTGAAAGAAAAGTGAAATTTACTAATTCAGCGATGCTGATTCAACTGGCCGCTTTTTGATTTATGCATTTATGAATCGTAGTTATTTTGGCAAATTCAATTCATTCTTCAATCTTTCAGACTAAATGCCTTTTCCTTTCGCCCACAGAAATAATATATCTGTGTGAGAAAGGTAAAGTAGTTGAGAAGCGAGTTCTCATATAAAAATTGATGAAGACATCAGTTCAGTCGCTACATAATGTGTTTTTTAAGAAGAAAGCATATTTTTGATAATCAGATATAATTAATTTCTGATTAAATCCACAATACTTCTGTTCTTCTTAAACATACAGATATTAGTCTTCTCTATTTCTTTAACACACTAATATATTAATTTATAAACTCAAATGCACCGGTTTCACTTGACATTGCCTTTCATTTTGTACACATTTTCTGTTTTTTTGCTCTGTTAATGATAGTTTCTGAGTCTATGGGCTCTCTGGTAACTCGATGGACATTGTCATTCCGAATCTGTTCCGTAATCTTCTGCAAGTTGCTGAGTTGATTGGTGAGTTCATTTCTAAGTTTTGAATCGTCCTTTTCCATCTGACGGCACGATTCAACAATGGAATCATCGAATAATGACTCAGGAATAGTATTACGTACAGACTCAACAGGTAATTTTTGATCTAAATCTCTTTTGAATAGCTTTTGTTCTTCGTGCGCTATCCGCAAGTCGATTTTTTTAATGTATTTGGGATACTGCAAGCGCATGGAGACAACTCTCTCCATCAATTGCCTGCATTGCTCTTTCTTTTCTTCGATAGTCAAGCATGTTTTTGCATCACCAGATGCTGCAAATACGAAAAAGATAAATTTAGCATAGAATAACTGCATATATATGATTTTTAAGCTATTATGAGATTATTTAAAAATACATAAAATAATGATCTTAAAATTTCACTTTTATTATGAAAGGATAACACTAAGCTTGTTTAATTATGACAAATCGATCAGTGATATTTTCAGTTGTATGTTTGAATAACTTTATGGATTTTGGCGCTAATAACACTAATGAGTAAATACTGTCTTTTTCGAAAATAAGACACTGTCTTACTTTATTTTTTGGTCCAAAATACGTGCTAGGGCTTATTATCGGGGGAGGGCTTACTTTTCAAGCACAATAGGTAGATTTATATATTTTTGTTTAATATTTATTTGTATATAGGAATTTTACATTTATCACTTTTTATTTAGGTAACATTTGTACATTTAGGTAAATGTTTATGCACCTGCGAGTGCATTACTTGCAATGATCTGTAGACGTAAACAAGGTATTTCTCGGAATTTTTTGTTACAAACTGTGCAAGACTCGGGTATATTAGGCCAGTTAGAGGTACTAAACTCAACAGCATCTTTTAACGAATTATATTTTTCACATTATTTTAACTGGGGCTTATTTTAATATATAAATATACTTTAATATAATATATATGGAACATATATTATATTCCAAAAAATCCTGAAAATCACGCTTGGGCTTATTTTCGGAAAAATACAGTATCTATCAGTAGGGACAAGGCCTAAAAATGATATCTTTCACCGAAAACTACACACAATGATGAGTTAAGTTGTAGTAGGTTATGTAAGGGTTATAGATATTTACCGTATTTCATTTAAACTGGTAGAATGACATGCAATGTTCTTTTAATTTTCAGAGATTTTGGTATCTCAATATAACGCAGATTCATCAATGAAATACTAAATGTTTAAAATCAAAATAACGAAATGCATCATCATACCTGTTTTTATTATGATGTCAACTATGATTATGATTTATGTCAACTATCGAAATGGGTTTGAAATATATTTCAAAGGTAGGATGATGTGCTTTTAAAAAAATGTTGACTTTTGGTCACATCAAAATTGAGAATGTAGATATTACCTTTCTGTTCAGCTTCGGTAGACATGATTAGGTAATCACTTCACTCGAGATATCTTGAAATGATATGAACGCTCTCCAGCAAAATTCACCATTGTATGTTGGGTAAACTGTATGAAATTATGCACAACCAGTCGAGGAATGAAACATTTGATGTTGACGTTTGAAACTTCGGGAAATTTCGTTACAAATTTAAATCCTTCAATACATTGCCAGTACCAACAATGATTTTTTTAAATGCTGGGTTTCCATAGACCAAAATGAAATTGACGCGATATCGTAATAGTTTTATTTTAATTAAATTAAGTAATTACTTACTTAATTGTGATTTTGTGAAACAATATAGAACTAGAGAGAGCACAATGCTTCATGAAAGTTTATCGTAAATATTTTTTATCTGTAAATAAATTTGATCGGGAATTTTAAATAAAATTTAAGCCATTGATCTACTAGAATGATATAAAATATATTAAGTACAAATTAATATTAGTTGAATTTTTACATGTTACAATTAATATGATATAATACGAACATAGCAACTATTATTATCCAATAAATTTATAGATAAATACTGCACGCTTTGCGATTTTTGTCGATGGTTTAATCGTTGCTTGTGCGTCTTTCTAACCTAGTTGAATTTAAACAAGTCGAGGAATTCATTTATAAATAGTGACACATTAGTGGCAACAGAAATCTTCAAAATGAAATTAGTACGATTTTTGATGAAGTTAAGTCATGAGACTGTAACAATTGAGCTAAAGAACGGTACTCAGGTGCACGGCACAATAACCGGTGTAGATGTTGCTATGAACACACATTTAAAAGCAGTCAAAATGACACTGAAAAACAAGGACCCCGTACAATTAGATACCCTGAGCATCAGAGGAAACAATATCAGATACTATATTCTTCCAGACAGTCTTTTATTGGAGGTGTTACTTCTCGACGTAAATCCAAAAGGAAAGTCCAGAAAGAAGGATGCCGCCCGCGGTGGACCCAGAGGCACCCGCGGAAGAGGCCGCGGTGGTCGAGGAGGGCCTCGAGGAGGGAGCCGGGGAGGTGGCCGAGGCAGAGGACGACGATAGTGCATTAGCGATTAAGATTAAAACAATTACTGTGTTATGATCTGTGTGGATGCAAACAAACTGTAAATCGGTGTTATTGAGTTCAGTTTTTCTACAATTAAATATACCCTAATCAAGAAAAGTCGAATTTTTCAGTCTAACATCCATAACAGTGTCAGATAAAGTCTTCTCAAATAGCTTACATGTTTAAATTTTATTCAAAGCAAGTGCGCTATGAATCGATCAGTTCATTTTTTAACAGAATCATTATAATTTCGCATTAATTAATTTCTTGAGAGAAGACCAACCAATTCATCTTGCTACCACCATCTTTTAATTTTTTTGTATATCATTACACTGAAATCAGCCATGCATTTAGTGATGCATTAGTAGGAGTCTTGTTAAAATTAAGTGACCTCTGTGAATGCTCGCTATGAGAAGGGAAAACTAATGATTCAGCTCATTTCTAACCTGACCAATTATAATTCATCATTAGGTATCCATATCTTGATAATATAAAATCGTAATATGTGAATTGGAAAACTACTAAAAAACAATTACCAATATCTTTTGCTCGTCTGAAATGTCCCACAGACTATTTTGGAATTAAACGATTCGTATTACTTGCTTCCACTGTATAAATTATTTGATTATTAGCTGCATTAATACTGGTTTTATAAATTTATATCAATAGTCTTAGTAATCATTGATTACATGTAGACCATAAACCCATTTTAAAAAAGAAGCATTTTTTTTAGAGATATGATTTGTCGTCAACCATCAATGTTCTTCACAGGGGAGGATGAAAATTGGTCGATGAAATTTACATGGCTGTCAGTTTGTGTACAACATATTTTCTTTATTTATGTAGCCGATTTCATTAAGTATAGACAAGCAGAATAGTTAGATACAGAAAAGTCATTCACTGGCAGACACTCCAGACTGGCTCCTCGTCAAACAATCGAAACATGGTGGTAGTCTGGAAATACCAAAGGACTTAAGCCCAATATCTCTGTAAAATAATATCTAAGAGATTGGTAACTATTGGGCAATGCCAAGGGAATGTTGTCTTTGTGTATTTAAGTTATATGATGATTTCAAAACTTAATTTAAGTGTTTCAAAGAGATGCTTGCCGCATCTAAATCTTTGACATTGATAAGTACCGATTTATAATATGTACATAACTTCATGTATACTATAAGTTCTTTCTAATAAAATTCATATTTTAAATTGTTTTTTTATTAATATGTTATTACCATTCTACACTTCTGAGATGACCTGAATATTAACTGAAGGAACACACTCATTAAAGTTTTCGCCATGCGTTATTGGGGGCTAACTTAAAAACTAAACTTCTAAATTAATTTTTGAACAAATTGACTGCCAGAAAGAGAAAAAGCAAAGTGCCTATGGAAATATTTAATTATCACATATGCATACAATAAATTTCTGGTTGGTCTGGATAGCAAATTAAAGTTAGTAATACTGCGGCTCATGAACACATTGCTGAGGGCAGTTATCACTTTTAGTGTTGGAAAAATAATGGTGTATGAGAGGACATCTGTTCTTCTATGTATGTAAGAGTAATAGGGTGAGAATCCTGTAGTCGAGTGATCAGCGTCGTTGTTCAAGAATGGAAAGCTTCATAATGTAATTTATGGATTGGTGTTCGAAGGTTTGGATATCAGTTATGTCTAAATTACTTCCCCACCCATCTGATTCTAAAAGCAGGGCGCAACGAGAGCGCTTAGTTTACCACTATTTCTATCTTACACATTCGTCAATCATTACTTTTTCAGAAAAAATAGGTTGACTGACTAAGAAACAAGCAGTTCTTGTAGAACAATATCTGTCAATATAAGCCCTGATAGGAGTCCATATGCTTCACATTGGGAGACGACATGGTTATAGGAGTAGAAAGGGTTAAAAACATCTCAATCAACCATGCCTTTGGATAGGATACATTGGTCAAAACATCAATAATTTAAATTGATAGTTCAGGGATTTGAACTTCAGATCGTAGAACTATTAGTATATTATCTATGGTAGAACTGTGTATTAGGGAATTGCCACTAGACCACAGCAATTTTCAAATTACATATTTTTACAGTATTTAATGATATTGTGACTTTCCATTCAAAGCTGTTTTAGTGTTTGACGCATGTATTATTTTATAGTATTTCAATTAATTGGGATACAAATAAAAAATAAACGTTTAGTAGATAAGTTACATAATTAATAAAATGGGTATAGAACTTGTGTCTTTAAAGGCGCCACTGGTTGTACATGCAACAGATTGTTAGTGGAATAGTATTATAAGGCATACGTAAACCCAAAAATGTTTATAAACAAATTTTATTACAATGTTTACAACAGTAATAATTCATATATCAATTTTTCTCATCAACAGATGTCACTGTCAGAGAATCTTCAGCTTTTCCCTTAATCTTAACCAGAGACCCGAACCGAAAACCGTAAAAAACTGTTATTTTTGCCGGAACGAAAATCGAAACAGAACCGATATTTATTTCGATTTTTTTCGATTTACGAGAAATTTTTTCTCTGTTAAAAGCAAGATTTAATTAATAAATTGCATTCAAAAATTTTAATGTCATTAATAAGTTGATAATGTTCGCAATGAGCGAAACCAGTTCTGATAATTATAAACGTGTAGAAGTAGTGCAAAAATTGTGTTTTTATTTTTAAAATATGCCTTTCCACCAAGAATTATTGACAGTCTTAAAGTTATCGAGTTGAACCGAAAACTGGAAACTGGAACTGAACTGATATTTTTTTTTACCGAACCGGAACGAAAACAATAACTGTTCGTGTCCCTGTCCTAAACTGCTAAACAAACGCTTCCGAAATTTTAAAAGTAATAATCATAGCAATTTGTTTATTATATAAATATTATGACTTCTTTTGAATTCTTGAACTAAATGTAATTTTTTACATTCATACATTGCAGTGGAGTCATATAATATTTTTTTACGTACCTATGTACGCATTTCTGGTCTTTATTATCAGCATAATTATTAGGAAATAATTTGACTACGCCCTACAGTTAGATTAGGCAATTCCGGGTGGCTCATTGCCAAATGTGGTGTTTGTCGTTGAATCATTTAAAAACCATTAGTAAGAAATTTTCATTCTTATCTTAATAAACAATTATCGTCAGTTTTTGAGCCATGGCTTATAGAAAAGGCAGCTAAAAACAAGAAAATGTGATTCAATTCGCTAATTTGCTAAGCTTAGTAATTATTTTAATATTAACTTTTTAAGAATGTATGTTTTTATTCAAGTCATATCTGAGATCTATAGTTCGTCCACGAACGAATTGATACATAAAATTCATTTTCAGATTTCTTATATTTCATTTGGCTTTTGCGAAGTGGCAGTCATATCCGGCAATATGCCTTGTACTTATTGCACTTGTTTAGTAACGGCACTGACTACTTACTTTCATAGCTATCCTGTGTCACCATAACACAGCGTTTAGAAGAAAATATGGTAGAATGAAGTAGATATACGTATATTCAATGTGACGACTATTATTAATTCGAATCTTTGCCGGAAATGAGAATCTAAATTGAACGCAAAGTTTAATTTGACGTGAGGAAGTTCTGCGATCAGCGCCATTTTCCGGAAATTCAGTCGCGATTGACAGGGCAGGATTTAAAATTGGATGCTTTAAAGGGAACCATCATCATTTCAATTATATAATGACTGCATATCTTATCAGGTTTCCCTATATCATTGAGAACACAGCACATTTTGTTTGGGTTTCCATCGCGATTAATTGGTTTTAAATGCAGTTACAAAGAACATGATTTGGGTTACATTTCACGATGATTTTAAACACCAAAAGAGATAGTAAGTATTGTTTTTAGAAAATAGTAGTTAAAATAGAGAATTATTTTGTTCTACACAATATTAAATGCGAGATATGATTGTTATAAATACAACTACGTTTTAATAACACAAAACTATTAATTACCAAAAATTCAATCAGGATCCATTTTATATAAGCCTTGAGTTCTATAATACTAAATTTAGCGTTAGTTTTTTTTTGTTATTTATTCAAATGGCACGAACTCAAGAAACCAAACACCTTCCCTCCATTTTTTTATATTAAGTTCACTATCGATAATTTTGTCTAAAAATATCATTTACTAACCTTTTCTATTGAATACTTACAAGTATATATATATTTCTTTACCTGAGTTTGCTTATAATTTTTTGTTCGGGTCACTTACTGCTTCTATATTGTTAAAAACATCTAATAGGAAAAAAGGCGCGTTTTATGGAAATATGTGTTATAGAAGTTTTTAAAATTTGATTATTGCTGTGGTCTTACATATATTGTTATAGTTAAATGTGACAATTTATTACCGGCTTCTGTAAAACCGCATAAGAAACTCAAGGCCACATGTCATGGCAATAAACATCGTTGAGTTGGGTTGTCCCATCATATAAGAAAATAAGATGTCTCCATGGTATGATAAAATAAGAATTTTAGTGGAAATAAATGGTGGATATAGTTATTTAAAATTAATTAAAAACGAATTCCTTCTAGTGCATCTCAACGTTGTACCCACCTTTACCAAATTATGAAAATTATGAAATACTTCCTTGTCATGGGTGTTGGAAAACTGACAGTAAATTACAACTGAAAATGTTACTTATTGCAAAAATACATAATATACTATGAAACACGTGTATTTTTTAAGCGGAACCGGTCGTGGAATCAAAAAATTAAAACATGTTTAATGTGGTTGAACAATTATTATTTTACATTAAAGATTTTTTCTGTACAGCAAAAATGAACGAGGTGCTGCCTAAGTGATAGCTAGGAGCACCATATTCTGAACAAAAGAATGTAAACTGAGGCTTAAACATTAAGGTGCCATCAGAGTCAGCGCCATAAAGGCATATATATATATATAAAGCAATCATTTTTTTATAAAGGAAGTATTGCCTATAGCCACTTTTTTCTCAAACGTGTTAACACAAAAGTAACACACTTATAAGTCAAAATGGCGGTAATAAGGTATTTGATTTTAGAATATTTTAAAACATTATTTTTAGTTCTTGTTGACAGTTTGGATCTTGATTGCATCTAATCCGTATTAAACTCCGTCTCTGTTGATGGACGCAATTCGGCATCGGAGAGCTGGCGTCATTTCCTGGGAATCCTAGTTCAGAAACGCTGTACGAAGCTTACGGAAACTGGAAATTTTTCATCAATTACACTCTAGCGCTTTCTCATTGATTTTATCAATAAGCGTTACTTGAATTACGTAAATTCACTTTTCAGCTCGCTCAAGTTGCAACACTGTAGTATAATTTGATATTTTCATTAAAGAAATTAATTGACTCTTCGAAAGAGAGTTTTAGGTTATACTATAAACATATCATCAGATTAACTTATAAAGCACGTATTTATTTACGTTTGAGAAAAGTATTAGGGAGGGAAATGAAAATCAGTTAAATTGCTCATACGTAATGCATTTTATTGTATTTTGAAATGGTTCAATATTTAATTGCGCAAAATTTCAATCGTTGATACGTATTTTGCATGTTGAACCGACGATAAGTACACTGCATTTCATATATTTTCAGAGCGAGTGAAAAGATGAACAAAATGTAAAACGGTTTTTACAAACATTTGCTGGAATTTTGAAAACGTATCAGTTGATTACGACATACCTTGTATTCAGGATATTCCGTCAATGCAGCATAAAGAGTGACCTATTATTTCCTTCGGTAGTTAGCTTTTTTATCTCAACTGACGCAATTTTTAACTTTGAAAACTCTAATTAAATGAAAACTGTAGTAAGCATTAACAATAAGTAATAGCTTGATGCTGCCTAATTTTGTTATGCTTTCATTAGACATTTATAGCTTATGAAACTGTTAAAGATTCAATGGTATTAACTTATTTATTCTGACTTTTCTGATTATACTAAATAGTCTGAAATAAACCATTCAGGATATAAATAATTACTATGACGAGATATAAATAATATTTTTAATGGTGATTCTGCCACTGAATTATCACCATTATATTATAATTTATGTACAGCAGACTCCCCAACAACACGATAGATAGGGGGCAAGCTATGTGGAAGCGTGCTATCGAGGCTACCATACTCAAATGATACAAAATCAAAGGATACGCATACGGCCCAAGGTATTTTAACATGTAATCAAGGAGTAGTCGCAAATTTTAATGAAAAACGAGTCATCTGCAATTGTGTTATCAGGTGGTCTGCTGTATTTTATTCAGTTGAAAACGCGTGTTTAATACGTAATTTTAAAATATTTATTTCATTATTTTATGAGATTTGTCCTACGTGAACAGCTTAAAAACACATTTCATCGATTTATTGGTCTACGTTATAATTTAAAAAGCGCGCCATATGGATGACGATAGTACAAATTTTAATAATGTACTTTAGGCAAAACTCGAAAAAACTCATTTTCCTAGCAAAATCCGTTGCTTACTTTAAGCTTTATAATATAACATAAGATAATACAGAACCTATGACCTGTGAATGCTTCGGTATAAGTAACCAGTTAGTTTCGCAATGTTCATTATACCTACCCAAACTCACAATATTTCCTCATTCAATGCTCAGTCTACCTGCTTCCAAAATCTTATATTGTTATACGTTTTTGATTTAAATTCCAACACTTTTAGACGTAAAAGGCTCACGTTTCAAATTTACATTTTATTTGCGTCTTCATTAATTCCACCGACTACCTACCTATATAAAAGGTCTCATTTTGATTGCTCCTGCAAAGGGTTTTCAACTTTTACAAAAGTATTATACTGTACTGAAATACGATATAATTATTAGAAGCAATAGAATATTTTGATCAGGTTCGCATTTAGACAGAAGTTGAAAGGGGTTTAATTGCTTTCAGAGCTCAGTGAAAATAGATATTTTTTTCATTATACTTTGACCAACTCCGCGGTCTGTGCAATTGGACATCACTTTGGCGTTCTTTAGGTTAGAGTTCCGTAATCTCTTTTGCTTGGTTCGTCTGCTTAGACGTTGCAAATCATCTATTCCATTGTCAGCTATTCAAGTTTCTCTGATTCTCTTTTAACGAAATTACTGTAGTACGGTAGGATCCTCTTCATCCATTACGTGAGAAGAAGTTATTTCTCCTCAGTTCTAGAAGGATGCACACATTATTTAATCACGTGTAAGCCTAAAATTTTCCTTCATAGCCACCTTTAAAGCTTTATAGTTGCGTATAATTAGCTAGTTAGCAAATAACTTAATGAATTCACCTTTCGAACAACGCCTGTGTTTCGTTTAGTATATCCACACAGTCAACATTAATCCACTGCTCTATCCCTGATCAATATGGCACTCACCGTAGGTAATTGCATATTATTTCACACACAAATAATTACATTATAATGTATTGATTTGTCTGTCTGTCTGTAAAACCTAAGGTATGCACAGCACAACACACACTCTGCACACGCGCTGTGTGTAAAGTGAATGTGAACAGGTGGTACTGCTACCAGGTATTATTATATATATTTTTCTGTCTATTTGTAACACTGTACACACACACACTCAGGTATTTTCAGTGCATGCGCATATAGAGGGAGTGTGCGTGAGTGTAAATTTAGAGTGAATCGTGAGCGTATCATTCCTATCAAGCTTATTGATAGCTAACACTGCCAGCTAGTAACTATTTCTAGTTTATTACACTAGTGTTGAATATTGACCCATTGATTTTATTTTTGTATTTCTACTGCTAGATATATATATATATATTCATTTTGTAGCCATTCATTAGTCTTTTCGCCCCGAGCCCAAGTTTTGAGCGCGTGTTGAAAGATTTAAATGACCAAACGTAATTCCATTGAGTCTTGTAAGAGATTAAGTCATTTTTTTCTGGCGTTGTCCTGGAATAATGGTCCTTAAGCCTGGTATACTTAACGAGGATTACCTAAAGTAATGCAGAGATTCATTGTGTCCATGTTAGTTAAACTGCACACGAAGCCTGGAATATTTGATAAGGTACGTTTTGTGAAGCCGAATCAACAAGCAAACTTAGCGTAATATTAATTTAAACATAATATTTACAATCAAGATAAATTAAAATAGTTTTTCCATATAAAACGAATTTTCCGAATGTCCCTTTTCATTTATATACTTACTAAAGTGTGTTTCAAACTCAACATGAAAATCCACGATTATTAGATATAGTACCACATAGGGCATCCAATCCCGGGCCCTTTTTACGATCCCGGGATTTCGGGATTCGGAGTTTCTCAATCCCGGGATCCCGGAATCTCCGTATTGGTCATTAAGTATGATTTCATGTGTTAAATTGTACATTTAAAATTTAATGTATGTCCATTATTGCTTCAATTGGAATGTATATATGATTAAATATTTTTTGGATTAGAATGGTTTTTTTGTTGATTTCAATCAGACAGCGCATTTACAAAAAAAGAGAAAATTTTTTAAAAAAACGTAATGATTTAAAATAATCATATTTAATTTATGGCATTGTAATGGTAGGTTTTAGTAAATGGTATCCGAACAGAGAACATGTCCTTCAATTTGACCTTAAAATATTGTCCTCCATTTAAGAAGCGGTTCTAATTTGTCCTGTATTTCGAATTAGTTAAGGACAACTGTTTCGAAATAAGAGCTGCAGGAAGACCACAATACACAGTTGTATTAATTATGTAACTATTATAAAAAAAAGTATACACACAAACAAACTGAGGTACAAGTTGTAGTTAATCAGGAATTTAATTTGATATATGAACTATTTTTTAGCATTTACAGTAAATCCCGCAATCCCGGGATTGTCTGAATATCAATGCCGGGATTACGGGATTGAATAATTGACTTGGATCCCGGGATTGGAAGTCCTAGTACTACATTGATGAAAATTAACAATTAATAATGATGCAATATTTTTTGTATGTTTTGTCTTACGCTTTACCACACTCAATTTGATTATATGAATAGAAGATACGTTGCTAAATTATTTTTATTTGAAATTTCTCACTATCTTATCATCATTCTGTCAAATGAAGCTATTATAGTCAAATATATTTATATTTCGTAACTGTCAACGATAGTTTTACTTGAATAACACACACTTCTCGACATTGCTTTTATTCTTGCATTACTTTATGGCCTTTACAACAAGATTTGCTATTGCTAGAGTGGTCGATGAAAAAATCATGACTCGGGATAGAACATTTTACGGATCAGAACGATTGAAAATTAAAAAAAAAGTTAATATCGACTGTTTATCATTGTTTTTCAACGATACTGTCCATATTTTTAAATTGTAATAAAAATTAAAAGCATTTTTTATGATTTACAGATCCGAATAGAAATTTTTGTTGTTTGAACGGACGACGTGCTATTCTCTGCGGATTTCCCCTGAACCGGGTTCGCTCCGGTCGAATTCGAGCACTGAAAATAAAGATCAATTTATCGCTGCAATCACGTGCGAGTAGATTTCTTTATTCAATTTTCATTTAATTTTCAGATTTTGTGGTTGGCGTCATTCATACGAATAATATCTGCATCTTGTCCGTAAATTTGATTTTATTCCACGCACCTTAATTGTAAATGCATAATAATTATGAATAAATAACACAATATACTCTTAATATATAGCCATTCCGTATTTTATAACTAGACGTAGTATAAAATGCGTTATGGCGGTTCCAGTGATATCCTATCTTCAGGTTTTTAGTATACCTACCAGATCCGCATTATACGGGGCTTAAAATTTGTTGGAATTTTGTATTCGTAATAAATATTCAGTAATTTTTGAAGCGACTATTTGAAACGAATAATATATGTTAATTATTTATTAATACCATCATATTTTGGCTAGAAGCATACAAGTTTATTGTGAATACATGATTAAAAAAATAAAAGCAACAGTAGAATTTTAGAAATGTAAGTAAAAATTCGGCTATAATTATTATACTGACGGCCATTTAGTATCTGACAATTTCATTTTTATTCAACTTGACGTTCTATACTATTATATATTAGATGGAAGATCAGATTTTCTTTAAACGCATAAGTATTAAAAAGTAATTAAACTATCAAGTGGTAAAATTCAGTGGACTCAAATAATACCATTAAAACATGTAAAGCATCATTCGTAATAAAGAGTTCCGATCTAAACTGTAATTAAACGAAAAACAAGTGTCTTTACTTTCCGAATTCGAATTTTATATCGCAACATATTTTAATTTGTTGTAAAACGATTTAAAAATATTGAGAGTCGAAAGAATTCATAGCCACTTTATTTCAAACACTTACATTTATTATATTTTGCTTGTATTTTGTTGAACTAAAAAGATATTTCCTCGATTCTTAAGAACGCTAGAATTTTCATTCGACGTTTAGCTTTCCGACACTAGCAAGATAATCTGATAATTATTTTTCTAATATTTTAATAACACATATAAAGCAAAGGAATCCGTTTTAAAAAGATGATTGTTTTTTTGGACCGTGTTTTTTCGAATCCGTTTAAAAAATTGTGCAAAGAAAGAATCAGGTGTACATATCTCAGGGTAAGGGGGCATAGTATTAATTTGAACTATTTCATATACTTAAGACGCATAGCTTGTAGCATGCTTAATTTTCATGCTAAAAGAGTAAATACGAAATAGGCGGGTTAGCGGAAAACGGAAGTGCTTCGCTCAAGATGGCTGCCGGAAGTGAATGAGCGGTCACATCCGTTTCCTGTTCAATCGCGCGCAACTTTCTGGCGAAGCATCTATCTGTAAATAAATTTATTATTTATGAGTCTGGTTATGTTATAGGGTTGGTTGATCTGCCTGATTGATATCTATTTTTGTACACGATTCAATATACTTTAGTTTGTTGGGAATCTGATTGAAAAAAAAAGAACTTTTGTTTATAATGTGTGATGGTGTTGCAGTAAAAAGAAATCCGGTCTTATATCCGAGTGGTTAATTTAGCTGTGAAGACACAGTTTAAGATCTCCAATGGATATCTTAGAAAAAAATTTGCATCCAGGAATGTTGAGTAAAATGAACATTAATATTGGCATAAAATGAAAGATACTAGATATGTAGATTTAAATAAAATCGGTACATAAGTCAAAAAATGCTTTATCAGATTTGATTTATCTTCTTTATTTTCATAAAATCTACCAAAAGACTTTGCTTAAAGACATCGTCGTCAAGATGTGAATTTAAGCTCAAAATCCCTTTGACCAATAGCTCGATCTAATTGAAATTTTGTCTTGAATTTGAGATAAATATAAATTATTTTCCATTCATAAAAAGACAAACTCAAAAAACTAAAGTAATGTACTGTTTTACTTCAATTCTAAGTCGTTGTCAACCATTAAAATGAAAATTTTCATTTTTTTTTTGCATATGACAATTTAATAATGTCATCGATGTTTATAGTTTTTTATTAAATTCAAGGTTGAGCATAAGACAATCGCAATACCATCATTTTGGGTAAGTTTGCCCATCGGTCTAAGATTGGCCCACTACATGGAAAAAGATGCTGTTATAATACCATGATAATATAATACTAATGCCATATGAATATTTTATAGCTAAGCAAATGTATTGTTTAGCCCCAGGTGTTAAAGATATGAATTAATATGCAACAAAATTTGTTTTATTGTTGGATCGGTAGCTTCGAATGATAAAACACAATTTAAAAACATTTATTGAAATAAATTCGATTAGCCATATTTTCAATTTGTATTACTTATCTGTAAACCAAATGCTGTATATTATTTTCCATCTCAATTATGTACAGAATATATGAAAGCATAAAGAAAAGTTGCCAATACTTTAAAATCACTGTATTTATAGTAATTACAGTGATTATTTGTATCGTGGGCCACCAATTTGAATGAAAATTTTGCCCACCTTGTTTTGTCTATATTTATATATCAATTATAACAATAAATCTTTTTATGTTAATTAAATTTCATATTAAGACATTAATTATTTCATTTCTATGTAGAACAATACCACACATAAATGCAATGGTGAAACATAAAAATACAAAAACCCTCAGAATTGGCTCAAAGTTACCCAGATTGACTGTAATATTTGTTTATGACTGATATCATCACCGAATGTATATCACCCAGGCCTTTTTTTTTAGAGAAAAAGGTGCCGGAACGCTGTTCCACCGCGTTACATGACAAAAAAGCCCTGGTATCACCGAAATTCATTTTTAGGTGGTTAACTCCTCTTCTACCATACATAGAAATTTGGTCAAGATAATATGGTTGATTGCTGCTTTGTAGTCTTTAACTGCGGTTAAAGGAAAACTTATCGTTATTCGTTTTAAAACACGTTATTTGATTATTACATTAAAAAAAATGTATTTATTTTTATATAAATTTGTATATTGGATATTATTTTCTTCAATTTAATTTACATCAGTTAACGACCACCCATATAACACTCCGGATGAGAGCCTGGATTTAAGAATTTAATTTAATTGTTGTTTTAATACAATTTCCGTAAAATTTTCTGTGAAACAATTTGTAAATAGTCAAATAAACTGACCTGGTTTATATTATAATAGTTTATTTCATGTAAACCTAGAAGCAAACACTAAACTTCATCATTATCGATTGAGTGGTCAAAAGTTCGAATCCCTGAATATGTAAATTAATTTCACAATCCATTGATAATAAAAAAAAATATGGATGTATGTGATGTTTTCATCCATTCCCACCCACTCTATTCGACTTTTAAAACAGGACATAGAGGGAACAATTAGTTAAGTTTTAGTCGATTCATAATGCTATACTTATATTCTTACAGTCTCTAAATAAGTTGGGTAGTTAATATCAAAACAATTCTCGTTAATTTTAAAAGTTAATTTTATCCAATAAAGTGGGGGAAATAGAAAGAAAACCGCTATTTTTCTCTTTTAATCACCTAAACATGTAGGTACCTATTTTTTTCATAAAAATAATATTTTATGTGATTTAAAATGTTTCGAACGACTGTATGTAAAGCACTGAAGCACCCCATGCGCGAATTTCTCTCACTAAATCTCAAAAGTTTTTGTTTTTGCTAACGGTGGGTCGCGTGCCGCATCTGGTCTCGCGAAGTACTGAAATTGCGACTAGAATCTCTAACGGGTTTGTTACAAACTAGCGGTTTGTTTAAGATTTAGGACTTCTCCCCAGCTTTATTTTAAGCGTAATGCTTCCATTTTCACAAGCGTATCCATATGACGTAACGAATTTAGCTGAATACATGAAGAATGAACTTCGAGAGTAGCAGCTTGCTAGGCATATTTGGGCTCAAGTGGCTGAGGAAAAACCTTGCCTCCAAGTCGTTAAAAATTATGAAGATATGATTTTCTTAAATGTATTACGATCGCTTAAAATAAGGCACAGTCAAGTTATGCATACGGGCTGATGCATTTTTTTGCGGCCGATTTTAAAAATTATTATTATTTATTTTTACGTTGAATTTTTTCCATGATTATGAATAGTAGTTCATTTTGAATTTCTAATAGGACGCTTCTTGCTCAGGCTTGCTTTAAATGATTGTATGTATTTTTTTTTCTAAATAAAATAATATAATATACAAAAAAACCAAAATAAGCTATTGAAAAATATAACGTTTGCGTTTGAACATAGAGAATACAAAAAACAAAGCAAATCCAAAATGTCTCGACCGAATCGCCTATCGATGGAATGGGATAGGTCTCTTATCTTTATTTTCAAACGCAATAATTAATTTTATAAAAAAATCATTGGTTTTTTAATTTGATGTCAAAATATGTATTATTATTTAATATTTTGTACTGAGATTAGATGGTTGGAATTTGTAAAACGGACGTAGTACACTTTTCATTTTCTAACGAAACCAGATCATGTTACGGTAGTACATATCAATGTCAATTTGTACCCTTTTCCCTTCCTGTCGTCTACCCTCAATAAGTACATAATATAACTTCATCAAGTGATCCAGTGGAGTACTAGCACCGGAATAATTTGAATGGGCTCGTTATTTGAGTTTTGAAACAATATGTAAAATAAAAGTTAGAGCACGCACTCAAAGAGAGTTGGCAGCCTCACTCGCGGCGAGTGAATTTGTCCGTGTACATGTCAAAGTTGAAATTTCATAATTTGAGCGCAGTGTGATCCCACGGGACGCATTGTCCCGCTAATTCAGTCAGGCTCGTGTCCCGCTCTACTGCTGAACAGAGCTATTCAAATTCATATCTTACATAATTCAATATTTTTTGTACGGAGTTTGTTATATCATTACTCGGACTCAAAGTTTTGTAAATATTCTTAATATGGCTTAAAAACGGCTAAGAATTTTAACAAATGTCTTATTTGATTCATGTTTCATGTCACCAAAGTGATACTTTGAAAGTGTTATCGTGATTTGAATGATACTCACAAGAATGAAAACAGGCCATATGAGGCTTAGTCTAAAGTGAAAATCTATCAGATCTAATTAAAAGCCCATGGTTGATGTGCACTATTCGCGAACGAGTGAATCCTAACGACGTATTCTTTCAAGTGTTTTCAGGAAACATCAAATCAGTGGCCATTTTCACGACAGTCAATGTTAGCACTACTTGCATTTCAATTGTGGCATTACGCTAAACGAAAGTTTCAATTTTCGGACGGCTAATGTTATCGTGTCAGGGGAGTGTTATTTCAGAAGTATATAAGTTAATAAGTTGGCCAATCTGATTCTACAATATCATTAAAAATATATGTACAACAAAAGTTATGGTGAGATATTATTTCATTTCGATAGAATGTCTTGAATCAAAAGTATCTTAATGCTTACTTGAGAGTCTTGTTTCTATACCATCCATTAAAACTTTTATAAAATGACTGATTTTGTCTATGTAAAATAAATATTATTTACAAGACAAACTTTATACTTTAGCATTTTTTACAATATACGACACCGTATAAGAATTTATATTTTTGTAAGCCCTTAAGTTTCCACGAAAATAAAAAGTCGAGACTTCTTCTTGAACGACATAAATCTGTGAAAATAATCTTTCACAGAATTTATGGAACTTTATTTGGAATGTTATAAGATTAGGACTTTCAAATGTGACGCGATTCGCACCTCGTTAATAAATGTTGGATCCATCTTCTTAGTCTGCTAATGTGTGTTCATTTTCAATAATTTGTGTAAGTCTTCGTGATTGTAGCATTATCACGTAATAAGTTTGCAGTTTGGAAGGCCTGTGGTACAGGTGGTACAGACTGATTCGATTAAGCTCGGGTCCGCGTTGTGCATAATTAATGCCTGCCACATGGATTGTTTTCGTTTTTTGACACCCTGTTGTATATGTAGTCGCCAATTATGTGACGTCCTGCGGCACCGGAAAAAAACGTATTCAAAACAATGAATTCGCTTCAGTTGACGATGCTTTTGTTTTATTCGAGATTTTTAAAACCTTTCAGAGTGCCAAAAATTTACCAATTAAAACAAAGCGAGGTTTCAACAATTTCTTGTCTGTATTCAAAATATGCTGAATTTTGTAACAATTAGAGTATCCTCTTAAATGCAATTACTATTTACATAAAAAAGCTGCTTTTCCCAAGAAATAATAATAAATAGTCAATAAGCTCCGTCACATAGAATATTTTACATTGAGTGATAACGTATTGCCATTGATGCAAGTGAGCGAGTCAAAAGTATTTCCATTTTTATACCCACGTGGTTCTTATAAACTTCTAACGGAACATTTCAACATGCGTGTTTAAAAAGTTACCAGTAACCAGATAATCACCCTTAAATGATGGCAAAAGAATGAAAAGCCTTTGAAAAGGTGGCACTGGTCTTAAGAATGTCAATCACTGTTCTGCAACAAAAATGAATGGTTTGAGACAATGCAATTATATCAGTTGTAGTTTACGACAATGACTACCTGTAATTTTTTTAGTGGCGATATTCTCAAAGTAGTTTTTACACATCAGTTACTGAACATATTTATTTCACAATTCATCGATAATAAAAAAAATCAGATGGCAATCTCTCCAAATGAATATAACGGTTCTAGGAAAAAACCGCATAGAAAAAAAGCGGACAGAAGAAAGCGAACTGGAAAATACCTTACACAGAGTAGAAAAACAAGTATTCACATTTAAAATACTTCATTTCGTTTAATGAGTTTTTCAGCTAGAAAAAATGTTAAAATTAGATTATTTATTTTAAATAACGTCAAATAATAATTTTCAGAAACTCAGAACGTCCGACGACGAAAGATTCATTTTTTGCGTTATATCTTTGTTTGAAAGTGTTGAGTTGTGGATAAATTGTATTGAGACATTTATATAGGCTATTATTAGTACGCGGAAAGACGCGTTTTCTTTAAGAATGACACTTATCGTGTTATGTTATAATCGCCCTTGGCTATTTACCAGTGGTATTATTTTGGTCTTCTGACCCTTTGCTACTTCGCTAATCCCTTATTATGGATTGTTGATAACAAACATACCTCTTATCCTGCTACTTATTTATGACACATATCTTACCGCGTACTAATGATATCCTATGTGAATGTCTCAATACAATTTAACCACAACAATTGGTAGGTTTTTCGGTCCGTGCCCGGTTTTTTCCTGTACGGCTTTATCCGTTCACCGAATATAAGGGTTGTCTCCACTTGATTTTTAAATGTCACATCTTTTGTTTCTATGTGTTCAACATTCTGTTGTGTTCTGTTTTTCGAGACACAATGTTTTTGATACATAGTATTTGAAGATAATTTTCGTTCAAAATGCCCGACATAAGGGCAGCATCAAAAGATTATCAAGTAGATTTCTCACCTTGACAACCTTTTCTAGTGGGAATCATTTGGTTTGATTACCACTCGACGTTGCGTTGATACCACCACCGCATAGCTGGCGCATCCGTTGACCGTTATACACGTGTGACCCTTTACAGGGGAAGCATAATGCTACAATATCACCAATGGGTTGGTTGGCGTGTGGATACCGAACATATGCGCCGCAGGGCTTGGCATCGATAGTAAGGTACCTTTCTATTTATCACCATAAGTAGGGTGACAATGGTTATGATTGGCTACTTGGAAAACTTTTCAGGCTTAAAATATTTTCTGGAGAAAATCGTCCTGAAAGTAACGTGATAAAATTCACACATTACTTCTCTTATTTATGTTAAAAATACCACTATTTAACAGTATCACTCAGCAAATCGGTCATGCAAACAAGGGCACGAATTTTAGTTTGTTGATATATTGTGTATGCTCTGGTTTTCAATCGCTTCATGTATTTGTATCTTAAATATTTGACAAACTTTAATTTGGAAGATGCTAGGCAGATGAATATCGAAATCGAAAAAATCGAAAAAATATCATTGAGCTTTGAATAATTTAAATGTCCGTTGACAGTTTAAGATATCATTTATTGTGTATTAATTTAAACCACAAAAATATTAATAAATATGGAAATGTCAATAAATATTAAACTTTTTGTCGAAAAGGACACGAGGAATGAACAATTTAAAAATGGAACATTTGAGATGGGATACCAAATTAAAATGACAGCGTTTGCCGTGTCAACCTGTTATTCCCACGAGAAGACAAGTAAGGTTTATATGCGTAAGGCTTTATATAATGCTAGGTGTATAACACTAAAAATATTTTTTTTAATAGTAATGTCATTCACGAAAAATATTAGTTTAATTTTTTATCCCTACGATAGTAAAACATATAATAGTTACAAGTTATTATTTTTGGGTTAGCCGAATTTAATTGTTTTGACGATGTGTTTAATTCATATATTTTAACTAGTGGGAACGCCCGTCATAGATGACGGTATTGAAATTGAAATACTGAATGTCTAAAGTAGCTGTTCTTTAATTTCCATACTGACGGACTGATTGTTGTTTGTTTGCCTCGTAATTTGCGTGACGTCAAAAGTGTGTGTATTGTTTATATGTACCGTGGACGCTTAGGTCATGAGAAAATTTCATACCTACATGTGTATGTGATGATAATAAAATGCCTACGCCTACAGACCCGTCTGGTCAATTATATATACGATATAACAATTATTTTGTATTATTATGATAAAAATCTACATAATTTAACTAAATGTACGTTAAGTTGGAGGCGGTAAATTATGCATTACTATTCAACTGATTTATCTAATGTCACTTAGGTCAAAATGAAATTACATTCTGAAAGCATCGTGGCTCAGAAGCTCATAGAAGATTTAATGCACCAGAATATTGATAGCAAAGTAATAAATATCTACGATAAGTGCATTTTGTCATAACGCTAATGGAGGGAATGTTTTTTTAACGTTTATATAGTCGGGTCCAAATGGCGAATGAGCGGGAAACACGCGAGGTTCGCTTCACGAAAACTTCTCCATTGTGCTCAGCGAAATCTTAAACGCAAGTAATTATTGAAGAACAGTTAAGGATATTATATATAAGCCTGAGCACTCGGTGAGAAAGAAACTGTACTGTATCAATTGAATAGTATTAGGTGTCCATTCTTTGTGAAAACATATTTTAGTCATAAAATAAAACAAATTTAAAGTAATAATGACTGAGTTAGTATTTTCAACAGACGAAATAACTTATCTTCTAATAAAATTTTCATAGTTGGACTTGATAGTGGCTTTTTTAAGAAAACATCTAGATTTTTGACAACTTAGTGGGTTGCTTCAATTTAGTTTTCTTTAAACCACCGTTTCAGTATTCGTTCAGATGAAAAAATCGCATAAAATAGCTTTTGGATGAATAGCATACGTCTATTGCAAATCTAATCTATGGGATGGAAGTTAACTGCCATATTATTAAATGTTAAAATCGTAACGGGTATTTCATGTTACAAAAATATCATGAATGGTTTTTAATATTATCTCTTTGTGGTTTTTTTTTAAATTTTAATGATCGTTACTTTTACGCTCTACACTTTGAGTGGAGGAAAATAAAAATTTGATGCCAAAGTGCTTACGAAATTTCTGATTTATGTGTGGTATTTTATTATCTGTGATATTTATATAATTGCATTTTTTTTGTTGCAATGTGACTTTAACATAGTTTGTGTTGTTATGACGGCATCACGGATGTCGTTTTGAGTAAATTTAGGGTACATGCACTCGGATTCGGCGACTGGTGAGAAAAATAATACACCCCCCACGAAGTTTTTCTTATATGATCAAGCCAGTCATCTGACATAAATTTACACGTCCAGTTCCAAAGTCGACAGTTCTCAGTCAGATTGTGATAACCAATATCGAAGTAACAGCTCTAAGGTGATCAGTACCGGGCAGATACCAGTTATGTGTTTTTTTCAAATTATTTAGTGTAAAATGACATTTAAATGTAACTAGATTTAATTCACTTAACTGTATAATTTTACAGAGCATTAGACTTACTAAGATAAAAATAATATTTTACCTATTCATATTAAAAATATAAAATATACTTTATAATAAACTAAATCGCTGTTTCTACATTAGTTTCTTTGGCTATAATATGGTTGGGTGACCGGGTATAAAGCTTGCGACAAAGAGACAATTTTATAAAGGATTTATAATATTTAGTCATTCATTTTCAGATGATAGTTGTCAATCTTTAAAATTAATTTCGTTTTTTTTCTAAGTTGTATACTCTCGAATGGCAGTATATGTAATCTTTGTAGAGTAGTTACTATAGATGATAATGAGTTCTGGGATATTAGGGAGTGGAATTCCGAGACTTTCCATGTACACTGATGGAATCCCGGGATTATAAAAAGTGACCGTTGCTATGTATTTCGTGAATATTGATATTTCGAAGAGAGCACAGTGAATTGGTACCATATGAACGAATCTACCTAATTTAAAAATTATCATCATCTTAGACAAAATACAAGATAAATTTAAGTATGCATAAACCAACGTATGTATGGAAGTACTCAACCAACAGTAACTTTTTGGAAAAGTTACACTTTTAGATGACTGTGCGAATCAACAAACATAATCAGCAGGTTTAAAATCTACCCGTTGA
This sequence comes from Himalopsyche phryganea, assembly GCA_022494535.1. NCBI lineage: Eukaryota > Metazoa > Arthropoda > Insecta > Trichoptera > Rhyacophilidae > Himalopsyche > Himalopsyche phryganea. Next base: position 2,586,997 of record JAGVSL010000024.1, read on the forward strand.
TTACCGAATTCAATGAAATCAATAATAAAGTTTATGATCGTGCAGTAACATCACAGATGATACACTACTTTATTCGACGTCTTTCTTTGTTGCATCAGTCCGTACATTTTTCACATACGTTGTTGAAGTTTTTCCATATTTTTTCAATATAAATAATTATAAATATATTAAATCCTCTTAACACGTTTTTAAAGCATCGCTATCAAGCAACCATTATGAGAAGATTAAAAAAAATCAGTCAAGGTGCACCACGAAACTTTAAAATTTTTTGAGACTATTCTTCATTGCTGCAATGATATCGACTGTGGAAAAGAAAAATGACGGAACCCATACCAAAAAATATCGTGTATAACTCACACAAAACGTGCTAATAAACTGTATATATATAATATATCAACTGTAGAAAAGCAAAATAACTTATTCCTCTTTCTTTTCAAAATATTTTTTTTTCGATATAACAATTTCTACAATTTAATACACGTTTTTTGGGGCTATACACAGTATTTTTTGTGTGTGAGTTAAGTCCTTTTTCTTTTCCATAGTCGATATTATATTGTATTTAAGATTTTTTATACGATTGTAATCTCGAAAATCATTTGATTTCATTGTATCAATTCCGAGTAGTGAATCCCGGGCTCGCAAATTGTTACACTAATCATACACGATAACTGTGCTTCACACAACAGCACTCGCTCTCCAAGACTAGAAAAAATATTGTAAAATATCGACTGTTTAAATACTACTTGATATGCTGTTCGTATGAAAACGACGACAGCCTGTATGATACTTAAAGGGGTGGTTCAAATAATAAATTATAGCTGCTCTGATGGTAACAGTGTTTTATCTAATAGAACATGGGCGTAGTATTAACTTTAATAGATATTGACGGTAAATTCCTTCTTAATTGTTGAGAGGTTAGCTATGCTGTAACTCTAATCGCTAGCGCATGTAGTCTGCCTGTTAAATGTGGCCGGTCTAACGAGGTAATTGAGTTTCCTTGTATGTAGTTAGTGAAAAAGGTTTGGGCACCGCTGGCTTTACATCATTAATCTGTACAATAACAATGCTTGTATCACCCATCCTTTATTTTGTCCAGTGAGCTTCTAATGTCTGAGAAAGTGATGGTAAACATTCACTCAATATTCATTTGATTTGCCACATTTCGATTTTTTTTGGTGGATGCATTATACGAGTGTTTCATAACGCAGACGTAAATACTGAGATGGTGAAATTAGTTATCTCTGTCAATTCTCGTGAGACGGGCGCGTTTATTTATTTGTTCCAGTTTATCCATAACTCTTTTGCATTAAAATATGTTTACTATAAATTGGCACGTGTTTAAAGAAATCCAAATAAATGTGTAATTTTAACAAATCATTTTTACTTGCGGTCGGCGTTAAATAACTTTATTGTGGTAAAGAATGACTTCGATACGTTTAAGAAACACTTCATTATACAAGTAAATGTTTTGCTACTTATCTACTAATACTTATAACACTGCTTGCCGTCTTCCCCCTGTCACGTCTTCCCCAACAGTTTATTTTATATGGCGGTATCCAGTAGCGTGACACACTTTAAATGTATCTACAATTATTGCCATGCAACCAGGAGGGCCTGATAAAAAATCCAAGACTTGGTAGCTTGTGTTAAGATTCACAGAAATTGTAGGACGTATTCCAACGATTATTCAGCCGTGGATAGATGTAGAATACATATTTGCCTGCATCGGAAACCATTATCCTGTGTACAAATGAAAGCGGAAATATTCACCCAAGTAAAAAATTTAGCCGTCCTGATCATACTATTAAAATAAATTTTGTAAGAAGAGTAAGCATTTATTATTGGTAATAGTTACTAATGGAAATATTGGTATAGTTAAAGTCCCTTTTCGACGGGATTTGTTGATAATGTGAAAATTACCAGTATATTAGCATAAATATTATAAAAGCAGATCATAATCGAGAAGAAGGTAAATATTCTAAATACTGTTAAAATGTTTAGTACCACTCTCTTTAATGAATCAACAGAAAATAAGCAAACATCCAAGGGATGAATATTTTTCGGCCTGCTTCATACTTGTCGCTCAAAAAGCATATTTTAACGATGTTATCTTCGTCTATGGCGAAAATTTAATAGAAAATTCCTACACAAAAGATAATATTATGTTAGTTTGTTCTGCTGAGCGCCCAACTTCATTAATTTCCATGCCTTTCCCTTTTACAAGGTAATTAATTTATTTCGCGGTTTTATTATGAGGGTATAAAAGGGAATATCAATATCAGCGTCTATAACTAGCTCTGTACAAACAGTCTGGTTTTCTATTCAGAGAAAGCTAATGTTGTTTAATAGAAATATCATAAAACATAGGGGTTAGGTCAGTGTCAGATACTATGCACAAAAAATGATCGTATACAATTTATTGGATAAATAGTTGAAGCGACGCCTCAAAAAGGGATATTTGAGTGGATGACTAAAATAATAGTGTTACAGCGATTTTTGTTTATTTCATATTACAATTGTGAAATTGAGGTCTATTACGATTAAGAAAGGCTGACGAATAAAGTGAAGTTAACTGGAAAAACAGCAGATAGGTAGTGAAAGAATTAAAAGACACTAACAGTAAGACAACACATTATAGAAAGCACAAACCATAGATATCACTTTCAATTTTAATAAGTGTGTGCGATTTTATTACTGTGATTAAATATTTACCAACAATATTCAGTCGGCGACCGTGGTGCAGTTGGTAGCGTCGCTGGCTACGGTTACGGATGTCTCGGGTTCAATTCCCGGTGCGAACGGTTTTCATAGATTGATCTTTCAATCGATTTATGGATTTCTGTTCGTAGTCTGAGTTCTCCCTCCCAACCATCCCATCCCAACGTGGCGTAGCGACAGCGATTAGCTAACCACTAGTCCTGTCCTAGCTCTATCCTTTTATCCTCAATCTCTTGGAAAAAAGAGAGGTTGAGCAACTGAGTAACAAGCAGTTCTCGTAGAAAAAATCCTGTTGAGATATCTCCATTAGGAGACCATAGCTCCACATTGGGAGCGGACATGGAAAAAAAATATTCAGTAAACCTTTAGATGAAACGGTAAAATAGTTTTTAAACTTTATAATATATTTAATATCCGTAAAGATTGATAAAACATTTGCCTTTAATTAGCACTATCTTTGATGTTAAAAAATAATGACGTTTTCATTTGACATTCATAGCTAATTAATATTTATATAGAAACTAATTAATCATAGGAACTGTTCATGGAGCTCTGTTACATTCAGAAAAAGAGATGATGGATTAAAATGAATGTTTATGATCATTATTGTTTGAAAGTGTCAACCAAACAATTTTAGGTTACATTATAGTAGTGTAAATAAAGAATTTCATTAGCAAACTTTACGCCTTATTTTCAATGTCAATATAATGAATATTCAATCAAATTGAATCATTTAAATTTCCAAATCATTTCCTCTTAAAAACCATAAATTTACTGTCAAATCTGTTGCGTAGTACTAATCTGGAATGTTTTTACATAGAAAATAAAAAAAACAGTTTGTTTCGTTTGAATGATTGTTCGAAATTTAACGATTCTATCGACCATCGACAAAAAGAACGCGGTATTTGAAAAATGTAATTTCTTTTTTCATCGTTAGCGTTAACGACTGGCGAATAATGGCAAGGTCAGTGTTGATTGGGCGAGGGACACGAATTCGAAACAACACAAAGTGACAGCATCTCATTGCTCGCGGGAAATGAGAACCTGTGAAAAGGAAATGAAGTCACAGCTTCCTACTCTGTTGAAACCGTACCCACCAGCGGAATTACGATAAGCGCGCTGAAAAAAGGACAACGGTGGGAAATGGAACTAAGTAAGTAATATATCACCAGTACAATGAAATAAAAAAAAGCATGTAACGTGATAAGATAACGAACGAATAAGAAATAATTATTATAAATATTTATTCCAGATAATAAACTCTATAATTCTACAAAATATAGATTAGAGAATAGTTTAAACACTCAATTTGTTTCTAATGAATCATTTGTAAGAAATTATAATGTTACAAACGAGGAGGTCGTAAGTGAAGCAGCGTTGGTTGGTTTGTCCGGAGTCCGGACGATTACGACAACGGCATCAGAGGGATTATCATAAAAAAGAATGAAGTATTACACTCTTTGGTGGCATCCTCAAAACAAGCCCAAACCACACTGTGCGCTTCTTCACCAGTGATTACTGCGAGTATAATATATATTTTAAACATGTCCGTTCTCATTATGGAACATATTGATTACTAATTGACGATACTAACATAAATAGATTAATGAGAACTGGCTGTGAGTCTATTGCTCGCCTTAACAAGAATAAGGTTCGAAAAAAACTACGACAAAGCGAATCATTATCTCTCTAAGCCCCGTTTTTCACCATCGGATAAGGGGTGAGTAGGGTAGAATGAAAACATCCCAGACTCCTATAAGTTTTTGATTACCCTTAATGATAAGGAAAAAGCTGAAATTTCTACGATAGTGATACTTATTAATGAGAAAAATTGATAATCGAAATTTCAGCAAACATCAATGTCATAACAATTTTTTTGTCGGTAAATTTGTTCATATTAATTTATTTTCAAAACTATTTCAAACATTAACGAAAAGAAAAATGACATCATATAATTCTTGATAACTTCATTTAACAGTGTTACTATTTTGATAATTAATAAGCTAGAAATATCTAATGAAAGGATGCAACATTTAAAAAAGAAGTACCAGGTAGACTATACGTCGTATAACTTTGGAATCCGGCTCTAGGATGGCCATGATGTAATATTTGTAATTACTATTTTCTATTTATTTATTTAATACTACAATATATATTAATGCAAGTGAATATCATATGATCTAATTTTATGCGAGGCAAAAATAAAAATTACATAAATAATTATTTATTTTTCATATATGTACAAAATATATTAAAATTTTTCGCATGGCACGGTAAACGAATGTTCAATAATTATTCGCATTAGCTCAGTTTACACCAGTGATTTCCAAACTTATTATGCCCATGGACCTCTTAAAGTAAAATTCTCATCATTACCCCCCTACATAACTGCAAAATAGAAAAATTATATATCTAATTTTGATGTCTTGAATGGTGAATGTAAAAAATAAAATATTGTGATATTTCAAGTAGTATTTATTGAAATTATTGCCTTTGCTTTAAAATACAAAAACATATTTTATTTCAATGAGATAGGTGAACCTGATTATTTACGTTGGGCTCTATATTTGTGAGTAACATTCTTAAATCTCCACGAGCACTAATTTGCAGTCGGTTTCTTTTTTTCGCCATGAGGTTCATAACTGCACTAAATGAACGTTCTACTAAATAGGAAGACGGGAAAGCAATGAACAGCCTCTGTACAGTGACCCACAATGCAGGATGTAAATTTGGTATCTCTTTTTGTAACCAGAATTTGTGGTATCCTTGTTCAAACATTGGTTTCAGCTACTCATTTCTGGATAATTCAATAAATTGCTCTTGTATTAGTATGGATTCATCTGAGTTTGTGGTTCTGCTTGCAAAGGGGTCTAACATCCAATCGTTAAATATTGTTTCCCCTTTTGTATCAGTTTCCAAACATTTAGCGAATAACAATTCTTGTGAAATTTTTTCTCCTTTCAGAAATCTCAGATAGGCTAAGAGTAATGCTTCGTTTCCTGGCAAAGTTGACTTTTCAAGTTGTATAGAGAATTCAGATGTTTTTAAGTACTCGCATAAATAATTTTCTACGCACTGAGTCATTTCGTCAATCCTTCTTCGTAGTGGATGATTACTCAGTGGAGTTCTTCTTATAATATCGAAAGCTGGTTTATGCAGCACGGTGCGTATTACTTCACTTAAAGCTGGTAGAATATGCTTTACCAATGGTGTACGGTTTTCCGTGCTTTGCAATCAGTAAAGAAATGTTATTAGAAGCACGCAGTCTATCGTCATCTCGCTCAGATGTTGTCGCTAATAGTTGTCGAAATGACGGTGTTTTTAAATATTGTTCTTTGACTGTTTAAAAAAAAGTTAAATCTTTATCTTTTTTGTCGCTATGGACTTTTGTCATATGGTCCTTAAGCTTAGAAGGTTTCATTGATTCGTTCGAGAAAGTTTTATTGCATAGTAGGTACATAGGTAAAGTAATATTTTCTAGTAATGGAATAAAGCCATATTTTAAATATTCAACACTACATTCTCTGCATTTTTTCCTCGACTCACTCATATTGCTTTGTGTAAAAAAACAACACAAATTAAAGAAAATAAAACAAATTATCTCTTTGCGAAAAATTGCATTATTATCAAAAAATACCAATATATAATATTGATAAATAAAACTGTTTTACAAATTAACTTTAACAAAACTATAACTAAGCGTAAATAAATGTAATATATTATGTCAGAAGAAATCTTATGTATTTAAATATACTTACGTAACGTACAATATCTTCGTAATAATACAAAAAATTATACTACTTTTTTTTCAAAACTAGGAAAATTTGTTGAATGCACTACACATCACGCACGGAACAGAACAAAATTGTTAATTGGCACGACTCTTTTACAATGTCATATTTTAGACAAGTTATAACATTTAGCGGCGAGAATCCGTTCCTGTTTAATCCTGCATAAGAAAGACGGCCACGGTCGGCCTGGTTGTAAGGTGGCGTGGCGGGATGGTTGTAATTACTTGTTTCTTTTTATGTAATATATTTATATTTTACTCTAGACGTAAAAATCACTACCAAAATATTTATTGCTATTTATTTTAACTTTCATTATAATGAAAATGTCGCACCCCCAAATTATTTTTTATTTACCACAGAACCCTTCACTTTGAAAATCACTGGTTTACACTAACGTTCATTACAGCGCGATTTAGGTTGATTAGAGATGGAAAATATTATTATCGTTCTATTTCCAAAGCGTATTACTATAGATATAAGCATATCGATATGTGTCAGCCATTGAATCACATCGGCCTTCTTGGAATTTGATGTTGACTTAGGATTATTGATTTTATTGTGGTATCAATGATCAACACAACCTAGGTTCTAAATTGGGAATAAATAATTTATGTCGTCATAATAGTCTCGGGTTTCTGATGGGACTTAATGGTCACCGTACTATTAGTTACTGAAAGTACCTAGCCAAGTGTCATCCACCAATCACGGGATCCTACATACTAATACACTGACATGCTCTATGTACTATACACAAATCGTATCAGTGTAGTAAAAAGTGCAAAGTTATAAAGCGCATGTAAGTAAAAAAATATATTTACTCTTTATGTCACTGCCTTAAATACCATTTTAGAAATTTTGGTAGTTGGTAGTTGAACACGTAAATGAATAGTTCACCTAACTGTCCCACATAATCCAAATGCGTTATTAATATGAAATTTATAAGCCGCAATATAAACCAAATATGACGTCTGACGTTTGGTATTGTGTATTATCTCGAGTTTGATATTCTTTGATATGCGAGGCTTTGGAGTATTCGTGAGACAGTTTCATGGTTTTGAATATTCCGAATGCACATTTGAAATGTTCTTATTTGAGTTGAAATCCCGTACAAGTAACGTGATGCGAAAAGTTTAATGCTGCACCGTCGAGGTTTACAATGCGATTTGATCTAAGACATGTTTAACCCTATGAGCTTAAGGGTATAACATAAGGTGACATATACATTCGTTTACTTTATAGTTTGAATATTAAATGAATTTATCTAATACAAACGGCTTTGTAGACTAGTGGCAAACTCTCTTGGTCTCTAACGTAGCGATCGGATTGGTCTGGTTTCAAGTAAATATTTAGGTTTTTCAATTTAACATTTGAAACCTCTGGCATGGGCGTTTTTTCTTATTTCATGTGATTTACTAATTTGGAAATAGTTGGCACCATGGTTATTATTACTTGTATTCCAAATATTTTAAAAATATGTAAAAAAATATGTTGAATGTTCTCCCTGTTCAATTCCGATGGCCCCAGATTTGAATACCAGAACGGATACTTTCATATGATGGTTTTTCAATTGATTCATAGTTCTATGTTCAAATATAACGCAAATGTATCTGCCGTTCCCTCTCTGCCAATCCAATTCTAGAAGCAGCAGTTTTTTCCTAATTTCTTATAACATCTTTCCATCAAGTTCATCATCGGCCATATGGAGCTGACAAAGCCCAAGAAGAATAAATATTTCGTTCGATATATTGACGAGCTAACAAATAATTGAAATATTCTAGAAAAAATAATTGGTAGTTTTTTGATCAAATGAAAAATGCTTTTAGTACATTCTGAAACGATTTCATTACTGTAACTTTTAGGTCACCGAGAATATTTTATATGACAAACTATCGCATAGAAAACTTTTATATTTTTATTTTTCTTTATCAACTTATTCTTTTATTTTCTGGTGTCACGTATCAACATAACAAAATGGCAATGGAAAAACAGAAATCTACATATTATATTACATCAAATATATGTATAAAGCTAGATAGGACGTTTGCATATTCAGTCAGACAAAACTAAATTCATTCGGATCAATTCTTGCGATTCTGGTAATCACATATAATATAATACTCTTCACCTTATTCTAAACTGAAATCTGTGTTGTTGCTATTAGTAATATATCTAGAACATGACGTCAACCTACCAGGCTTTGACACGACAACTATGATTTTCTTTAAAAATGTTGCATTTTACACTTGAAACAACAATTTCCGAAGAAAATAAAACTGTTGTTGATTATCTTTAATGAATTTTTTGAAAAAATACGTGATTTTATAACAAAGTTTATCTTGTGAAAATACTGTCTTTCTAAGAATGTAACTACGATTTAAAAAAAAACTAACTTCTGTTTCTGAACATTCATTAGGCATCTTCTTTGAAATAAAAACGTAACTTTGAACCAATAATGAGTTGTTGGAATAAAAGCTACTTTTTTCCACATTATAACAACAAACTTAAAAATCAGGTATCGATGTTGTCCAAGAACTATTCCGTAAACAATATTTGATGTTTCTTGTGAATGAATAACTTTGTAAGTGAATAACTGTTTTTCAATCAATGATAATTCAACAAACTCACTCAATATTAACTTGATGCCAATTTGATTTTGGTCTTGTCAAGAGTTGGACTCTTATTCTATTGGAGCTAGGTAGAGCTCTTATTGCTATCTTATTATAGAGACCGGCTATGTTGTGCATAGATGGGCAACTGGAATTATTTCATATCTTATTTTAAATGAGACAAAAAAACTGCCGGTCCTTGAAATACAATCAGTAAGTAATTCAATTTTGAATTTGATAAAAGAATCAATCCATTCTGTTGTTACAGGGTGTGGACAAGTTGCAATGGATTGTCGGTCGTTTATAGCAGTTATTATCGAGTTTATATTATCATACTAAAATATCACAAAACGATGAAGGTTTTTAAATTATCAATATTTGGATGTACCAGAGATGCAGGTGTTAGACGAAGTGCATATTGCATCAACCGCGACATAGTGCATTGCCGTAGTTCAGTGTAAAGATCGGCGTACACCAGTCGTTAACACAAAACCAATTCCAGCCATAATCCTTCAGGTATCTTACATGTTTTATTATTTCAGGTACTGCAAACAAAAGATCACGTAGAGTTTTCAAAAAAATGACATTTCAAAATAAAATAAAAATTCAAAGCGGTATGCTATTTCAATTCTAAATCTGGACTTGGTCAAAATTTTCAAAAAGCTGTCTTACACCACTGTGTCTTTTACCGATTCATATATAACTTGTAAAATGTGTTTCGTTTTCAGGAATTGAAAATTTGTGTAAATTATCGAACAATGTACTTATATTTTTAGTCAGTTGCTACGAAGACACATTAAAACTGGACAGGGCACATGGCGCGGCTGCTTTTCAACCCAACATATTGCTCCTTCCAACCAGTGTTATGCAAGACATGGGACTTTGTTCTGGTAATTTTTTTATCATTAAGTTCAGAATTTGCTCCGCAATACTGCGAAAAAAGCAACTGTAATGTTAATTAAAAATAAAAATATAGAATTTCATACGGGAATTCCCGAATGTGACGGAGAAATGGTGAAATATAACAGTTGTGTATGTATAATTTTCGATTAATGTTTGAATTCTATTGTATCAAATAAATTGAATTTTATATTGTGTGTTCATTTATGAGTTTTTCAGATTATTAAGATAGGTTTCTCATAACACTTGAGAACCCCATTTTAGGAGTCATAGACAGTACCGGATATGGAACTCGCAGCAGATTTATGTTGCCGCAACTCAGATTCCGTGAAATGTCATACCATAAAGCCACAACTACTTCAAGTTTTAGAGTAAAATCGGGAATGTCTGTATTAAATTTTTATTTCACTGGCAAAAACTGAGTGTACACCAGCTGATGTAGCAATTCGGGAAAAAGAGGGAAGTCTTTAGCAATAAATAAGCAATCGAGATTTTTTCATTTAGCAAGTCTCGTTACAGTGCCATAGATAAAACTTGAGAATAGCATATAAGAATACATGCTTTGCAAAATCACTATAAACTCATAATCAATGACAATTCATTTTCGTGTATACGTTTACAGAGGATTTAAAAAAAAATATTGTTTCATAATCTGCAAAACTTTTAATCTCTTTTTATTCGATGTCTACTCGCAATGTCTGCTCCAAGCATATGGTCTCCAAATGGAGGTATCTCAACAGAATTTTTCTATGAGAACTGCTCATTACTCAGTTGCTCAACCTGTCTTTTTTTTTTGAAGAGATTAGGGATAGAAGGATAGGGCTGGGCTAGTGGTTAGCCTAATCTCTTTCGCTATCGCTACGCCCCGTGAGGATCGGATGGGTGGGAGAGAGTTTTAGACATCACAAGCACTCAGACTACGAACAGAAATTCATAAGTCGATTCAAAGATCAAATTATGAACATCGTCCGCACCTGGAATTGAACCCGAGACATCTGTAACTGTAGCCAACGACGTTACCAACTGCGCCACGATTACATATTTACAACTATATTAGCTATATATACAACTGGTGTTTTTATGTTGTACTTTTTCGCCAGTGCTCAGCCAGTTAAACGACAGGTGTACTTTCAAAAGGGATTTTGAGTCAATGAATGATAAATACATATTTTTTTCACTGTTATTCCATTAAACAGGGATTAAGCAATGTAACCAACTGAAAATAAAATAGTTAATATTGTACAAAGGATAAAATAATAGAAGTTTACAAAAAAATGCCAATTGTCCCAGTGGTCGGCCCCCAAAATCCAATGGTCGGCCTATCATTTCCCAGTGTTCAGCCATCACTATGAAACTTCATGAATATCGAAGAAATAATCGGCTAATAGTAGACAGAACAATAAAAAACATATTGATGCAAAGCATGACAATATAAAGTATATTTTGTTAGCGATCCCCATACAACATGAATTTGTCGAAACTAACGAAGTAAAATTGTGCTTTTTTTAATTGCATATTGCATCATATAGGTCAGTATAGTACAGATATACATTGGCAAGTGGCAAGACTAACTACACGAATTAAAAAAAAATCTTTTTTTATACATATCCGCTATATTTAACTTTTAAGCTCAAAAGGTCGACTAATGGCGACGGCTGACTTTAGGAACAAGCACCCTATAATGACTTGATTGAACAGTTTATGTAGTTTTGAATTATCTGTAGACGATTTTTAGAAAAAAACGTTAGAACTTCTTTGAAATTAAAACAAGTGTATTGGAGAAGAATGCCATAAGCTTAAAATGAAAAATATTCGTGCTGGATGTTATTATCATTGTTTGAAAATCGTTTGATTTTTTACGTAATTCATATTTAGAATATTTATTTTAAATGCATTTATCTTGTATATTATTCTTGTGTTCCACAAAGGATGAACGGTAAACAGTATTAAATATATTGCGTTATTCATTAAAATTACTTATATCCAAGTCAAAATAAACGGCAAACAATATTTACGTACAAAGCAACACCGCCAAAAGGAAATATTATTAAAGCAATAAGCGCCGTATTAATTTTAACAATTCTGTGAGTCGTCCTTCCATTGAAGTGGATTTCAGTTTACGTTAATAAATCACGAACAAACTAAAATATTATAAACATTTCAGCGGGAAAATTACATACGATTCTGTTCGTGTAAACAGCGATTGCAGAGAAACATCTGTATGAATATTTGTTGCTAATTTTAAGTACATTCTTAACAACTCAAAGGGACACGTGAATCTTTAAAACTATTTTCGCGCAATTTTGATGAAAGTAATTGCTTACTTTTATAACTGACTGTACAATCATTCTTGATACATCTTCTTCAACTTTCTTTCCATTAATACACACTGCATAATCTTGTATCATTTACTATGCTGTCCACCCAACTCTTGCGGGGACGGCGTGTCCCTGCCAGATAACCATTAAATACCATATGGACAATGGATCTGATCACGTGACCTGGTCATCTCAGTCTCTCTGCCTCTCGCTCTCATCACATTGAAGGTTTTTTTGTTTTGGGAAAATTGTTATTCTCTTGGTATATTCAATTATAATTTTTCTTTTGAAAAACCCCATAAAAAGAAGTTTGGGAATGAATAGTAGAATTACACTTAATATAATTAAAAAAAACAGAACAACAAAACATTCATATGTACGTCTTTCAGCAAAAATAATTAAAGAAAATTAATAAAAATACACATGTAGTAACCATCATTCGGGGAAATGTTTTTATTATCTTCCATTGTGATTAAGTCGGACTCAGTCATCTGCCTCGAAACTATGCTCGTTATTTCTGTTAATTATATTTAAATAGTGATTAAGCGCTATTATACTCAGTGAATATTTTTAGAAAAATAATTTTTTGATATTGGAAATTATTTATCACATTTCATTTCAAAAATCTTTATAAAACAGTTATTTTAAATCAATTTTCAATGTTCAATCAAATTGCTGAAACGGTAAATTAATCTACACCGTACGATGCTTTAGTTTTCATCAATGTATAATAAAATCTATCGTATTTTTCTTCGCTCCCACAATTTTTTTTATTCTGACATTGATACTCATTTAAAAGAATGACCTCACTTTTGAATCCCTTTTATATGAAAGACACAGATCTTCCTTCAAAATTGGTATACCTTATTGTCGTAAGCCTTTCAGAATAAAAATCTGGATTCATCGCCCAATACCCGAATTATCAAAGCTGGGTTGGTAAATAAGCAAATTAAATAAAGTAAACCAGAATACATATCAGGGAAATCTATTTATTTCAACCTATCAATATTATCTAGTAACAAAACTTGTTCATAGATGCCACTGAAAATATTTAAAAAATTTGCTCAATGTCTACGTTATTACTTAAAATCTTATCATGTAGTAAGCTTGAAAGCCTTTTCAAAGAGGCAAATAATGTGTGACAGAATTATACCACAATCAGTAGAATAAAAATGATATGAATTTAAATTTTATTTTAATTAAATATTATTTGGTTTTACATGAGCCTGAAGATAGCACAACGAATGTCTACTTTAACAGGAGTGTAATTATCGAACGCCCATGTCGCATACCTCTCGTGATGGGCGGTTAAAGGATTAAACCAATAGAGGTAATAACCTATAGTTAATCTGAAGGGTTCTACAAATCTCTAAGAACCCGGAGTCCCTGAAATGGAATAATTAATACGGATGATACGGGCAAAATAATATTGGCTTGCTGTTGCTCGACTAATATTGTTTGTGTGCCACGTTAAACCGCAAAGAATGACCACACTAGATTAGTCTAGGGTGGTAAAGCTGAATCCGACTAATTGGTCTACCAACTTGCCAATATTGCCGTCCAATACAAACAAACACAGTGATGCGCAACACCGACAGTTGAGTCAATATAATTAGCAATTCATTGGTAGAATTAAAATATGCATTTGGCACTTTTAAGATGTATACAATATAATTTAAGACATCGACTGAGGTTGCTTGATGGAGTTTCAATATCAAATTTGAATTATTGATATTTTGGACACTTCCATGTATTTTGTTACTCGGGTTTCGTCTTTCAGCATCTTCAGGCATTCGAGCGCACGAATGGACTCGAATTGACAGACAGTAAACAGTGTCTAACGTTTATATAGAAGATACAAATACGACAAATATTATTTACGAGATAAAATATTATAAGTTTAGGATCCACACTGATACCTGAGTTAAAATTTCGAGAATCGCCTTAATCCTTATTTTGTAAACAACGCATTAACAGAGTGGCGAATTGCCGCTTTCCAATTAATATTAGAATTACCAGTGATTTTACAATTATTATAGCATTGTGGGTTTCGACGGGATGCAATTCGACGAAAGGATAAATATATACAATCATTCCCCATTTAATAGCTTCTGTTAGGTGATTCAACATATAGGAATGATGGGGTTAAATTGTTGCATCAAAACATGGGGGATCATAAATTATTTTACCAAGAAATTTTGGAAATCTATAGAGCCCAGTTAAATTCCTTGCTAATTCTGAAAACACAGCCGAATCTTCCAAACTCCCCGTTGCTGTATCCCAACAGAAGCTATTCGGGATAAAGTAAACGAACTGAAAACTATTAAAATAATTCATTAAAAAAGATTTACATTTTAATTTTATAAACTCGTTACAGACAAATAAATGAAGACAAATATTACATATTTTAAAAATAAAATATAACGTTTTTGTACTACTTTCACATGTTTATAATGATCAGAAACGGTTTCGTTTAAAGCGAGCAATATCAACTGATAATTCTCACTGTATTACCAACGAAAAGGGTACAAATTAAACTAAGTTTTATTTTTAAAATATAATGCTTTTCCACCAAGAATTGATTGTATTAATCTTAAATTTGATTTATTGAGATGAAAACACGTATTATAAACGATATCAGAGATTTCCTAATTTATTTGCCGTTTAAAGTCTATTAACTATATGCTGCCATACCAAATTTAAATAATGATTAGTAAAGTTTAAATGTGATTTCACGCACTGTCTGTTTCCCAACATAAATTTTGACAGGTGGCACCACCATTTGCTAATTTTTAATATAATTATATTAGGGAAAAAATATCAAAGTGTTCGGTTTTACAAGAAGTATCGAATATTATCGATTTCAATTTGAAAATTCTTGTAGAATGAAAAATATTGTTTTTTCTTCCTCTATTATTATGAATAACGTCTTTTGAAAGAGAACATCTTTTATTTCTTCTTACATTAATAATGTGATATTATTTAATTAAAAACAACTTCATTTTCATCCTCAGACAAGAAAACAGAAAACTTAAGCATATACCTACTGATATGATTTTAAAGATCAAAAATCACAAAAATGCACACAACGATTGATAAAATGTATTTTTTTAATCACCTCCACTCCAAAAGTGATGCATATGGAATCCTTATAATGCATCTTTAAGATCAATAAAGTTTTTTTACTAGAACTGGTTACTTGTCACTCACTTTTTTGGGGAGTGTAAGTATATTTTTAGAATTAGAGAGGGCTACAGACCTCCAAAATTTTGAATATACATCTATAAATTGATTGATTTTTTGTACTGAAGTCAAGCTTGAGTAGTAAACGTGTAAATTATTAGTAAGTACAAAATTAGCATATTTTTAAGTACATATAATAAAAACATTACAACAGTGAAGTAAACTTTAAATTAATTTAAAAGTTCTCAATGTATTTAATAGTGTTTGAATTTCAAAAGGTTCAGTACCACTTTTTTTCTCGATTAAAACGCTGTTCAATATTTTAGCACGTAGAGATTTGAAAAAAAACCGTCGTCGTGAACGTAATAAAAAAACGGAGACTGCTAACTGCAGTTTTACGCTAACAGTTAATTCGCAATTTTTAATTATAGAACCCACCAACACACTATGAAACGAATATAAAAACGTTATTAAACGTAATAAACTTGCTTTGAAATTGTTTTGCGCGTTAAAGTGTTTTTTATAATTATCTGTGGCAAATGAACCTTATAGCCGTCATGGTACATCGACATTATAGTTCAAAACGCCATTGATTATATTAACACGCCCACGTATTATATTAATTTAGTACAATTCGCTATTTTCTACATATTAAAAATGTTATATTTTAGAACGTTTTTCAAATGAAGACTTAATTCGGCAACCCTTTCTAAGACCACCGCGCGAGTTTTTCACAAGAAAAAGCTTTGCTGGTTTATTTTACTATTTCAAAAACAATAGAATGTTTCCATAAGTGAGTTTTCCATAATATTGGAAAGTTTTCCTTTCTTCGTTAAACAACATGTTGTTTTACATTATGACACGGTTTTATACAACCCTATATTAAGTATCTTGTGAGACTCAATAATTTCTGGAAACAATTTAAACCACGTCTAAGCATCTTGGAATACTTGAGGAAGCTAGTATATTTGAAAACTTAATAGATATCTTTACCGAGTAGTATTGTATTCAAGATAGCTTCAGATATATTTGTCAATGACGTACGAATATTAAATGTATGATTCAAGTTGGTTGAAGATTCGTAGAACGTGTTTTATAGATATGGTTGTGAGAAGAAAATAAAATGTGGAACATTTCTTTGAGTTAATTTAGATATCTTACTTAAAGTAAGTACTGCAAAATCACATGTAACTTGCGAGAAAACGTTCATTTTGGGAAAGCTATTTGATCTGCTATACAATTTCCTACGTGATAAATGTGGCGTTCGTCGTGTACGGTTACGTGGTTAAGGGTAAATAAAAATTGTGGAATTGGTACAAAAACAATCTGATTAATTTTTAGAATCATATTTTATTAACACAAAAAGAATTCTCAAATGTTCATTTAAAGCTACTTTTAAATGAGCCTTTGCTACTTATATGGAAAAATAAGATCTATGGTTATACTGACAGAAGGCATTAAGGCATAAAAAAATATCTTAGATAATCACATTTAAATCATTATTTTTTAAAAAACAAAACACAATTCATTTGTACTACTTCCACATATTTCGATGAGCGAAACATGTGGAAGTAGTATAAATGAATTGTGTTTTATTTTTTAAAATATAATGTCTTTCCACCAAGAATTGACAGTTAACACCATAAGAGTGATTAGTAAATCATTATTGTTTTTTCAAAGTCCTCTCTCTCCCAAATACACTTGTTTGTGATTGAAAAAGATTTATTGTTCATTATGTAGAATAAGCTTTTTATTGATTGATTTGGCATTTACTTAGTAGAACTCCATTATAATAGAATAAAATATCAATGAATTTAGTTCTAGAAAATGTAGAACTACATGCATTGATATTTTTCCTATATTTTGTCATTTCATGAAAGAACAAAATAACAGTATGAATTAATTCTGTAATACAAAGGAGCCCAACCTTTGGAGCCTTGGGAGCTACTTTTCAATTTTTTCAGTTTTTTCCTTTCTTCAAACTTAAAAATGTTTATTTTAAATGCAAAGTATTATTAAGTATGTGCTTACAAAATAATTGAAATTTAGTATTTTCGTACATTTTTAACATAGTATTTATTATAATTTTTATTATAGGTATACATACATAGCATATATTTAATATATTTTTTTCGAAATTCACCGACGTTTTCGGGATCGATCAAATTTTGCTTTGGCCGGTTGGGAATCCTTGCTATATCCCATGATATCGTGCATTTTATCAGTGTGTAGAGGCGTTAAATTGCATACATTTTTATAGAAATCATAAAAAACGGACTTTATGCGTTTTGTCAGTTTACCGTCGACATATTTTATGAATATTATATCAATAACTCTGTCACCACTGAATGTGTCTTTGAAGTTGACGTTTCCCATTATGTTGCAGTGGTATTATATAATAATATAATATGAGGGTTGAATCTCCGATTGGGAACATGTATAAAATATACCTTTTCAATCAACTTTGATTCAAGGGATTGGGCTGGGATTTCAAATTCCCAAAGTTTGTTTGTTTATTCCTAGTTCAAATGTGAATCAAAGTTATCGCATTAAATAATTTATATTCAAATAAAATTAACGATATTAGAGCATGTGAGTTGATATAGTGTCTTTCTCCTCTAAATTAATATATTTTACAGTATTACAAATCCATTTTAAGGAGTTAAATGTCAATTATTGGTGGAAAACACAATCTGTTTTGTACTACTTTCACATACTTCGCGAGCATTATTAACCGATTAGTTGATAATGCTCGTTATGAGCGAAACCATCCTGGTCACTATAAATATATGAAAGTAGTAAACAACAAATTGTGTTTTATTTAAAAAACATAATGCTTTTCCATCAAGAATAATACATAAAAAGTGATTATGGAAGCGTGTACGGTAAAGCTTATTATTATTATAAATGCACAAAAATTTGTCCAAGTATAGTTCCGACTATGGTGCGATGCTAGAATAGCTAATTACTAATACTTACATTTCTCGATTCATTAAACGGTGCACTATTTTCACCTTATTTTACCAAGTTAATACCAATTCAATACATTACACTATAAAATTGAATATGTATTTAAACTTACGAAATAGCTACTACTTACTAAATTCGTTGTGAGATTAGTTATAAGTTAAAAAAAGTCAAATAATATACTAATTTATTTTCGATGAACGAAAGTTGATTTTGAAGTGACCTAATTAAGTTTACGAAATATTATGATACATTTGAAAAGATAAATAATTCTCTTGATAAAATTTACTCAGTCTCAAAGGGGCGTTTTGTTATAACTCATGTTCTTCCAAAACACAAGTCGTGATTGGAATATATTTCGGCCTGAATTCTATTTACTAGTCACATCTAGCACCTAAATACTAATTATTACCGGAACCTCGCAAACTTTTGGGCATAATTGATGTTTCTAGCCAACCCTAAAATTCCCAATCAGCGGTACTTTAGCGAACCATTCGCGAAGAGGGTGTTAGGTGCAACTCCCGCTTGGAGAGCTACTTAATAAGGGTTTATTTTTGGAAGAAATTAAGGGTTTCCTTGGTTTTTGGTCAAAGTATTTTGTGAGGAATTTTATGGAGAATCCTGCTGCTTATTCGCGGCCTATTAATAAAGTTAGTTGCATGTTTAAAATAAAATCAATACAAATTTCATGAGATTAGAATAAATAACCACGCCTATAGCAACGTGGTCAACGTCGTTGCCTTCGGTTGCAGTGCCTACGAGTTCAAATCCCTGTACGGACAGTTTAATAAATCATTTTTTCAATCGATTTATGGACTGTGTGTGCGAATAGGCAACCGAACTAAGTAGTGTCCTATCCTCATCTTTCGCCGTAAAAGAAGTGAACAACATTCATTTAATGTAAAAACAACGTACTACTAGTAGTCAATACGGTTCATATATTAGGAACGTACATAATAATAATATATCGAATTGATCAAATCAATTTGCAGGTGTCAACTATTTGCGTACTAATTCTGCGTCTAAATAAATTGAAAACTTTTCGATAAAACATAATTTCAACAAATTAATTATTATCAACGATAACAACAGCTCATCTTTTTGGTTGAACTTAGTTATAATATTACTTGACATGAGCGGTAAAAATTACGAAAGTTTAATTACCATGCTATGACGATTACTGTTAGTCATTTTCCCTCATAGCTTTTCAACTTCTGTAAACAAAAAAATCTCTTAGTTTTCAATGGTCCACTTAACATTACGTAAAGATAATATATCTAGTTAAATATAGTTCTTGTTATTATTTTTGTTTATTGTTATGGTTGTACAATTCTGTCACTGGGGAAAGTAAACTGTTGCAAACTTGAACTCTATGCGGAGTTATAAGTAAAACTGTTAACTGTTCCGGTCGACAAATTAAATTCATTCAAAATATTGACAGCACAACAATTATTGTGTATTAAAGTAAAGTTGTGTAATAAATACATACATTTTGACCAAAATGTCATCACATTGTATTGTATTTCTATGAGATGAGAAAATGAGATAGAGTGTAACCCATGGGGAAAGCGATTTTTTGAGATCCAGTCATTTAAAATGTCTGAACTGTGAGGAAGAAAATATTACATTCAAATAGTCAAATAAATAAAAATTATTATAGACAATTGTGAATGTTTCAAATTTGAGGACCATGGCATCTGAGTGACACGAGTTAAGAAGAGTGGAATAAATTCACATTGGTTGTTGGTTTTAAGAATAATAATAATGTTAAAGTGGTTTGTTATTTCTTCTCCTTAATTGCAATATTAAGACAATAAAATGATATTTGACTGCCTTTATAACATACTAGCAGGTTTGTTTTGATGTGAAACATATAATCACAATTTTGACATATAAATATTGTGTTGAAAAAGTTGTCTTTTGGTTTAGTAAAACCGAATATTAATTTTTGCGCGCTCTGTCGTCTTGTAAATACACGTTTATTACGATCAGAGCACCTATTCTAAAAACATGCGGATTCAAAAGTGTTGCATTTTCAGTGACATAAAAACGTTTTATGTCTGAGGGTAATAATTCGAATCACGTGCATTCATTGTTCAGCAGTTATTAATTTTAAAATATTTGAACAGTACACTGTTTGATTGTATGTGGTTGATATACCAGTATTCAGAATCGTTTTATTGAAAACTATTATTTTTGGATGTAAACCTCTCACCGATTTGATTAGGTCAATTGATAGCACAATGTAATAATTAAATATTTATGTTGTGTTTTCATCTGTCTGTATTTATGTAGCCGATCTCGAGGTGGGTTACAACTAAACGTTTCGCATTATATCAGAGTGGTTTTATAATTTTGAACTTACGATGGTAAGAGTCAAAACGAGCGTCGAATCTTTCAAAGGATTTTGCAATTAAAACTTTGCTGCCTTTTGGGAAAACGACTTTTAAACTTTACTGCGTTTTTCCACTCTGAATCGGTTCAATTCCCGTCCCAGTTCCGACCCAATAGAGATTTCGAATAAACATTGGGGAAATAAATAACCTCTTCTGTCTTATATTGCATGGCCTTAAATATTTCATACGTTGTGTTATAAATTCCCATTTTAATTCAGTTACTCTCAGGTGCAAATACACATTTAAATGTTACCTTTGATTCCGTGTTTTTACATGATCGATTGATTTGGAATGTGCAATTAAAATATAGCATCACTTGTCCGGAAAAATTGACGGAAAATAACTTAATTTGACGAATTTATGGTTAAAAATAAATAAATTTCAAAGCATTTTATTTCAGTAGTCGTTGTATACAGTACAACACTGAGCAAAAAAATATAATCGTCGACACATCTAAAGAAAAATATGAAGTTTGTTAAAAGTTATTTGAAACGCGTTTTAATTGATTATTTTATTCTTTTATTGCGACTTTTTTCGGTGTTGTTACTAAAAGTTTAATTAAAATACATCACTTTATGTATTTACAATATGGAATCAAGAATGAATATATTGGTAAGAAACTATTTGATTTAAAAACCATAGATTATTTGTATGAAGCATTGTAAGATTATAATAATTGAAAAAAAGACATTTCTAAGATGTAGCTTATGTCAGATTGCTCATGATAATCTAAATATGGTCTATGGATAAAACTCAGAAAAATAGTAACATATCCTTTTCAATTGAAAATTGAATATGAACGTCGGATCTTAGATGTCTTTTTCATGATCTGAAACGACTTTTGGATCTCTTTTCAAGTCAAGGATATTTCTTTGCGGATTTGCAAGCAAAGAATATACTTTGCAAGGGCTTTGGAAATGCAAAACTGGTCAAATGTGTCCTCGAAGTTTCTAAACAAGTCCCAAACTGGGGTAAGTACATATTTTATTATTTTTATGGTAAAAATGGTGCATTTGTTGGTTTGCTGTAAAAGAGAAAACAAACACCATTATTGGCCAAATAATAGTTAGCCTTTACATGGCATTAAAATAAATTTATCGCGGTTTATTCTTTTTGAAACATTTAAATATTTACATTTTGTTGACCGTGGTAAATTACAAGCGAATAGACTATTTGAACCAATGAGAAATGAACTGAGTCAACTGACATTTTATAAAAAAAATAAGTATGTTTTTGTATTCTACATGTCATAGAGTGTCATTAAAATGAAGTAAATACAGGCTGCAAAAGTAATTTATTCCGTGAAAAGTAACGTAACGACCCGGGTTTGGCCTTTCGGCATCTTCAGGCATTCGAGTACCCGAATGAACTCGATCTGACATGTATAAAATTTCAAACAATTCAAATTCAAATTTGATATTGAAATTCCATTAAGCACCTTGAGTCGATATCTTAAAGTGTAAATTAATTTCAATAGTTAATTAAACTTAAGCTTTCAATAAAAAAATTTCACCATTTTATCACTTGACCCACTTCACCGAGTGGCTCGAGGGCTCATTTTATGTTATGTTTTTTTTTATCCATGTCCGCTCCCAACGTGGAGCATATGGCCTCCTAATGGAGGTATCTCAACAGAATTTTTCTATGAGAAATTCTTGTTACTCAGTTGCTCAACTTCTCTTTTTTGAAGAGAGTAGGGATACAAGGATATTTCTAGGAAAGGACTAGTGGTTAGCTGATCGCTCTCGCTTCGCCCCGTGAGAATCGGATAGGTGGGAGGGAATTTTTTTGATTTGTTATGATTACGTAACTATAATCCATCGAACTATCTCATTTTGTAAGTCTACTTTTCGGTTCAATAAAATAGCACAGTGGGCAGGAATTATTGGAAATCCTTGCATAACCTTATGATTACTTATACTATATTACCTACAGCGCCATGTTCGTAACCATATAAAAAATGCTTAACACAGCATAAAAGCGTAGTTTCGTTATATAAAGAAAAAAATCTTATTACTACCATTTTTTATTAAGTTATTTTAATTTTGATACTTGGTTTTAAAGGCTTAGTCAGTTTTTTATGTTTAATTTAATACGATAGTAAAATTGAGACGGTTTTTTTTTCATTCTGTTTATAAAGCGCCAGGTGAATCTTATGTTATGGTACAAACATTTTTGCATAAACAATGAAAAGCAAAATGTTTTTTTTCATTATAATTTGTGGTTTGAATCTTGAAAAATTAATATCAATAATATTGGGAGTACAGTTTTTTTGATAAAAAATATACATAACAAGCAAATAGTGGAATTTAATCACAAACAGATTTGTATATGTGACTTTATGTAAAAAAATCACACGTTGAAGAAAAATTGTCAGTTCTCAGTTTCGATTGATTTTTTTGATCGAAGTGTCAAAACTAGAACTCAAACGTATGGTAGTTAAATGGATTACGATGGCAGCCATAGACTGTTGCTATTAACCCACGGTAATCTATTTAACTTTACTGAAATGTCAAAGAACTTAGTCGTTTTTGAAACCAAATCAACAAGCACACTCATGCAGTAAAAAAATATTTTTACTTTTGATGTTTGTCACACCATAATATTCAAAAATAAAAATTGAATGCGATAACGTGACCAATGGAAAAACAACCATACTTTTTTATATATGAATACTAGTGAGTACCCAGCATGCGTTGCAATGCAACGTTTCCATCTGGTGCGTACACGAATAAGTCAGAAGAATTTTACGAGATGTCGCTGTTTTTATGGGTGGTTGCACAACAACTAACCAAAGTTTCATCAAAATCGGAGGAATGGTAAAGGAACGCATAAAAGACAAACAAACAAACAGACAAACATTCATTTTTATATAAAATATATAGATATAATCTAAATAAAGTGAAATTACTTGATATACTTAACTATTTGATAGATCTCCTTTTAAGAAACCGCACCTTGTTGGTTATCAAAGAAACTATAGAAATGTAGACAATATCATTGTCATTATGATATGTGTTAATAATAATTTTATAATACAATATTTTATAAAATTATTGGTAGAAATTAATAATTATTTTCGAGACTTTTCATCTTCACAGATCTGAAAAACTCTTAAAACCTCTTTTGCATTACCCCAAATTGTTTGAGAAGCACTTGGAATATCATTTATTTACCTATATGTATGTTCACAATTTTACAAAACTGTTATTACACTTATGTACAAACATACGTTTGACAGCTACTAGTCCTAAATTGATTACTTTAGTTCCAAATTCGGCCGGTGGTCAAAATAAAATGGTCCATCTTTGGTTAGATTTGATCAATTCAAAATCATTTACACATTTTTCTCATAATCTTTAGCATTATCTTTGACAGTATTGGGTACATTTGAGAAGTTTATTATACCTATTGACAATCACAAAAGTTATCAATACGAAGACTATTATATATGAATCAAAAAACAAAGAATACTACAAGACTTTAGAGGGTTGTATCTGTGACAATTTTCAATAAAATATTATGCGACCCTCACAGATATTCAGTGACCATAATCTCCTCCCTTATAAGCGGTTTTACAGTGGCAGGTCCCGCCGAAGCCCGTCCTTACATAACGTATGGACAACATTGTGCGAAATGGATATTAGATATTTTATCCAGGGTATACGTATACCCGATTCGATTTTATCCAAAGGTATTATATCTTATGGGGCGAAAAAAGGTCAAATTATAACCGCTTGAATCGATGAAATAATTTTGAAAAAAAATGCATTTTTACACTGTCGTGAACATTCTATTTTATATGTTTAGATAATAAAAACCTATATATGCCTTTGAATTGAGCAGTATTTTACTTTTCGGTACTGTCGTTACAAGCTTATCATTTATTTATAGCATATTTTGGTAAACGGTACAAAAAAATATTCGATGAAAAAAACTTTTCGATCAAATAATTAGGGGTCGCAAAAATAATGTTACCGAAACCGGGATCACAGTATATTAGCTGTTCTTTCAATATCGGTTTTCAAAATTAAAAATGTCGGTATTCTTAAATTAACAAGCGATGCATCTGCGAGGGCTTTTTCTGCAGCTGGGCTGATTTTCACGAAGGTCCCATTGAGATTGACAGATTCCAACGTTGATGAACTAGCCTTTGTAAGGTTCATATTTCAATTTGAAGAAGCAGCAAACGCACAGTATTGACGCAAATCAACATTATATATATACGAAAAAGGTTGTTTTTAAATATCAGTATTATCATTAACTGGTATTACATAATATTACGAGTGAGTACCCAGCATGCGTTGCAATACCACTCAAAGAAAGAAAGGGTTTGTGTTTTAATTTTGTTTATTGGAGTGCTTTTGGATTAGAAGTCTGTACAGGCCGAAATTTCTTAAAATTACCCGGTCCAAGCCCAAGTCTAATATCACGCTTGTTGCCCGAACCTAATCCGAATATCAGATTTATTTTTCTCTGTCCGAAAAAAGCCCGATTTTTTTTCAATTCGATTCATTTATACTTTTCAAACAATATAGTATGTTATTGTTTCCATATTTCCAACATATTCATAGCACATGTGCAATAAATTATTTAAGTTATGAATATTATTGCCTTATGGCTGACTCATTACCCGAACATAGTACGAAATATTTTTCTTAAACTTGAATTCCTTACCCGGGCTTGGTCCGAGCCCGAATCGAATTGTCTTACCCACCCGAGCCTGGCCCACGTGCAGACCTCTATTTTGGATACACAATACTTTTCCGTTTGGTACGTATGCAAATAAACCAAAAGGTTTTTCCGAGATGTCCTGTTTGTACTATTTGATTTTTTTATAGATTTTAAAATTTATTTTTTAGAAACCATCACGTGTGTGCGAACAACAACTCTACCAAGTTTTATCGAAATCGGATGAATGGTAAAGGAATGCATGGAGGACAAAAAAACAAATTAATTTGTATATATTTAGATGTACCGGTTTCGACATTAGATTCGTCCGGTGTGGTAAATATTTGTTGTAAAATAATGTATGTATAATAAGCATGTCCCTGAGCAAGATTGTTAATATTTTAATTTAGCTAAATAACTGTATTCAAATTCTCATTCTTCCTCGGTTGTTTATAACCTAGCCGCCATAAAAAATCTTTTGAATGGTCATGTGCTTTATGTTTTGATTATGAAATCTTGGACGTGAATGTTTGTTATGTGTTTTTGCATGTGGTTAATGTCGAGGATTTTTTTAAATTTGCCTATATATGTATGAATCTATTAAAAATCTTATGACTCGTAAAATCATCTATAAATGTACTTATGTCCACTCCCAACGTGGAGCATATGGTCTCCTAATAGAGGTATCTCAAAAGAATTTTTCTATGAAAACTGCTTGTTACTCAGTTGCTCAACCTCTCTTTTTTCGAAGGGAGTAGGGATAGAAGGATAGGGCTAAGATATCACTAGTGGTTATCTGATTGCTCTCACTACGCCCTGTAAGGATTGGAAGACTGTGAGGGAGTTTTGCACATGGCAAACATTCATGACTACGAACAAAAATCCATAAATCGATTGAGAGATCAATTTATGAAACTATCGACTTTACCAACTGCGCGACTACTTTCATAATATGTTTAAAAATTAAACACTTTTTTTGTACTAATTCTTCAATTTACTATCAAATAAAAGATTGACAATTAATGCTAGTGGTAGTGAAGTCAGGATTGATAATTTGATAAAATTATAGAATAAATGCAAAAAATAAATATTTTTATTAATATGAATGAAACATAAACAAGTGTCATTTAAAATTAATCGGATGTCATATTTTATATACGATTTATATAACTGATGGGAGGGTATGAAAGCATTGGAGACTTATCTGATAATCAAATAACCTATGTATGAATTTGTCCGTTTGAGTATCCTATATCATATTGCGAAACCGAATATAACGAATGCCCACGCGGCTACGATGATTTGATTACAAAGAGAAAAATTAAAAGGGTCCGGAGGCTTTCATGTCACCATACATCCATAGAGACTAAACATACTATTAAAGATTAAAATTCATCATTTTTATAATGTATTCATAAAAGGATTCGAGCATTCCCGCTATTAAGTAATATTCATAATAACACTGGTAAAAGTAGTCTCTGTAACAAGGCTTCCAAAATATGCAAGATCCAATTAAATTTACATAAAAGATATTTATTACAATAGACGAAAATTACATAATAGTAGAAATGTATTATTTAAGCAAAAAAGTAGTTTTGTTTATTAGGAATTATGTAATACATATATTTTTTCAATATTAAACTGTACAAATCATGTATTTTAACGTATATTTTAGAAGACGACATTTAAATAGAAAAACAGAACTTTATAAAAAATGTTTTTAATATGAAAAGAATGTAAGAGTTCTCAATTTTAAGACGTTTGAAATTTTTGATGAAATACTTCGATAATAAGATTTTCTTATAGAATTTTTATGTAGCGTATATTTTTTTTCATTAAAATTGTCTTTGCTTAAAACGTTAAACGTTATTAAAGTGAGTAGCTCTTATGAAAACCTTTTTATAATATTATTACTTGAGAGGATAATGACAGAACTCTAATCGTTTTTCTAAGCATTCGGTAAAATAACGAAACACCATTTTAGTTGTATAATATCAATATTAACCTATTAAATATACATATTGATATTATAAGCTTTAATATACCCAAGTCAACTGGTATCTGATATCCAATCTTAATTTGTCTTATGAATGCTTTCGGGGTCTACCTGTATGTCACTCGTAACCACAAAGATTAATTAGGTATAGGAAAATAATTTTGTATCGGAACCATGTACCAATTCTGCAGTTGAGTGATCTGTGACAATACTACCTGTATTAGGCAAAAGATTTTCGGAGAATTTTTACCCAACCTGTAAGAATGTTTCCTAGTGGCGTTTCAATAAGATATTATAAGTAGATCCACATTATTAAAAAATATACACTAACGGAATGAAAATGAAGTTCGTATAGAAGAATGTACACTGCAAAAACAGTTGTAATTTTTTTCATGGGTAAAAGAAATACGTTTTGTAGTCAAGTGGTCAACGCTGTCGGTCTTGCGTTCACGGCGTGATGTGTTCAAAACCCGGAATGAAAACTGTCATACATTGATTTATCGATTTGCATAAAAAAAAATTGGTATTTGTAATGTTTTCATTTCTCTCCACGCTATATTCACTCTTCATCCGATGTTGAGAAAAATGGGACAACCTGCAAGCTTCTATCTTATATACGCTGAAGAGAGAGGTTGTAAGTCAGTCACTCAAAATCTCTCTTAAGAGACGATAAGGAAAGAAAGGTTAAGTAAGAAAAGCGTTTCCAGTAAGCTTGGTGCTTTTTCTACAACGTTTTTAGGATCGGATAGAAGGTAAGTGGAGAGGGATGAAAACATCGCAGATGTCTATGCATTTGAATATGAATCCATATATCGATTTCTGTACTGAGACATGAATTCATGACTCCACATCCGAGTCAACACAAGCCCAAGAGTACTTACTACTCAGCTTCAAGACCGACATATTTTCAAAATATAATATTAACCTAAAACTACAACGATTATAATATTTTAAAAATTCCACGACACTATCAAGCTCAAAAACCGGTCAGCGCTATATACCACACATCAAACATTTCTCATCCTCACCGGCATTATTATGTCTAGTATACATTCCGGCAAGCTCTGGCGAGCTTTTCCGATCGCCTGCCGAGCTGCGTCGAGCGTCGCGACGTCCACAACAGGCGTCGTGCGCTCAGTCCCAGCTCGGCTTTCACCGGGCAAGGTAGCGTCGTCGGATCGCGCCCCACATACAACATAAAACTTTTATAATTAACATCGCGATGTGTTGAATAGCTAACCGTACGGTGAAGTCAGTTTAAAGCTTGGAGTGGATCCAAATATAAACTCGTGTTCAAGGATTAATTTTTATAATTGTGCAGCGTCGTGACGAAATGAAAAAGTTGTGGTTTTTATAACTGTGCTTAGAAATTTTGATAAAATTCTTAGTGAAGGTGATAAAAAATTATTTAATATTAATGAATTATCTTTCCGCTTTACGTTATTAAATATTGTATAAAATTAGCATCAAAGTATTACCAATGAAATAATTAAAAAATATAGTACTACTTTATGTAGTAAATGAACGTTACTTACTATGACAGAAATATAAATATTTAATTATTTTTAACTAGATTTTGTTGGAATGATTTCGCCATGAAGATACATATTTATTATGCTATTTATTGACACGGAAAATAAGAATAATATATGCCGACATCGAGATATCATGTATGTCATGATTTTATGTTGACGAATCAAATAAAGATTTTAAAAAATGCATGTCAAGTGACATTTTGCAGCGAAAACCGAATTTGAAATATAAGACTTTTAAATGAATCGTTTGTTCCCCGTATTAGAAAACATTGTTTAAATTTATATATATAAAACAGCTTTGGTTTAGAATTTTTTTGAGAGGTATAATTTTGACATATAAATAATAAATAACAAAAGCATAAATTCACTAGAAAACATTTATAAATAGTGCTTATCGTCACACTTTTTACAAACTGACTGTTGGCACTTACAGTTAATAAGCTTTAGGCCATCGATGTTGAACTATGTCAATAATAATAATTGATTTTAAACTGGTACGTAAATATTTTAACTAAACATATTAAATAAGGTCATTGTAATAACAATTACTTGACTAAAGAGAAACTATTTTATATCCATACAACATTAATAAGGATACTTTTATATCAATTCAAGTGTAAGCCTAGGATTATAAATACATTAAAAGCTCTTTAGGAAATTGATTTATTTGTCTCGAATATTAATAAATCTCGTAGTAGTGTTATGCATTTTCATGAGAACTTTCAGTGAGTTTAATTCAATGAAAAAATCATTTTAAAATGATTGAGTTATTGTTTCAGATATAAATGGTATTTGTGCATGTAAATACTAATTTAACAGATATAAATGTATTACTATTTTCGTAAAAATGCTTTCCAAAAAGTGTAAATTCGCCATTTTTGAAGAAAGATAGAAAGGAAGGCGTGTTAAATATTAATGCAGTAAATAATTCTACGCATCATATTCAAGAAGTCGGTTGGTTGAATTTATAGCGTCTAATACACAGGTTGTGTAAAGACGTAAACATATCGATGATCTAATGCTGAAATTTTTAAAGTAATCTTTGTGTGGTTATTCAAAGAAATATACTTTAGCAACAAACATGAGTATAAAATATTTCATGCATACTTTGATCAAAGAACAAATAATATATTTTTATTAGTTTTGAATCGATTTATCTGTTTTTTGATGAGCGTTCCTCTGTAGTAAAGAATGCGAAATGTCAATATTAGATCGCATTAATGAACATTTGGATGATGGAGTTTCGAATCGCTAACCACAGGATGAATAGTATAAATTAATGTGAAGGTACATATTAACGAGCCACATCAGTACATAAAATAGAACAATCAAAATAGATTTACACATTATTAATTAAATCCCGATGGTACCAATTATCTGATTGTAAAATAAAAATAAATTCTTTTACAAACTACTCCAATAAAAAGACACTCAAACCTAAGTGCTTTTAAGATTTTTTTAGGGCTGCATCGTTGAACCCTTGCCCTTTCAAAAAAGAAGATCGTCGGGGAATATTTAAAGGTAAGCTAATGATTTTATTTTATTTGATGTGTATCACGATTAACTATCAGTACAATTCTCACAAAGTTTGACAGTTTTGACTGGTATATAGTTGAGCGAGGGTGTTTCATGAAACTTTCATCATAAATATATGCATTATAGATTACTTTTAATGTATACTCAAATGATGAATGATTTCAACACAGACTTTCTGAAAAAATCTTTGCAATTAATAAAAAATATTATATATTATAAAATCACGCAAACAATTTTGATAAACCTGCACAACAACTAACATCAATTAGATTATTTTTTAGATAAAAAGTCTTTCAAGAATTATTTAAATATTTTGATAATTTAAAAATGTTTTAAAACGATAACAGATATCTATTAAGTATTCAGCATTTAATTAACGTCGGCTTGTCGGCGTCCGTGGCGCAGTTGGTTTCGTCGCTGGCTACGGTTACGGATGTCTCGGGTTCAATTCCCGGTGCGGACGGTTTTCATAGATTGATCTTTCAATCGATTTATGGATTTCTGTTCGTAGTCTGAGTCCTCCCTCCCACCTATCCCATCCTCACGGGGCGTAACGAGAGCGATTAGCTAACCACTAGTCCTGTCATAGCCCTATCCTTCTATCCCTACTCCCTACTCTCTTCGAAAAAGAAAAGAGAGGTGAGCAACTGAGTGACAAGCAGTTCTCGTAGAAAAAATTCTGTCAAGATACCTCCATTAGAAGACCATATGCTCCACATTGGGAGCGGACATGAAAAAAAAAAATCAACTTGTTGACACATAAAAAAAATACTCAACGTTAGTTGTGTAAAAATATGATGATAATTGAGAATAAAAATAAATAATTCATTCAGGGAACCATATCTGGAATAACATAATGGGGAATCACTGTTAAATTTACACAATAATCATGTTTAGTAGGTTTGTATTTTGATAATTTTAATAGTAACACATTAATAAATTTTACGTCAAATAGCATAAAAGAGATCATAATTATCAATGTGGAAATAAGACCTGTTCCATAAGTACGCAAACTAAATTAAGTTAGGGAAACTGTAAAATAGATAAAGTAAGTGGAAATCTTTCGATAAAATAAATATAATATATTGTACTTAATAATTAAATGAACTTTATCTCAAATATGTGTACGTTTTTTAAACTATATCATTAACAAAAAGGAATCCTGATAATTGGCTATTAGTAAGACTAATCTGATATTAAATAAATGAGGATTTCAAACGGTGAGGACTAGGTTGAGTCATGAAAAAAAAATGTGAATAAAAAGTATATCAAACTAAGACGCATTCAGATTTCAATCGCCTGTAGCTTTGCAAACACTTATTTATCATAACAAAGTTAGTACCTTTGAACTTGTCCATATAAAAGAGTGAAGATACTACAATATTTACGTCATTTTTATATAAATTTTTTCCATTATCTGACCTTGACTCTTTTGTTTGTCAATTTATTTTGCAAACGTTTTCATAAATATTTACTGTTAAATTGTTTACAAACATTAATAATCAAAAGACTTTGAATTTAATTTTGAGTTAATTGAACATTCATTTTTTTTTGGAAAGATCAATGGTTTTGTATCTAGTTGGTCTAATTGGTTTCACACGGAAGTTTTTTTGTGCGTATACTTTACAATTAAAAAGTATAGAATGAGAGATATACTAAGATTTTTATTCTCATTACAGTTTGACGATGAATGTTTTTAATTATTGGGATAATCTTTTCCTTTTTGACATAAATAGCCTTATTTTAATGTCTTATTAGGAATATAAGCAACCATTTTAATATACCACGGTATTTGGAGAACAAGGGGCTTTAGAAATTGCGACCGTTTTCTTATATATTAATAAGGTCCCCATACAGCATGATTTTATTTACTTGGACAGTCGACAGTCCTAATATAGCTCAAATTTCTTCATTTTAAATATTTAAATTTTCAAATTTGGATTATTGAGATTTTGTACACTTCCATGTATTTCGTCACTAACGACCAGGGTTTCGCCTTTCGGCATCTTCAGGCATTCGAGCACACGAATGGACTCGAACTGACAGACAGTAAACAGTGTCTAACGTTTATATAGAAGATACAAATACGACAAATATTATTTAACGAGGTAAGAAATTATACGTCTGAGAGCCGCACTGATACCTGAGTTAAAATTTCGAGAATTGCCTTAATCCTTATTATGTAAACAACCCATTAGCAGAGTGGCGAATTGCCGTTTTCCAACTTCTTTTAGAAATACCAGTGATTTTACAATTATAAAAGTATTGTGGGTTTCGACGGGATCCAATTCGACGAAAGGGTAAATATATACAATCATTCCACGTTTAGTGACATCTGTTAGGTGTTTCAACGTATAGGATATAATAACGGAGAATTAGGAAGGTTCAGCTGCTCATTCAGAATTGGCAAGGAATTTAACTGGGCTCTATTGATTTCCAAAATTTCTTGATAAAATAATTTATGATCGCCCCATGTTTTTATGCAACAGTTTAACCCCATCATCCGCATTAAAGTATGGTTCTCCATTAGCAAGTGATTTGCGAATGTCGAAGTTTCTTTTTTTAATCTAAAGGCAGCTAAATGTTCCGATACCCTTATATCTAATGTACGTGTGGTTTTACCCACATAGAAATATTAGCAATCACTGCATTGTAATTTATAAATACCAGATTTGTTCTTAAAATGGACTCTATCTTTATTGTTAATAAGTATTTGCCTAGAGAATTTTTGCAATAGAACGCCGGTCTGACACTATCAGCGAGTTGTTTTTAATTTTAGAAGATGCCGAAAGGCGAAACCCGGGTCATTAGTGACGAAATACATGGAAGTGTACAAAATCTCAATAATCCAAATTCGATATTGAAATTCCATCAAGCACCCTCAGTCGATGTCTTAAATTATTTAAATTTTCATTTCTGTACTCCTAAAATCATGAGTAAGCATGTAAATTAATATTATGTTGTATTATTATACTTCTAGGATTCGCTTAACACGATTTTGATGCATACTCGACTTCTGTGGCTTAGTGGTAAAAGCTTTACTCTTTTAGTGAGCAGATGGGTGTGGGTCCAAGTCCCGGTAAAGTTAATATCAAATTAAGATCTTTTCTATTTAATATTGGCAATGGCGTTTGTGATGAATTTTCTCCTCGAGTCGATCTCGATTGACACTAAAAAAATCTTAATTTAGTTTATGAGATGTGATATTTTTAAATATCTGGCGCCTTCGCTTTTATTAGCTGTCATGTCAAATACTATTATATGTAAAGAAGTATATACACCGATATAGGAGAGATATTTGTGCTTAATTTCATTTACAATTTTGACAAAATAATTTCACATTTTTAACACACACGTTTTGTTGGCAATAATCATGACAAGTTGTGACGGATAGGCAATCGTTATTAATTTGTTGACGGGAAATATATGATATTTTTGAGACTAATCCAATTGAGGGTGTACGTATATAACCCGTGACTTTAACCAACCAAATTTCTCTTGGGTACACTTATGGATGCCGGAAGAGAAATGTAAACTAGCCAAGTTTTCTTATACAAGACCGAATCGAGCATTCCGTCATTCCAGAAAATATTAACTCGTATTATTATGATGATTGTATCGTACCCTCAGAAAACTAATGTTGTATGTCTGAAATTGTCATTTTTGAGTTGTGAACGCGCGATTTTTTGACTTGAAGATATGGGTAATTGGTTATTCCTAGAAAAATAGAAACAGTCTGTTATTAAGTGACGCTAGTTGGAAAAAACTTAAAGCGTTTTCTAATGATTATAACCAGCGTGGATGGGATTGATAATGTTTTAGATTGGATACAATTGGGAATATTTTGTTGAGATTAAGGATAATTAAGAAAATTGCTTGATTCAAAAGTGAAGTGTTTTTATATAGCGCTTTCCTATTGCAAAGTCTTGTGTCTATTTAAGTAGGTATTATAATGTTGTCGCATATTTTTTTGCAAATACGATATTTTCCCCTTGCAAAATCTGTCAATAATTACCCTTATACCTAAAGCTGCCGTAGTGTGAAATGTTTTGACACAATAAACGCCCTTCACACTTTTCCAGGATTAATGTGTCTGCCGAGCTTAGAAGAAAACAAATTGTAGGCATTTATTTGACTAGTTTGCTGCTGGATTATTTTTAGGTGTCATTTCACGCTGACATCTTTAATGCGCAAAATGGATCGGGGTAATTACTATTTGAGTTATTTACGTAAACAGCTCATTTTGTTTCTAAAATTATTCAATTTTACTCATTACGATCAAAAATCGACCAAGATTTCAATGATTTTTTGATAGACGAGTTCTGTCAAATATATATCTATGAATGCGGCATTTCAACAGTTAAAAGAACTTTTATTCAACACCTCGTTTTACAGAGTGTAAAAATATAATTTGGGAGTTAAAATTAGCTACCGATTGGCTCAGACATAAAATTCTGTTTTTTAAAAAAACTACTAACTATTGTTATTTATTTTGTCACTTTAAACAATATAGACCAATTTATAAATGTTGTTAAGTTTTTAAAACACTAAATTGAATGCAAATTAAATAAGTATAGTTGATGAACTGATCTGTTTAACCTAATAGAAATATTGTACATAATAAGTAACGCATTTTTCTTTACTTAAGAGCGTCTGCAGTCGAAATAATTTGTTCGAGAAGAATGGTAAATTTAGATTGTCGGTTTTAGATAAAAACTTCTTAAGTAGTGAAATAGTCGAGAAAGAACTGCAATAAAATATACAATAAAGCTTTGATGGAGTGACAATTATACAACCTTTCTTAATAAAATACAAATCAAGTATCTTCTGGATACCAAAATACTTTTTGCTGTCTCATTCTTATCAGCTGATTCTGGCTTAACCAAATTACATACGTAAAAAGACAATCGAGAGTAAAAGAATAATAGCAAATGGTTCTATTTCATTGTTGGAAACAAACAATAATGGTAGGTATAATATGTACATTATTTGAGATTGTTTTCATTGTCAATAAATAAAGACATTTAAAAGGGGCCAAATAAATTCTCTTGTGTTTTCTTAAAGGCAAACATATTTTTTTTTCTTATATGGAAATGTAGGCCTCGGTTTGGCGTAAGAGAGAGAATATTCCTCCAAATATAAAATAGGTTTGCGTCAGAGTCACAAGTTTGCGTACAGAATGTTTCAAAATTATGGGAATACACAACATCTGTGACATTATATTGTTGATAATGTTTACATTTTGTTTT
This sequence comes from Himalopsyche phryganea, assembly GCA_022494535.1. Classification (NCBI taxonomy): domain Eukaryota; kingdom Metazoa; phylum Arthropoda; class Insecta; order Trichoptera; family Rhyacophilidae; genus Himalopsyche; species Himalopsyche phryganea. The sequence continues at coordinate 2,622,863 of JAGVSL010000024.1, forward strand.
CGGTGAAATAACAATATAGTAGCACGGTGAAATTGTTTTATATCATGTATATAATAATAGTAATACTAATAAACGTTGTTAAATATATTTAAGCTTCATTTTACATTATTTGTTCTCCTGGTGTTACTCTCTGTGAAAAAGTTGGTGACTAAATTTCAGCACGAATTTGATGATATATGTATTGGTTTTACAATTTAATTTTAATGCCACTAGTTTCTGTCTTCTGTCATTAAGTTGGATTTCATATGGGTTTGATTAATAATGACATAAATCTAAATGCAAAATGTAAGGCACAGTATCAACTCCTAATATAGCAATCCAATAGGACTTTTTATGATTCTTTGAAAATGCTTGCGATGAACAAAACCGTTCGTAATCATTAAATAAAATTGTGCAAATGGTACGAAAAGTATTGTATACTATTTTGATAAATATAATGCGTTTACGCCAATAATTAATATTTGTTCATTGATTGTGTTAGTCAGTCACTCAATCTCTCTCTTCGGAAAGGGTAACGAAAAAAGGATTTCGCTGGAAAAGGACTAGTCGTTAGGTGGACGCTCTTTTTCGTTCCGTTTTATGAATCGGATCGACTGGATAGAGAGTGTGTGAAGAACGTATACAACTTTAAAGAAATCCATTCTTTGAGATACGATCGAAAAATCGTTGCATGAAAGTTTACTGTCCGATATTCGAGTTCCGAAACAAAATAAACGATAGCGTTAACTACAAGATCGAAAATTATTTATTGCATCTGATGATTCAAATGCAGGTTTTATTTAAATATGATACCAAAATTAATTTGTATTCATGTTACGTAGTTAAAAATTGTTACTTTGTTTACAGACAGGTTTATCACTTTTAAGGTGTCAACTGTCAATTCTTATGGAAAGCCATTACACTTAAAAAAAATAAAACACAGTTTGTTTGTTCTTCTTCCACAGTTTCGCTGATCACGAGCATTATCAGTCGGTCCTGATCATGATAAACATGTGAAAGTAGTACAAACAAATTGTGTTGTATTTTTTAAAAGACAGGTTAATATTAATCGAAAAGTAAAAAATAAAAAAATAATATGTTAAATAAAAGATTTTTTTGAATGACACACTGTATTTACGTTTAGAGAAAAAAATACGAGAATTGTTTTCTCGCGTTTTGTGGATTTCCAAAATTATTGAGGGCGTCTGGATTTGATTCTTGCAATTTCAAAAAAGGATTGTTTGTTTTCACTACCACGAATGTATGTGAAAGCTTGGCAAATCACAGATTATTACTTTCAATTATATTTCGAAAAATAAAATACAGCAATTATCGTACAAGACTTTTGTTTTATATATAAACATATCGTTGCTAAAATGTTTAAGACTTAATATATTCAACAACCTTCCGTACTACTATATAAGTAGAATTTGTTTGTTCAAGTTTGTTCGTATTTGTAGATCTCAATTGAAAACACTTTTGATACTGTGGTGGTTAATGCTTTATGTGGGATATTCTCAGCTGTGAATGACAAAATCAGATCTCATAGTTTATAAGGATATCTTAACTATAAAATAATCGTACCTGTGACTCACACAAAAACCTACTGGCATGATATATACACAACACAACTAAATGTGCTCGACAAATCTGGATGAATGTATCTATTTTCAACATTGCTAAGAACTTCCCTTCTTGAGTTAAAGATACAATAGCCGGATGGAAAAGATAGTTTATGAATAGAATTAGAATACAGATTCGTAAAAGAATTGAAATTTGAATAACTGATATTTCTTGGAATTTTTGGTAAGCCATATTGAAAGGAGACTAATGACTACTCTTTTTAATTGATTGTAATTCGGATTTTCTTTCAGAGTAACGATAGGAGTAGTTTTCTCCCTTATTCACACTGTCGGCGTCTGTGGCTCAGTTAGTACGTCGTTGGCTACGGTTAAGGATGTCTCGGGATCAATTCCCGGTGCGGACAGTTTAATAAATTGATCTTTCAATCGATTTATGGATTTCTGTCCGAAGTCATGAATGTTTGTGATGTCTAAAACTCCCTCCCACCTATCCGATCCTCGAAAACGAAGGGTAGCGAGAGCAATCAGCTAACCACTAGTCCTGTCCTAGCTCTATCTTTCTATCCCTAATCTCTCCGAGAAAAAAGAGGTTGAGCAACTAAGTAAACTTCTGTTCAGATACCTCTATTAGGAGGCCATATGCTCAGCAAAAAAATACGTCTAGTAATCCTAATGATGCTTATTAACAGAAAATACGAGAACTGTTTATCAGTAGTTCTACCTTTCTTTTCAAAGAGGGTCAGGATAGCAAGATGAGAAAGGGTAAATAGTTTTCTAATTGCTCACATCCGAAGATGGGTGGGAAGAAATAATATGAACATAGTAGAAATGCCTTTTTAATTTGACAAGAACATATTTTTTATAATTCACTAAATATAAAATTAAGCACGAAAAAAGATGGGTCACTTGTTACACCACCGAGTAGAATTTAAAAACTTAACATTATTGCGTTTGTTATATATAAAAAAAAAATTATCGCTTTGATGCTCAATATATTATATATTGTATATAGATACGTTGTTTAGACATACCATACACCAAATTCGAGGAATAATATTTATAATAACGAGCTATAAATTAGTTTAGTATTTCGTAGAAGTACGACATTGATTTACAAATACATCAATTTTATTTTTTTATAGTAAGTACTTCTATCCGATATTTGTATAATATTGACTGTTTCTATGAAAAAGCTTTAATTGATAGAGTAACATGTTTTCCGTTTGAATTGTACTGTAGGAAAAACAGCTTTAGTGATTTTAGAGCTGTTTCCCAAAATTGTTAGTATAAATTATCCATTTTAACAATACATAATACATAAAAATATAATATAATTATGAAACATTTGCAAATTTTTTCTATACAAATCTTGTTTTAATTTACTAATGTTGAGAAAACAAACTAAAAAAAAATCCAATATAAATAATATTGAAGAAAAAAAGGAATAATTATTTAAAACCGCCAAAAATACATAGAATTGCAAAAATTTGTATGAACGATTGACGAGAAGAAAATCCTTTATGTCGTGCAGAGGGTTTAGTTATACAGATTGTAATTATTGAAGACAAATTTTAATATATTGTTCACGTCTTATGGACGACATTTTTCTTTACGGAAAAATAAAAACTGTATTCTAACTGTATTATCATGCGTCGTTTTACCCGCCCGTCCCTTATTACCATAGCACCGAATGTCTTAGAAGATATGTATATTCCATGTAGAAGCCCGAATTCCCCCGAATCTCCCCGACCTACTCAAGTATTGCCAGACAGGTGAAACAATTTGGAATAAATTTATTTGAACCTTTGCGGGAATTGGCGCCAATTCATGTGGCAACCCACTTCAAAGAGTTTCCAAAAGGCGGGAAAAACGCACTTTGCGATTCATATCCGGGAATCGCTCGGCAAATTTGAATTTTTCTCAGACCTACGGCATAATGTGGCAGCCGAAGAACGGTAATAGTCTCGAATGGATAAAGATCAATGGGAAAGCGTTTAAATAATGTATGTTGATATTTCGATCACTTTATCACAAAGAGCAACGTCTAGGCTGTCATAATAATATACCAAATTGTCGGAATCTGTACAGTAGTGAAGAGAACTCCGCTTAGCGGTTCGAAACATTCAGATTCTCACGTCTACTGGATGAAGCTTGAATTATTATTTTTTTTTTGATTTAAAATTGTTGTCTTTCAATACAGATATTTTTATTTCATCACATCATCTTTTCATTAAATATTTATATATTTGACAATGATTTTACATTTTATACAAACCGTATTTCCTCGATTATGAGATTTATTATGCACCTTATTTTTGAATACTATAGATGTACCAATGTAACTTGACCGCTAGTGAGGGTGCCACCGTCGCGTTAGGAATGTTGCAAAACTCAACCAGAACTGAAATTTCAATAAATTCCAAAACTGATATTTTAGCGACAGTTATTAACAGTAAAAAAATATTTATTTTGTATAAAATGGCAATTTTAGAATTTAATTCTAAACTGAAAATTTTAATGTTCCAAATTCAGTGACGGCCAAGTAATTTTGGTAATACTAAAAACAAATCACGAAAACCTTATTTTAACAAAGAAGTCATATAATGGCAATGGTAAACATTTGAAGTAAGTATATTATATAAGTATTTTCTTACCACCACACCGGCCCGAATCTTTATAGGTTTCAATGTCTGATTTCTGTGAATCGTTATTTTCCAAGACTTCCTGGAGAATATCTTCTTTTGTATTTTAACAGAAATCGTAAGACGTCAACGATTATAAGACTCAATGTGTATTCAAAGATTTTGATGTAGGCGAAAACATATTTCTTGTAACCAGGGAAATAGGTTATTGATAATAAATTTTGAATAAATAATTATGTAATAAGTGAGACAGATGTACACATTTAATTTTTCTAATTGATTATAATTTCAGTTTCCAGCATGGTGTAATAATTATACTATTTAACGAAAGTGATTAAAAAACTAGCCATTTACTAGCCCCATCTGTTTTTATTTACTCTATCTGAAATGAACGATCGCACTACTGATTTAAATATGGTTATTGTTGAATAATTAATTATATTGAGTTGCTCTATTGAGAGTAACAACTTAGAGCGAATTTTACAATTGTAATTTATCTAATAGAATTTTCATTATTTCAAAAATAAAATAATTGAATAAGGATATTTAAACAAATTATGCATGAAATAAGATGGTATGTATACAGCTATTCATTATATTTCGATGATTAAACACTGTTTGAACTACTCATTTTTTGCAATATTTTCTGTAGTTTTATTCTATGGTCATAAAACAACGAAAACAATAAATAATTTGAACATATAAACATATTCAATTGAATTCTTTTTTATTATGATATCGTCAGTTGCTTAATTAATGTAACCGGTCCTTAAAAAAATAAATAATAGAATAAACACTATTAATTATCTTTCATTTGTATGCATAATATGGTTACTTTACATCCGAAATTGAGAGGTAATACATAGCCTGATCAAAATAGAAAAAAATGTATAAATTTTGTTACCAATGCTACGCGTGTTAAAAGTATGTATGTATTTTTTTCTCCATTTAATCACTGACAATGTGAATAAAATGGATTCTTAGTGAAGTATTTTAGAACATGTTTTTTTTGTAAAGAAATTCGAATGTTTTATATTTTCTTATTTTTATTCAGCTTAAAGAAGATTCTGGTCTCAATTTTCTAGATATCTAAGACAGGTTCTACGATTGCTCAAACTCGTTACTGTCAAAATCTTGTCTGCTGTCTAAATCTTCTAAATAGCAATAATCACTATGCAGAGACAAAAGACTGATTGTGCGCAGAATATATCTGCAACCTAATTTGTCTAGCGCCTAGATTCCAGACGTCTAGAATCTAGATAGAGCAATGTTTTAAGTACAATTTATACTATTTTCCATAAAAGTCCATATAAATATAAGAAATGGAATAATACGTGACTTTACAGTAAGGGCTAATATACCAGATATTATAAATTATTTGTGATATCCATAGTCTCATGGAAAAAATCTATGACTCCAAGTTCATTTTACACACAAAAACATCGTTTCCCATACAAAATATCAATGTTTTGGCAAAAACGTTGTCAGAATCAACAGTGCTGAGTAAATCGATATTGAATATTTATCTGGATATCATGATGAATTAAGCAATTAACATTTTAAATATAAAAAATAAATGCTCAGCAGTGACGGCGTGTGAAGCTATTTAGGATAGTATTTGAATATTAACAACTTTTCATTACTTTTAACGTTGTAAAAAGATATTGTACTTAAATGAATATGTGTGTTCAATAGAGCTAGAAAGACGAATATTTTCTTATATCTACAAAAATCAAAACACGACCTTCTTTGCAAACAGTTTTTTGCCAAATCATTATACAAAGTGACTAAAGTTATATTTTAGAGGTTATGTAAGTTGTGAGTTTTTCCCGTATCCTTATTTAATGGCCAGTTTACAGATTTAAGTAAAGTAAGATGGGAAGAAGATTCAACAGTCATTCTCTGCTTTAGATAAAAAGAAAAACGTTTAAAAAATATTTATGACTACGAAAGGTATAATAACGGACTTCTTGGTTACAAAGAATTATTATAAAGATTAGCCACAACTGTGCGTTAGTTTTAAGTGAACAAAAAAACACAATATAGAATAAATTTCGATCAAACAAGTAACATTGAACCAATTGCATGCTTTCATTTTGTGTTGTATTTTTCTCCAAACGTTATCAGTTAAGATTTCAATATAATATTAAAGTAATATGTGACGATAGCGAGTTGCGTTGGTGATATGCATTTCCATTTGCCTTTTGTGACGGTGCTCTGCTTTCCTCATTTTCTGAAGATTTATTTGAAAACAGGTAAATCATTACAGCTGCAATTTCAAAACGTTCATTTGAATTACACATACGTATTTCAGAATGGTTCCACCTAGATACTCATAAAGCTATTTAATTAAGCAACGTGTTTCCTTTGGTCTAAGAACAGTTTTTACTGTCTTTATTCATTATGAATTTCTAGCTTGTTAATAAACCTTTATCACTTTTAAGGTGTTGATTGTCAATTCTCGGTGGAAAGACATTATATAGCAAATAGCCGCTTGATGCTTCAGTAATGTTATTAAATTTTTTTGCTCAGTTAATGGCCTTTTAATGTATTTATGTTTGTGATTACAGATAAGTATTTATTGATTTGTAAAAGTTTCTTAACATTTTAAATGTAGACTATTCTATTTGGTGTATTTATAAGTTGTTTGTAATAAAAATAAAAGGAAATAGTAGCTTAATGCATCAGAAATGTCATTAAATTTTTTTGCTCAGTTAATGGACTTTTAAAGTAGTTATATTTATGATTTTAGATTAGTATTTATTGAATTGTAAGAGGTTCTTAACATTTTAATCGTAGACTATTTTATTTGGTTTATATATAATTTGTTTGATAATCAGTAATTTCTTGTCTTTCATTTCTGTTCTTTGCTCATGAATCAATTGTTTTATATACTTAATTTTTAACACACAATTTTATATAAATAGGCCTGTTATGTTTGTATTTTTATCAGTTGATAATGCTCGTTAAGAGCAAAACTGGTCCTGATCATTATAATGATGTGGAAGTAGTATAAACGAAATGTGTTTTATTTTTAAAAATATAAACATTGATATGAAAAGCTACTAAATATGACATGATTTAATTTGTAAATACTTTAAGGGAGAAGTAAAAGTAGGTTACCATCCGACCATCAGTATTTTTTTAAAAATGGAATATAATAATTAATATCTTGATAAAACTTGACACGGCTTGCTACTTTACATTCTCAAGATAGCAGCATTCAAGTGATTAAATAAGTAGTGATGAAATATCTCTTCCGTAGACGAATGGTCAACGCTCTTATAGGTTTATCCTATTCGGTTGCGGTGTCCTCGGGTACGAATCCATGATTAGACAATTAAATGCATTGGATTTTATATACATTTTTGGGTTTTTGAAAAAGCTATAAATCTATGTGAATCACCCTATCGCAAAAACGGTTCTCAGAAAGATCGATAAGCTAATTGAAAATGAGAAAAATTTAGTAACTGAGCAGCGATCAGTTCCCGTAAACAACTATTGTATAGATGCTCTATTATGTGTCCTTTAAATATTAAAGAAATCACTTATCTATTATGCGGGATACGTTTGGCATTATTAATAAAATAATACTAAAGGTAGAGCGACCTTTATTATAGCGTGACCTGTGCAAATGAATAAAAATCAATTAATGTTCTTTTCGCGTCGTTTCCATAACGAGCGGGTACCCTAATATTGAGGCCGCATTACGCGGTGGAATTTGCGCATTTTGTGAAGGAGTCCTACAATCCTCATTTGTAAGGTCACAAAAGATGTCCTTAAATGACTCTGCGTTTTTTTTTCACTTGAAATTACTTCACGCACACGATACCCTCGGAAGCGTCTACAGGGTCGTCAAGAAATAGTTTTACTTTTATTATTCGCCACGTATTCGAAAATAAGAATAGACTTAACCTGTTTTGAGTAGCATCTTTTTTCTCAACTATTGTATTTATTGAATCATTATTAATAGAGAACAATCGTTTGATTTGTAGTACCTACTCTGTTCTTCTATAATAATTGGCTTTAACGCTATTAAAGCTATTAACGCTATTAGTTCCATATGTTTGAATGAAATATTAAAGAATCTTAAAACTAAATATTTAACTAAAAAACATAACATATTCTTATCTTATCGTCATTAAAAAAACTATCAAACGGTGAAAGATGGTGTCATGAAATTAACATAAATATTATGCTTGATGAATTCTGATGAATGGTACTTTACAAATCTACTTTACAAATTTTAAAAAAAATGGGGATAATTACTGTGTTTCCTACACGAGCTATGAGATAAGAAAGATACCAACAGGATCTAAATTATAAAAAAATATTTTCCTTAGAAATATCATAAAACACTGGAAATTGTTAGTAATATTGAAAATATTAGCCCAGACCGCTCTGTAGATGTTTTATTATTGTCACATATCACATGTAGGTATGAAATTTTCTCATGATATAAGCGTTCGTACTATCTACTCTAGACATTCAGTATTTCAATTTCAAGAAGTCATGTACGACGGGTACGGTTATACTAGTCGTCAAGTATAATGTGTGAAAAAAATATCTAAAAAGCAAATTTTCATAATTAAACGAATTTTTAAAAATTATATTATATCATATACTATTTAATATTAACATTTTATATCGCATGGAGAAATTTATAATATAACCTGGTAGGGGAGAAGCTATCTCAATAAGTTCAGCCTCCATTGTTTTGAATCCAAGTGTGTCACCCTAAGTAGAAAATAACTTTTTAATAACAAAGAAACTTTTTCTTTTACCTGTCGCCAAGGGCGAAATAACGCCGCACCTCAATCTGCATACAAAACGGTGTAAAATCAAAAGCCTTTGTTAAGTTGTAAATAAAGATTTCTTTGAGATATTAAAACTTGTTTGACAACCAATTAGCTTTATTAAAATATTCATTAAAATTTAAAGCTCTGTTATATACGTGGGGATAATCAATTTTTATAATATGAGACATGTTCACTACCGATGAAGAGCAAATTTATCTATCAAATGAGCATATCAATAGAAATCGAAAGAGGTTAGTTCACTCAACCTCTCTTTTCCGTGAGGGTATGAAGGAGGAGGAGAAGGAGGGAGTTAAAACATCACAGACATATACTTTTGAATACAAATCATAAATCGATTAAATAATTAATGTATTTGATATTCAATGATTTAAAACCATGGCCTCTACAATCCAATAGGTGGAAAGTCCAAGATCGGTGATCATTCGGCTACAGGAGCAGCATAATACGATAGTAATGTAAAAAATACGAATACGATAATAATAAATTTCATGACAACATACGAGAAATTTACAAAAAAATGGTTTCATTCTCTACCTGAGTACTAACCCTCCATGACTTTTCCACTATTTGGTTACGGGATTAACAGTTCGAATCCTCAAATTTTCCCACTCTCAGATATAAATGTTTACAGTTGACAAAATACTTTTCCACTGAAATTCCATCAAGCACCCTCAGTCGATGTCTTAAATTATAGTTTACAGTTGAGTCCGAAGTGAAACGAGAGCTCCTAGTTTCCTGGCTAAAGTCATTACTAGGGTGGGTACAGACTAAATCTTTATATCCTTTTCCCGCATGTAAGCTAGTTTAGTACTGCTATCTATAAAAGATTCTGTCAGCTGAAGACTTTGTGTGAGGAGAACAGTTAAGAAAAATTCCATACGATAATGGTTGTCTTTAAAACATTAAGAAAAGTTCAATTCTTACCAATAGTTGCTGGTTGTTTCAATTGATTTGATTATCATTTGCAGAAATGTTTCGATTTCTATGATATTTTCGATTCACTCACCACATTTAACAGTGTAGAGAGAGAGCGGTTTGTTGATTTCTTTTCGGTCATTCAATCTCTCTTTTCATAAAAGAGAGGTGGAGTGAAGTAAAACTTATTCTCATCAAACACATTCTGTGGAAAATATATACAGTAAAACAAATATTGCTACTCAGTTTAAATTTAAGTATTTTGTGTTAAACACAAAATAGCAAATATTTATAATTATTTCAATTTGAAATCCGATGAATTTGTGTCGATTTGTATTTATTCATACAATTTAGATATCGAGAATGTTTAAACTCTGTTTACCGGAAAAGCATACATTGCAAACACCGATACTTCGCCCTCGGGTGTTGATGCAACAGTAACACAAAATGTAAAGAAAATTCCATAGATATTGTATTTGACAAGATTATGTGATAGAGAAATTCTGAGCTGTCAGCATGGAATTTTATCTTATTTACCCTTATGATTGATGCATCAAAAAGCGTTTACACAAAGTTAGGATATGATAGCTCATATTGCATAGGAGTTGAAGTCTTTCTACCCAATATGTATCACTATGTTAATCTAAGTTACTCGTAGAAACCTAAGTTAAGACCATTAAGTACATATCTGGCAAAGCTTAAGTTATTGTCTCAGTTCATGTATAGTGAATTTATCATATTTATTATGTATTCCCGTTTCCTATTTCATTTGATCAAATAATTAATTATTAAACAAAGTAAATGCTGATAAGGTGGTTAATAGTTTGCGTCTTGTAGGACGCTGTAATGAACTATTATATTAAAATTTCATTCTAATTAAACTAGTTGAGGAAACTTTTATGTGACTTTTAGTCTTTTCTGTAATGGAGATACGGCTCTTGTGCGTAGCACTGAATTACTGTTACTTACATAAATCATCAGTTTTCATAGATTCGTTGAAATTTCTTTGGCTCATTAGGCTACCAAGTATACATTAATTACTCATTTGTTTCGTAACACTCCTGTACGAAAACCGATTGTGGGTATTATATAGTGTGTAAAATCCCGCAAAGGGTTTGAGGGTTGAACCCTTGGGGCAGAGGCGGTAGATACTTGGTGGTTATTAGTAAGTGGGCGCGGCGCAGAGATGTGGGTTGTAATTTGCACTCCGCGTTTATATTATACATTATTTTACGCGAAGAATTTTGTGCCCAACAATTAGATTTCATTGAGTGAAGCACCTTTTTCATTTATATATGATGTTTAAAGTCATTAAATGTAATCCATAAAGATTCAATAATTTATTATTCAATTGCACATTATATGGTCGTATTTGTACGACATAGACATATTTGTAATGCGGTTACCGTCAACATTTTTTCATGTCAAGATAAATGAATACTGTTATATTTGACGAGACGGAGTTACAAAGATGTGATGTAGTTTGTTATTTTATAACTATCCTATTTATATAGAAAGTAAGTATAACTGGAAAACGTTTTATTAGTCAATAAAAATACAATTTACTAAAATAACATAATATGAAAAATTTTTTGTAGTAATTTTTAATGTTTAGTAATCGCCCAGAATGAAAAAAAATTCTTGCATCCCCCTGGATACCTCAAGCGTACCCATAACGGCGACAGCATTGCCACGTTGGATTTCTATGCTTATTCGCTGTCTAAGATATTCACCTGAGCGGCACTCACCCGTCCTGTCCGTCATCCTTCGACCAATTTCCGCCACCGTCCTCAAAGCCGAGGGTCCCCAGGGACCGAACGTCTCAAAACCCAATGGACAGAAAATGAAATTTGGCGAGAGACAGATATATATACTTTCACTGCTTGTTATTAAACATGTATAAAATATTACAGAAAACATAGGATACATCACACTTTTAATTTAAATGAATTTGATAATAATTATGTATTCTGTAAATGTTTTCAGTGTATGTCTCAAGACAAAGAAACCTCCTCTCTCCTTTATATAGACATTTTTCATATTGAAATATTATTGCATAGAAAATATTATCTTTTGTTTGTTTCATCTCGTATTAAAAATTTATAATGCAAACTGCTTGTATTATTCGATCTGCATATTCTTTTATTGTCTTATTAAAAAATACCAAATAAAGTTGGTAAAAATAGTTATAAACAATAAAAGGATTGTAGAATGCTTTTGCCTTTTATTTCACCAAAATAAAATAAAATATCTGTTGCACACATAAGATTTGGGTGTTATACCTTTATCTAAAAGTAAAACTTTCGAAAAGTTATCGTAAAAATCACTTCAAACTATTACTTTGCCTTTTGTTCTTACTGAAAAACAAATCGATAAAGATACTATGAGTAAGTTATATTGCGACAATTTTAACTATGTGACAAAAAGTAATTTTTAAATTTTATTTTATTATTTGAAACGACGTCAAATATTCAAAAATTTAAATCTATGTGACAAAGAATAAAAGACGCATTTTAAAGTATTTTATTTTCAATATATTTTTGCACATGTATTTTGTCACGAAATCGCATTTGAAGACTTTCAGACAGTAAACAGTGTCTAACACATATAGAAGATACAAACACGAAAAATAGTATTTTTAACGAGATAAATGGATGAAACTTATAATATTTTATCTCGTAAATAGTATTTGTCGTAAACGTTATTTAGACACTTTTTAAATTCTGTCAAATGAGTCAAACAGAATCAGTCGTTAAATTGACGATAATAAATCCATTATTTAAAAGTTTTTGGCATTTTTGTAAATTATGTTGAAGTATAATCTTTCATTGGTGTAAATCTAAACGTATTAAAAAATTCGATTCAATAAAAAGTGTAAAATTAAGTGAGAAAGTATAATATTTTATTTTCTATTTGCATGTCTACGAAATCGTTAAGACTTTCATACTAATTCTCTACAAAATGAACGAAGAAATATGAACTCTTCTAATTTTTCAATAATCCAAGTTTATTAAATCGCTGAAAGTTTATTAAATTTATCAAATTAATAGCCCTCAAACAGAATCAGATAAATTGACGATAATAATCCTATTTAATTGATATTAAAGCTTCGAGCGGATTTGTGAAACTTGATAATTATAAGAAACTTTTAAAGAATATTATGAAAAAACCAGAGACATTTGATATAAATATTTGGTACCGGATATCAGCAGAGATTCTTCTTCTTCAAGTACTTTTATAGAACTTAAATCAAGTGTTTTTTTAATGGTTTAAACTGAATCGCAATTTTTTTTCAATAATCATTGTCACTAGGAATTGCGATACCGGTATTACCAAAAGTGGAATCCCGGCGTTTCCGAATTGAAATCGAGCCGCAATGATTTATTTTATTTAACTTAGTAAATTGAGTATGAATCGGTATTGTCCTTGAAAGCGTGTATACAATCATATTGGCACTCAGTTCATTCACGCGATGGGCCTTGCAAACGTTTATTGTTGGAATCGAAATCACAATTTTTGTCATATAGCTCATCTTTTAGAGTATTTTGATTATCTAAATAAATTTGATCATTTTATCACTATATTTTGAAAAATAAAGCGCAATTCATTTGTACTACTTCCCCATATTTATAATGATCATGACCATTTCGCTCATCACGAGCATTATCAACTGATGCTCGTGATGAGTAAATACGTTGAAGTAGTACAAATGAATTGTGCTTATTTTTTTAAAATATAATGTCTTTCCACTAAGAATTGACAGTTAACACCTTAAAAGTTATCATTATATGTTTAAGTTAGCATTGTTATATTATTAATTAATATTATCGTAATATTTTTTGCTTATTTTATCTATTTGTGTTTGTAATACTTCTATTAATATTTGCAATAACGATATTTTATAGAAAACCACCTTTGATGAATTGGTCTGGAATTGCAATCCCTCATTGTCTATCACTCGAAACTTATAGAAATGCTGGATTAAATTTTATCTACTATAACGTTTTTTTCTTTGATAAAACGAGTGTTTTATAAATATATTTTTTAATCATGTCCGCTCCCAATGTGGAGCACATAATCTCAACAGAAGTTTTAGTAAGACAACTGCTACTTACTTAGTTGTTCAAATTCTTTTTTTTTCTTTTAAGAGGGTATAGCTAGATGTAAAGATAGGGCTAGGAAGACACTAGTGGTTGGCCAATCACCATCCTGTTTTTAGGTTTGGTTGGATGAGAGAAAATTTTTAAGATATTATAAACATCCATGACTTCGAACAGAAATCTATAAATCGATTGAAAAATCAATTTGTAAAACTGTCCGAACTTGGACTCGAACCCGTGAGCCCCGTAATTGAAGTCAACGATGTTGACCACTGCACCACGGATCAGACAGAAAATATTTTTTTTTGTTAATTAAATACAATTAGTGTTACAATACACACGAAATATTAACTGCTTTATAGAACGTCTTTTTAAGCACTATTTTGGATACAGTGAGAATAACAGATTTGGTTCCAGAGATTTGATTGTAAAAAGATCACTTGTAGTTTTAAAATACACATCATCCCACACAGCATAAAACTAGTGTAACACAAAGAATTCAAATAAGTTTTATGTAAAAAAATTTGATTCTACCCTTAGCATATTGAAAATAAGCTGTATCATTTTATACGAAAAAACCTTATTGACATAAAAATAATAAAAAATATGCAAAAATATTTATAAATAATGTATTTCTAATATTGTTTTTTATGTGATCGAAATAAAAAAGTATTATAAGAGATAAAAGAATTGGAATCTCTTTTACACGCACGAACGAAAGATCCCGAATGCCTCGTTAGTTTTGAAAAAAACCTTCGTTTGCCTTTTCAATCAATAATATTTGAAAATGTGTTTTTCGCTTTTCACAAAATGCTTTTATAAATACGTGCTACAATTCAATCTTTTATGAACTTATTTATTTTAGGTTCTTATACCATTATTTATATGACAAGTATTTCAATAAAAATTGTGGTTATTTATTGGAAAATTCATTTGGTTTTAAGGTGTTAACTGTCAATTCTTGGTGGAAAGACATTATATTTTAAAAAATAAAACACAATTTGTTTGTACTACTTCCACATATTTATAATGATCAGGACCGGTTTCGCTCATCACGAGCATTATCAACGCTCATCACGAGCATTATCATCAGTTGATAATGCTCGTGATGAGCGAAACCGGTCCTGATCATTATAAATATGTGGAAGTAGTACAAACAAATTGTGTTTTATTTAAAAAAAAAAAAAAAAAAATCATTTGGATTTGTTTGTTACTGTATTTTAATTGTTATTTTTTTAACGTGAAGATACAGATTAAAATATGAAGGCTGATTGATTTAATATCATAGATTGTGATGTTGGTCGATTCGTTATTTGTTTGTGATTAAATCAAGAGTATACATACATCGATACCAGTGTCTAATTATGTAATTTATTTGTGCTTCAATAATTTTACCTTTTAATTCAACTGTCAAGTAGGTCTCTTAGATAAGATTATGTTGATGTCAAGTATCTTTAATGAAAATGAATTTAATCAGTGTTTTTTAGTTCTTGTTTATTCAATTGTACATTTGTTACCAATGGCAGCTAGTATTCATTCGTCTCCCGTAAGTGTTGTTTTGAAGAAAACATACATTTTTATTTAGAATGATTTTTCTGAATTAATAAAAATATCGAAAATCGATGTTAGTATTTTCTAAGTAATATTTTGATTATTTAGAGATTTTTCCATATCACTCAAGATATATTTTAAGACTAATATCAACATAGTCAATTCTATCACCGATGATAAACCTACAAACAACTTAAAATGTTATATATTTGAGATTAACAGGCGGCTCAAATGAATAAACCATAAACAAATATTGAAAATTATTGTAAATATTTGTGTGAACGTTGTCTTGAACTTTTTGTGATTTTGTGTTAATATTTATAAAAGTAATACAAATCTTTGTTCGGATCTAATTCTGAAAAAGCCTTCATCTTCGTCGTTTCACAAAATCAAAACTGGATTCCGCGTATTATGTTAATTCTACGTGTTGGCGTTTTTATAAGCATAATTAGACGTACAGTCGTCAAAAATACTAAAATAAATTGAATAACATTCAGATGGGCAATGTTTTTATAGTAACATTAGGTATTATTACTTAGTGAAAATGTTTTATAGTACAGTATCCAAATGAAAGTTGATTTTATAAATTGAACTAGTTTCACTTGAAGAATTTAGTGAGTAAGTAAATAAACCGACAGAATAATGACAGGCATAACCACCAAAAATAAAATTTTATGAGTTTTTTTAGGCACAGAAACATTACTAAATTTTAAAACAAAACTTTTTTATCATCTTTTTGGCTGTAAATTTTTCGTCAAAGTTTCAAATAATTACGATAGTGTTTCCAACGACTTTCGTAAATCGCAACATTGTCTTAGTAGGTTCTTCATCATCTGCTCACTGATCAATATAACATGAAATGTAAATTTTATGTAGTTGATTTGTTTTATTGGTTTGTAAATAATTGAAAACAGCAATTAACCAAGACAAGTATATCTGCTGTACATTTCGATTCAACCATTGAAAGAGATTTACAAAAATATCAAGTCAACCGATACGCATTTTTTGTAACACGTATTAATTATTTTCATTCAGCGCTTAATTCATTACGTCTTTTTTTATATCCATGTACTTATTTTTCAATTTGTAAATACCCTTAAAAGGCAATATCAAAATTTTACTTTATTTTATAATGAAATTGACTAAAAAACCTCCTAAAATATAATGTGATATGATAAAAGATAGGCTACGAGAGAGATTTTTATTCACTCACACTTCAAGTGCTTGATATCTAGTATCGTGGCATGTTATCTCAACCCTTATAGATTTCCTTTTAGCTCCCTGAGTACCGAAGGGAAGGTGAGCAAAACAGTCGGTGTGTGATCTATCATATTAGGATGCTTCGATCTTGAAAAGATTTTCAATCATAATTTTACGGTATCATTAAAATTTGATCATTGAGATTATATAAACTTAAATGTTGTTATTAGTTTTAAAAAAAAAGTTCAATATGAAATGTTTGTTGTTAATTTTAAATTTATAGAGTGTTTGGAAAATTCATAAAACACTAATGATAGAGACAAGGTTACATTTTTTCAAAAGAATTTTTACACCAAAGCCTTAGCAGTGTGGGTGTGCAGTAAGTAAACTCTTATGAGGGAATAGTTAAGTTAAGTAAGTATAGTAACAGCGCTATAGTGGTGAATATGTACGATTCATGAGAAAATGTTCACATTTCCTTTATTAAGTATATCATTTATTAATTGAATTCTTTACAAAAATCTCATCCAAACCATAGAAAAAAAACAGAGATATGGAATGGAACTGGGTGTGGTTTTTGGTTCCGTCTATCTCATCTTCCGACGATTGCAATTTCGGCGTCTGGAAAACCGTCAATCGTCAGCTGGCTATCGTATGGATTCTGTGAAACTAAGCAATGCAATGAAAAGAAGAAAAACAAAAGAGTGACTTAGAAGCGATCCTGGTGATGCAATGTGCAAGTGTTTCGATTTATTTGAAATACTGATTTCGCCAAACAATTATTTCACTTAATAAATCGCGGAAAATATTAAATGTTACATATAAAAACAATTTACTGGTCGACTACTTCTGAACTTAAGGCTTGCGTAACGAGGGTGTTAACTCCTAATTAAACCGGCGTTATCTGTGAGGGAAAAAACAGCCCTGCGGCACTATAGACCATCCGTAAGACTCGAAGCAAACGAATTCGTGCTGCGTAAGGAAAAAAATAAACGAAAAGAAAAAAACGATACTTGGAAAGGCTTAACGTTGGGGATATGTAAATTTGTACTTGATAAAATTCCTAATGCTCTCTTTGAATGACAGTTGACGGAATTGAAAGCGAATAATTAAACTTAAGAAATCAAGTAAAGCATTGTAAAGATTGTAAGGGCTGCTGAAAAAATGTTTATTACTAAATAATTTAAGGTAGTCATTATGGGTGAATGTGTGGTTGGTTGGCTATGGCATTAATTAATTCAGATTGATTTTACTTGCAAATGAAATTTATTTATAACGAGTTTTTTATGACTCATATCACATCAGTGGTATTATAAAGTAACAGATTGAAATTTTATACTGCTGAACTATTGGTATTTTTTTTCATTATTTCGTCATATCGAGGGCCGAGTAATTAATTGTTCTGTCAAAGATTTTGTAACTTTTCACTAGAGCACTTTTGGAACTTGGTAATTTTATGAGCTTACATTCTTGTAAACTCTAATTTTAAGGTCATTTTTGTTCTATCAACAATTTACACACAATAAAACAGAATATTGAAGTTGTTGATATAGCAAAAATGACCTTACAATTAGAGTTTACAAGAATTAAAGCTCATAAAACTACCAAGTTCCAAAACTTAAAAGTACTCTAATGAAAAGTTATAACATTTCTGATAGAACAATTAAGTACTCGACCCATGATATTGTGAATTATAGTTCGCTTTTGAAATGTACATTATTTGAATCGGTGACATGCTTTGGTATTTGGTTGCAGGGGACCCTCTTGTCTGAAGAATACAGTGTGGAGACGCCAAAACCCAATTCTACCGATTTAATGTTAGTTATACTATCATAACTATCAATGGATTTAGATAAAGTTATAGCTAGAACTGCATAATTCATGTCAGCTTTTCTTGCCTAGCAATAAGACTCATAATTAGGAATCGGGTTTTAGCTTTGTCAATTTAACATGCATCAATGTTTGGGATATCTTTTTTCCTTGAGTTGTTATCTTTGAGTTTAAAATCACATTTTCTGAACACCGCGTGTTTACCTTCTTAGTAAAATAAACACAAATTCAGTAAAGTTACGATATATCCATATGTGGAAAATTTGCGTTGGAGCATTACACTTACAACTTGAATAGTGAGTTTCTCGTGTACGATTTTAAAGAAGAGAGCGTTGAAATTTAAAGAAGTAACCAATTGACTTAATTCTAGATGTAAACTAATTTTTTGTTCAAATTTGAAATGGTAATTTATAGAACAACACATAATTTTTTTAATTAGATTGCTGTTGAAATTATTATTTTGAATGTCAACTCAAAACATTAAGGCATGCATTGTTCTATTAAATAGTACCTTCGTGATCAAGTAAATACATATCGACCGTGGAAAGGAAAAAGGACGCAACCCACATACTAAAAATATTGTGTATAGCGCAAGCAAAACGTGTATTATATTGTATACATTGTGATTATCGAAAAAAAATATTTTGAAAAGACAGAGGAATAAGTCCTTTTGCCTTTCCACAGTCGATATATTAAATATAAATATAGTGTATTAGCACGTTTTGTGTGAGTTATACACAATATTTTTTGGTGTGGGTTACGTCCTTTTCCCTTTCCACGGTTGATATATAATCCTCATCATATGAAAAAGAATATTCAAAATTGTCATCGGCATCTTTTGTAAATTTTAGTTTTTTTTTTAAATTATATTGAAGGGAGTGAGAAAAACGTCACAATTTTTTGTAGCTTTAAACACTGCCAATGAATTATTCATATACACTTTAGATTATTTCTGGTGATAATTGTTATTTAATGACTGTTCTATGTAAATTTTCGTAATAATATTATTAGCTAAATTTACTTGGTTTCTCAAAAATGTTGCGTAATTAAGAGCGTGTAAATCGAGATCAACAATGGACGCATCTCAACAGAAGTTCTTATATAAGATCAACTTGTTATGCAGTCACTCCACCTCTCTTTTACGGAAAAGGTACGGAAGTATTGGGTTAGGACAAGACTAGAAATAAATTAATCGTCCGGTTTTTAAGCTCGTTATGATTGTATGGGTGGAAGGGAATTACAGATATATAAAATTTTAGAACTGAAACGATGTTGACTGCTTTACTACAGACTCAGTAATAATTTATGGTGGTATGAATTGGAAGACTTGTTTAATTACATGTGGATAGATAAATATGAATACAAAACAAACATTAAGAAATGATAAGAGCACTACAGAAATTCATATATATCTAATAAAAATAAATAAATTTAATATCACTCGCATTTCGCAGAAAATGTCCAAAAAACCGTTTGTATTTTTCGCGGAATCGTCTAACAAGGATTTTGCTTTAGCGAATTCACCTAAATTCCATTTACTTACCTAATTCACCTACCAGCCTAAATAAATACAATAATCTATTTCGGGATGTCTATCTGGGCATACTTCTCTGAAAACTTGTTTGTGGCATCGTTGTTGCAGATAAATTTTGTTTAAACAATAATATATATTGTGTTTCCTTCAAACTCACCTCATGGAAGCAATTCAGTTTTCATTTCAGAGAGAGCAAATGTATTATTTACATTCAAATATAAAACATTCGATTTGTGTTCAGAGCAAACAAAATAATACAATGAAAACTAATTTTCAATCTTGAAAACCCTGAGTGAAAATTGTACAAACAGAAATGTTGGCAGTGCTTACTTGATTTAAGATTTTTCTTTTCGTTTATGTTTAATAAAGTTTTTTAAATAAAATAAGGCGTTATGAATTGATTGATTAAAGAAATAAGACACTGTTTCAGTACTCCACTTGTGCCATATCCACCTGTTAGTAGAATAATAAGGAATACTTTAAATGAAACATTTTCAAAATCCTATCTATTTAGACTTTATTGATTACACGAATGTTTATATAAAACTTTTACAATTTTTTTTCATTAATAGATTATTTTTACTGATTATAATGTCTTTATATATTAATTACTTAGTAAGGTTATTTAATAGACGACTAATTTAAATAAAGTCGATCATCGATGGTAGATAAAATGATTAACTGATTACTTTACCAATTTGATCTTACTTTCCATACCCATTATAAAAGGAAGGTTCTACAACTGACTTTTAATTAGTTCTCAAAAAAAATATACGTTCAGATTGTCCATAAGGAGTCCATATGAGCTTTTTTTCACTGTTAATTTTGAATTGTACGTCGTCTGCCATTAAATTTATTTATGTGATACTCCTTAATAGTAATTTATTTAGTAAAAAAAATATTCATTATGGCTAGTCAGCGTTCGTGGCGCAGTTGTTAACGTCGTTGGATACGGTTACGGATGTCTCGGGTTCGATTCCCTGTGCGGACAGTTTTATAAGTTGATCTCTCAATCGATTTATTGATTTCTGTTCATAGTCTGAGTGTTTGTGATGTCTAAAAACTGCTCCCTCCCACCCATCCGATCCTAACGGGGCGTAGCGAGAGCGATTAGCTCACCACTAGTCCTGTCCTAGCCTTATCCTTCTATTATATTCTTTTCGAAAAATGAGAGGTTGAGCAACTGAGTAACGAGCAGTTTTCATAGAAATTTTTTGTTAAGATACCTCCATTAGGATACCATATGCTCCACATTGGGAACGGACATGGCGAAAAAAAAATATTCAACTGTATGTCCATAATTCATATCGCACGTTTTAATTTATTATGATGGATAAATATGAAATAAATATCCTCACACAATCAATACAATATAATGTTATTTTTTCCATAGTGGGATCCTACACGTATGAAATTAATATTCTTTTACTATAATAATTGCTATTTTTGATATTTTAATAGCAATTGTAGTTTTCATTTATATACTCTAATTGTCTTATTTAATCTAAGTCTTAATCTATAGAAAATAATTGAAATGTGTCATCGTACTGATGGAGAAATTATTTAATATGATCAGGACTGGTTTTTCGCAGAGATTGCGGCATTTCAGAAGGTCCTGATATTCCCGATAATATTATGAAATTTTGAAATAAGCACTATTAATTGTGATATATTTTTGTAACTGCAATGTCTTTCCACCGAGCATTGACAGTCCATACCTTCCATTAACGTCGTGTGTGTACGCATACATTGTATTCAGCGTTCGTTTTAAAATAATATTTGTGAGAGTCCCCGATGTCACGAACATGGCCTAATTTGAAAACATAGCGCAAATCTTCCAGGGAAGTTAATAAATCCCCCAAGAGACAGTGATTTGATAACATGTGATGTGCGTAAGAAAATCTGACGAAATCCCATTTCTAAATTTGGCTTGCTTTGAGTGAAAGTAGTTGGAGAAAAAATGCAAGAAGAGAAAAAACACAATTAGCTTTCGCAAGAGCGGAGACGCCTAGGGGTTACATTCGTATGTTGCTCTGTTTCAAAAGTGACCGTACAGGAAAATTCGTTTAAAGCTCTTTTTTAAATCCGACCTTTTTATAAACTAAACACATTATGTTAAAATTTCAAAAACAGCAGCAGTTGCGAACGCCATAAATGTAGCCGCCATTAACATTAAAATTCTTCAATTGCTTTTATCTAATATATAAAAATCAATGTAGGTTTGTTCGTATCTTATGCACTACCATACTGTTCATCCGATTCCGATAAAACTTTGTCAAATTATTGCTTGAACTTGCGCAAAAGATATAAGCATTGTAACTCTCAACTTTTTAATTCTTAACTTATAGTAGGTAGGTATATATTATACAAAAATCCATCTCAAAATCCAGAGATATTTATAATCAAAAAAAATCTAAAATAAAGAATCAAATTTTTACAAATAGCGACATCTCGGAAAACCTTCTGATTTATTCGTGTACGCACCAGACAGAAAACAAAAAATATTTTGTGTCCAAAAGCACTTCAATAAACACAATGAAAACACAAACACTTTTTTTTCTTTGAGTGGAATTGTAACGCATGCCGGGCACTCACTAGTTTATTATAAAATTAATAAAAAACTTCTATATAGAATACGCATGCTAAAGTGCTCAATTATTTCAAAACGTAGATGCCTATCTGGTCATTTATGTACCTTCTTGGATCACTGGACTTCATTACGCAATCTGTTCGTATGGTAATGCACATTCAAACTAGGGATCGTTTCTTTTCGAGTTAGACTTGAAAATCACTGTCAGATGCCTAGATGTTGATTCATAGAAAAAGGCATGATCTTGCTTCTCTACAATTAATTTCAACATATACCGTCGTAGCAGTTCAGGATATAATTTGAATATGACAAAAAAATGAAATGTAATGATTAAGTCGTAACTTCCATTGGAACTTTATTGTATCATAATTCTATCAAATTGTATGTGTTGTAACTCAAAATATGACACTAATGTGTACATGATAATGGAAAAATAGCTCAATTTCTCTGAAGAAATACAAAAACGATACGAAACAATACCGGTTACATATAAAATATAATCGCGTAACGCGAAATGCTCTTAAGAATTTAATATTTATGATTTTTCTTGGATGAAATCGATTGATCAAATATCATTTATACAAGAAAACAGATAAAGATAGTTTAAGTGATGTAACCAAATTCATTTAGTATTGATGATGTTAGATACCAAATACTGCCTGAAAATGACAATTAAATTGAAAAATTCTGTCAATATGTTACGCTATATAAAATAGATTACCTTGGCGTAATAAAGATGATGTCTGTACAATAATTTACGGCGGCATCGTGCTCTGTAATGAGATCTTAAGTAGTTGAACATATTACTTTCAAGTTCGTCGAATTGTTATGCCTTAATGAAATAGCAATATAGCTAAATATGTACGAGATTTTCACCCTAGAAATTCAAATCCTAACATTAAAATTCCTAGAAGTCTATTATTAATATATAACGACTATATTTATAATTGCTATTTCAACAATTTATAATTAAAGGAAGTGTGTTATTTTCGTTGCCGTTACTACTTAATTACAGTTAGAAATAAAGATACGTTTTCTTAATATATTATTTAATTAAAATACCGGTTCTACTCGGCAATTCAAATAATTCTCATTACCAAATTTGAATTATTCAGATTTTGTACACTTCCATGTATTTTGTCACTAACGACCCGGGTTTCGCCTTTCTGCATCTGCAGGCATTCGAGCGCACGAATGTACAAAATCTCAATAATTCAAATTTGATATTGAAATTCCATCAAGCACCTCCAGTCGATGTCTTAATTTCTCACTACATTCGAAAGATCGATTAAATTTATCGAATATAAAATGTGGAATATATCTTTAAACTAGAATTGATTGTAAACAGTTTCATAATAATTTAATTAGTACCATGCAACCGGAGTATTGTATTTGTTTCATAGATTAAAAATATTCACTTTTAAGGTGTTAACTGTCAATTCTTGGTGGAAAGACATTATATTTTAAAAAATAAAACACAATTCATTTGTACTACTTTCACATATTTATAATGATCAGGACCGGTTTCTCTCATCACGAGAATTATCAACTGATGAGCGTGATGAGCGAAACCGGTCCTGATCATTATAAATATGTGGAAGTAGTACAAATGAATTGTTTTTAATTAAAAAAAAAATTAAAAATATTACCAACATAACTGAATATTTATCCGGCTTTAAAAACCTTGTTATGTTTTCAGTTAACCCTGTAATCAACTTTAAATTTTCATGGCTTTGTATGGCGGTATTATTGCGGTAATATTGTGGTTAGTTGAATAATATAAGAAACATCAATAAGTCGTCGCCTTGGGTAAACATGGTTCCAACTGCTGTTTTTTCACAAATTCACTTTGTAATGAAGTTTAGTGGCATTCAAAATACGGTTCTATCTGTGTTTAAAAAACCTTACAAATGTTTGTAAATCCATCAAAATTCAAATTAGAAAAATGTTCTATCTGAAAAACATACACATTATACAGTACATCAAGGTTCCATCTGCATACATAATTAGAAATTCCAGAAGGAAATCACAGTCTCTAAAGAGGTTACCTATTTCATTCACGTATGTGGGTCCATAAGTGTACTTCATTCAGAAAGTTACATTTTCTGAAATCTTTAATTGCTTCTACTGAATACTTTTAGTTTTTGCAGATAGAACCTTGGTTACTTAAAGTGACGAAGTGTACATTTTTTGGTATTGTGTAATATTTAATACTTTTAGTTTTGTCTTCTAATAAGGTATAAACAACTTGTTTAATGGTGATATGGATTTTTATTATATAAGTAAATAATCTCAATTTTCCATCAGAGACGCGAATCTGAACACATTTTACTGTATGACAAATTTCGACTCTTGACAACTCATGGATAGTCTATCAACTAAGAAAAGGCGCCAAAAGTGACAAAAAAGGTCGGTCATTGAAAAAATCCTGTAAGCGTAAACTGTTATACCTAACGTCTCTCGAGTTTCTATTTCCAACCGCTAGAGGGCTTGTCAAAAGTTAAGGGAATCAAAAGGTTTTCTATTCTTAGAATACTACGAACAAAATATTTTTCATATTATTAAATACAATTGGACAAGATCTTCAGTATTCATAAATATGATTTAATAATAGAATAATATTATTTAATAAATAATTTTTAACCAACAAAACTCTTTATATTAACTAATCAGATCTATTTGTAAGGTTATTATGAAATATAATATTTAAGTTTTCAATTGAGAAACATTTTTCACTACTCATTATAAAGGAAGATAGTTAATCAGTTAAAACTATGATTGAAAACGAGTAAAATGATGATGTAGCCATTTTGAAAGCAACACAACATTTGAATGGAAATGTTAAATAGAAATTATTTAACAATATAAACTATAGATTGTTTCGCTTTTTGCAATATGTCTTAACAATATTAGTCGATGAATGAATATTTCAAGATCTTGGTGGAATATGATGGAAGATAATGGTGTAATGTGTAATACAATATAATAGTGGATTATTAAAATTTGAATAAATGCTTTCAACTGTTAGTTTTTCAACGGGCAATAATGTATTATTCATTACATACTTGTCAAGTATGCACTGATTCTTATCATAATTTGGGTAAGCAAATCTGGAATACGACAAAGCTTTTGTAATAAATATTTGATTGTGTAGGTATATCATCTTTTTGATTTCTTCAAGACTGTGTCACCCAAATATTAGGTTATTATTGTCGATTGAAATTTTGTTATTTCTACTTTTCACTTGAAAGAAATAGCAAAAATAGAAATAATTTATTTTTGTATTCATATATTTTATTTGTTCTGATTCTGTCGTGCAATAGACACACGATTGTTACGAGTGAATATTTTATCATTTTCGGACAGTCCGCTATCAGTGGATATATTTGGGTGGGGTTTTCGGATTTAATTTAGTTTTTTTTATTAGGAAATTGAAATAAATTGTTCATAAAGTTACATTAGGTGTATCGTGAAATGTGATATTCCACACAATGAAAGTCGCTAAACGTGAGAAAAGTCAGCTAAAATATAATTGTATGATTGTATCGGAGAAATTCTGTGACCGTGAGAATCGTCATATACGATTATTGGTAGACGCTTTACAGCGAGACAAAAAATTGAAAAAGATTTATTAGTCTGAAGCCAACATCTGATCGAGAAGTACCTATTCATAAGTCATCATCATCTTTGGTTAATATCGGAAGAAACGTACAAACCAGGAAGCAACATTAATTCTTAAAGGTGTTAAGTCCGTGATTTTTGATATCTTATAAAGCAATGTCTCTTTTATAAACATTCACAATTTACGTTTAAAATCGCGTTAAAAAAGCTCAAACAATTTGTATAACATGGCACGGTTACTATTCGCGTATCTTAAATCAGAAGTTTTTATTTTAAAATATAATATAAAACCTTGCGAAAATTTTCAAAATAACTTTCGTCGAGTTTATATAATGTCTATATATACAGCTTGATACGGCGTCATGTAATCTTTATCATGTATGTAATTCATAATAGAGCATAAGGTGCCTATACGGCTTTATGAAAATCTCAGCCTTGGCGTAAAAAAAACTTACCCCCACGTCTTTCAACGTAAGCCTGCCCTTACAGAGTTAACGCGAAAAAAATGACACAGAAATAATAATCTCTCACAACATTTGCAGTCGTCGAAGTAGGGAAGAATTGCTAAGCGGAAGTAGGCTGTAGACTGGCAGCCACTAGCGCCTTCCGGATTTTCCAAGCCTCCGAGACACTTGACGGAAAAATATATCTAACGATGGTGTAAGTGTGCCAGAGAAGACGTAACGTCATGTTAGACAACACTTTTCAAACAAATTTTTCTTTTTCAATTGCCCAAGAATATCTATGTAAAAAATACGGTTTCAAAATGTTTGCGTGATGCATTTCTGGGAAATAAAAATATTTAAAGACACGCTTGCATACTAGAAAACATAATGTTATATTTAAACTTGCTGCCAACAAAGAATAAAGAAGATACTAATTTAAAATAGTGGTATTCTGTAATTATTTTAATGTTATTTCAAGTCTTTCTTTTTGTATTTTATATTTCTACTGTGAATTTTGTATTTTAAAATAATAAAAAAAATCTCATAGAAATAACATTTTTCTAATATAACTAATTTTATTGTAGGCATCGATTTTTTATGGATTATAATTATTCTATTTACATACTTCTAATTATTTCATGAACGATCTTATTAATTTTTGTTTTATGTACTTAAATTAAAGGGAGGTATAAATCTACGTGACTTATGTTGTTGTGGGTAAATGGAGAAGCTTTTATTGGTTTAAGTTTATATCAAAAAGTTTTGATTATCAGCAAAATGAAAGTCAAAGAAACTTCTCTCAATTTTTAGCAATTTTGTGTTACGTACGGGTATTGGAGTAAAATATTATATTAAGAGACAATGAGGAATATCAAAACGTTCAACGGAGGTTTAAATGGTTTAATAACGTTTTGTTGAAAACACTTTCTTGAATAATGATAACTTATTTGTGAAATTTCTTTTTGGGTCTTCTTTACAAATACATAAATCGATTGAAAAATCTTTTTCTGAAACTGTCTGTATTTGGGATTCGAGTCCATAACGACGTTGATCTATCGACTACATGCCTGGCATGAAATGTCTGTGGTGTATAAATTCCTTCCCACCCATCTGATAGTAAAAACGCGTTTAGCGAGAGACACTAGCTAATCACTTGTTCGGCCCTAACTCCACTTTTCTATACTTAAAATCTCCAAAAAAGGAAGGTTGAGCGACTGAGTAATAAACAGCTGTTTTAGGAAAATTTCTGTTGAGATAAACACAATTAAACGTTGAAAGTGAATATGATTAAAAAAATTTGAAGACTCGCTCATTGATCTTTCTTCTTATTCTCAAAATTTTACTATAATTTCCATTTTGTATAGTTGTTATATATGTGTTCGATTATTTCATTTCATAACATGGTTTTGGTTGTTCTCTATCCTCTGTCGTCTAATGTATGAATCTACTGTAAAATGTCATATTAAATAATATTCAAGCCATAAAACATTCCGACGTCATGTCCAGGATTTCCCTTTTCTAGCTTAAATGTTATATGTCTAGGTAGGAAGAAAGAATACAATTAAGGTCAAAATAGCAATGTATGTAGTAAAACGTAGTGTTATATAATTGCATCGCGAAATCATCCAAATTTTTTTTAATCGTATTTTATTTCAATATAATATGATACATTGGATGAAATAGAATGACAAAACAAAGGTCAGGCTCACTTAAAAATGTTTAATTACATAAAAATCAAAAATATTTACATGCGATTTAATTATGTTTTATTGGTAAATTTTTATTACTCTCAGTAAAAGGTAACGTTGTACTTGTATGTACAATGTTAATAATAATGAATGAGGATTCTCGGAATAAAAAGTGAATATATATTAAGAGATAATGACAATAATGTTTAATAACAAAGAATATCGGTTATTACTTCTGATACCTGATGAAGACATAGCAAACGAAGCGGAAGCAAGAATCCTTTTTTTAAATAAGATATAAGATATAATTTCTTCAGAGAAGAGTTGTGAAAGCAATTTTAATAATTATTATGATCATATTATCTAGTAATCTTATTTTACTCAGAAGTATGGATGTATACAATATAGAATATGTCAGTCTTGTGTCCGGGTCTTGAATACTGTTGGGCTTACATCCACTCGGTTATAGAATCAAGGGTCCGAATTCCGGAAAGACAACTGTCATAAATAGATTTTTAGCCCGACAATCCGTTTTATAAAAAGGGGACATTCAAAAAACGTTTTACGAACTAGTCTTTCATAGTCGCATGTTTATTTACTTATCCTTTCAGAAGAGAAAGGTTGCCCTGCTCTCCAGCCAAGAGGTCAAATACTTAGGGGTATACTTGGACCGCTCTCTCACCTGATCTGCTCACATTGCCGAAGCAAGACGTACATCCCACGTTGAAATCGGTGCGTTGTACCCGATTTTAAACGCCAGAAGCTCCCTCAGCCTAGAGAATAAAAAGACACTCTACAATATTGTCATCAAACCGACCATGCTGTACGCTTGCCCCATATGGTCTGAAAACATCTCCGACAGCAATCTACTTCTCCTACAGAGGGTCGAAAATAAATTCCTGCGCATAATCTCAGGCTGAAGGAACAATTCCAACACGTTTAACATTCGTGGGTGTTACAAAGGCCCCGACATTCAAGAGACCCTAAGTCTAAATTACACTAGCTTCGTGGAGAGTTTAAAGCAGGGGCCTTACCTGGATCCAACTCTCAATGCTGCGAAAATAAAGAAATTTATGTTGCAACTCAAAGTCTTCAAGAATCTCGTCAGGATAATGTCAAAATTCTTATGATCCTCCTCCTCTTCTGAGGCTGACGCGGAACGGGCCGACGGTCAAGCCTGCCTTCATTTAATCGCCCTAAGAGATAAATCTTAAATTTAACGAACCAGGCTTGTATATTCAGTTAGGGATTGAGCATGTCTAAAAATAAGTTTAGTAAGTTCTTAAAACTAACGCCAATATTACGAGCTATTAGTCAGATTTGAACTTTTGTTAATGATTCAAAAACAATCATCCTCGTATGGGGTTTTTTCTTAAGTGCTTTCCCCATACAAAACCTTCAGCTGATAAAATCTTTTTAGATAGCAGTTCTTAGCTAGCTTACATGTAGGAAAGGGATATAAAGACTTAGTCAATACCCACCATAGCATTGAATTTAGCCAGGAAACTAGGACTTCACATAATAGTTTCAGTAGGAAAATAGGGAGGAAAAAAAAGAGATAGTTGAGTGACTCACTTTCAGTTACGTTTTAAAACCTATGTTGCGCTTTAGGAGTGGAAATGGTTGAAAAATGAAAGTATACTAAAAATTAAAAAGATTTAAGTGAATTTTTATTTCATCTAATCCAGTGGTCACCAAAATACGGCTCGCAATTTTTTTTATCCGAAACTTCAAAAAATCCCGATTTTTTAATATAAATTATTCATATAGGAAATATTAATTTTACAAATTTCATGATTTGGTTGTGAGTTCCCGACAACTATTTATTTCAATTCATAGATTGGGATAAAACTATCAGGTATTGGACCCAAAGTGAAAGAAGTTTATCATAGAGTGTATTGTTGGAGGCGACCAGATGTTCGCGTACTCGAAAATTTCTGGGATATTCTCATTTATTCAAATTCTAAGAATGTAAATAGTGCAGGTAAAATAGAACAATAGAAATGTCTGAACTATAACCCCAATCGAAAATATTCAGTTGTATATCAAAGCTTGCAAAACACATCGCTTGATTTTTGTGCTTGATATGTAAGCACATATAAATTGATATTCTATTTGGGTTAGAATAAGAAGTTATTTGTCATCTGCTCCCCCAAGTTTTAAAAAAGATTAATCCGTCTCGTTTCTCAAAAGGTTTGGTGGTCACTGGTATAATCTATGGAATGAATATTATACACAATACTACACATGGACTAATTAATTTAATTTTTATTATAAGATCTTTCAATATAAAATGTATGACTGCTGTAGTCACAGAAAACATATCTATATATAATAAAATAAAGAGTTGTTTGTTTGTCCTCTATACATTTCTTTACCATTCATCCGATTTCGATCAAACTTTGGTGACTTGTTGTGTGCACACTCGTGAAGGTTTCTGAACAAAAACAATTAAAACCTAAATTCTAAAAATAAAAATCAAAAAAAAAGAATCAAAATACGTACAACTAGCAACAACTCTGAACTAGACGAAAAAACAAAAAATATTGTTTATTTAAAATAGAAGTCCCGCGGCTTGGCCCACGGAACTTTACCCGATATTCGTATACGCTATGAATATCGTTGGAAATATGGAAACAATAACGTATATGGTTTGAAAAGTATAAATGAATTACTATGTCAAAAAATAAATCGGCCTTTTTTCGGGATGAAAAAAATAAATCTGAAAATAAATTTCAGCCCTTGCCGACTTCTAATATAAAAGCACTTTAATAACCAAAATTAAAACATAACCTTGTACTCACTAGTTAAAAATAATCCTTATTAATTATTTGTTGTCCAGCCCTAGTTGTCAAACGAAGAGACTTCTTTTTCTTTTTAGATTCTCCGCCTCTGTCTAGTTTTTCTTATTGTTGACGTGATTTTTCATCAAGGCATACAACTTTGGTTTGATATTGTTTGACGTAGCCTTACGAGATGTATTTTTATTTGACGTGTTTTGCTGAACGGACGATTTTTAAAACGTTATATTATTATTTGACTGGTTCTGTGCCAGATAAGAAAACGTTAACATAAAGCGAATTGTCATGTATTTTTGGAAACAAACAAAAATATATTTCATCCATTATACTATTAAATGTAGGTGACTGATATAGATGTGATAATTTAATATAAATATAAAATATTTTGTATGATGATAAATATTCTCTAATTCAAAATCGTTTACGGAAAAGTATATGAAATAATTTCTAGAGACGAATATAGATTCGAGGCATTCATTTATATTTTAAAATCGATAAATCCTATCTCATCAACCACAGTGCATCTAGCGACAAAACGGTTTTGGTAGTTTAATTAAAATCATCCAATGTTTTGAATCTGCAAATATCAAAATCATAAATGCGTATTTCTATAGTTAATTAACGTTTTCGTGAAAAATAACTAACGTGTTTGGAAGTATATTTTTCACGTATAGTTTTCAGAGACGCGTGATGGTCGTAACTAATTAAAATTTTAGGACATTCTTAAAACCAACAAAATTATCTTTTTTTAATCTTTGTCCACTAAGTGAACCATATGGATTCTTAATGAAGCATCTAAACAGACGTTGTTTGGTAATAACTTCCAAATTGATCAAAGTCTTTTAAAGATAAGTTTAAATAAGAAATAGTTGTATTAATCTATTGCGTTTATCGCTATGCAATATATATTTTTTCTTATTAAGTTAACCACTAGTCCTGTCATAGCCTTATATTTCTATCCCTACTATATTCGAAATGAATGATGGAGGGTGACCAAATGGGTAACAAGCAATTTCTCAGTTACTCAAGCTAGTAGAAAAAATTCGGTAAATAATAAATATAAATATTTTAAGGTTTTATGTTATGCTGGGATTACAGCGTCATTTGAATAGTAAGTATACCTGTCACTGTTGATTTGAGATAAAAAAAAAAGTTGTTATAAATGAAAACATAATGAATTTGAAGATAGGTTTTGTCGTGATTCCGGAGCAGGATACGCCGCGAGAATTTTGAGATGAACGTGTGACACGTCTCATAGTAATATAATAAATCCTTTTACATGTCCTTCTTTATGTTGCAAATGTTTGTTTTTCCGACGAATACAGTATTTTCGCTTGATTGTTAGATGGGTGGGATAAAGCAAGCCGAGATAAAATTCAGACTACACGTAAATATTGCTTCCCTTGAGGGATCATTATCATCATCATCAGACAGTTACTGTCGTCTTCCGGGCTTTGTTATATTCCATATTCTTTCAGTCAGGCATACATTATTATACCCTGTGTGTCATTTCTCTCATAACAATCCTTCCTTTTGGTGCTCTATTTATTTTCTTTTCATCTAGCAGTTTAGAGTAAAGGCTTAAATTACCTGAAAAGATTATCGCTAGTACAGATACGATATATTTGATTACCTTTAATAAAATCAAAGTATTCTAAGGAAGATTTTCTTTTGAAGAACTTGTATAGCTTTCAATTGCTTTCCGCCAGGCTTCGGGTTTTACATCCCTACATAAATACCGGTTTAACAATGTATCGTAATCAAGTTGTATAGGTGAATATTATAAAGAGAGAAATCTTAAATACTCAACAAAGTTCTCATAATTCAAAATTCAAAAATACCAGTAATGCTTTAATTAATTTAGTAACAACACACCAAAATATGTATCGACTCGAGTAAGTAATCTGAAAGAACTCAGTTAAGAATGCGCTTGCGCGGTAGCTGCGCAACAGACTTGCAACGCGGCTAGCTACACCAGTGTTAAAGTAAAGTTTCAGAAGTTGCACTTTTTGAATTTGTAAATCATTTTGAAGTAACCGGGATACAATAACAAACTCCGGGACCATCACGTTATATACTAATTATATGATTATAAAAGGTAAAAAGACTTACATGGGCACGTCATGTAAGACAGAGGAGTTTATAAATCTTCAAATGGCGTATGAAGGAGCACCAGTAGGCATTGGACCCCGGGCCACCTCCTGATCAGATAGGCAGACAATAATATTTTTAAATTATTTTTGAACACAAACAATTAATATCAATTTAACTGTCGATGACTATAAATACTACTTCAGGAGATGGCTCAAAGTCATAAGGCTATGAACTATAGATGTTGTAATAATTATTTTAGTACTAAATTCTTTGCTTTTTTAAAATCGAAAAGGATTGAAAAATTGCGGCAAGCAAGTATAGTACATAGATATTAACGATATAGTGTTTAATATTATAATCCTCGCTTGGTCTGCGGCTCACACTCCGTTCTTTCACCACATGGTATGTAGGGAGGCAACTAGTTTGGAAAAACTGATCTGGTCGCTAGAGGACGAGCTCGTGCAATGTGGGTGGGCAAGATAAGATAAGTATCAATATTCCCTTGAGATGATGTATTTCGAAGAATAACGAAAGATGTGGTATTGATTCTTCAAATAGCTGAGAGAAATTTCATGACTTGCGATTTTAAGAGCTAATTGTGTTTAACAATTACATATCGTGTATATTGTAGAGAATCGAATGACTTTTGAATTCAGTTATAACTTAACCAATTCTAAACACATTTCTAATACTATATTTGACAAGTATAGTATTAGATATAAATATTTTTCTTTAATGTAGACACGAAATTTTCAAGTAAGTACGATAGTTATATGCAGTTGTGAGTAGACATTGTCTTTCATGACTACTTATGTCACTAAAGTACAATTATATGAAAAGGACAGAAAACAGACGGCAATATGGTTGAAAAAATAAGGTTATGTAACAAAATTTATAAATAACATCTATTATTGTGTTTCTGGATAAAAGTTTACATTGGGACTGATTTAAAATTCAATGAATTTATGCGGATAATTTGTGGATCAATTGAATCTTTTGTAAATGCGTTGTATAAAAACGTAGCAAAATGTAGAAATGACTGTACCATTTCTCCGTTTGGCCATTGTTCGTGAAATTGCTTCAGTCAAAATATTCGTTGACATTTCGCCCATCGACTAAAGCCTTTATTTACTCTATGCCACTGCTTCTCAAAAAGATATAATTTATTATTCATTTTAATGATCAAATGGATTTATAGATTTTTTCATAACATCAATTCATAGCAGTTATGAGTAAAAATATGCCTTATTACTTTTCTTTACGCTAACAAAATTCTAAATACAAAAACAGCAAAATCCTATGCATGTTTACTTACGCGATTCTAACGTAATTCTAAAACTTTATTTTAAATATGTATAATATTATAAATTGCTATTTACATGAAACGCACACGAACGCTTTCTATTAACAAAGTATCTGTTTCATATATGGTCATTATTTTATTTTTAAAAATTATATTTGCAATGGATTTATTTGAATATATTAACAGCTTAAAATTGAATATTAGTTTAATGTTTATTTTGGTGGACAGATATTATGTCGATGAGATATCAGCCTCTGTGCTCTAGTGGTAAGTTTTTTACCTTATCAATCAGTTGGGTCTTTGTTGAGGTTTCGGCAAGGTTAAAATCAAATTAGATGAGGGAGTTTGTGACGTGTTTTCTTCAATTGACATTTCTTGGAAATTCTCGTTGGAGATATCTATATAAAAAAGTAAACATTACTTCATATTGAATTAATTATCTATGAAAGATGATTGAATTTTTTGATTACATAATTCATCTCTATACAGTTTAAACACCACTGCATTCCAACATATAATACGGAATATACAGAAGCAAAACACAAAAGCTACTGGATTTGGAATATTTTCCGCCTCGCGAATCTTTTTTGTCCGCCCTGTATTGCGGAAGTTCATTTTTTTTATCCCTACAGATTTATCTATCTCCTCCGGAAGTACGGCGATGTGTTACACTTTTATTTTTATTTTTAACGTTATGTGCGATAAATCAAAACTGTAAATGCATTTAAAAACGAACTGAGGTGAACATGAATGTCTTCGGTGTTTTATACGTCATTACTCACAACTCACAATAATTCAAAACGGATAACTATGAAAAAACATCATTACTGATGAATATTGCGCTCTCATTGTCACCACAGAATTTTTGAGTCTATATTCATGTCTGCCTTACATTTAATTTTGTTTCCTACAAGTGACAAAAACTTTACTTCTGTTTTCTTGCCTACGATTTTTAAAAGTTAAACTGTTCCGTAATCATTGCAATCATTATAATTATTGCGATTAAATGATCGTTCTTATAAAAAATAGAAAAATGTTGCCTTAGTCACGTCTGTTTTTTTACGTATGCTTTCAATGCCTAACATATGATTTTCGTAGCTGAAAGTAATAGTAATTTTTTTCTACAATATTTGCTTGACTGCGAGAAATTCAAGTTAAATTGTAATCATTGAGGTTTCCGATTGTGATGTCAACCGAGAAACATTGTTGTTGTCTATGGTAACGTCTGTCGTTTTCTTTTCATGCATTCTTTCAATGCCTCATATTTTATTTTGTTAGTTATCTCTCTCTTTTTTGGCTGAGAATAATTCAAATCAAATTGTAAATCTTTTGAACTCATTATCAACACTTGTTATCAATAGAGAAATATAAGTCTATAATCACGTGTATTGTTTTTTTTTCTTTTCATGTATGATTGCAATGTCTTTTTATACGATGTTGGCTTTAAGAAATAAAAGCCGAATTGAAATATGTTATACTTAAGTTTTGTAATGTTTCCTTTTTTTATTTACTTACTAGTGAGTACCCGGCATGCGTTGCAATGCCACTCAAAGAAAGAAAGGGTTTGTGTTTTAATTCTGTTTATTGAACTGCTTTTGGATTAGAGGTCTGGACAGGCAGACATTTCATAGACTTACCCAGTTCGAGCCCATCATCTTCAGGTCTGGCCCGACCCGAACCCGAGTTTCAATATCACACTTGCTATAACACAATATTGTTGTTTTTCGTCTGGTGCGTACACGAATAAATCAGAAGGTTTTTCCTAGATGTCGCTGTATGTACGTATTTGATTCTTTTTTTCAATTTTAGATTTTCAATTTTTTTTCTGCAGAACCCTTCACGGGTGTGTGCACAACAACTCACCGAAGTTTCATCGAAATCGTATGAATGGTAAAGGAACGCGTAAAGGACAAACAAACATTTATTTTATAAAATATTTCCCGGCATGATCACAATAAGTCCTTCCTGAAAGTTTCGTCGCGATCGGTTGAGTAGTTTAGAAGCCTATAAGATCCGGACAAACCAACAAGCCAACAAACAGACATTCATTTTTATATATATAGATACATGTCAATACCTATGTTAGTATATCAATTTAAAAAACCAATATTTTAAATTGTTTGTTTAATTTGGATTAGTCGCATTTCTGAAAACTATTTGACATGCAATTATGATGGCTTGTCAAGTACTAATAAACACCACTTAAAAAGGTTTGAAATGAGGTTAAGAAATGGTTACTAGCCAATCACTTTTTGTAGTAGATCTTTCCTTAGGATAGGTTTAAAAATATCTCAAATGAGTCCATTGCGTAAGACGTATTGGTGAGCTGGATAAAAAAATGACAGTTACCATTTTTGCATTTGTTCATTCTGTCATTCTGTGCTTATTGAAGTATAATCTAGTATAAACAGCAGTGTTTCGGTGACAATCAAAATTTGGTTGGTCAAAGTGACATCACGTATTTTATAAAAAACAACGATCCAGCTCACCTATACTTCTTACACCCACGACTTGAGCCCATGAATATGGAAATTCATATATTGGAATATAAATACAGTGAGTTACTTTTGAAAATGATTTTCAGCATAGACATAATGTAAAAAATATAGCTTGTAGAAAGTTTATAGTTATATAGTTTACATGTTTGCTATCGATAAAAAGTTGGCATGTATTGGTGTCAAAGACAATCCAAAAAATAAATATTATAAAGGTAAAATATGCCATTACTATACATCAATGCTGACACCTAACCCTTCGTCGGCGTCCGTGTTTCCCACTACCAAAGGTCGTGATTTAGTATCCTTTTTTTCTTCGCCATTTTCTGCTTATCTCTTTAACCTGCAAAGAAACGATTCTTTCACTGTTGGAGGAGATATTTCAGAAGTAAATAAAGTTTAAAAAAATGTATATCGAATTAAAGAAAAGACAACAAAAACACTAATTAGTATAGTTATATATATTTTATATTAATTACATGTTTTTTATTATTGTTTTAATTCAATAAAGTTGTTTTTTAAACTATTTTTATGCTCTATCAACGACGATATATTAAATTTATAATTTTTTTCTAAAAGCATGAATGTTTGTCATAATTTTCATCTCTTTCCACTCATCCTATCCCATTCTGGAAAATGAAATGTAGAAATAACTGTTAGATCTTATCATTATCATTGCACTATCTTAATGATAAATTCAATGATTGTCGTAGAAAAATAGTTCTGTTTGAACACTTTGTATTGAATCTTAAAACGCTCCATATCTACATATTTGAGATGTTTGTGGTTAGCAGATTACGGTAAAAATATACAGTTTTATATAATATTTTGCTTTATTATATTTTGATTGTGAATTTTGACGGGGTATTTTTTATCAAATTATACTTTATTAGCCAGATTAAAATTTGAAAAAAAAAACCTGATAGACTAGAAAAGTTTCAAAATTTTCAACAATATTTTACCGATGTGAGCAGATAATTCAATCAAAACTACGCTCACATAATTCCCCCATTCATATTAATATCACGCTAGCCTGCGTCGTTAATATTCTTCCCCAGGGTGAAATATTTGGTCTTCTGTGATTATCAAGAGAACCCTTTTTTGGACTATATGGCAAAATTTTATTTATTAGGTCTTTAACCCTCCACCGGCCTTGTAAGATTATAAAAATACGTCCCATATAAACTCGCATTATAGGATACAAACTCAATGATCCTTATATGTCAGGGGGTATCAACCTTTGTCCGCCGTACCTGAAGGATGGATAAACAAAATATATTTTATGCAGCTTGCAAACGTCCGTTGAGAGTTCAAAGTTTATTATTAAGGGATAATGATATTTGAGTAATTTCTGTGAAACTAGGATGAAGTTATAAATGCAATTCTGAACCCTTGATTTCGTATTTGTTTTACTATTAATTCGTAAGTTGACCCTATATTTTGATGGAATTAAGATAAATTAAACCTACTTATTGCGTTAAATTGAGTATCATATAGTGAAAACCCGATTTATCGTTATTTAATCGTTGTTTTGGAGACTTTATTATATTCATCGTTTGAGGGGCCGTTAGAACGATGAATTGGGATTCAACTATATATATAAACAGATGATAGACACTAATAATTATATATATAAATAGATGATAGACTAACTGAACAGAAGAAAAAGATGATCAGAATCAGTGCTGTATTTTTAATTCTAAAAATGAGAAATTTTTGTATTTATTTTGTACAAGAATTTTTGACGCTTTTTTATTTCTCATATCCAATATAAAAATAAATGTAGTAAAGTTTAAATTGATTTCCACTCATTCACAAAGCATAACATCCACTGGAGCATTTCCACACATGACAGTTTTTAAACACACCTTTCCTCTCCTCTAGAAGGTAAGGATAGAAATACGAGATCTGGGGAAGGACAAGTAATTTATTAACTTATCGTTCTCTCTTTGTCCAATTTTGTGTCATAGGAACAGGCGTGGTTGGGAAGGAATATAAACGTCTCAGGAATTTATGAATTCATACATCAATCTATACATAGATTACAAATTATTGTTATCGAAGCGTCCAGTCGGGGACTCGACCTCATGACCCCACACAAGAACAGGACGAGTGCTTAATAAAAACTTACACGACCAGCACATTCAATATTTTTAGCTTACAACAAGGCATGTAGTCGTAAACTTCGCAAAGGGTAAACGGTAACGCACTCTATGAGTAACATCGTATAACTAGTAAAGTATTCCAGTATTTCACTTTTTCGCACTATAGATTAGAATTATAAAAATGAACATAAATGAAAATTTACAATTTTTTAGCAATATTATTCAACGGAAAAGCATTTATTTTTTTGATTCAGGGTAGAATATATATTTGCTTTAACAAGAATTTGTACTCTATTTTTTCTCTTCTTTGACCATATTCGTTCCGTATGTGAAGTATATGGCTACAACGATTCCATGATTTCCTGTCATCCACCAGTCGCTTTACTTCGTCCCATGTCATGCCAGAGTCCCTCAGCTCCGTAGATAACGTGCTGTAGATATTATCCGACGAGCTTTGAATGTAAACAGAAGGTAAACGACTTATACACTTGTAAATCCTCCACTACAGTACTGCTTGTAAAATATTTGAGTGATTATCAAATCAATTATTTTTGTATGTATACTTGGTGCAGGGAGCTTAGGAAAAGAGTAGTGTAGGAAAGGTTGGATATTTAAATCAACATTGAAGCTATTTTGCTGGATGCGAATTTATGCAGAATCTTATTGGAAAATCAATATTCCCTTCCCAAGCTGTAGATAACATAAAGGTTGCGCAAGTATAACGGAGAATCGAAGTAGTAATGCATCAAAGAAACCCATAAGTCGATATACGAATATCATTATTCTGTCTGGAAACTTTCATAGAAATAGCAATATGTTTCTCAATAAACCTTCCAGAGATGCGGAGAAGGTTTCCAGCAGACATACCTCTGGGACATTCGCAGTATCATAAATGTTAAGAATCACCTATTCGTACGAAAGGTAAGTGAAGCAAAATTCGTTCGGTCCTGTACAAACAAGGTGTTAAATCAACATTATCATCATAAATTTGCAACCACAGACCGGGAAAGAGGCTTCGGTCGCAAGGGGTTAACAACCATATGCTTAAAGACAATAAAATAGGATTATGTACCGAGACATAAGGTGGTTAAGACATGAATTTAATACTTTAAGGGGCTTAAGCGCTAATAAAAGTTTATTTAACACCTACATAAGCGAGTTCTAATTGACAAAGATAAATAACAAGTAACTAAACCATCCTGTAAACCTCTCACATTAGGCTAATTCATGAAAAAACAATGTATCTTACATCCACACAATTTATGTAAAACAAAAATTACTTATACAAGAAATAAATTAAAACGTCGTGATATGAAATATTGAAACCAGTTGGCAAGATACGATAAAAAGCAAAATTAATGTAATTGTCGATAAAGTTAGAAGCTTAGACAAACTTGGTCAAGAAGATCAAAAAGATATTTAAAATCTGCAATTGACATTACAGCTAATAATAGCTAAGGCACAAGATATATGTATTTTTAAATTGCATGTTTCATTCAAGATCAAGTCGAAGAGAAAAAACATCACAAAAACCATTAGCTAGTCCTGCTTTTTTAATGAAAAAATATGGAAAATAAACAATAACACAAAGTTTTGCAAATGGTACGGTAGTTGGCTTCGATTACGGATGTCTCAGGTTCAAATCTCGGTACGGATAGTTTCATAAATTGATTCTTTCTTCAATCTATTTATGAATTTCTGTTCGTATACATGGATTGGTCTTGTCCCAGCCGTATCCTTCTATCCTTACTCTCTTCGAAAAAGAGAGGTTGAGCAACTGAGTAACAAGCAGTTATATTAGAAAAAAGTCTGTTAAGATACCTCCATTTGGAATCCATATGATCCACATTAG
Source organism: Himalopsyche phryganea (assembly GCA_022494535.1). Taxonomy (NCBI): domain Eukaryota; kingdom Metazoa; phylum Arthropoda; class Insecta; order Trichoptera; family Rhyacophilidae; genus Himalopsyche; species Himalopsyche phryganea. The sequence goes on from JAGVSL010000024.1 coordinate 2,664,012, forward strand.
GAAAGGACATGGTAAAAAAAATGTCATTTCCACGAAGAATCAGTAGTAAAAAAAATTATATTTAAACTGTACTGATGACACATTTACCATCCTACATTATTTTTAATTGTTCAAAAAATATCGACAATCAACATGAAACTTTTGCCTCATAAAGTAATTAACTAATTAATGTCTACTCTTGAAGATACGCTGTACACCCATTTCGCTTTCCGGTGTTCAATTCACGTCATATTGTTTTCGAATACTGTTAATATTTCAATTAGTGTTAATTAGTTCGTGTATTTATATCTAAGAGCGTAATTATATTCGATGTTTAGGCTCGTCCCTATTTTAATGAATGTTGAAAATGTGAAACACCATGCAATCAGCTAAAATCTTGTCCACTTTATAAGTTATTCTTTCAACTCTAAATTTAATATTGTGGCAGTGAACATGGTAAATATTTAGACTAGATTGTTGATTATTTGACGATAGAGGTAAATTTTAATTTTTGAGAAAATTAGTAGGTAATGCATTATAAGAACGTATGAAAAGAGCTATGTTATCATAGCTATATTATCATTTTCGTTATTTTGGTTGGAGATACTAACAGAAATTGGACTTTCTGAAATTTTCCGCTCAAAGTTTTGGTAAGCTGGTAATTGCCGTTTTTTAAATATGTACATTTTCGAAGGGTCTAGTATCAAAACTCATAAACTAACAAAAAATGAGTTATGTATGCAGCATTGTTCTTTTTATTCACACCTACCATTTAAATTATAAAACATCTTCCTAAACTTACAATGTGAAAGTGTTGTTCATTTTAAAAACTCATATTATCTAAAGCTCTATAATTTTAATTCCAGCCAATGTGAGAGTGCAGAATTGCGGTATTGTCATGGCCACCAGTGTTTGTTAGCATAACATGGTGTAAGCGTCTGTTCCACAAGTATATTTGTATTAAACTATGCATTTGTAACTGTAACATGAAAATACTTCATATACTTAGCTATTGTTTTAGTATTACATAGTAGATAATAATACATTTTTAATTGAAGCTGATAATCTACGTTATAAAAAAATCGATAGTCTTAGTCTGTAGATGCTTGTGAAAGAGTTGAAACACGTGTCACAACTAATGAAAAAACCAGTGAAATAACAAAGATATAAACTTTAATTTGATATCAAAGATGAATTTACGAAAAATTGATACCGAATCTATCTAAAACAATAACGTTGTGACGAATTATGTTTTAAAAGAAAATATTCATATTCATCTTCATTTCTTACATCATACAGTAGAAAGTAGATGTTTTTCTGGAGATGTTTCTACAGACCACGTTTCTCACCCGTTACACAGCAAGTGAAGTATCAAAGTTCTAAATTTAAATTAATTTTGTATTTTAAGTACTTACCATATGTCAAATGAAAGCAAAATCAAAGTGAAGCTCTTAGATAAATAGCGGCATACCATAGAGAACTCATTCTGCTGAAACGAACTAGTAACTAATCTAGCATAACTCGTTAAAAGTGAACACGCGGGACGACAAAGTGCGACAAAGTCCGAAGACGATTCGACGCGTTGTCAATTTATTTGTGTTCCGAGTGCCATTGAGCACCGGCATCGGTAGACGACTGTCGCACGAAGGGTGTCAGGGTCGAATACCGAAAATAGGACACAGCTGCTGAAGCTTTTCAAACTCTGCGACTTTACTTTTGTTTTGGTTTTAAACATTCTTTGATGTAACTTCGAGAAATAATAAAGTCGAACAGCGGTTGGAATTTAGTCATACAACTGAAAACAACGGTGACACACCGCTCTCTTTCAGTGTAAAGGTGCTATCTCCAGTTTGGCCCAATTCGCGATTTTTAAGATATCTTTAATTTGACATCATATCTGCTGCGTGAATTTTTATAATAAAATATGAATAACGTTTTTCGATAATAAATTTTGGCTATATTTAATGAATCCCTTATTTTGATTCCGTAAGTCATGTATCGGCAAGTTGTCTAAAAAGAATATCTTATTTTATGTGTGAGACAACTGATTTCAACGTATTATTTCAATAACACTAAAAACTGAGTCAAAAAAGAATGTTAAAGTGCCCAATGGTTAATATTAACATAATATATATTATATAATTTCTTAAATGTGATGTCTAATCTTCTTTTCCACTCATCTGATCATAAAAAACGAACCCTAACGAGAGCGATTCGTTAGCCACCAGCTCTTTCATATCTATTCTATCCCTAATCTCTCCGGTGAGAGTTTGAGCAACTGAGTAACAAGCGGTTCTGGTATAAAAATTTCTGTTGGGATAAGCTCAAGTACAAGTGTGTATGCATTACATCGCTAAAAAAATAGGAAATACCACCTCAAATATTCAATTGATAATATAACGATTGTTTGAAAGTTTTTTTTGGGTAATTAATCTACAGGAAAGAGTAATTTGGAATTTTTTATAGCAGCTATTAAATAAAGGGTTAGCTGTGAAACCTTAAAATCTGATTCGCATAATTTTTCAACACATTAATCGTCCCGAATTTACCCAAATTTTAAATGAAATTTAATTTGATATTTATTTATTTTAATAGCTTCTTCTTCCGTAATTTATTATAGAGCCTGATATTATTTTCCACAAATCTTCAGTAAATTTCGTAAAAAGTACATAGAGAGCTGAAAATAGTAGATAAACAATAGATACGACAAAAATATTATTTTCAAGTTGTTCTGTTTAATCATTTTCTGTTTAGTCATGTTCTTTTTGGCCATGGAACCATAATATTTGTATGATAAATAATATAAAATAATTATTTATGAAAATATATAATTATATATTTCATTAAAAGAAATTGCCAATGCACCAGATATTTGGAGATCACTTGCGATACATTTACAGAAAGTCAATCACGATCAACTCAGGGAGAAAGGAAATCACAAATATTCATTCCCTAGATCACAAATCTTAAGCCAGCCTCTGGTAAAGTATCGTTTATTGTATGGCTGATTCAAGAATTTCATATTTTGAGTTGGTTTTAAGAAATGGACCTATCTACCATTTTTACATGTGCATTTTATCTTTTTTTGTACTGTATTCTTTGGAGCGTATCCATGATACCTCATGCAAAAAAAGATTAGGTGTTTCAACATGCATAATATAAATATTAAATTGTGGAAAAAGTTTTAGGATCTGCCAACGGGAATTGAAGATAAAAAAATGCAGTTTCTCAACAAGAAATAGACAATCATAAAACAATAATATTTGAATTGTTGAAATTTTTTACATTTCCACCAATTTCGTCACTAGCGATCCGGGATTCGCCTTTCAACATCGTCAGGCATTCGAGTATACGAATGAACTCGAACTGATAGTTATTAAATAGTGTATATCGTTTATATATACGATAAATTAATAAAAAATATTATTGCTAAGTCTAAGAACTACATTGATATTTAAATTAATTTTAATACCAATTAGATAATGTTATTTGAGTTAATTTTTAATCTTAATTTATACGATAAAAAATAATTAAGTGGCGTAAAATTAACACTGAAAATAATAGCACTTATCGGTGGAATTTGTGATATGAAATTATCATGTCAACCTTTGTCGTACTGTAATACATTATATTTATATGTAGAATCGTCAATCGTTACGATAAGTGAAAGTCGCGACTCTCACCAGTGAGGAAAACGACTCGCTTTATCACTTATCACTATAACCTATTCCCCTTGTCAACTTTAGTGTATTATTGTTTTAACCTTTCGCGGCGCATTATTCAGTTCAGTGTGATTCTAAGAGTTGTATAATCAAAACACATACACACTCAACCTACTGATATAATGGCATACGTAACCGCATATATAATAAGATTTTCATAGTAATATAGAAGCTAGAAATACCTCAATATTTTTTTATTGTTTTAATGCAGGATACCAGAGTAAATAATTAAATAATTATTATGCCACATTATTAAACCCCTAAAAAGTAGAATTCTGTGTTAAGAGTGATCTGCCGTGTTGTATCGTTAATCTGAAATAAATCAGACACATACCATGAAGAAATGAAGAAATTTTATTTAAGATAATAAACAATAATCGCCTGACAAGTATTTTTTTTAGGGTTTATTACTTTGATAAAGCACTTTTCAATAAGATCAACAACCAATAATCAATCACTCTTTGGAGACGGATCATCGAAGCTTTGAAGATCAGTACTTGAATAAAAATGTAATCGAAGGTAAAAGTTGCGTCATAGTCTGCTAAAGCTTTTAAAATATGAAAGATACCTCTGGGAAAACGATGAATGCGAAAACGAAAGATCGGTCTTCCACTGTACACTAAACTGTACAAGTAGAAATAAATATTTTTTATATGTTCGCATAATCAATGCAAGCTATATTCCATTCACCATGTTTTCTTCTGTCTAATGTGTGACTCGCTGACAAAATGTACATTTATAAAGGTGACATTTTTGAAAATGACCAGAAAATTCCGTAAGTAATATACATATGCTTTGTGATTTGCTGACAAAATATAATATTTCTTTTCTGAAAGATCTAAGGATAATCATGAAGCCTCAATGCCAAGGGAGAAATAAGAAATTGTTGACCGCTGACTTTTATATTAACTCTGAGTTTTCAACAGCTTCATAATCTTGCTGAGAAATATAGTTTTCTTACTTCGTCAAATCTTTTGATTGAAAGTTACGAGTGTCAGTTAAATTAATATTATGATAATAATGATAGGGAAGAATTCAAAATTATGTTGCTGTTTAACATAATGAAACAGATGTGTAGATAGATGGCGAAGAAATATTGCAATTTATTCAAAAATATTATTTTATCCTCGCAATTGTGTTGCTAGACATTGATATAAAAAAACCGTTGAATACCATCAGTGAACAATCTGCGATATTTTTTTTTCCAATAAGTTCAATAGAAAACCAACTAGCCGATAAAATACATTAATGTTGCTGACGATTTGCTAAGAGCAGAGCGAGGAAAAGTAAATTTGTTGTGATAGTAAAATCTGCTGAATATCTTGTTCTAAATTTATTTACAATTTTTAATTCGTTATGTGCAATGTACCTATATCCAATAGATTTTTTACATTTGTGTTTGAAAAACAAACTTGCGGAACTCTAATAATTATTAATATTAAATATAAAATTTTTCAGGATTATAAAAATAAAGTCCTGCCTCTGACTCAATCTTTTACGTCAGTGAAAGAAAAAAAGAAAAGTGGAAGAAAAGTGGGAGGGGTGACAAACTCAAGGACTGCTCCGGGTGGCACAACCACTAGCTACGCCACTGAATGACACTATGGCTTGTTTTGACTTTTAATAAGTAATAGAGTGTGCGTTTAGTCAGCCGCCAAACCAACACTTTTCTATAAAATATCAAATCATGTTTACACTCCCATATCAGCGATATCCGCGTCTCAAGAAAATATTTTACATACTTATTCGGGAGTCATAATAAACTCAGAACTCGTTAATAGCCCGCTAATGTTCAATTAAAACTCTAACGTTAACGATATTAGTTTATTTTAAACATCCTTAAGCCCCTCAGTGCTATTTCGTGTTATCCTGGAACTCTTATGTACATACTAAGACAATTATTCAAAATTCTATGAAATTATCGCTTCGTCTAACTTTGCACACGAGACCTCCAAACATTCGTACGGAGCTGTATTGTTCACGTATTTCGCAGATCATATTATAATTTACAATTTGTTTTCGTTGACTTAGCGTTAGATTAAGCTTGCTCTATAGTTATATGTATTATGTGGGTAAAGGTCAAAAATTTAGTTTGACAAGCTTTGAACGTTGTGAAATGTGTTGGCGAGTGTATCTTAGGGACCACGGCATGCCACTAAAATCATTTTCCATCACTATTGCTATGTCATATTTTATTTATTATCGAGTTTTTTGTTTATAAACGAATGATTAAACTAAATATTTATAATACTAATGAAAGCGGTCCTTTCATTAAATACACTTTGTTTTCTTATTAATGTTGTTATAATATTTGAATTAGCACTCTCATTTCCATGAGTTTTCAAATAGAATGTTTAAAACAGAAGAAAAACGGAAAAATGCAAGTCATCCTCATTCAAGTAAATAAATCATAAGAGTTATAGGGGTAAAATCGTTGTGTTTCCAACGGAAGTCATAAATACACGACCGTTTATATAGGTGGGTTTAAGAGGTCACAAAACAAAAATATTCTACTAACGCTGAAATTAATTTGACCAATAAAACATCAAACCACAACACTTGATTTGAAAAAAAGTTGGGAGGACATTTAAACCTTTCATCATGCAAAATTAAACCCTTTAACTATTGAAGCCTCACATTTTACAGAAATATTTTTTTATAAAATGTCCGTTCCTAAGGTATAGTGTATAGGATTGTTATGAATTTTAACCTTCCCGTTTTCATGCTAAAAAATCCCTTCGTATCACATGCAGTCACATTTCGCTACAGTTTTTTTACAGGGTTTTTTCATATAAATGCGTTTATAAAGCGAAATGACAATTCCGAAAAGTGAAATATGGTTTTATGTAGTATTAAGTAATTATTTTACGCCAACCGGAAACAAATATTAAACTATGCAAAATTATCGAATGACGCAAGAATCGAAATTCTTCATAGCAGAACAAGTTTGAGACGTGTCTCGGTGCCGTTTGAAACAAAATGGTCGCATACGGTACGTCATGCATCTAGGATTGTTACCATACTATGCTAATTGTAACTATACTATACTATAGTTTTGTATTTTTCGATGGTAAAATTGACGAGGTTTGCAAATTATGATTATTTTACATGTTCATTACATTTTAATGTTCAATTTTTTGTATAACCTATTTCACAGATAATTTAAAGGCTTCGATAACAAAGTAACTTATTGTTACCCCATAAATACAGAAGGGTCATTCCATTTAAACCAGATCATTTAAAATAGAATTAAATGTTGAAATAATAATGCTAATACATCACAGTGCAGCACGAAGGCTATGTTATTCTGGCGTTCACATCTTTATTTTTCCATTACTGCCTGCAGCCATTATAAATTATTGCAGTAGAATAACCATTAAAACCAGATATAGTCAATAAGCAAAGCAATTATTTCTCCATAGTATTTAGCGTTATATTCTAATCGAGAGAGCCAAATGAACACGCGAGCTTGGGTCGTTTGCAATAAATTGGTAGCAGTCGTTAGTATCAAAGCTCGATTCCCATGAAAGCTAACGACATGAAAGCTAACGACATGAAAGCTAACGACATGAAAGCTATGCAATTGAACGTATGCAGCTATATGGATTATGATCCAATTCGTATAATGTAGGATGCATGCACAAATCCAGGAGAAATATCTTCTCTCAAATTGATATTTAAAATATAACAGCTGATGTCAATACTCTATTCATTTGACAGTTAATATAATGTATTTTGATTATAGAACATGGTAAAAAATATCAAAAATAGTTTTTATTAATCAAATAAGATTAATAAAAAAACGGAAAATGTATTTAAACTCGCACAATTTAAAAATGTTAACTATGTAAATATCTGTGACCGAGTACTCATGGTGTAGGGCTCCCTCAATGAATCATTTTATGTTAAAAAAAATAAAACACAATTCATTTGTACTACTTCCACATATTTATAATGATCAGGACCGGTTTCGCTCATCACGAGCATTATCAACTGATCAATGTTCGTGATGAGCGAAACCGGTCCTGATCATTATAAATATGTGGAAGTAGTACAGATGAATTGTGTTTTTATTTTTTTTTAAATATAATGTCTTTCCACCAAGAATTGACAGTTAACACCTTTAAAGTAATCATTTTATGATTAAGCGTTTAAATTCCTAAATGGATATTTTCATACAATGTGTTTGTGACGTTTTTGTCATCTTATATTTTATACCTTATATCCTTCCTTTTTTCGAAAATTAGGCATTTAGAGAAGCATTTAACTAACAACTATCTACCAACCTCACTTTATTCATATTTAACACTCTCAAGACTTATCGATATATTTAAAATAGACCCCCTATTAAATTGCTTACACCGAAAATACTTCATTGGCAAAATATAATACATGGGAATATAATATGTGCATCTACATGATGTATTTGGCGAAGCTACTGGACGCTGGGAGACTTGAATTAAATCCTGGTTCAATTCTAATTCGATTCACTGCAAGTCATTTTTTGTTTCTGTGGGAAAACAGTGGTTTGCAACTATTCAAATATTACTAGAGAGTCAAGCGAGTGTATCTCTTTCCCCACCAAGAGTATCTCACTGACATTCTTTAGTGGTGGATGCATGTTTAGTCAATATGTCGAATATTGAAAGTGGACATCGCTTGAAATGCCATCGTGAATGCATCCTTAAGGATTAATATAGTGGTTATAATAAAATCTATAAAAAGGAAACACTTTAGCCGCCGCCATTGTTGGTTCATAATATGTTCTGAAATGGCGTCTTATTTGAATTGGGAGGGTCAGAACACGGTGATCAGTTAAGAAGCATAAACCCTAGGCCAGTAATAGCTTAGAATCAATGCCAAACGTGTCTGGCTTAGATGGATATTTCATTGAATTAGTCAACTTGCGCAAAAGTATATATTCACTTGATCATGGTGCATTATTTTAAACATAGATTCCGACGACGTAATATAATATATTACCCTTTTAAATTGTACTACCATTACAATTATTATGAAAATATAAAATATATAGTCCTGTAGTTTGTTTGGGATGATTATCAACCGGACCAATCTAGTCGCCGTGGAGTGTATTGTCACTATCCTAAAAAAAAAATAATAAGTTATGTTTTTCCAGGTACGATTTTTGAACTAATTTATTATTCCTTTTTATTTTTGTATTTTTTCGGCAATTGAGCAAAATTTGATTCTTTGATGTCTTAGTGACAGACAACTGGAAAAATTTTAATATTTTATGGACATTTTACCGAAAAATCAGTAAATGATAATCCAATGTCGTTTTTTCATAATAACTGTTTATTCATTTAAGATATCAATTGAGGGTGCTTGTGAAAATACATGGAAGTGTACAAAATCTCAATAATTCAAATTTGACTGTTTATTCATTTTGTTTAACACGTCGCTTATTATACAACAATCTTTCTAGTATATAAAAAAAGTATTTAAATATTTTTTATAATATAACTAAGTGAAAGGTTTTTAATATAGTCTTAGCTGCAATTTAGAATTTGTGTTATGCACATTGATGTTTTTATTTATCACTTTATGGATATTGATTTATTGGCTTATTGACTTAAGATCAAACCCAAGATCAAGAATAATTTATTTTTATAAGTAATTTTCTAGCTAATCCAGTTGTCAAGTATTGTTCAAAAACTGTCTCAAGAGTGCTAAAAGTCACATGATATATCAAAGTGTATGGTTGGTGAAACAAGGTGACATGTGAAAATATGCCCATCTAATAGAAAGCAAACTAGAATTTTAGATAATGTTTTATGCCAAAATAAATTATGCACAATGCACCATTGGAGTTTTATCCGTATGCTTTTGTAAGACCACAAAATCCTACTAAAATTCATTAGGTCAAAAAAATAAGTAAAGCTTCATGAAAAATACGTTGTAACTTAAGTTGAAGAATAGATTTGATTGAGGCTTTCGTGTTGAAGTAGATCCAGTGGCGTAGTAAGGGTTTCTGTCGCTCCCCCCACTTTGTAACCATTTTTTTTTGAAGAATAAATGTAATTTATTAAAAAAAAGTACTATATTTTTACAATCCTAGCAAATTTTACGTATAAATAAAATTTATTGAAAAAATTTACTATATTTTTACAATCCTGTCATTAAAAAATGTTATATTTAATATTAAATTTGTAGAGTCTCGCAGGTTTGTTTTTAGAATATGTCAAAAAATCTATTAATTCAAGGCATTTAAATAAATTTTATGTTTATAATTAATATGGAAATATAGAATTATTTATGTGCAATTCATTAATTGGTATATATTCTATATAAAAACTTGAATTGATTTAGAAGAAGATATTTAGTAGATTTTACTAAAATAATATTAAAAAAATTTTAACAAATTTATTTTTCCTCGCTTTGCTCTTAGCAAAATCGCCAGCAAGATTATGAAAATATATTTTATCTGCTAGTTGGTGTGCTATTTTTTAATAGCAACTTGCTCGCTGTTGATATTAAATTGTTTTTTATTCATTTCGTTTTGGAAAAACTTCATTCACAGCTAGTAGCAAAATTGCGAGAAAATAAATTAAAAGCATTTCAATACTTCTGACATTGAGGCTTCATGATTATTCTTAGATCTTCAAGCGAATCACAAGGCATAACAATTCTTATTTGTTTATAACCTACATAATTTCTACTCATTTTCAAAAATGTATCCCCTAGAAAAGTGTATTTTGTCAGTGAGTCACAAATTATACAGAAGAAAACATGAGGAATAGAATATAACTTGCATTGATTATATAAATATAAAAAAATATATTTATTTTTTCTATTATTATTTCTATTCATCTTCGAAAATGTCTCCCTCTAAAATGTGCCGCCCTCCCCCTTGCTACGCCGGTGAGTAAATCAAAAGTAATTGATCACATAAATAAATGAAAGCAGTATTTAATTTTCCGGAGAAAAGTGAGTTCAATGAATGTTCTAAAAAGAGAACGATTCACAAAACAGGCAGGTTTCTCGTACATTTTTTTTCAAAATTTACAGCCGTAAAGACATTTAAAAAAAGTCTTTTTATAATCCAATATGTAAGAAATTTACGCATGAATTTATTGAACATTTTGCCAGAAACGAAATAATGTATCTGTGATGTATGTTCCAACAAATATGAATTGATAATTTTGCGTGGAGTAATAAAATTATAGAAATGGTTTATTTATGACTGTGGTATTTAGGAATGCTAATTTATGGATGCGTATGAATGTTCACTTCGTGAACAAATAACTGGAAGCGGTCCGATTTATGGACAGACAAAATCAGAGAAGTTTAATTCAATAAAACAATAAGTTGTTAATCGCCTTGCATAAATATTAAAATGAAAGGATTTTGACACTTTATGAATTAATTCAATTGTTGATTAACAATTTAAAATAAGGATACAGATATACTGTAATGATTTATATTATCCTGCTAAGCTCGATTGCAGTATCTGACAATTTTAGCATGCCTATTTGTACAATATTATAATATGGTAACGCTGGTAACCATTATTACTATGTACTGCTCCAAATATTTCACTTCAATATATTTTATAATTATATTTTAAATAATTAATGAATTCTGGTATTTTCTTCATTTTGATATTTTCATTGACAGAATCTTTCATGGCCTAATCTTTCATTGCCTAATCGATTGCATTGACATACTTTTGCACAAACGCTTGCCTTTAGTCTCAGTAAAGTTCTATTTCAAAATATGTAATGTTATACAACATTCGATCAACATACACACACTCTCTCTCTCTGAGCATCGTGCCGAAGCGCAGTGTTGTGATATTAGATACAGACAGAGAAACGGATACATCAAGGCAAATATATGTACAATATTTTGTAATAGTTTGTAAAAATTGTAAAAGTTTCTATTCATGGATTACAGAAAACGAAGAAAAAAAAGTTAGTAATTTTAAATGTAAGCCAATATAATTTTCACTTTAAGGTGTGTTACCTTTTAATTCTTGGTGGAAAAAAATATTAGTTGATAGTGTTTGCGATGAGCGGAACCACTCCTGGTCATTATAAAAATGTGGACGTATTGCAAAACAAATATTATTTCTTAAAACAAAATAATATTGTTTGGATCATTTTTTTTTTGAATCATTGATCGAATCTATAGCTGTTATATTATGTCAACCAGTGTTTCAATTGTCTTAAATAAATAACTTATGTTATTCATCATTTGAATGACAGTTGTGGTTTGTTTTACTTATTACAACACTCGCAACACAATCAAAAACAAGACAATTATTAAAATCGTATTTAAATTTATGATAGCTATGTCACGTATTTATATGTATGTACGTAAGTGTTGGTAAAGTAATTGAATATTGACGGTCTAAAACTTAATATGAAATACCTAGCTTACGTTTTATTGCATCGGTTGTAAATATAGTTACAACTGCTAACTTTTAATGGACTCTGTTTCTCAAATGAAGCTCTTTCTGCGTTATTGCTTTCCTCTGAACATATTTAGCGTAACTCGTAAACTGTGCTCGCCAAATTCAACTGATTTAGTGGAAATCGGGGTGGAATTTAAATCCGGACCTAACCAATTAATTTTATTCCGTTTTTCGTAGAAAGTTCCGGTTTTTTAATCCCGTTCCAAAAAGGTCTGTTTGTATTTATATGTTTCAATTTATATTTTGTGTATTGTGGACACCGCCGGAATCTGTTATGGTACTTCGGTTTTACCATGAAATCTTTTTATTTTTAAATCAGAATAGTTTTACATAGTTGGTAAAAAGTAAGTCAATATACTGATTTTTATTGATTTGAGAAGCAAAATTTAACGGAAGATTTAATTTTTTTATTAAGCTTAAGTTATTTCTACAGTAGAAATAAATTTAATACATTTCTTAATGTACCTACATAACCTTAACCTTTACATCATTCTTAAAAGATTTATTATGTTTTTAAAAAAAGATTGTTATTGTTGAAATGTTGGACAAATAATAAAAAGGTTGATAAAGATTTTATTGCATGTACTATAGTGTGTGGAAGTAAAAGAGGATGTGGGTAGTTAAAGTGCTTGGAAGAAGAATTTACTTGCTTTGCATTGGACGCCGCGAACGTTTTGAATGCCATGTGATTTTACGGTGAACGGATTATTCGATTGACGAAATACGAATTGCGCACAAAAAATATTTTTAATATTGAAATTGTTATTTTATTTTGATGTCCAACATTAGATTGTAGATTTATATGCCCCAGTTTTGTTGTACGCAATTATCTTGCCAATAATAATCCGTACAAACTATTCGTGTGCGAAATAAACTTAAGTGGAATAATCACCGAACCGTAATCGAATCAAATGTTATTAAATAATGTAGAGGATCAATCGAAAAATGTTTAGCACTACAGATAATTACCAACTCGCCAATTAAACTTAATGAAAATCTTTTAAAGCCATTCGAGCTCGAAGAGAAAGTATATCATGTAATGTAGTATGAAAATATCTTAATTAAATAACGATTGTCCATTAAACAAATTCATCTGATCAGATAGACACTAAACAACAGATGCAGATGATGCTTGAATTTTTTTTCCGTTCGTAATTATTATTAATTGTTATCGATTGTCTACTATATCGACACTCCCTAAGTATAATCACGACAAATATGTGATTATATATATGTCTTTTGCATTTTCGTTGTCTACAGACACAGTTATATGGGTAGGCATCAAACAACAGGGAAAACTAGATTTAGAATAGTAGCACTGTCTCAATTTTGAAGAAGATACATGTAGTCGTTACTTTGCAATTTCGTTATGAATCTTTGAAATCTGTAAAATCTCATGTTTGCAGATACAGAATTATACGTAGGAAGTGTCGGTATCTGATTTACAGACAATTTTATGGAAATCATTTTTTATAATGTATAAAATCGCATTATATGGCGATAATATCAAGTAGAAATTGCTACAATCTTAATTATTGTCGAACTTAATACTTTGTTAAGTTTTGGTCTAATGTAAGTGTATGTGTTTACAATTTTTGATAAATAATTGAAAAGTAAAATGTTTTGCCGTGATTCGATAATAATGTAATGTGGCAGACAATGGCTTCCCAATATTTTTTTATTTGTCTGCTGTGAAATTATTATGCTTCGTATTCTGAGCACACATCCAATAATGTAATCGAAAACAAAGCAATTCGTCGTTGCATACACGTTATGAATAAAGATTTTCCACCATTACTTGGATTCCCATGTAAATATCTGACAATCAAAAACTTATCGAGTGAGGGGAGATAAAACTCAATTATTATTATTCTAATATTTCACAAACAAGCACTAAAGAAGAATCGATAAATATTTTAGACCTATGCTTGTTGCTTTATTGATTACAATAGTATTGACTTAGTAGAACTCTATTATTGTAAATTGTGAGTAAATAAAACAAAGTTTTTATATTTTTCCAGCTCAAAAACTTTTTGTTGGTTAAGTAAAATTTTATTTAAATATGCAGAATCGTATAGTAAAATAAAATACTATCCTTAATTTACTCAACGTTGTTTTCACTACCACGCTCTACGACATTGAGCCTTCTTGTAGAATGTATTGCTCAGCATAACAACATTACGTGTATTCCATTTTTTTAATAGCAATGGCCAAGGAAAATGTTTCGAGATTTCGATTCAGTAAAAAAGAGATAATGCCATTAATATAAATATTATATTATAATTTCTGCTAGTTAAGGTCTATTAGTTATATATAAGTCGTCTTGAAGTTTTTACTTCCTTCTAATTTATTATAGATGAGACAGCCGTATAGTTCACTGGTAGTCAAAGTGGTGGTCCACGATAAACTTTCGGTGATTCGCAAAGAAATCTGTCATTATTTGAATTTTATAATTCACAGCAAACCAACGCAGAAACAAATCATCTGAATCCCGTAACACGTCTAGCTCGCTCTTTTCGTAATCGTTCCACCACGTTCAAGCCTGTCACATGACATAATACTTCAGTTGGTGTGATAAAAGTGCGGTTTTCGGACGAGTTAAGCTAAATATGTATTTTAAATTTTTTTGCTTAATTACTAAAGCTTTTATAATTTTACTATAATAAACATTTTTTATTTTATGAACTAGATAGGTGCATTTTCTTTTTTGGTGACTTTTTTTCAAAATATAATATTTAACATAAGTCCCGTTAGTGGTCCGCTCGATTAACATTATGAATTAAGTGGTTCGTGAACCAAAACGTTTGCCAGCCGCTGGTATAGTTATTATATAAACAATATTATTCATATGATGTCATCAGCATCGCATTAATACCTGATTTGACTCATGAATTTGAAACAGTATAACAGACCATAAGCCATAAGGCTTACAAACTCTTTCAGCTTGGACGGTTTGGAGGCATGTGAAATAATTGTAAATGGATAACATTAAAAATTTGATAAATATCAGCTTACTCTTACCTTTCTGTCACAGTTAAGCTTAAATTCTTCTTGCTGAAGTAATATAACAAATATAAAATTTCGTTGTATTTACGTGAAAACGATCGTGGTAATATTTCATTTAAACTAAGTTGGCCTCTGAAATTGAATTTTGAATGACATAAAACAATCGTTTCAAGTTTACGTCACGTAATTTAAAATTGTTCAAAATATCTTACGCAATCATCACAAATGAATAAGTATTGATTATTTAATGAGAAATTGGAGATGTACGAAGTATGAAAACATGACAAACAATAAGGCATAAGCATAGCAAAAGATTGAAATTTAAAGTAAAATTTTTTTACTGTGAAAAGAAATGCTTAAAAATTTGTCACATGAATTTCCAACAAGAAGAAAAGAGGTGAAGTTTATAATGTTTGCGTGATTTTCAAACAAGTGTAGTGGAAAAATGAACAATGAAAACCTGTTTGTTTTTTGTTGAAGAAGAATCCTACAAACCCTTTGGACAGAACGCCATACAAATACTATAATACAAACAAAGCGGACGTTATCGACCGCTGTATTTGAAAGTTTCTTTCAACTATATGATCACATTAAACACCAGTTAGAAATCAATGTAAATATATTAATGACAGGTATTTTCGATGGATTCGGCGGTAACTTTGTGGAAATTTATTTTTAATGTATGGACATGATATAATGAAAGGTAAAGTGGAATCACCGGGCTAAAGTGGTGGAATTCAGCAGCTACAGAAACAAATTAGGCATTGGGTAAATGGACAATTTTCGACCGAAAACTTTGAGATACATCAGCAATGGTATTCATTCTGATTTATATCGCTTAGCATTATATTTTCAGTTGTTTTTGTTTAAATTTTCAAAAGCAAAAATCTACAATACAGTATAATATATTAATTTATAGGTTTCCGGTTTCCGTTTAATATTATGGAATTAGGCTGATATAAAATATAACACTTGGAATCATTCAGAATACGATGACAATTATTATCGAATTTATTACCTTCTATCTGTTTCGTAGCTAACAAAAGACTTGCGAACATTCTCGTGTGCTTTACAATTCACTGAGACAAACAGTGTTATAAATCAAAGGTAAAATTTTTATTACTTTAAGCGAAGCTTATTTTACACTAAATAATTTAGCAACAAATTGCGCATTAAATCTGCTAAAAACAGTACAAAAAAATTAACTCTCTTTTCAAATAAACAATACTATAATTATACTAATAATAAATAACCAGTGGCGAAATTAGAACCGATGATGGATTTGTTTATTCATATATATACATAATATAATACAATCTCAATAATTATCGATTTTATTCGATAAATTTCACATACCAAAATATTATTTTTCATAAAATCATTTATAGATTATAATAGCGCCTAATCAATATTTAAATACATTATAATCTAAAGAAATACCGAGCGAGGTGTTGAGGCAGATGACGGACTCATCCCCGAAAGATGATAAATATATATATTATAATATATTCTTGTTACTTTTTTGCTCAAATAATAGAATATTTTGTTATTCTGTTAGAATTGTATTTATAATAATTTGACTTTAAATAATGTCGGTCAGAAAAGTGGGAGAAGTCTAACTTTTATGTGAATATAAAAAATCTTTATTTTCAATAAATTGCAAATTTCACATAGATCACTCTATAAAACAAACCCTTTTCAACGAAATATTAATACAACGACAATTTGACTTAGACATAAAATTTCGGTAACTTATAATAAACTCTAACGTAGACACGGTTAAAGCAGTTAAAAGCATATCTGAAAAATAGATGTCAACTATTTGCTAGACAGGGTTGAAAACTTTACTATATCCATGGAAATTAAAGTGCAGTAGTTTAAACAGATACTCTGAGAGTGCAATTATTTTTGACGTTTCATGAGATTTTTTTTTTTTTTTTTAAGTATACATATTTTATTTAATCATTGTTTTTTTAGTGTGAATATACTAGTAAGGGGGCGTCCATATGACATCACACGGTTTCTTACTATTTTTTAACCTCCCTCCACACCGTCACATTTCTTCACATATAATTGTACCCAAAAACCACCAATCGTCAGATCAAATCAGACCCTCGCTCCTAGAGCGTGACGTCATATATGGACGGCTCCTTATCTAAAAATATCGGTTCAAGTTTGATACGTATTTTCACATAAAATTATGAATATTCTACAATAATAGCACGAATGAAAGATGCTTTATTGATTTTTAATGCGCTGATGCGTGTTTGCTTTAGGAACATTCGCTGCATCTAATAATATCGAATCATGTATTCAGAGCGCGCTTACTCCATATAACATGGTAGCATTTCACCTCCCCATACATAAATGGGCGAGCGAATGAATATACCCTATTCTCCATGTATGTATGCACTGCAGAAATAACCGAACTTTAATTCAACATGCCTCCTGGACTCAGAACCGTTTTATCTATACAGAAACTCGGGCTAGGGCTTTGTTTTCTGTAAGGCTTGGTTCAAAAAATTATCGATGGCAGTTGTTGTCATAACCACAATACATAACAAACTTGGCAAAAATAAAATAACTATACACCGGGTGGTATCTTATATATCATGAATTTTTAATTTTTTAAATCCCTTACTAGAGATAAAGCATTATATTTATATAATCTGCAAAAATATGTAATGTAATAATTTCATCTCAAAGTTTGCGAAAACTTACCTCCAAAGCGATTTTGTTTTATGAAGTAAAACAGTATTCCCCCCCTCACTTATTAATATTGTAAAACAAAGTTTATCATAACAAACGAAAGTCTTATTATAAAGAAATAACGAATATATATTATTTTGATGAATTTAAGTTTATTAAATAAGTACTTTTCTCTCTAGGGTTACGATTTACTATATTCATAGTAAATTTTGATGGAGATCGGTGTTTGAATATATCTGTACCTGGTCGGTAAACTATAGTATTTATGTCAATTTATGGCAAAATTGAGATATCGACATAGTGTAAAATACATTGCGACGATTTTTCCAGTTATATATTCAACCAAGTTGTAAATCTACTAGAAAAGAATATAGAAGTGATATTACACTATGTTTTATGTTATTCCTAATGATCTGATTTAATTTCTCTTAGGTGTTGTAGAAAAACACTTCAACTATGATACAATCAAGGATAAGAGTCATGACAAATAGTGGTATTCTAACAAAAACTTAATAAAAAAACATTGAACAGCTATAGTAAAAAAGTGTCAATATTGATATCATCGCTGTTCTGGAAGAAAACACTCAATCGAAAAAATGACATATTGAGTTAATTATACTAATATGTTCCTTATTTAAAACTCTACCGTGTGAAAGAACACACATATTTTAAAAAAAGATACTTTTACTATAAAACATTTTTGTACAAACACATAAAATGAAAATGTTATAGTATTTCAAATATTTGACAAACTCCAATTCCAATTACTTAAAACTAGAATGTTTCAGTTAGTGTCTTCTTCCAGAACAACGACGATATTGTGTAGTTTAACTCCTAGATACAGAAATATGAAAACGTTTAAATAATGTAAAATTATTTTTTTATTATTTCAACAAATAATGGACTCATGGGACTCTTTTTCTATACTACGTCTCCTTTGCAAAATTCTTATGTTCAATTTTATTTTGTACGTAAACGTCAGACGAAACATTTTTCTATTAGTCACATTTTGGGACCTAATCTTTCATCATTAATTTCTTATGTCAAATATTACATGACAGGAAATCTAAAACCATATCAAGTTACCACATTCATTGATTATCAGTTAATATCAGAGGTATATAATTTATAATAGATTGATTTTCGGAAATATAATATTCTGTCGCGATCTAACTACTAAAGGTTTGTCATTTTGAGAGTATTTTTGGAAACTACACTGATAGTGGATCAAATAAAATAATTTTTAAAATTATCGTATGATATGATAAGAGTCGTTTCACGTCATAAACAAGTATTTAACTATGACACACTTATTTCGAGAATACTAAATGTTAAATAGCTAAGTAATGTTGGTTTTAAAATGTATTCACTATCAAGATTGAGTTGATCCTTTCCAAGATTGACGTTTCTTTTATTACTATTTTGTTTGTACACTTTATGTCGTTCTTCATAATAAAAAAAACTGCTATAAAACGTCTACTTTTTGTAATTCATTTGACATTCTACAATCGACGATTTACAAACGATTTTTTAGTATGTTAATTTATTATGTGAGTTATTAAATAAATAGGGAATTGTTTTTGTCGGTCCCACAATAAAAAGGTAATTAATTAGTTCTGTGAGTCGATGTCAAGCCGAAACGTTATACAACGAAAACATGTAGAACAAAAAAATTTATACTTCGTGTTCGATGTTTATTAATCACTTATATTTTGGCAAAATTTGTCACAGGGATCGTGCTACGAATTGCCATATTTCTGACATTATATTCTAGAAAGCTTATTTCAAAAGAATCTGTCAAAAGCAAAGTCAAGCATTTTGACATCGACATACCCAAAATGAATTCAAAAATCGTCAAGGCGTTTTCAATCACACCCACAACCATTCTCCAAAGAATTCATTACATAAAAGAAAAAAATAAGTGTTTACTTTTAATAAAAATAATTATTCTCATTAGATTAAATACCTTATTAGCTACGAAAGGTACTTAAGATTTTCAATACCACTGAAATCATGTTAATTACAATTGAACATAACAACTCATTAGTATGTTTAACTTAAGATATAGACTGAGAGAACTTGATGAAATTTCCATATAAAAATTTGAATTGTTGAAATTTCCTTTAGTATGCTCTATAATTTTACATAAATTTGATATTGACCTTGTCGAGATTGCCGAGATGAGACACTTGGATCACTATATCGAAGATAAAGCTCTTACTACGAATCTAGAACACAAAGGCTAAGATGTGTCCAGCCTCTTGGTAATAGGCGCTATATAAAAAATGCTCCATTACTAATCTGTTTTTTAAAAGATTGTATTTTTGCTTAACTGAACTAAAAAATATGACCTGGCGATGAAGTGTTGGTATCTAACCACATCATAGATCTCAATAAGGGTTGACTTTTCGGGGTTAATGTATCGTTCAAATATTTTTTTATTTATCTTTGAAATTTAGTTGACGAGCTTCTTTACAAAGAGCTTTCTCAGAGCTTAGAAAAGTGGTTTTCGAGCTGGAAAATAATCTTGGCACCACCCCATATTTTATATCATAAAACAGACACATTTTAAATATTAACAATGGTTTGAGTATGTCGCTAATTCAGTACCTATAAGAAGTAATAAATAATAAAAAATTAAAGCTTTTCGCGCACCAATTTTAATTAGTAAGCGCCCCCTAAAGGGAAACTACTGCTATAGACAGATTAAACTTCATTTTTATTTAAAAAAAATGTTTTACATATAATAATAGCAAGTAATAAAAAAAACGCAAGCTTTAAGATACTGTCGATTGATGAAATTTTGTGCTTTTTTTAGATACTAAACAATCTGTACATGGACGTTAAGCGTTCTTAACTATTCAGCAGCCAGTGTCTATAGAATAAAATATCATGAAAATTCGATAATAAGAATTAATCACAGGTACCATTCAAAAAATAAAAAACACATTTTGTTAGTACAAATTTAATAATAAATAATCAGGACCGATTTCGTTAATCGCTAGAATGTTCCACTGATTTTTTTTAATCGTATAATATAATGATTTTCCACCAAGAATTGACCGTTTATACCGTAGATAAATAAACGATAATTTTAGCTTCAATATTAGTATTGACGTTTCTGAACTGGACTTAACAGCAGAAAACATTTTTAAGATTTAAAGTTTAACTTTTTCATGTTCACGTAATATATTAACCGTACTTTGAAATTCATAATAATCTAAAAAATGTATGTTATCTGTACCTATTGAAACTTTAAAATTGAATAATCTCTGTGATATATCGAAATCGTCAGTAAGTTTTATAAATATTCATTATTAATAAGTCGCGATTCAAAGAAATTCTAATCTAACCGTACTACGGTAGAAATAAAAAAAAGTATTATTAAATCACTGTTATGGCTGACACCATCATAGTGATGACTATTTATTGAGCGTATTATTTACAACGTCGCCATTAAAAAACTTAGACTATCATCTGAGGTAGTTCTTCTTTTGGAGTTAACTGTCAATTCATGATGGAAGGGCATTATATTATATTTATAAAAATAAAACACAATTTCCATTAATCAAAGATATTAAAACCTACCTCAAAGCATTTTAATTATAAGTGAATACTACGAGTCAGAAGTTGTTGACTTATAAATAAAATACTAAGTAGATTTTAAAATAAACAATGGCGCTTTTAATCTGACTCAAGAAATGTAGCAGTACAGCAACATTCAAATAAAAAGTGTATCACGTTATTACGGCGCCATTGTAGAAGTAAAGACGTGAGAAAGAACACATTAAAATTCTTCATTACATTTACCATTAACGGGATCTCATTTTCTTTAAGACTCTCGTCTGGAGGTAATGCATATAAATTAATCATCCATTTTCTTATGCGTTTAAATAAAGATTAATAAACCTTTAATTTGCATTATATTATGAGCAGAAATACAGAGAAAAAGGAATTGTAACATTTTAAGTGGTTTTAAAACCAATCGGTTCAAGAGCATTATTAAAAATACCATTCTTCGCGAAATAAATAAAAATATTAAATTTAGCCAGCCAGCCAATGCTGTTTGGCGAGTGATAGGACACAATGGTACAGACGAAACGGTATGAGCGAGAGGTGTCGCAAAAAATTTATCTACAATTTTAAAATTTTATTTGGATTCGACCATTGAAATCGGGGAAAAAAATTACTTCAATACAAAATGCACATATGTGTAATTTTTATTTCTTCCGATATAAATACATAATATATTATTAAATAATCTTTGGCCAAATTCTGTACATATTTTTTAATAATAAAAATAAAACCACATTGGCAGCAGATCAAGTAAAACCAAATTATATTTCAAATAACTTAATAATTAATGATTCAAAAATGTATTTATATTTATATTTTATATTATAATACAATCCAAATAGAAATACGCAGCAATCAAAATCATTAAAAACACACGTTTACGGAAAACATGTAATCTGACAAGTTAAATCGAAATTTGAAATTTCTAAATGTTGCCAATTTAAACAAACTTTTCAGGGTCTGACATATGTACAAACTGCTAATGGCTTAAATTTTAAAGCACACAATATATGATAGGTATATCAAAAAAACAAGCTGTTGGGAAACGTCAAATGAAAGTTTATATTATATATGTGATGAAATAAAACAGCTGAAAGGACTTCGTTTTTATTTTTATGTACTATTGTTGTTCAAAAAGTTTTATAGGTTCAAAAACTAGCTCACTGACGATACACATTTGAAATAAGATGTCTGTACACAGCAAAGATATATTTAGAAAAAATAAACAAAACCACATCACTGACTAAAATGGATGCATCACATCTTTGCTTAAAGTTTAAGCCATCGAGATTTATAATGGAATTCGATGTTCGGTTAGTCATATTTTTATTGTTGACGTGGCAAGGCTGAATACAATATATTCAATTATTCCAACTTAAATGTTCGAATATATTTGGGCCTTTTTTAACTATTCGAATAATTGGGCTATTTTTAACTATTCGAATAATTTTTAATGAAATATTTTACAAAGTCGACGAAAAACTGCATCACAATTTCTCCAGATTTCAAGAACATTATTGAATACCCCAGGTAGTACTTTCTTTTGCTTTCACCCACTTGGGCGCTTTCAATATCTTATCATAAATCATAATACTTGAATTTGACGAATGACTTATGGTTAAAAAAAACCGTTTAACATCCCGTAATTTCAGTGATTGACTAAATCCCGTTGGAGCAATCTGACACAGCTGCAGCTGGGAAAAGATTTAGTCATAATTTATTTTTTCCATGTCCGCTTCCAATGTAGAGCATATGGTCTCCTAATAGAGGTATCTTGACAGATTTTTTCTACGAGAACTGCTTGTCACTCAGTTGCTCAACCTCTTTTCTTTTTTTTTTTTTCGAAGAGAGTAGGGATAGAAGGATAGGGCTATGACAGGACTAGTGGTTAGCTAATCGCTCTCGTTACGCCCCGAGACATCCGTAACAGTAGCCAGCGACGAAACCAACTGCGCCACGGACGCCGACAAATTTGAAGAAAATATAATGTGACTTTTATTACAAATGAGTTTTATTTTAGTATATATATTGCTATTTTAATAATCATTCAAATCAAATTTTTAATATTATTTTCATAATTCAGAAATGATTCGAATAGTTTCAGTTTTACTATTCAATATTCGAATAGTTGACAATGACGAATAGTTGGAGTCCCTAAATGATATTCATTTCCATTATATTATCAGTGGCTTTATTATATTTGAGTAATACAAGAAATCTAACCTAGTCTAAAAGTCTAAAAATATCGGAAAAACTGTCATTTCCCGTCTGACTTATAAAAAACGTGTTTCAATGGAAAATATTTGTCAAGTTAGCTCTCGGATTTTCATTTTATTATTTTAAAAAACATTGTCTATGTATAAGAGAGTAAAAGGATAAAAACTCCATAGCAATAAGTCAAAAAAATTGTGTAGAATCAACATGTCCTAAGTATAAATATGCCTCTATTCTTATATCAATTGATCTACAAATAGTCTTCGTACGATTCCGTTTGTTTTTTATGTTTTAAGATGATTTTTATATTACAACAACGCCTTGATACATTATATATAATATATGCAGAGGCAGTAAATTAATCATTTTAAAACTTATTTTTCTATGAAACCAATTAAGCAATTATTGTGATCTAAATTTTAATATTTTTATCGATTTTAGTTGAGACTGCAATAAAATAGATAGTAAAACATTAAAACAAACCTCTATCCAGGATATGTTTTTTATTGATTACACCAGCATTATTTTTATTGAAGAAGTTTCAGTATTTTTTTTATAGAATGCAATTGAAAATAGCACTTTAGGCAAATAAATTCAACACTACATCATGAGTTGTTGATATCTATGCATGTTCAACGACAAACTTATGGTATTCAGTAAAATAGTATGCAAGTGGTCGTTACCCACTACGCTACTGTTAAACGATTTATTAAAATTCTAATGAGCCTTAATAATAATTAACTATCCTTAGTGCTAAAAAAATTTGAAAATTATTTTCTTTGTTGTTGCATTTATACATAATGTAGTAAAGATATTCGAGAAATCACTACTGCAGCGACGATGTGTCATTATGAATTTATTTTCTCTATTTTATTTATGAATGGACATATTTATACGGAAAGAAAGTCTAGAAATACGATATTGATACCTTTTCGTTTAATGACATCTTCCGTATCTTAAATAATAAATGCGTAATTGAACTAAGCTGCTTTTTTGCAGTCATAATGAAGGGACAAACCCAATTAGACGAAACATTAAAATCGGGAGTTTATTGAAGAACCCAAAACAATGAAAACCCAAATTCACACCATCTCAAAACGAAAACACAATTTCTACGCGCCCCTCAGTGGCTTTCCAACAGGATTTTCTTAAAACTGGAAGAAATAAAATAGTCATATTATTATTCCTGGAAAAAGGCTGAGGACACTTTTTCAAAGAATAAGGGAGAGTCTAGGTGACGCGGTAAGGCGGCCCTTATCCTACATCGGTTTTTATTACAATATCCGCTTTTATACGGCCCTTTGGTGGCAAATAGTCTTGACTCCATATCGATTGATATCAATAACTAATAAAAAGGGCGATTCATCTTCCTTTATATTTTTAACGACATCTCTGTATGATAATACCAGTAAAACATCTATTTCCGTTTCGTTTTTTGTTGAGAAAAAACATTATCTGATATTATTTATGTATACAGCATCAATCTCAATAAAGATTTTGACAGTATTGTTTGCATGATTATTACATAAATATGTCTAGATTAACGAGCTCTTTCAGCGTTTTTATGAAGTTTCTGTTTACAATATTATTTGATGTACGTACAGTTGTCGATTCACATATGTAGAAAGTAAATTTGCGTTTATTTTTTATTAATATTATCAAGCTATGAGAATGAGCGATGAGCATGCTGAATGTATGAAAGTGTCCTTACTTAGGTTTTAGTTCTTGACCATACTAAATACAATGTAGTACAAGTGTTAAAGTATATTTTCAACAAAACTTTCAATACCTAATTAAACTTATAAACTGCATTCGAGCTTACACAACGAGAAGGTTACCCTCCAATGTTTATTTTAATATAATTTATACTTCTACAATATTAATACTTTTACAATAGATGGCTACAATTTGAATAAGGGTTTCCGCTATTATCTTGTATATTTCATGAAATATCTTTAAGCTTTTTTATTGCTAGTTGTATCTTGTTTTCATATTGTTGAATGCGTTTTCTAATAATAATTCTTTAGTAAGCATCGGCAATTGTAAACTGTCGGCGAAAATATGATAAATATTATATTATAACTATTTTCTAACTTGACATATTATATCAACTATTTTCTAAGTACACTTTGCTGGAAAAGATTCACTTTACTTTTTGCTTATCTCCAGGACGCCAATGCAGCGAGTATAATTTGCTAAATCTTTAAAATTTCCAAGATCCCACTCTGAGAAAGACGTAATAACAACACTTTGAAATTTTAATTCGACAATTATTTCGAGTTTTCTGCTCAAGATGTCTACCAGATGGCGTTCGCCACGTTTCTAAATAAATTTACGCAGGATTCTCGCCTTCTAATTGCCACCATTTTTATGTGCCATAAAGAGAAAGTAAAGAATTGTTATTGTTTCAATTAATTAATTCGGTAAATTGAAACTCAACAACGTGCGTGTCAGAACCTTTCTAATCTCTTCAACTTAGAACGATTCACTCGGCAATAAAAGATAATCTATGCGTGATGCTAAATTATACATATAAAGTTGAAGTCTTAACCGTGATTATAGCTAGATTTAAATTATGTAGCTGTATTAATTTACAAGATTTTATATTACATTAATGTTTCAAAACTTATTACGACTGTTTTGTCGTATCGTAAATTACTATCTTTCAGTGAGTTGTTTTCTACATTTGTTGCTTTAAAGCCGCTAGTAAACGAACATCAATTCCACATGATATGATCCGGCGATATTTTCGATTTTAAATCTGGGCTATGTGTGCTAGGCAAGTATGACTGATTATTTTGTGCAGATATTTACGTAAAATAAGATAAAACAACAATGGTCGACATTCGTTTTTGCGCAGTGTATGAAACTTTGATTTAACATACCCGGAATTCACGTTTCCCCCTCTTTTTGAGTGTAAATCATACAATCCGGTTCCATTTAAAGTAAATTTAATATCGGATTTTAGGTATTTATTTCCCGCAATTTGTGTGTGTAATATTCAAAATTCACTTAAAATTACGTACAATTAAGATGATTTATGATTACTTTCACACGATAGTTACTTTCACACGATTTTTAGGAGGATAAAATTATGTATAATGAAATAAAACAGTATTGCAATAATAAAACTATTAAAAAGTAGTTTTATGTTTTTATGTAGCATAAAATATTTTTAACAGTTTTTAGTAAAGGAACATTGCATTTTTCGCTAACAACTTACTACAATACTGTATTCATACAGAATTTATATGATCAGTTATTCATCGTAAAGTGATTGAAGATACAATAACATATAATAATAACAACTCGACTTGACATCGAGAGTATACCTGACGTCTATCAACGTGGGTAAACTAATTATAAGATACTCACATATCAAACAGAGCGAGAAGGAATGGATTTATCCTGGAAGTATTGCCGTAATATCGATTGCTTTTGATATTCAAAATTTCGTCCAATCAACCTGCCGGCAAATATAGATACTACCGGGGAACACGATGCAGCATGTAAGGCCAGTCGACCATTTTGCTGCAATAGTACCGTGTGTTGCTGTGTTATACACGACCCCACAAGTTCGGCAGCATGTTGCCCTAAAAATTTGTAATAATTACATTGTAAATTGGAGTAAATTAAATAGACTTTATAGGAAATTATATTATCAACATCAACTTTTTGATCACAAGTTTTGATTAAAATTTATGGTTTAATTATAATGTAAACGTAGTTTCGAATATACGAAATATTTATATTTATCAAGAACGTTGGCTTCGGTTGCGGTGTTCACGGGTTCGAATCCCAGTTCAGACAGTTTTATAAATCGATTTATTTTCGAGGACACGATGACACGAATGTTTTTAATGTCTAAAATTCCCTCCCATTCATCTCATCATTAAAATTAAAGCGTAATGAGAGAGATTAGCTTACTATCGGTTTTGTCTTACTCTTTATCTATCTATTCTTATTGTCGTAAAAGAAAATATGTAATGTGACTGAGTAACAAGCAGTTATCGTAAAACAACTTCTATTGAGATAACCTCCATTACGAGTCATCGGGAGCACAGACGGTTACAAAAAAAAATCGAATACCTGAATATATTTTATAAAAATAAGTTCTTAAATTAATAGGAATATTGTTTATACAATATTTACTATGGCGGAAAAGATTGTTAATATTTATTCAAAATAAATTCAGGTGGTTAGATCGTAAAAAATATTGACCGCATTCAATATTGAACACAGCGGCTGTTATTGGATTTTTTTTCGTATGGTATTACTGAAATAAATAATTTTTACAAAAGATAATTTTACAATAAAAATCAAAAAATGAATTATGGTCGTCAGCATTTTTATGTTATATTCAACGTAGAGTAATTTCATATTTTTATGCAGACTCAACGTAAAACATCTGCGGCGTGAGAAATTATTTGAGTTGAGCTTTTAAAAATAAAAATGTAGGCCAACCAAAATCTCTCTGTCACATGTTACTGGGAAAGTGTTATCGTTTTCTTTTTAACCCCATTACTAAATATATTAATACGAATGTAAGCACGATATTCAATTTAAATATTGCCACATAAAATGATATTGCATAATGGAGAAAATTTTAAAATAAACACTTCCATGTTTATCGCAATTACGGTTAAATCCACTAATATTATTTTGTTTGCCTAGCAGATCAGCATGATCGACTATTTTCCGCTTAAACTATCCACTCATTGTCGTTTGCATTGAATAATATAAATTAATAGATACATTTTACTTGTGTCCATATGTATTATGCTGTCCATACTGAGATCTAAGTACGAACAGTTTGATATATTGATTTTTCGATCGATTTATGAATTTCCGATACTATCCGATACTAAAAAGCGAGAGAAATTACGTTACCACTTGTCCTGTTCAAGCCCTATTTTTCTATCCCTACTCTCTTTAAAAAATAAAAGATTGAGCAACTGAGTATCAGCAGTTCTTGTAGAAATATTCTGTTGAGATAGATACCTTTATTCGAGTGTCATTTGCTTTCATAGGAATATTAATTTTTATTTTACATTTTTTTATGTTTCTGATGAAAATGATATAAGTAACGCACCACTAAAGTTTGGGCGCTTTAAGCTCTATGCAGAAAGAAACAAGTATTTTTGCAGATTTTATCATTATTTGTTATAAGAAAACTTAAAATTATTGGTAATGATGATGTTACATATAATATTTGCAGCAATGGTTTATCCCTTTATATAGTATAAACCAGTAATATCTAAAGTTTAAATATAATATAGCGAGCGAAAATGTTTTTTTACTTGTTTAAAATGAAGTTACCAATTTTTTGAATGCAAAAATGGGTAGAAAGTAAACAAATGAATCCAGTATCAGAAAAAGACTTAATGTTTATCAGAAACAGACAGACACTTATGTGCTTAAAACAAATAATTTGATATGATACATAACTAATTTTGCTTCATAATTACAATAAGTGCGCTCCAATTAAGTAAGTTATCAGAATGTTTTTAATTAGTAATATTGGTAAGGTTTTTATTATATATTTAAAATTAATATGTTATATATATTATTTAAACATAACACATTTTTGTATTCCAATTCAACAATATGGATGTTTTAAAAAATAATTGACTACAACAAATCGTTGGGCCAATATTTTAAGAATTTTAACGTAAATTAATTGTAAAATTAGTTAATAATATAACCATAAGTTCTTATTATCGGTGGCCAATCAGAAACTGTAATTTAAATAAAATCGAATAACGAACGTTATTGGATTTATTAATCGAACGTTCATTAAGTAAAGTCAATAATGCCAGCACAGAGTTCAAAAATAAAATAATATATATTCATAAGTTCAAGCTGCAATCAGACATCTTCGATTTAAATTATTGGTGTTCAATTACCTGAAAGCGTTCAACCTGGCGTGAATTTTATTTTCAATAAGAAGGCCTCATAATTCAAGTGTTCCCTTTCGTCCCTTTCTAATTTTCCCAGTCCACTCAATAAATAATTTCTTTCGATTCGCTTTACGACCTGAGTGACTCACTTGTTCAGGAGCTTCGAGTGGTGTTGCAAGTTTACAAAAGCGGGGGAAATGATTTCGCAAAGGTCAACATTTAATAAAAGTGGAGTATCTCAAATTAAAAAATGTTATAAAAAATATTTGTGATTTAATAAATAACAGCAAAAAAATATTTTTTATATTTCGAGTCGTTATTAAAAAAATATAAGAAATGGTTTTCCACTGTGGCAGTATATTTATATGTATTTTTTTTAACTCTTATAAGATTTTTCTTACCAATCTTGGGTCTTTATATTCTTATTTTAATTTTATACTGTAATATCGGTTACTTGTTTTGAAATGTTTCTGAACACAGTTTTTCGTGTACTATTTCCACATTAAGATCAGAAACGGTTTCGCTCATCGTGATGAGAAAAACCGGTCTTATTCTTTATAAAAACTTTAAAAGTTGTAAAAAAAGTGTTTATTCATTTAAATGTAATGCCTATCTAACATGAATTTAACACATTAAAAGACATTCATAATTATACAAGTATATTATATAGCAGGAAGTAGTGCCACCTGTCAATTTTTTCAATGTACTTTATCCGAATGCAAATAGAAACAGAGCTTGTATGTAGGTACTATAATATGCACACCTTTGTCGTCACGGACAAATGAATCAATACAAATTGATCATAATAAATTCGTAACTATTTATAATGACACGATCCTTGGAACTTTGCTAGATCATTGATATTTTAACTTTAAGCAAGAAAGTTTTTCGAAAATGGTTAATTCTTATTATCCCCAAAAAGTGTTGTTAGATTATGTTTAATTAAAAAAAATATACAAAAAGATTCCGTACCTAATTTTATTGAGAAGCGCTGATGCATGAGTATTCAGCTGTGCATAATTTTGAAAATGGAATAGTATTGAATTTTATACACCATGCTGCGTATCTAAATAAAAATAATTCAAAACACAACAAGAATTCATTCTCGCTTTAGATGTTTTCACATGAAAAAATTGTTGAATCTAAATGATTATTCACGGTTGTGGAATTTTTCCACCGGCTTAAGAATGAAGCTACAAGTGTGCCGAAACGTAACGTCACATTTTGTTACGATATTAATATGATGGACTGTGCTCATTTTTCAGCTCTTTAGCTAAAAGCAACGTAATTTGTCATGCTTCAAGATCTGAGATTTTTTTCACAATCCGCTTTTTTTACCCAACGAAATATGCTTCCGATACTAAAAAAAAATCAGCCCTTCAAAAAAATAACTTATGTTGTTGATTTATTATACTTTATCTTTATTTTGATCTACCATTGATCAAAATACACAAATTGGACGTTTTAGTATACAGTTTTACTTATACTATTTATACATACACTACTGTAAATACCAGTATAAAAAAAGAAATATCGAATTTATAAAATACGGCTATTATTTACAATTCAAAAAATGGTTTCATGGTATTTACTTTTATAATAAATTGATGTTGTAAAACGAGACTCTTTGTGTTACTATTTTTTTTCTGTACTTTATTACCAGAATCAAAGAAAACTTATCTCATTTATTTATAATCTACCTTCTTCAATTCAATTCTAAAGAAATGGGCGAGATCTTTTTAAATGCAACGAAATAATAGACTAATGCAAAAGGAGATTTCAATATTTACTGAGCAACCTGAAAGAAAGCGTTTGTTTCATTATCTGTTTGAAAAGAAAATCTCTCGGTGCACTTTTCTTCTATTGAATCAGAAAACTTAACCATTATGCAACTGGATTTTAGGAAAAATACCGTTTACCTTCAAATTGTTTTTCATTTATTTTTCAATTATCCCGATGTCAAAATATTGAATATATGATCTTTGAGTCACATTGATTAAAACGCAGAGAAAAAGAGTCATCCGCCTATCATAGATATGATATATTTGATATAGTAAATATTACAATTAAATTTACAATAAATGCCACCTGATTTTTAAGTATGCAGTTAATGTATTTTTATCTGATATCAATGTCAATCATATCGACTCTTAATGGAACACTTCATCAATTTTGTTTAATAGAACTGATGGGAAATCCGTCGTTTAACTTCTATATTTAGAAACAGTACGGAATAAAATAAAGAATTAGGAAGTTACTAGTAGCTCTTACTGAGTAGTACTCTTACTGAGTCGTTAACTATCTCCGCATCAAACCGTCGTCATACCAAATACCTGTACACAGTATTTGACTACATTAATAAAATTTCTATTTTAAGATATCGACTGAGGGTACTTGACGGAATCTCAATATCAAATTTGAATTGTTGAGATTTTGTACGTTTCTATGTATTTATTTAAATACAAGAAATGGTACAAAATCTCAACAATTGAAATTTGACATTGCTATTTGTTTTTTATAACCTAGTCCACTTCAAAGATGGAGCATATAAAATTTTCTCATTCTCAATTCATCAGTTGATAATGCTCGTGATGAGCGAAACCAGTCCTGATCATTATAAATATGTGAAAGTAGTACAAATGAATTGTGTTTTATTTTTTAAAATATATAAAATTTTAATGGAGGTATTTTAAAATAACTTCTTCTAAGATAATTGCTTGTTCCCCGGTTGATCAACCTCTCTTTTTTTGTCGAGAGTAGGTTAAAATGATAATGCTAGGCGAGGACTTGTGGTTAGCTTTTTTAGGATCGGTTGGGTGGGAGGGTGTTTTAAGACGTCACAAAAATCCATGCATTCGAACAGAAATCCATGAATCGATTGATGTCCGAACTGGGACTCGAACCCGTGAGATGTGTGGCCGACATTGTACCACGGACCCAACTGCTATTTGTTCACTGCAGTAATATAAGTAAATGCAAATATATATATTCCATGTCTGCTCCTAGCATATGGTCTCCTAATGAGGTATGTCAACAGAATCTTTCTATGAGAACTGTTTATTACTTAGTTGCTCAACCTCTCTTTTTTCCAAAAGAGTAGAGATAGAAAGATAGGGCTAGGACAGGACTAGTAGTTAACTAATCTCGCTATACCCCGTTTTTAGGAGAGTAGTTTATACATCACAAACATTCATGCCTACGAACAGAAATTCATAAATCGATTGAAAGATCAATTTATGAAACTATCCGCAGCGGGTATTGAACCCGAGACATCCGTAGTGGTAGCCAACGACGTTACCAGCTGCACCACGGAGCCGACATATATATTATACATATTTTACAATAACTTTAATAAAACAAGAAACTCAAGAATATTTATTTCGTTCTTATCTGACAGGTCTGGTGATGTTGAAGAGCACATTTGTATTTTCGTATTGATTGTGTTCACACAATAAGGCGATACGGATTATTATAATCCTCTACCCATACAATTTTTACATAAATAAATGAATATTTTCTAAAAATAAATTAAACTAATCATAAATCTATTCCACGCTCACATCAAAGTGAAATTCTTATTCATAAAAATGAACCAGTACGTTAAAAAAATGTAACTCATTTCTTTTCGTATATTTTATTGTCTAACATGGTTTTTGTTAAGAAATAAATCACCATTGTGTTAAATAAATGAAAGATTTATTATATTATAATACTACCTGACACACACCAGTTAAATAATCGAAAAGTCTTTGCTGAAAAGAAAACGTACCTTTTTTGTTCGTTTCAGAGGACATTGGTTTTTTTATACTAGATTTCTATTCAAAAGGAAAACTTTGAGTATATTATATAGTAACTTTTCAAACAGTTAATAGAAAATAGACAATTATATTGATTAACTCTTTTGTATGGCTTAACAATGTTAAATTTTATAATAAAATATAAATGGTATGCTTTTAAAATGTCTATTGTATTTTGTTTGTGTGTTATATTACATTTTTGATGAATGGTATTCATCAAAGCGAACAATCATAGGTACTTTTATTACAAAGAGAACGTCCCATTGTATTTTTAAAAGTTTAAAAGAAAAATATTTTTTTTGTGTGTTCTTAATGTACTGTCAAGAGTAACAATTAAGAAATGTCTAGGCTTTTTCACCGGGGATTCCCGGGAATCGAAACACTTGCCTCTTAAAATTTTGCTGAAGAAAAGAAAAATCAATTTACAATCGACCAAATTTTGTACGTTTCCATTTACAGTTTTGTCGTTAACGACCTGGCTAACAAATCTGTTGGAGTTTATCCGTGCCTTTGAACGCCTGAAGAGTTATGGAAGTATACACAATTTGAACAATTCAAATTTTATTTTGAAATTTTATTCAATAAAGGTTTGACCACAAAGCTCATTTACATCATTAAAAATACAAACATTGACATGTAGACAAATTGTAGTATCGATTTTCACGGAATGTGACCAAAGTTATTCATCCATTCTTCCAATTCGGAATATCTCGAGTCCAGGGAATCGAGACAAGTGAAACGTACACAACTCGACTAATTCTTCTCGACTCATGCTAATTCTTAATAACAATATATATTTTAGTCGGTTGACAACTTTTTTTTTAATGTCTGTTCTTCTGCAACGTTAAAATGCCGCATTTTTAAAGCGATATGTGTATCTACTTGTGACCGTACTGATGTTTATTTTTGAGATGGATTCGGCGGTAACTTTAACGGACAACTAGAAGCGATGAACTGGGCAATTGCGTAGCTACAAGTCGTTCTACACAATTTTTATTTTATGAATACAAAAGTAACTATTAGTATGGCATATGTTCTAAATTGAGAGCAGTCATTGATTGAAAATAGTTTGTAGAAATAAAACGCACATATTTGTATTTATCAAAATTTTATGAAATGATCAGGACCAGTTTCACTTATCGCATCATTGAAAATCATTTCATAAAATTGTGGAATAAGCACAAAAAAATGTTTTTTATTTTTATTAATATAATGCTTTTTTGCCAAGAATTCACCGTTTACACATTAAAGAGTGAATTAATAAATAATTGTTAAATGAAAAATTGAAAATGTGTTGTCCACTATCATACGAAACCATACACGTTCCACTTTTTTTTTAAAGCAATCATCTTATACAATTATTTACGTTGTGTGCATGACGTGAAGCGGCGTCCGAGATTTTCTTTCACAAGTCACACACCCCGGTGTCGTTAAACTCGCCCGACCGCTCGGAAGTTATGCACGGATGGACGAGCGAGGGAGGGGGCCTGGCACCGTGTCAAAAATTCTATCAACCGACAGTTATACCGAGCCGGAGATTGTTTACCCTTTCAGAGCTGGGAATAACAATAGTACCCAATATTCGAATAATCATCGTAATAATCTACCAACCAATCATCTACGCTCTTCATATATATGAGAAAATATTTACTAACTTCATTTTTAATATGATTAACTTCAATCGGCGTCATATAAATACTTTGACCGTGAACAGGTAAAACAGAAACTTTTCTAGACAATGAGCGTATTGAGATATTGAAATTATAGGTCTAGGTCAATTCTGTTTTATTGATTGACATGGCATTTACATTGGAAAACTCCATTTTAATAAGGTAAAAATATTCGAGTATTTGGTTCGACATGAAGAACTATTCGTTTGAAAGAAGACACTAACTGAAAAATACTAGTTTTGAGTAATATTTATTTTAAATTATTTTTAAGTAAAAGTATAATTTATAAAAATAAGTGTGTTCTTCCATACGGTAGAGTTTAACTTCTTTCAAAACAACGATGTCTTATGTACTGACGTGAAGCCGAAAAACCAATTATTATAATTCTTGTGGGTGCAAATACTTTGATATTTTAAACTTATTATCAAATTCGTTTATGCTTAATTTTGATACTTTTAAAATGACAAACAAATTGATTGTAAATTGTTGCTGGAATGACATAACATATATACAGTTGTCTAAAATAAAAGTATGTTTTACATTGTAGATCATATGGACTCTTAATAGAACTTATCTCAACAGAAGAGAACTGCTGTTTACTCAGTAGCACAGTCGCTCAATTTATCATTTTCGGAGAAAATACGTATAGAAGGATAGCGCTAGACCAGCAATTGTGGTTAACGAATCTGACTTTCACTACACCTCGTTTTTAGGACCGGTTAAGTGAGAGAGAATTCAGACATCCTGAAAAATCAATTTATAAAACTGGCCGTACTGAGATTTTCACCCGTTAACAGAAGACAACGACATTAACCATTTGGTGACAGGCCCGGCAATAGTTGAAATACAAAACAATATTGAATATATACGGTACAGAGTTGTTTCGTTTTTTTTATAAATTTGATTTTAAGTTGGCCGTTATGATTCTTTGTCAGCAATATCAGTTTTTCCTTGATATAAATATGTACAGTAAAATTTGTGTTAAAATTATAAAAATAACTATCCAGATAAATACTTTCATCATTTTGGGACTCGAGATGTAAATTACAGATTGGTAGTCTAGGTTCTAGATTGATAAGATTAAGCAATGCAGACAAGCAATACTGTGAAGGAAATCATAACAAACCATTAAATTACTAGTTTAAAACAAAAAAATAAATAAAATTCAATATTTACATTTCATAAATTTAAAATACGGGAATTCTTTGAATGTAAAAAAATATATAATAATAGTGATTGATTAATAAGGGAACATATCGACACTTCCTAAGTATAATCATATATTCGCCAAATATGTGATTATATGTTTGTATTTTTGTTGTCTAATACAGGATTATCGTGTTGATATTTCTAATTTATCGCAATACAGGAT
This sequence comes from Himalopsyche phryganea, assembly GCA_022494535.1. NCBI lineage: Eukaryota > Metazoa > Arthropoda > Insecta > Trichoptera > Rhyacophilidae > Himalopsyche > Himalopsyche phryganea. Next base: position 2,700,394 of record JAGVSL010000024.1, read on the forward strand.
TAATTCGATCAAATCAATATAAAATGTAATAGGTGTGGGTAGTTAATTGATTGAGTTGGGCTGAGAATGCCATTATAATAAGTGTATCGTAATTCTTATGGAACTAAATTCTTTGCTATTTCTTTGATTGATTACTGTTGATGAAAGTATCATTGAAATAATGTTTTCACCGGGAAGATAGTAATAAAAAAACGAGAAAACAATATTTCTTCAAGAAGTTTTAAATGAAAGTAATACGATTATTAAAAGCAAAAGAAAATACAGAATACAATTTAATGTTTTAATAGTGAGTACATCATCAAAGGGTTTAAGAGTAAATGTGCCAACGTAAGATATGTTGTATCAATTTTTCGGGACGTTAGAATCACTAAAGATTACGACGATTCCAGTTTTTTCCGTTATTTGACACATAAAAACATTGTTAATCAGATCGCTGCCCCAAATTAAATGGAAAAATACACCGATTGTTTAATATATATCAACTTCACACAATAAAGTAATAATTTTATATGATATACGCATTGGTGTATTTTTTTGTTGTAATAAATGAAAAATGTATTCATATTTCATACTTTTTTATTCATCGATATCTATGATGTTTTGTTTCTTTTTTGCGATATTAATGTGTTCTTTTTTCTTTTGTTTCAGATTTTTTCCGATACATAAATCGCCACCCCGTCACTACGTTGGGACCTACACAATCTTATATGGATGAGAATAGAAAAATCGTAATAATTTAAAATCAGATATAGTCACAATACAGGCGATACTTTTTTATAGCGAATAGCGAGTTTAAATAAATTGGGTTTATTAAACTTTACTTTGCATAGTTTGCACTCAAGAAGGTACAATCGTAATCTTTTGGTAAATACTTATTCGGTTATCTACACTTTGACTAGGATTATTTAAAAAAATATATTGAAATATCTTTGCTGTCGTATACTTATATTTCACTTCTTTTTATTGGAATTTTAACTTAGAAACTGTTTAGTAAGAATTATGAATTTTTTTAAATGATACGCCCGTAGAACATGTCACCCATGGGAATACCAAGGTCAAACGAATACCTCCTATTATTTGGCTAATTATTATGCATCTTATCTTCATATATTATAATTATAGAAAATTTAAATTTACTCAATTCCACGGTGGTCGTTTTAATATGCATGCTTTATAGTTAAATACTGTATTCATTTAAAACATTGCTGAATAATATGTTATATAAATAAAAAAATAAACATTTCATTTTCTGATAAAATATCATGATTTGAAATTTATTTGTTGTGGGTCTATTTCACTTGCTAATCAAAAACATTGGCTGCCAACGTGACAAAAATAAAAGCTCAAGCTTATACAGTAAGCGACAAACATCGCTTTATCAAAAAATTCAATTAAAAATCAACCCATTAGGCATACAAAAATATACAAAAGACTTTTGAGGATAACAGGGATTCTAAAATGTTTAAATACACTATCGTGGATGATTTATTTATTAAAAATATTCTATTATTTATGTACATATACCATTTTGTTATAATAATACATTTGGATACAAAACGCAATTCGGATTAATGATTCTCCAATTTGATATTATGATCAGGACCAGTTGAATGCAGCGACGTAACTTTTTTATCAGTATTTTGAAACCACCAGTTGAAATTGTTCCCCGGCTTAACGAAACTAACACTGATTAGGAAATCCAATCCCGGACCCCTTTTACGATCCGTGGATTTTGGGTTTTAGAATATCTCATGCCTGGGATCCCGGGATTGGCCGAAGTGTAATTTCATGTGTTTAATTTTACATTTAAAATTTAATTTGTGTTGTTTATTTCTTTAATTGGAATGTATTATGATTTAAAAGATTTTTGGGAATTGGAATGGTTTTTTGTGTTGATTTAAAATCAGGCAGTCATTTACAAAAAAAAAAAGAAAAATATTTAAAAAAACCCAATAATCAAAATATTTTTTTATTTTATTTAATTTATAGCATTACTATGGAAGGTTTCACCAAATGGTATCCAAAAAGTGAACATGTCCTTCAATTTAACTTTAAAATATTGTCATCCATTCATTTAAGAAGCGGTCTTAATTTGTCCTCCATTTCAAATTGGTTAAGAACGGCTGTTTCGAAATATGAGAAGGAGGGAGACCACAATAAATTTACAATAATTTTACAGTTATTTAATAATGTACATTAAGAAACCAAGGTACACGTTGTAGTTATTCAGGACATTTTAATTTCATAAATGAATTATTATTTAGCATTTACAGTGAATCCTGGAATCCCGGGATTGTCTGAATATCATGAAATAAAACAAATCTTTTAAATTAATGATTCTCAACAATAGTAAATAGTACCAATCAGTTTTTATTTTTTAGAGTTGTGTCACAATTTAAAAAAAAACAGTGTTTAGCGATCTACCAAAATTGTGAAATAAAGACTAATGAATGAATAGAATGATAGGAAAAGTGGCTATTAGCCAATCGTTCTGTGGTCCAATTGCAAAGAGCTACAAGCGTAGATAAAGGTATTCACAAAACAAAAGCCATGCGTATGCCAATACAGTTTTAGATATTTAAACCCCGAAACTGCATTGAAATGTATCAGAGAACAAAGAGGCACGTACATAATTATTATGTAGGTTCAACTATTATACACAATATTATGTGCACTGGCGAGGTTAGCACGTTGTATACACTTGTATACAGACATACCATGCCAATGTTCCACGTGCTTTGGAATAGACCATGTCCATGAACTGAATTGATTGATGAATTTTCATATTTATACTCATTTATTCTTCATTGCAAACATTTCCAAAGGTTCCTTCTCGCGACACGTATAGTTACATTGCATCTATAACATACTATAACTATAATACTTTTGAATATAATACTGAAAATGGAAAACAATCATTTTAATAAATGAACAATGACAGCGAAAAGGGCCTAAAGAGTCTTCTTTCAATCGTGAGCATAAGCTGCTTTTAGTAACACCACAGCTGCTGTCCAACAACTTCTCGTCTGTTGTAGTCTCGAATATTTTGAATGCGTAATGAGGGCCAGTTTCAGACATATTATAAAAATATGAAATAATTACATTAATTCATAATTACAAATCCACTTAATGTGTTTCATCAAGAAATTACCATTTACACCACATATGGACAAGCTATCTCAAAATTATTTGATCCCACGTGAGACAGGTAATTGAATTAATATCGTGCGTATCCAATTCACTGTAGTGTTGTCTTTAATTTGGCAAATAATTATATATTTGCCCACCATTGGTTTACATCTTTCAAGTGACACAATTAGGGACTGCAATACCGGACAAATATATCAATATCGGTATTTCGATATACATAGCGATATTAATAAATACATCTCTATCATAATCATAAAAGGTCGATTTTCATAAAGTATACCTTAAATTCTTTGAATTAAATACGACTTTAAAAACTCCTCTTGTTTGTCAATTATAGAATCTGTTAATCTTGAGCAGATATTCTTGCAAATAAGTGAGTCTGCAGAAAAAGGCCTTCCGAATTCAACGTTTGTTAGATGGAGAGACATAAAATTATTTCACAGAAATATATTGGAAAGCCAAAATATCGGTGTTTTTTATTTTCAAGCTGCGTTTTTCGCTACTAAACAAACTGCCAAAATACCGGATTATCGGTTTCGGTAATACCGGTATTGAAATCCCTAGGCGCGATCATGACATCATGTTTGTTACGTAAAGTGGAATGGATATAAATGGTTTTTATGTTGTCTGGAAAAAAAATATATCGCACAATATTTTTAATTGCACACACAAAAAGAAATAGCTGAAATTTTTGAAGAGCGGAAAAACATCGTTGATGCATTTATTTTCCCAAATAATAAACACGTAGTTTTTGAAACTTATCAAGGGTTCGTGATGAGTTTTATATGACTCAATTTTATGCCGTTTCTAGGAGTGACACTATCATTATAACGGTCTACTAGTTGGAATTTGTCAACAATAAGTGGCACTCGCACCGCTGGTTGTTGCCTGGTACTTCAAACGGGTAAAGAGTGCTCTCGACAGTTAAAAAATGAGACAGAAACATGGGTAATTAAAATTAAAAAAAAAATACTCGAAAAAGGTTGGTGCTTAAAATCATTGAAACGCGCGACGAAAAGTCCGGTTTGGTATGACAAAAATACAATTGGTTTTTTTATACTGTTTAATTGATGTCGGGATTTTATCTTTGGAGTTTTTTTGACATTTAAAAAGAGAATTTTTTTTATCTAAATGAATTGACCTTTCATTTGACATTGGATTTTTTATTTAAATAATACTTCAATATCGTAATGGAGCTAAATCAAATGCTGTGTATTTGAAGCAAAAAGATTAAATAAAAGTAATATTTCATAAATCACTTGTCAATGATACGCTCAATTTGTAATTATTCAACCTGCTGTTAAATAAGCAAATTATTGCACAAAAATTTCGATCCTATGATTAAAATGAGATACGGCAGAATAATTAAGAAAGTGCGGTTTAGGCAACATCCAATTAAGGCACGTATTATTGATTGCTTTAATTCACATAGCTTTTGATTGTATTTTTTTTTGCTTCGTTTCCTACATATATAACAATGAAGTTACTAGTAAAAATTAAAGTTTTTTAACAATATTCTTTGTGTCGAAGGAGTAATAATAATTTCTAATACTCATTTCATTTACACCTGGTGCCGGTTTTTCGCGGCCAATAAGCATTTCAAACTGATAATAATCACACATATCTATATATATATATATATATATATATATATTATTATTAAATTTTCTCTTTTCCATCTAGTGAAAAAGAAAAATTATGGTACAATTAAATAAAATACGCAAAATAACTTGGCTGTTCTAAATGAGGTTCTCAAGTTGCTGCCACGACATTCGGGATGAATTACGTTTTTGATTCCTAAACATGGCAACTCCGATTTGTCAAGATTTGTTTGTTTGTTTGTCCTCTATGCATTTCTTTACCATTTATCCGATGTTGATCAAACTTTGATGAGTTGTTGTGCGCACACCCCTAAAGGTTTCTGAAGAAAACAATTTTAAATCTACAATCTCAAAAAAGTCGGACTGGGAACAATAAATCTGGGCTTCGGGTTGGGTTAGGGTAATAAGTGCGATATTGAGACTCGGGCTCGGGCGAAGCCCGTCCTGAAATTGACGGGCTCGGACCGGGTAATTTTATGAAATTTCGGCCCTGCAGACCTCTAATACAAAAGCACTTCATTTAACAGAATAAAAACACAAACCCATTCTTTCTTTGAGTGGCATTGCAACGCATGCCGGGTACTCACTAGTACTTAATAAAAATGACTGGTCAAAAATATACGTACAAATTAGTTATTATTAAATAAGTTAATATTAAAGATTGATTAGCCGAGCTTAAGGCTATTGGAGGTTAAATAAAATGTCCGCAAATGTTTGATAACATTAATTAATATCTTATGGTGTATAAATATGATATAATACAAACCAAAAACACGAACTAAATGAAAAATAATTCATATGGTAATGTCAAAGTCAAAGCAATTATGTTATAAACCATCAATTAGGCGACGGTATATTTATTACGTCAGGAGAGAAGTAACCCTCTCAATAATATAAGCATGGAAATACTGAAATATTTCAGGCATATTAATTTAACCAGGTTTTATCAATTACTAAATTAAAATTAAATATAAACCAAAACAAGTCGTTATAAAAAAAATCGTGTCAATTAAAGTAGCAACAATTGTCAGAAATGAAAAATAGAAAATGCATATAGTTTTAACGGATAAATTATCCAAATTTTATTTAGGCTGTCATAAAAATCATTTAAAGCATCAATCTTGAAAATCACTTTTAAGGTTAACTGTCAATTCTTGGTGGAAAGACATTACATTTTAAAAAATAAAACACAATTTGTTTGTACTGCTTTCATATGTTTATTATGACGAGGACCAGTTTCGCTCATCACGAGCATTATCATCTGGTCTTGATCATTATAACATGGGGAAGTAGTACAAACAAATTGTGTTTTATTTTTTATAATATTGAAAATATTTTTTTTTATTTCATAAATTACTATACGTGTATAACTTGCACTTCAATTAATTTAAGTGTTATTTATATATAATTTATTTTAATGTTGTTGATATATTTTCATTAAAACTAATTTTAATTTCATTATTTTTATTTTTTGATACAGTGAGAGTGTTGACTATTTTGTTGCTTTTTTTCTGATATAAGCTTAAAGCTCAGCCACGGGCAGTGTCGGCGTGGAAACATAAGTGGAAATGTTAGAGATGTGCTTTGGTTCAATTATTGAACCAATAGTGAGTTGACGTGAGCTTCTAAAGCCGTTGAGGATTATCATCAGGCAGAGAAAAACGGCGCTTAAATGCTACCCCCAGGGTTTGTCTTCTACCTTGTCTTAGGTAAGACATTTTTTTTTATTTATATTGTTATTTACTTATACGTTTTTTTTCAGAAATAGCGGTTTTTATCTAGCGGATAAAATATTTGCGATGTATCCCTTTCCTTTGGATACAAAATAGTTTTTCACGAAAACTAACCGGTAGAAATCCCGCTTAGCGATCATTACTTTTGTGTTTGATTCTTTATACTTAGGTGAAATTTCAAATATGAGTTTTTATCACACTTAAAATAAAACAAATTTGTAATCGTATGTTGAGGTAAATATTCCTAGTTTATTTGTTGTGCATTATATTTAATGTAAGTAAGTTTTAAGTGGTCTATTATACGGCAAATTTTATTTCATACCTTAATTAAAATTTAATTTAATAAAGAATGAAAATTATTAAATTTCACATAACATCTGATTGCCAACGAGTCAGATATTTTGAAATTTTGAAATCATCGTGACTCAAAGTCAACTCGATCAGCAAAGACATCATGAAAATCCATATAATATCCAAGATTAAATTAAAACAATCTCAATCGCATGGGGGAAATGGGAGGTAATTCAATGGTCTGGAAACCCCGAACATGATGCCTGCAAAGACTTCGAATTGTCGGATAATTGCTATCAACTAAAACTTGGTGTTTTTTATTTATAATTTTAATTTATATCATTTATAGTCTTCGGAAGCTCATTAAGAGAAATTTTATAACTCTTTTCTCTTCTCGGTTTATTCCTTTTGAATTTCACCCTAATGCCTCATCTCAATTGAAATCTCACTACCATTTTTTAATGATGATTAACAGTCTTGTGATAAGTATGAGCATTTAAATAAATCATATCTTGCCCTATATGTTCAGTTTTAAGATTTTTCATGGTATGAAAAAAACACGTGTCAAGCACTGTAGCATAAAAAGTGAAGTTAACGAAGTGGTTTTTTTCTTTTAACATTGAAAATGTAATGATGCAAAAATATTAAAAACGATTTCAGTCACCTTATTTAAGTTAGTCTTCATCGCAAGGCAGACATATAATAAAGGAATATTGAACATCGTTTTTGCGCCCTAGAATTTAAATAACCGTTAGGAAATATATAAGTTAGACACGTGTTCCACTTAGTAACATCTCGTGAGAAAATTCACCAAAAATTCTTTTTATATTTTATTTCGGTGGAAGGCTAAAATATGTTATATTTAATAGTAAAACTTAGTTCGGCTTCGAAACATATTAAATTCAGAAAATAATACAGGAGTTTTTAGCAGACACTGTTTTCGGCATTATTATAAATTACATATTTATTTGGAAAGTTACTTCTAGAATAAAATTCTAGTAGTAACCTGAAACGTAGTTATAAAACTATTTGACATTAATTGTTTTCTAATTTATGATAAATACTTTTACACTCGACGTGTTTTGAAATGCAGCATCACTAATCAGTTTCTAATAATATCCAAAATAACATTTGGAATAATTACTGAATGCTAAATAGTCGATAAAAATATAAAAACGCAAGAATTAGATTATAATTTTGAAAGCTATTTTGAACTATCATCGTAACTTTAGTTTAGCTAACATAATTGTAATAAATTTACATTGTTGTTTTTGACGTAACGGTAATGCAGTTCTCTACTGAATTGATTTAACTTGATAATTGTTGTGAAGCAATAGGTCAAAAAGTACCGTATAACTCAGAAAATAGAGAAAAAAATGCAGTGCATATTTGATTGCACATAAAAGACTAGCAACTGAATAAATGTCTGAGTGCCTCGCGAGTTATTATGCTTTCGCCGTTATACTATTTATAGCTCTATTCAGAAAAGATATGCTGACTCAAAATTCATTCCTAAGAAAAATAATTCCTGGTAAAGATGATAACTATCATATTTTTAATATTACATTCTTATGAAATTAAAATGCATGAATAAAATTAATTTATTGCATATTAGTGATTCACAAACTGAATTCTTTGGGCCTGATTTTTACTAATTTCTTTTCCAACAACGTAAGTGGTGCCTTATCAAAAATCAAATATTGTATTTCATTCTTGCCTAATATGTATTGAAGTTTTTGGTTGAATATGCAATTCTTCATATTAATGATAAATTAATGGGGTGGCACGGATTGAGTTGCTAGAAGAGCGCCGGAAGACACAGTCGGCACTCTGCCATTCACGACCTGATCTGCCGCTCTCTGGTTTCATCGGGGGTCCCATCGAAACTGGAACCTCTGAGTGATGCCACTGTGGTAGACACACCGCGGCATCTCAGGTGGATAAATCCACTCTCTCACGCTCTCATGCGGCTCTTACGGCTGAAACCAGCAAATCCAGAAAATACGACTGTCTGTCGCCAAATTTCATTTTCTGTCCATTGAGTATTGAGACGTTCGGTCCCTGGGGATCCTCTGCTTTGAGGACGGTGACGGAAATTGGTCGAAGGATGACGGACAGGACGGGTGAGTGCCTCTCAAGTGAATACCTTAGACAGCGAATACGTATAGAAATCCAACGAGGGAATGCAGTCGCCGTTATGGGTACGCTCGAGGTATCCAGGGGGATGGAGGAAATTTTTTTTATTCTGGGCGACACTTAAAGTTTGTTTAAATGTTTTGAAACAATGTCTGCAGATGAGTTTTAATGAAAATATTTTTGAAAACTACAAATAAAAAAGCTATTTTAAATTAATAAATGTAATAATTTACTAGAATAAAAAAAAAATGATTGAAAATTAATATTGAGTGAATATTTTTTTACTTAACCGTGTTAACTTGTGTAACCCTATACAGATAACCGAAACAATAGGGATCAATTTCAGCCGTGAGAAGGAATTTAGTGTACTTTGTATTTCATAAAATTATTTGAAAATTACAAAGGCCTGTATCAATTGTAGTATTTGTTTATTTTATAATTTAAAATTATTTATGATATCATAGAAAAATATATTACAACTTATAATAGCCTAGGCGCCAAATATTTTAAAATCATATGAAATTAACTTAATGAGAATTTATATTATCGCTCAAGATCAAATCGAGGAGAAAAGACATCACATACGCTCATGCCAAACTAATCTCAAATAATTAATTGAAAAAAACAAATTTGATATTGACCTTGATGGAACCTGAATCCAGACCCATTTGATCGCTAAAATAAAGCACTTGTCACTAGACCACACAGGCTAACTCCTGATAAACGTTGAAACAGATAAATGATCATGGCCAAGGAAGTTCCAAGGTCTGCTCTCATGAGTTATGCTCGACGGTCCGTTTTTGGCCCATGAATAACTTAGGTTAAGTTATGCGATACTTTGTTACATTTTTGTTTGTTAAAGCCACGCTGGGATTTCGTATCCCAACTCTTTTTGCATAATACTGTTTAAATCTTCTTTTAACTTCATAATAAAATATCTATTTTATTTGTGTACTACATTTTATTTCACTTGGGCTATAGCTGAGTGATCAATGTCGTGCTTTTGGGTTGCGATTTGCGATTGAACAAAAAATGAGTTCTGAAAATTGAATGTTTTTATGGGCTATGTACGACTTTCTTGGTAATGTTTTTTGTTGTATGACGTTTTTTTTTTCATCGAAAATCTAACGTCTTGGATACCTTGCCATCGATTCAAAAATCTTTTTCAATTGGTTTTATTCCGTACATTTTATTACAATTCATTTGACGCATTACTCTAAAAACGTCAAAACGTCTTATGTCCAATTGAAATATGTAAGCACATCATGATGAGATCGCCGGCCTTTGTGATTAAGTAATAAGAGATTTACACTTGCAATTCGATGGCTCTGGGTTCAAGTACTGGCAAGGTCAACATAACTTGGGATAATATGATCTCTGACATGGGTGTTTGTGACTTTCAAAAATGTCAACGAGCTTTTCTCAAGTAAGTACAATTTTAAAAATATTTTCCGCAATTATTAGCTCGTAATATGAAATGTTTTGTTTTTGGTATTTAATAAAAAATCATTCCAATTGTTATAAATAATGAAGTAGGTATATAGTATCAAAAAATGATCATAAATCAAATATGAATGAGGTATACACGGTTAGATACTGTGATAAGCTTGTTCAATAAAATAAAACACAGCAAACATACAATTTGTGAAAAAGGTGGCCCAAGTCACTAGAGAATAGTCGTTGTAGTATTTCAGCACTGTCCCGCGGGGCTTGTTTTAAAAAGCGCATCGCTCTGCAAATAACTATTCCCAGCGGGTGCATTGAGTCTTTTTTCTTCCCAAGTTTTGGGCAATATTTCTACCGACTCCGCGCCGTGTCTTCGCCTAACACGGCTATGCGATTTATTCTGCTAAACATGATTCATTGAACACGCTCGCTATATGAAAGAAATTACCTAGTGAGTGATATATTTCAATGACCTTACGTAGCTGGAAGAGTTAAACTTTATGCTGTGTGATCAGTCATGATTTCTCACGTCAAACTTGTTTTACTAAGTGTGTTCATAAAACGGAATATCTTCAAAAACTTTGTTGAAGCTTTTAACTGTGCTAATGTTATATGGAAAATTATAACATTGCAGATCAATGTGGATAATTGAAAAACGCTATTAAGATTTCGTCCTATTTGGTTGAACGGTAAATAACTTGAATATCCCAATATAAAGTTTTCAATCGCATGTTGAGATGTTGATATTAATAATCTTTTACACATGACGCAATGTTTTCAATAACCGGACAATTAAAAAAAACGTTTTACTGATTAAAGTGTCAACATAGGATATGACAATAGGGTCCATAAGCCGAGTGATACATGTCTTAGTAATTTTATTTAGTTGCATGATCAAGAACTTGAATTCTAGAATAGAAACATAAGGTGTTCAGTATTATTGCCTGGGTTCTATTAGTGACCGGTTTCGGTATCAAATTTGAGAATATGACCGCAGGAGGCATTATGCACAATCTTGCAAGTTGATACGATTTAAAATTCTGACGACTTGAATTACCACAATTTGAGGCTAGGAAATGATGTCAACAGAATATCCTTGTACTTAATTTGAATCTATATTGTAAAATACTGTTGATTCAACAATCAGGAAAAATTGCTCAAGGCGAAACGGCTATCACCCGGATCTGTCAGCCCCATCAGTCACGTCAACTTGGTTTTATTTGGGATAAATAACAAGGCTCTCAAAGAGTTGAGTTTACGGCGTCCTATGGAAAACGAATAGATCTTTTTATTTTAATTTCCGCACACTACAGTGCATGAGTCCAAGTGTTCAGAATATTTTTATCGGACATTCCAAGTAAAAAAGTTTGTAACACGGCCAGAGAGTGCTCAGTCGAAAAGATGCGAAAGATTACATATTGTTTAATTTAAATTATTATTATGTTAAATTGAGGACGATAAATAGCCATGTTTGAAAATTTCAAGTAATCATTTTCTGCTTTAAAATATGGTATGTGTGACACAGAGTTCCCCATCAGGTCATAAAATGTCTACAGTTTTGAGTTGGCATTTTCTCCTTTAAATTTGGCACCGATCCCTGTGTGTGATAGGCAAAAACCCAATGCTGATCTAGCTTAGAAGTTTTGTAGATGATGGTACATATACCACTGATACCAGTAAATTATAATTTTATTACAATAATTTTATATTTAAACACGACATTTGTGATATTATTTCTCAATGAATATTGATCATAATCATCAGAGATTGTTTCTGTATCACAGCTGAATGAAAATCTTCGTTTGTGTACTCCATCAACGTTGAGCCATAGGTGTTTGCTGACACTTAAAATTTATTTCAAGTTGTCTAAATAATCTTCTGACTATTCTGGAATGCACCAGATCTGGTACCTTTTTGCTACTAATTTTCTACAAATCAATGAAGTTGCGACTTCATTTTATTTCTCGCGTATTCAATTAAAAAAATATAAAACTTCACTAACATTGATTTAAAATTGTACTCTCACTAATTATGTTTCAAAATATTCCGTATAACCTGACAATATATATATATACACATAAAAAAAAAAGTATGAACGCAAAATAGCAAACTATTTTATTGTAGTGCTTTATGACCTTTATAAATTTTTTGCAGTATGAAATATTTTATTTATTTTTTTGGTGTTTAAACTTCCTTATTTTTTTAAAGCTTCCAATCACAGTATCTAAAGTGTAGATTATAAACAATAATAAAAGCCTTATTAAAGATTTAAAAACTGTTCAATAGTTTAAATAAAAATTTACAAGGATTTAATTAAATAAGATCTAAAAAATACTGTCTCAACACCGTTTTAATAATTTTACTTTGTAATATTATTTTGATAGGATGTCGTTAAAATATTAAGATGTCTAAGTAAATCACCCGAGAGACGTCTGTCTACACAAGTGGACCTAAAAATGAAAATTTCTACCCAAGTCCGCCTATGGGGCATAGCCCTGGAAAGTTTTTCGATTAAGTACTAAATATGTTTTACTTGTTTAGGCACTAAAATTTGTTTTCAAACTTGTTTAAGTCTGCTTTTGGATATACGAAAAAACATGTATTAAAAGGTAAATAAATATCAATTACTTTCAAAAACCTGACAAATATTTACGTTTATTTTATCAATAATAGCTTGAATATTTTTATAAACTTTGTTACAGCAATAAAAAATTACAATACGTCATTATTTTTTGTGTAGAAGATACTATACACAGCTTGATATGCATTGCCTATGTTAAATTCAAATGGTAATAGTACATAATATTTAAATATTTGCATAACATTAATTTCATTTATCTATTTTTATAATAAGTTAATGTAATATATATTATAACTTTGTAGCATGTATTATAAAAACAGCGTTTATAAAAATGGGTCGTTTGAAAGAAATGATTTAAATACTAGAGAATTATCATAATAATTAGTTATATAAGTTATTCTTTCATATTACATATACTCACAATCAAGTTGTAACTTTTATTTGCAAATTTTTCGTCTTAAAGCGTCGTGTTATTACTAACAGCCAGCTGGTATAATAACACTACATATTGTGTAATGCTCCGCTTTTTGCCTGTTGACATTTTCAGACATACTGACAATCAGTTTGAGTTCGTCCTTGCACTTGAATGTATTGTATACTGACTAACTGGATTGACGACATTTAACTGATAAACTTACTCAATTCGATAAATATTCTGTTATTAAAACAAATCCCAAAATCACAGCGAAGAGACATTGTTTATATCGATCTACTATCTTTGTATGTAGCATAGTTGAGTTTCAATTTCAAAAAACATGAGACAAAGTCAGAAATAAATTCTAGTGGCTGTAATTAAATCTCAAAATAAAGGAATAGTACGAAATGTAACTAAATTTTTTAATTCTAGGATTTAATAATAAATTTTAGCGGGGCTCATGTATGGTCCGTATATTTTACCTTAGGTGGCAATAAATTCTCCCCCCATAACGACTGCATTCTCTCTTTAAATTTGGCTCTGATCTAGATATCGCTGTGGGCGAAATTACTTTCACATCGCAGAATAAGCGCTGTGCCCCGCCCTTATCTCAGATGTTCGGATATTGTGCTGTTACAGCTTTATTCTGATCTTTATTTGATCGCCACTCCTTTTTACCGAGACTGCATACGAGCATCGCTGTGTTATTGCCGTGGATCAGTATCGCATAACTGCAAATGCAATCGATGAAAGAAATATATTACTACATTAGAAAAGGGTATGCAAGTTAAAACGGTTTCTGAGATCAACAATTGACTAATCGATCAGTTATTATCTAAATAAATTCGCCAATGTGACCTATATTTTTACCACCAAACCTAACATAACAAAGATACTGAAAATACATTATTTTTGTTTGAATGTTTATGATTTTTTTTTTATAAACAAACATTAAACAATATTGGTTATTTGTTGTTGAACACTCTAGCTTATTCACTTTTAAGATGATAACCGTCAATTCTTGGTGACATTGCATTATATTTTAAAAATAAAACACAAATTGTTTTGGCCTTCTTGAACATGTTTATAATATTTATATGAACCGGTTTCGATCACCGCAAACATTATCAAACTCAACCTTATCTCAAATTTAGTAGCTACTTGTGATCAAGATGATTGGAAAGTGGCACTGGATAACAAGGGCTAATTATAACTGCAAAGAATAATAAAAAGTCAATCTGCTGATGCGAAAGAAATACAGGATAATTATTATCACATATCATATTTTATAATTCTTTAAAATAAACGTATTAAAATGAAAACATTGTAAAACAGTAAATGTAGTTTTTACAGATAAAATAAAACATGTATAATGTGTCAGAGAAAAATACCTTTATTTTATTTATATTAATTTTGTGTTTTTGGGGTTTACATTAATTGATATTACTGTTTATGAATGGTTGCACTTTGGTTTTGAAAAACAAAACAAAAATTTATATTATCATTTTACCATTCCGTTTTTGAAAATTTTTTTCATCTGAAAAACAAATGTTTTCTTAAATTTTGACCCTCAACTTTTGACTTGTTTTATTTAGTTTTAATAATATAATGAATTGCGTAGATTCGGTTTCATCATATATATATATATATATATATAACATCAAATATATTATTAAAAATTGAAACAACATCTAAAGATAAGCAACTTTCTGTATCTTTTTTTAACACGATATGTCCATTTTGTCAGTTTTTCAATTACGTAGAATTTCTTCCTTATTTATAATATTCAATAAATAAACCGTTTTAAATTTAAATAAACTGTGTACATATTTGATAAAGAAAAAAAAAGAACGATATTCAACTAGAACGTTAAAAAACAAGAAATAATAAAGTCTAGGTATATCTAAGTATTTTTTTCCAATATTTTCTTTATTTCATCATAAAATGAGTCCACCAGACGCCAATATCGTTGTTTTATTTTATTATTACAGCTCATACAAATTTTACTGGAAACTAAGCAAACGTATTGAAAAAATAACGTTTGAATAAATTTTGCCCCACAGAGGATTGATAAGTACCTTCTTAAAGAAAAATCTAAAAGTCAAATTCAAAACGTATTTTTTATAATGCAATATTATTTTATGTATATGATATTATCAGTAAGAGCAATCCTTGGTTATATGATAAGATATGAGCTTTTATGAGCTTTTTAATATCAGACACATAGTAACACAGGCGTCATGAAAGTAAAACAGTATTTGCGTTTCAATGATAATAATGAATTTACAAACCATTGTTTTAAAGACAATTTTACAGTATTAGGCTAAATAGAATATCTGCTTTTCTGGCAAGTCAGAAATGTGGTATGTAATGTTTATATATTAAATTAAAACCTTGAAAATTTTAACATTCTGTACTTAATCCAAGAGTATTCATGAAGAATATTCTGCACATGTTTACATAGCTGCGGCAGTTTTAACACGTGCCGACCGATGATTTGACGTGCGCTTAGTTGAGCCACATGCTTATCCACACATCTGACGTTTCTTTAATTAAATAATATTATTAATAAATTTACCAAACCATAGCTGGCCTTATATACAGATATATTATATCATTTTCTGTCTCGGTAAATAAAATATCTACTTTATTATGTATAGTTTTTTATGCTAAGCATAATTTACGGCTATGTTCAACCGTCTTTATATTGGGCTCACTCATATTTAATAGTTTTAAAAAGAAAAATAGTAATTCATTATATTATGGTCATGTAGTTTTTCGGCTTATATGATGCCAAAATGAAAATTCACCAATTACTGTAAATTTAAAAGTTCTGTTTTAAAAAAATCTTTCTGTTTTGGAAATCTTCATCACATATTTTTCTGCTATTTTGGTCACGACTTTTTTTAAATTCTGATTTTTTATTCATTATGCCACGTTAAAAAACATGTTTATACAATAATATATTGCAAGCGAAATATATCAAAATCCCATTTTTAAAAAATAATACATTACTATTATTTATATCATAGGAATACATGCAGTCAAATGAAGTGCAAAATCCATTCTGTCGTTTGAGATTTAGAATTAGGAATTGCGACTGATATTAATTTACAATAATAGGAAAGGATTTTGTAATATAAAAATGAAGACATATGAACTCATTCATTATATGAGTCACTGAGTCGCTAAACACGCTCATAACGATTTTTCAATAAAACAAGTTTTAAATGTACGTGTGTGCTCTATCGATAGATCCTTCAAACTTAAAAAAGTCGTTTTTTTACACGATCTCGATCCTCGTTATACACGGTCGAAGCTCTCTGAAAAAACGACAGTGCCAAAGAATAATTTAATTTAATTAAAAATAATTTAAATTATACTTAAAACCCATAACAGTTTTTCGTGATTTACTCAAAACTCGGATGCGTGTTTAGCGACTCAGTGACTCATATGTAACATGTTGGAAAAAATTCATGATATAAATAGTGTTTACCTTTCGATGAATATAAAATTTCGTTATAACACTTACTTCAAATTGAATAAACAATATAACATTTAGTCTCTTATCCGTAGTAACTGATGGAGAAGAGTAAAGTTTATATGTAGAATACTTTATGCGACTATGTAATAACTTACTTAATCCTGTAACGTTTCGATTTATTAGTACAAAACGATACACAATACATAAAACCAGACAACAATTTATTAACATGAAATATTTACATATATATAATGTTCAGTTCGTTTGATATTAATGCAAAAATGGTTCGTTTTAAGGAATACAGTATTTGTTTATTTTTAGGGTTGTGGTCAATAATTTTAGGATACTTCAATCGTTCTATGGATACATATTTAGCTATTGATGTCTGTAACGTTTACTTTTCCTACCTCCCATCCTATCATAAAAACGGGACGTGGCAAGAGCAATAGCCTATTTACTTTCTTTTTCCTAGTTTTATACTTCTATCTTTACTGTTTCCGAAAAAAAGGTTGGGTGACATAATAACAACGCACAAATGATTATTTTTAAAGATATTAATTATAATGCCCGCATTTTTCAATACTAGTTTGCTTATTTGAATAAGACGAGTATTATACATCAGAACAGTAAATTGGAAAATGTACACCGTATCGTAGAGTAGAATTAACAAAAGTTTTCTGACCATTTGAAGTTCAAGTATGATTTATTTGTATCAATTTGTTACACAACACTTTCTTGTACTCTTTTTGACCTCAGTAAAAGAAATTTCATTTTTACTTCATCTCATTTTCCAAATAGATTGAATGAATTGTTATTATTATGTGCTGCTTGTTATTTAGATCACGTTTCCCAAAAAGTTTTTCGCAAATAATACGCTAAAACATCCCTTAACATAAAAATTCCCACTAGGATCATTGATTTCACCTAAATGTTACGCTAGCTTTAACGTTTATTTCCCGTTACAGGCAATGTATTTAAAGTAGATATTTTACCACGTAGCATGATTTTTTTGAAACTGTATCGTTAATTCCTGCTATCTTTTAGTTAGTAGATTTTCTTGAAAATACAGCAGAAGACTAAAATTTAAATTTAAATATTTGTAAAAAAACACGGCTGTATAATGTTTTTATATACCCAATACATAAAATTTTGTGTAATATTTAATTTAATATGAAACGATTCACTCACTTCGGAAAATACTTTCTGACAGCATAAATCAGTTCAATATTAAAAGAAAATCAATTCATTGCTAGATATTTTGACATATCTGGGTCTATTTTCCGTTTTACTCTGTACTATATGTATGAAAAATATGACAATTTCATTGTTCGTTATAGTGTAAATATATAAAATTCAGTTAAAATTAATGTAAATGCTAATTCACTTCAAAGCCTAATCGCTCTAGAAACCACAAAGATATTCAACTTATTTTCATAAACTTAGTACTGTAATGTTTGATAAAGTAGACAAAACTGTATTGTTTGAGTAGAAATAACTTTCTTATAGAAAAAATTTCGATGAGTTACTCCATTAGGAGTATGTATGCTCCACATAAGAAGCGGATGAGGTAAAAAGTGTGCCCAATGTGATAACGTTACTAATGAACAAAATAAAAAGCTTTCAAATTATTTACCAAAAGTGTCAAAAAAAACGAAAAATAAAACGTGATACTCGTTTTTCTAATTTTTTTAAATTACTGATTTTGATTAATTTGTTTTTTTCCTATTGCTCTTAACATTTATCCTGAATAAACAAATAACTATCCTCTTCGACACGTAAACACGGCCGCGTCAATAGTGCTTTGTTGAATTTTATTGAGTTTTTCGATGGTCTTTTGGGAAACTATCTATAATATGGACGTAGGAACCATGCTCTTCAACAGATCAATTGAACGTTTACAATGTAATGTGAAATTTTAACTTAAATTTCTTAAAAGTTTTGATAGATTGTATCACGATCCTAATTTATACTCTTTACACATACTATAGTGCTTTCAATTAGATCTGTTTTTTCGTTGCTTATCCAACAAAACCAAATTTAAGCAGATTATTTTAGGTGTTTTTTCAACAACAGGATTTCCTCTTTTGCTGTCATTATAATAAAAAAGTCTTTCAGAGTTTCTTGTATTGAAATAACCTTTCTCGGAATAAACCCAGATTTGTTTATGATATATCGTATTACCATTTCATTGTTTTTGCCAAATCTTGTGAAATTTCACAAACATGTATTACGATTGAGTTTCATATTCCACGAAAGCTAATGTTCATATTGCCTAAAATATGTTTAGAAACCTATGTTAAAACTTACGATATTACTTACGAAACTTACATACGATCATAATATAAGATTATCTCTCTTAAAAAGATCACTGAGTTACTGGGGTGGGTTTGAAACTCTGATAACTCAATGCGGAAAAGAGTGTGGTCGCCAAAATATGACCCAATTTTGCAACCCTTTGTGCAAAAAGCTTTCTTAAAAATGCTCTATTAGTGCCCCTTCCGAAAAAAATGGGATGGAAACCTCTATAAGACGTTATGATTTTTCTTTTTACTCTGACTAACGAAAACAAATTCTTCTTTGAGATATACTACTACGAATGGTAAAATTTGAGCGATAACCGTTAATGCGTTTATTATTTCGAGTATAAAGAGTCCACACTGGCAACGAAAAATGCTCTGCTCGATATGTCTTATTAATTTAACAACGCTATAGTTCCACGGTAAAGATTATATTAACGGTACTGTTTAAAAAAACATATTGTCGAGTAAATGTTCCTCTTTTGGGCCAGTATGCGAGTTATCAAAGGGCACTCTTTTTAGTTGTGGTGTCCACTTGTCTAAGGACGTATTCGTTAATTACCTTTTCAATCTATTTACAGAATATCTGTGATGTCTATATTCCCTCCCATCCGTTCAATCCTTAAAAAAGGTTAACAGTGAAAACGATTATCTAACAACTTGTCTTGTATTAACAATATCACTCTATTCTTTTCTGTAAAAATGCTACAAATTGTATTAAGTAAACTGACAAAGAATGCATTAAAACATACGAGTTTCTTTATTTTAAGTATGCTTTAAGCATTATTATTGTACACAAGACTCTTTATAAGTCATCTATAGTGAGCGGAATGTAAGTACGAAGCGCATCTAACAGATAATATTTGAGACGGTAAATCATCTGTCTGCCAGTGGCCGGGGACTTAAAGGGTAAGATTAGATAAACTCTTTCGCTTCGGAGCCAGTTTTCGCAATTTTTCCCTTGACTTTTTAAACTACTAAGAACTCTTTAAGCACTGACCAATCTCTCGAATTAAACAATAAATCTTGACTTCATAGTGAATATTCAATAATGGAATTTTCTTAATTTACACAAAATTTGAGGAATTCGACCATGCAAAAGGATAATCAACAACAAACAAAAGTGAAATCAGGTAATAATTAAATAACTCAAAATAACATTTACTTTAAATAAAGAAATAATTTTAAATGCTACATCCAATGAAATGATTCAATTAATCTTGAATATAATATATATTGATTCGATAAAGAAATAGTATTTCTTCGCAGAACATTTTTGTGCTTTTGTTAATCATTATGAAACGAGTGTGTTCATTACTTTGCGTCAGTTTGTACAAGTTGTTCTACACTTAATACAGTTTAATACAAATAGAGACATAAATTGCATGATATACGCATAAACAAAAGTGTAGTTTTGTTTATAATTGAGAGAAGGAGGCGTTGAATAATTTAAACCTAGTAATAAGGTAATGTTTCAAAAATGCAGAGTTTTTTTTTTAGTAGATATAAATACAAAAAAAGATTTCTAAATACAATACAATTGGTCAATCATATGATTATTAACGTAACTTATATTGACTGTCCCAAGAAATCTATCAAAAAAATGTTAGTGGAAGGTTTATTGAATGATAACATCAGCAATAATCTTGCGAAAGGAGTATAAAAACAACTCACTCCATATTATTGGTACGCTACTGCAAACAGTAGAAAATTATGAAGATATTTTTCATCATTATTCACAAAGTTTTTGATACATAGTGTATAAATCCAGACAACATTTAATAAATTACTATACTAGGTAGTGACATATTGTCTTAGATAGAGCTCGCTTAACAAGCCATGCGTATATGACCCAGCTTCACATTGTTGTTAATTTAATTAAGAAACGTTTTTCTTCAATATTCAATTGTAAAATTGCCAATCGTTTAAGACATTACTGTTATAATTATCTCGGGATGACTTTATATTGTGGCATTATATCGACTGTGTTTTGGCCAATTGATGTAACCGTCAAAAAATACGAAAATTAGTATAGATATCATGTTAAAGACGACAGAATAGGTTTCGGCCAAATGCTGTAATTTAGAAAAATAAATTGACCACTTTTTGTAAACCAAACATCATTTTACATAGGTTTTAGGTTTAAAAATTCTACCACGGCCACTTGATGTAAGCGGCTATTATATTGACACACCCTACGAATAATCCTGTATCTGCGAATGACAATTTACAGCAGTACATTTAAAGAATTATAACGTAACTCACCATATAATTTTTTCGAGAAAAACCGTTTTTACTCTCTCCTGAACAATTTCAATTTTTTTAGCGTTACATTAATTCGCCAAAACACCATTGAGATTATAGTTATATGACTTCCTAATTTACCACACCTCATTCACTCATCGGCATCGTCGAGTTACATTAGTAACATACCCTCCTATCCATGACGTCATATGTAAGCAGTTCCGAACGCTTTACTGTATATTTAAAAAAAATGCAATAACAATTTTAAAGCTCCTTTAATAAATTTACTTTGTAAACCGTAAACTATTTGAGAAATTCTTGGCAGAATTACGGTCTTAAGAACCAGTAAAATTATATAGACGATTGAGAAGACCCCGGATCGAAGAGAGGCGAGCGGCTGGTTATCCGGAGTCCTGGAAGGGCTGATCTCAGACAAACACCATTTCAAATCGGGTTAAAAAACTTATTTATTTTCCATTCAAGATGCAGTGGTTTAATATTACACAAATATATAAATCTTAACACATAAAATTGATTCTACATTTACATTTACTTAGCAACTGAATTTACTTTAAGTTATAATACAAATAACACAACGAATTTAAATTTAATCCAACGCAAATCAAAACACAAAAACAAACAGTTCACATGTCACCTCCGCTGCCACGAGACCGCAGCTCGTCTCGCTCGGCGGATCGTAATCGACTGTCTACAAGATTAAAAAAAAACTCCGTGCAAAGTTGGAGCTACCCTTTTCCGTAAAATGGACTCGTCCAGCGGCTGAAGCCGGGGGCTAATTTAACGCCTGACAACAAGAAAAAAACCTATACTGCGAAATATTGCTGTTTGCCGCAGGCCGATTTCAGTTCAGGACACTAATGACACTGATACTTAAGAAAAACCAGGGTGTGTCACGATATATAAAATTTAAATTTTTTATTTAAGAATACGTAATACGCTGGTATTTTGTGCTCAGCTAAATATCTTCAGAAACTTAAGTGTTATTTAAGTTAAAGAAATAATATAAAATAAAGACTTTTGAATGTTTTGAATTGTTTTTATATTAATATGTAAGTTAAGTATTATATTTATCACAAATAACATTTACTTTATTATGAACGTTTCCTGTACATCGTCCACTGTTTTTAAAACCGTGTTGCACTTGAAGTGTCTTGCGTGTCAGTCATACACCCGAGTAGTCAATGCTATTAGGCTGAATACCAAACGGTCGTGCGAGGTCATGCGTTCGAATACTAGAATTGAAAATTTCAAGCGTTGATTTTTTCACTTGATATAATATAGTGATACACCCTGTAACGACAATAATTCGGAGAATCGGCCGACTCTTGTTGCCAAGCCGTTCAATAGCCGCCGGGCACATCCGCTGGACGAGACAATTTTGACGGAAAGGGGTAGCTCCGACAATGCAGGGAGTTTTTAAATTGTATGGGTGGACATTCGATTACGATCTGTCGAGTGGAGGTGAGCTGCTGACCTCGTGTCGGCGTAGGTTACGATGTGAATCGTTTGTGTTTGTTTTGAAATTGGACGTAATTCAAAATCGTTCGTCGTGTCATTTGTATTATAACTTAAAGTAAATTCAGTTGCTAAGTAAATGTAAATTTAGAATCAATTTTAGATGTTCAGATTATATTTTGTGTATTGTAAACCACTGCATCTTCGATGAAAAATAAATAAGTGTTAAACCGGATTTGAAATGGTGTTTGTTTGAGATCACAACCCTTCCAGGACGTTCGATAACCAGCTATTCGCCTCTCTTCGATCCAGGTCTTCTCAATAGATGTTTTCAAATTTATTTCCCAACGCTTAAATCTGGATCGTAGGGCGTAGAAAAAACGACAGGCTAATTACTATTTTGATTCTAAGCATACCTTACTGTATCCGAAAGGAATGGTTGAGTGACTGACATCAGACCAGCTCTCGTAAAAGTTCACATACTCCACAAAAATGTAATGCTTTGGTTTGTATGTATTCTATCCAAATATTTTCCTTATCTTCAAGTAGTCTCTTTGTAAAATATTGTTAAAATCCAATTGCAGATTAAACTTTTTAACCTCATGTTTAATAATAATATAAACAAAATCCTAGTGTACAACTAAAATTAGGTGCGCTTAAAAATCATTTCAAACTCGATATATTTCTATAAAGCTTCAATTTTAGGCTTTAACAAAAAAAATACCACATGAGATTTAGAAAACAAAATGCACACTTAATTATATGTTTTCTTAATTATGTAACATACTGACATTTATTTCATAAAACTGATTTTTCAAAGAGAAAATTCAAAGTCAAATTGAAGTGAATTGCAATTGACAGCTTTCGTTTTATCCAGCTTCGATAGAAAAACATGAACCAATATTGTTTTTCTATGTAAAAAAAACGTGTCATTTTTTCATCGACATATATGATTCTGTCTCTATTTTTGGTTTTTCATTTTGAGCTTCAATACCGTTACGTAAGAAAAGTTACTGTCTTATCATTGCCTTACTTTCAAATAAAGAAATTTTAAATGTGTGACTTAAAACAAGTCAAGTCCTTGTTGAATAGAGACTGCTGAAACCCATCTTCATCTATGACGCTACAGCTCATTGTTAAGCGTGGCGGCCTTAATCAATTCTCTGTACTTCGCTCGGTTCTCTACATTTCTATACCAATCGCTGACCCCAGGACTCATTGGTCTAGTGACGCCTCACCCAGCAAACGCATCTTTTTCTTTCAGAAGTATAAAATGCGAGGTGTCTTGGAGAGCAATCCGATGCAAACATGAACTTTATTATGTAATACGGTATTCATAAAATTCTCCAATTAAAAGTTCATAAAACTTAAAAAGTGAGATTTAAGAAACATTAATCCAATCCAATGACATCTGATACCTCTTCTAGCTTCCATAATATAAATCGAACCGGTACGTAAGATTGAATTGATGAAACAGTTTGTTTCTGTTATACATAATAACACCGCATTTCTTACCAAAAGAGCATTATCGAACTTTGTAAACCGTCAACCACTTTTGGTTTTAATTAATATGACTCAATATTATTGTAGTGGAAAATTTAATATTATCAGATCGTAATAATAATATAAATGTCAGGTTACGATACAAAATTTAATAGTATTAAAATTGTATTGAAACGATCCTCCGAGCATGCTCGATATTATACGCGATGTCAAATAATATGGTAATGTAATATTTTATGGCTGCATTTAAAAAAGATAAGTGATAAATTTTATAAATATTAATAGATTTCACGTATTACTTTATTTTCACTGTTCAATGATTCTTCAAAAGTGTTGTTTAGTTCAGAAGGTATAAATTACTATTCGAACAGGAAAATTGATATTATTTTTACCCTATTATAATTGAGTTCTACCAAGAATATTTCAATTCAATCAATAATATGATACAGTTTATTTTCATTGACGTAAAATAATATTGGTACAAAGATAAATGAAATTTGAAACATAAGGTCTAAAAAATAAAAAAATACTTTAGTAGGTACAAACTATTCTTTATTCCGTACCTTTTTCACTCGATAATAAGGGTTTTCCTCCCTTTATATTTGTTGAAATTCATCTGTACTGAAAGGTACTTTTCTTGCCATATTGATTTAATAATGACTTATTCTATAGAAATCTCCATCCAAATATTATGTATCTTATTTAAAATTTAATTTATGATTGATTCTATTTTAGAACTGTTATGTATAAAACTTCGTGTAGTTAACTTAGTTCTGCATTTTTGTTAAGACCCTGCCTGGGTATATTACGGTGTGAAACTTGTAATACTTGGTGGAAAAAAAATATTAGAATGCAACCTCTTTTTTTATAGAGCGAATTATACAATGTATCACTGAATAAAGTTCACTAGCTGAATGAAATCACTCAGGGTTTATCAGACAGACAAAAGTTATTTTGAATAGGGTAAACTTACCAGTAGTTTTATAATTTAAGAATCTGGTATTTATAAATTACAATGCAGTGATTGCCAACATTTCTATGTGGGTAAAACCACACGTACATTAGATATAAGGGTATCAGAACATTTAGCTGCCTTTAGATTAAAAAAGAAACTTCGACATTCGCAAATCACTTGCTAATGGAGAACCATACGTTTAATGCGGATGATGGGGTTAAACTGTTGCATAAAAAACATGGGGGATCATAAATTATTTTATCAAGAAATTTTGGAAATCAATAGAGCCCAGTTAAATTCCTTGCCAATTCTGAATGAGCAGCTGAACCTTCCTAATTCTCCGTTATTATATCCTATACGTTGAAACACCTAACAGATGTCACTAAACGTGGAATGATTGCATATATTTACCCTTTCGTCGAATTGCATCCCGTCGAAACCCACAATACTATTATAATTGTAAAATCACTGGTATTTCTAAAAGAAGTTGAAAAGCGGCAATTCGCCACTCTGTTAATATGGTGTTTACAAAATAAGGATTAGGGCGATTACCGGAATTTTAACTCAGGTATCAGTGTGGCTCTCAGACGTATAATATCTTACCTCGTAAATAATATTTGTCGCATTTGTATCTTCTATATAAACGTTAGACACTGTTTACTGTCTGTCAGTTCGAGTCCATTCGTGTGCTCGAATGCCTGAAGATGCCGAAAGGCGAAACCCGGGTCGTTAGTGACAAAATACATGGAAGTGTACAAAATCTCAATAATCCAAATTACCAGTAGTTGATCATTTATAATATATATAGATATCATTAACAATTCTCGTAATAAATTCAAAATAAAATACTAACTGCATAGGTGTTGTTTTTAAATGGCCGTTATGACACTCTAATGACATATATGATGATGTACTAGTTCCTAAATCCGACAAAACACGGTTTCAATTGTCTGAATTCTACAAATTAAAGCAATCCCGCGTCTACGTTACTTATTTTGGACACTTTGATTGAAAAAGGTCAACTTCCGGTACCTGGTTAACTACAAATACATTTACCTTATATCATAATTTATTTTTAGATAATTGCTCTATCGCTCGCCTTTTCAAAAGAAGTTGTTGTATCGTTGTAGGGGAAATTAAAATCAAGTTGATTTATATTGAGCTTAAATCAGTCCTTTTACTCCTTGACATCAAAGAAGATAAGCGCGTTATATTTGTAAAATACTTTGTTATCAAAGAAGGGGAATTAATTTTAGAAGCATTTTGAGAATCCATGTAAATACATCGAACATTTGACTAGGTTGTTTCAGATCTTTTTATCAAAGGAATTACATATTTTTTACGTAGTTGATTGTTTTTTAATTATCACGAAAAAAATCAAATCGAGTGATGGTTTGTAGGAAAAGTAATTGTGGCTTGTAATGGATAATAAACAATTTGTTTTCGGATCTCACCGCATTTCATCAGACTTATTTATTTTTAATATGAATAAGAAGAATGTCCATTCCGTGGCGCAGTGGTTAACTTCGTTGGCTTCGGTTACGGATATCTCGGGTTCAAACCCCGGTACAGACAGTTTCATAAATTGATGGATATATGAATTTGTGTAAAAATCATGGAATTCTGTTATGTTTATATCCCCTTCCCACATACCATTCTAATGACGAGTCTTTAGAAGAGCAATGGCTACAAGTCCTCTCTTAATCCCAACCTTCCATCCTTTCCTCGTCTGAAAAACAGTGGTCGAGAAACTGAATAATATGCAGTCTTCGTAAAACGACTTTTCAGCACTCTCCTGAATGCTACATCACATCAGATGTGATTGCGTTTGTTTATTATAATGCTATCAAAATATCTGTCGTGCCGTGTCTTCCAAGTTAG
The DNA here is from genome assembly GCA_022494535.1 of Himalopsyche phryganea. Classification (NCBI taxonomy): domain Eukaryota; kingdom Metazoa; phylum Arthropoda; class Insecta; order Trichoptera; family Rhyacophilidae; genus Himalopsyche; species Himalopsyche phryganea. The sequence continues at coordinate 2,727,587 of JAGVSL010000024.1, forward strand.
TGTTCTTTCATACACATGAAACATTATTCTAAAATGGTTCTTAAACAATACAATCCGGATTTAATAATAATGGAGTAAAGATAAGTCGACAAGGGTCTACGGTGTATTGTGATGCGCACTATTTCCACACAAAAAATATCAACCATCTCCGAAGGATTCCTTATACTTTATAGTGAATGACGAAACATCTTTTATACGCCAAATTCATGCTATATAGATTTGAATAATAAATCTTTTAAGTATCTTTTCAGCCACTCGACGATCAATATTCTAGGTATACCTATTGCAATAATGTAGAGTTAATCTTGAGAACGATCCCAAGTGTATACATTTTTTTCTTTTTATAAGGGATTTCCACAAAAGCCGTGAGAGAATATACACATAATTGTACAGTGTCCTCAGAAAACTACGACCCCTTTTTAGGGAATATTTTCACCAGACACAAGAAAACATTTGTTTTCTATTTAAAAGAGTCTACATCATCGCTAGAGAAGCCTAGTCATGCTGAAAGACCGTATTTAATTAAATGTATGATAACTGTTTTGTAAATAAATGAAAACAATGCAATGAACCATTTGAATTCAGTCAAAAACTCGCACCTTAGAACATAGACAGCCATATGAAACTTTTCTTTACAAACTTTCTACTTGAAAAAATGATGTGTCTGTTTACAAATAAAGTTAGTGAATGATAGGGGTTTGAAGTATGTATTTCTTTGTGCCACGAACATGCCTTTAAAATACTGATTTTTTAAAATTAACGGATCATAGATAGTATGCAGCAGTTTTAATTAAATACAGTGAAATTTCAATAAAAAGGACTTATATTTTAAAAAATAAAACACAATTCATTTGTATAACTTCCACACATTTAGAAAATACTGCTTAGCAAACAAATTATACATACATCTTAATTCATGAACCATCAGTTTTATATACCTTAATTTTTACACTCAATTTTATATAAATAAGCCTGTTATGTTTGTATTTTTATCAGTTGATAATGCTCGTGATGAGCGAAACTGGTCATGATCATTATAAGTATGTGAAAGTAGTACAAATGAATTGAGTTTTATTTTTTAAAATATAATGTCTTTCCACCAAGAATTGACGGATAACATCTTAAAAGTAAAAAGAACTTATACCAAGGGGTGCTAAGGCTTAAGGTCATTTATATAATAATGCAGGTTTAACATATACGTTTTTTTTATGAAATAATAATTAACACTATACATTTAAATATAATACTAATGAAGTCTCTGTAGACAGATTAAAATATTATGTGATTGAAATATTATATATGTGATATATATGGACGGGACGTGGCTCTGTGCACGTGAAATAATCTGCTGGCAGTCGTAGCAAACTGCTGCAGATGTGTAAAATTATACATAAATTATGCACAGAAAATTGTTTACGACCAGTGGCTCTTGGGTTTAAACATGAATAATATTAAAAGGATGTTTTAATTATGTTGAAATTTGATGAGAAATTTTATACATAAAATTTATTGAAACATAACTGCAAATATTAAGTTATTACTGAAATACGATTTAATTTTGTAATTTCAAATTAAAAAAAAAACGCATGCCTCTGCACTTAATTTGCAATTTTGCAAGTCTTTAATACGCATTACTTATATTATACATTTTGGTGATATTTCTGAATCACTCTATTCATATACATACAATGGCATGTTTTACGCAAATATGTAGCTTCTTTCCTTTGACGCAATATTTCTAAAGCTTTAGGGATATTTCCCGCTCGCAGAAAATTTACTACAAGGGCTTTGGATTTCGAAAACATGTCACAAAACGTTTAAAGCATTAATAATATCACTTTTAAACATTTAAGATAAATCCTAAATGAAAGGGAAATGTTAAATACGTCCATAATCTACTTTAAGGTAGATGATTATAACATTTAATATTACGAAAATCTTTAGGTTTTTTAATTGAAATAGGTACGTAGTATAAAGGAATTTTCTTTCATTCATCGGAGAATTAAAGTGTTGTATTTTTATATGTAAGTATATATGCAAACTCGACATAGAAATTTTATTTCCCATACAAGTTTTAATGTTTTTATAATTATTTGTTTTCACACTACAAAAACACATCGAAATAAGATGCTTGTCGGAAGCAGAAATTCTATTATGAAATAATACACTACCTTGAGATTCCACCTATAAGAGACATCGTCATTCCTGAATTCAACTTTGTATGACTCACACATTTTAATTATCTAATGTTAAATAAATTCTTTGCAAGTTAGGTTGTCCATGAATTGCGATTGAACCAAATAGTTTGGAAAAAATTATACGGAATCAATATTAAAATTAAAAGTTGGCTGAATATCTCGCGTAGGTACAGGTACACAATTTTACTGCGTATTTTTTTCTAACACTATCACTGTCTCCCATTATTCTATTCTTGCCAATTTTTTCATCCATTTACGGACCCAACGTGGAGCACTCATATTAGATCAAACACATTTCTTTTTCCAATTACACAATTCTACGAAATGATCAGGACCAACTCACGTATCTAAATATAGTTAAAATTGTAAAAAAAATGTATTTTTTTTAAGAATTGTTAACAACTAACTGGTTGTTATTTAGTCTCATGCCTCTCAGGAAAGTCATGATAAGGCTAGGAAAAGACTTGTCGATATCTTAAAACTGTTGCTTTGCCTCATTTATATGATGAGCGGATGGGAGAGAATTTTAACATCAAAAAACATACATAAATTTAAACACAAATTCATAAATCGGTTAAAAAATACTTATGAAATTTTTTTGTCTAATCCGTGGACACTACAATCAAATCAGATTAACACCGAATAGCGTTATTAAGACATTATATTATAAGTTATCGTTATGACTACAAGACAAGCTAAATTTATTACTGTTAATATATTCAACTAATTAAAAAAAACTTTCTGTTACTGGGATTTTGCTTTCTGGAAAAATTCCTTTAGATTTCTTAATACTTATGGAGAATATTTCAATAACGACAGGTTTGTAGCCAATTAGTCCTCTTGCTTATCAGTTTATCATGTATGAAGTATATTTTTAAATGGTTAATACTTTTAAAAAATACAACAATGTAATTTTTCAAAAACGTCCTATCTAATAAGTCTCATTTATATTTTGTCATGCGTAGTTTCATATTGTCTGTTTTATAATACCTTTTGTCATAGCACAATATTTCAGCATTCCAGCAGCCGGCCTTCGTAAAATAAAAATAAACGTTCAGCAACCCTTATCTGGACTGCAACCCATGAAGCCTACGTTTCACCCTCGCATTTCCACCCTTCAAATCTCCTCATAACTACTACGACCACACGCTACTCGTTGTATAGGACTTTATTTTGCTGCCTCCACCCCATTTTGGCGAACATGCGGTCAACATTAATGTGGAAATGGGTTGAATCAACAATAAACTCGGCCAAGGGATGTGAATATTGATTCCCGCGTATCTGGCATAGGTATCGGAATCAATTTAATGTTAGATTTAATGGGTTTGTAATATTCCGTATAGAACTGATGGGCTTTGCTTAACAAAACCAGAATATTCACAAATACTGTTGTCGACGAAGTCTGCAATCTGTCCGAGTGAATTTACAGAATATATTATCATTATAGTTTAATTTTCTCAATTTACTCTGAAATTATTGAAATATATTAGACTGAATTTTATTGAAATTCTACTATGTACTGATAATCTCTAAAGATAAAATATTTTTACTGTTAACCATAACTGTTTCTCGTATTTCCGACCAAACTAGAAGGTATCACTTGTGAATTGTCGGCGTCCGTGGCGCAGTTGGTTTCGTCGCTGGCTACGGTTACGGATGTCTCGGGTTCAATTCCCGGTGCGGACGGTTTTCATAGATTGATCTTTCAATCGATTTATGGATTTCTGTTCGTAGTCTGAGTCCTCCCTCCCACCAATCCCATCCTCACGGGGCGTAACGAGAGCGATTATCTAACCACTAGTCCTGTCCTAACCCTATCCTTCTATCCCTACTCTCTTCGAAAAATAAAAGAGAGGTTGAGCAACTGAGTGACAAGCAGTTCTTGTAGAAAAATTCTGTCAAGATACCTCCATTAGGAGACCATATGCTCCACATTGTGAGCGGACATGGAAAAAAAATATATGCTTTAAAACATAGTTCCGTTTAGGTAGAGACATGTTTATATGTCCAAAATGTATCTAGTATTTCTGACAAAACTAAAAGGAATCACTTGTGAATACATGCTTTAAAACATAGTTCAAACCTTTAGGTAGAGAAATTAGGCAACACATTATGAAAATGTCAAATAGAACACAAGTAAGTATATGTTTGAAAAGTGCTTTCAATATTCAGTCTTTCAAATTTCAGCTTTGAACTACCTATACGCAGCATTAATTGTCAACCCTATGTTTTACACCTACTTATGCGGCTACGCGCATGCTTGTGTACGTGTTGGCGGTGTATATGAAGAATAGCCGGAGCCATTTTGCTTGCAAAGTCGCAGATAAAATATTTTTCAGCTTCTCCATTTCCTTCAATTTATTTTATCGAGAATGTGACGAGTTTAGTTTACTTCTTGATGTATTTGGGATAATTAATATACATTTCACATAATTATCTATGTTTGACTGTTAAAATTGATTTATACCCATAGTAAACGGTTTATCAAATCAATTGACTGAAAATAAATTCGTGTGAAAACGGTTCGGGCTGTAATGGTTAATGGTGTTTTCAGTATTGGTTTCAGATTATATGTTATTATTATTAGATTTTTTTTATGGTTTATTCTTGCTCAGAAGAAGGTTGGTTAGTGGAAAATTTAATGCAAAAAATATTTTTTTCCAATTAAGTGTTAACTGGAAGTCTTGTGAATTCAAGTTGAATGAGTTCGTGATATCTGCATTTAAAGATTTGAAACTGTTGTAAAACATACAGTTATTACTAGCCTAGCCCAGCCCGAGCTCTAGTCCCAATAACACACTTGTTAATCGAACCCTACCGAAGCACAGATTTATTTTTATCAACCCGAAAAAATCACTTTTTTTTAAATAAGGAGATCCATTGATATTTTTCTAAAAATACATTATTTTATTATTTCCACATTTCCAACGATATTCATAAAACATGTGAAAAAAATTATTTAAATTATTTACATGATTGCGAGTATTGCCTTATGGCTGACTCATGACCTGAACATAGTCCGATATATTTTTCTGAAAATTAAGTTCCTTACCTGGGCCCGGCACGAGCCCGAACCTGAATTGTCTTTAACGGCCTGAACACGGACCCGTGCAGACATCTACTAGGTAGCCACGTGGCATCTAGCCTTTTAGCCTAGCATCACTTTCAGAAAAAATCATTTGCCTCGAAACTGTGAGTGATATTGATAACCCAAAATAAAGTGTTTTGTGACATTCAACGATCTTGCAGTGGACTTTTCAATTTTATATAAAAATATTGTTTGTCAATGCGTACTACTCATTAAAATATTTATAATATAGATCCCGGGCCTGTTAGATTATACACTATTAAGTATTTATTAAATTTGAATGCACGTTAATGTATTAAGAAATGGCTTTACATTTACTATAATTAATTGTCTTAATAATTACAGCATTCCCGCAATTGACTGTATGCTCAATAGAACACGAAAACAGAAATTTGACTCGTTCAAAAAATAATCTGAACGTGACTAGGTATCTCCTATGGTATTAATACAAATATGGAGACGATAAACAATAAAATGTTCGTCTAAGAACTTTAATAATATATTGTCACCGCACTCGTAACTCGCAGATTATCCGCATTCTCTTCATTTTTGTGGAATTTCGTCTTTTGTGCCTTCGCAAGCTTACAAACAATTTATTTTCCGCATCCGCATAAAAGGAAAATTACTCGCGTCGAGTGGCAACACTGCAGCTGATAAATTCATCGCAATTAATTATTATTGATCAATAAATATTGGAGCGAAAAATGTCACAAAGGCAATATCCTATTCCGTCTGCGAAATTGTTTGAATTTAATCATAATACTACAGTGCTCATTTCATGCTCATTTGATTCGTTGATGGTACAAGCTAGAGTTTTTTATCAATCACATTTCACAATCGTTTTAAGCTTCAAAGAGGTTTTGTTATTAAATATAAAATGAAAAAAATATAATTTTGTTATCCCAATCGATGTAAGTAATCGCGATACATATTTTGTTTAATTCTGAAGTCACTGCTGAGTGAGTTATTTTATTTCAATATTTGATATGGATTTCCAAACGGAAATTTGCATAGACAGTTTTATTAATTGGTGTCGAAGTTGTATGTAAAAAAACTTGTTTCGGTGATGTTTTCATATTTTTCTACGATACCCAATCGTGAAAACGTAAAGACACTTTAATGTTATCTTCACCAAAAAGAGAAAGGTTGTTCACTGTATTACTCCTTCCATGTGGAGATTATAAACTGATTGAAATGGTTTCATTGAAAACTGATTGAAAAGAAGTCAATGAATATAAATAGGATAAAATAAGTATTTAGTTCTACAACATTTCATTACTTAGTTGATAACTATCTCGGCTTAACGCTTTCGTCAGAACTATGCTTAAACTTAATTTAGCTTAGCTATATATACTGTTACATATAGAATATAGACAATATTATGCCATATCACTTATTCCAACATCATTACTTTTATTTTAAATTAAAGTATTTTAAATCAATCAATATAAGAAGTGTCATGATAAGAAATTTTTAGTTAGATAATTGCTTTAAATAGGATCCATTTTCAGAGTAGGGTAGAGGGTGCATGGCGGGATAAAAACATCAACAAATCTTTTCCGTCATACTTCTGTTGATGTAATTTATTTGAGTCAATTTACTTTCAAGGCAGTACTGTAATTGTGCAGGATTTTATGAATTTAATTCCGATAGATTATTAAACCGAGCGTACGATACTTTTTGTTTTGTAGGTGAAAATGCTATTGCGAGTCAAATCTTAAGGGAAAAGTCAACCAACGTCACATTTATAATTAACTTCGTTTCTTTAATTCTCTTTTTATTTCGCTTCTTCTTGAGATCGTCTGAGTTTGTGGCCCGTGTCCGGTCTCCAGGGAAAACAAACTACGCGATCGAAAGAATCGTTTTTTGTAAATATTTCAATTCCGTATTAACAAGAATAAACATTGCAGTTTTATTTTTTTAATTCTTTGGCAGAATTTTTTTAAGTACGTATATTTATTTAAACAATCGTAAAAAACTAAAACAAAAAAATGAATTAGTGTACAATTTTGTTCTGTTTTAACTGTCGTAATTTGTTTTAGCTATAGCAGTTTAAGGGAAACACCATTGCTTAAACGATAAACTTGATCTACGGGAAACGTTAAATCAAAATTTGCCAGAATCCCATTTGTCAAAACCTTTTGGCTCATAGCTCAGACGGGTAGTTGTATTATAATGTCGGCTCTGTGGTGCAGTAGTTAACGTCGTTGGCCACGGTTAAGGATGTCTCGAGTTTCATAGATTGATTCTTCAATCGATTTGTGGATTTATGTTTTCTTAGAAATCTCACCCATCCGATCCTTTATCCGACATAGCGAGAGCGTTAGCTAACCGCTAGCCCTGTTCTAGCTCTATACTTCTATCCCTACTCTCTTTGAAAAAGAGAGATTGAGCAACTGAGTAACTAAAAAAAAACTTCTGTTGAGATAACTCCGTTAGGAGGCTATGTGCTCCACACTGGGATCGGACATTGTAAAAAAAGTATTATTATGTATTATATTAATAAAATAAAAGGAAACAACATCCGAAAACTTAGATCACTTAAACTTGTACCATGTTCGGTTGGTTCAAAGGATCGATACGTTTTGATGAGATTTGATTTCCCAGTAAATGTATATATTTTTAATCGCTAATCATAGTAGTGTGTGTTTGTGATTTTTCATAAATTAAATTCAACTCTCTAATCGATTACTGCTCTCCCTTTTCCAATCAATCCTTGCAATTAAAAATTATCGCACAATAGGAGTTTATATGTTGCATATTGATAGCGGGAATACCCAAAAAATGTTTCATAGACAACAAGATAGATGAACAATTTTGAGACGTATTTTAGGGGTTGATGACTACCTAACGCTGAGGTTTTATTAATGTTTGAGCTAGAGACGTGTTTTAAATATACTTACAATTGAAAATATTACTTATATACATTAATGTGATATATAAATCTTTTCCGTTGAACAGAAAATACACATATAAATCATTTATTTCGCTTACTACCAACCGTCGCATATTTCTCAGATAGATTTTTTTTTTTTTTTTGATACGAGGTTTGGCGCGATGACAAATTTTATATTTGATTTCATTTTTTGACAATTGTTCGGTTCATCGCTTGCTGCTTTCATTCGCCCTTTTTGTATTATTCCTCCGTGCATTTGTTGTTCAACTATTAAATACCATTTTCAAAATATCTTTTCTTATCCGAGGCTCAGCTGAATGAAATATTTTTGGAAATCTATCTAATTATTATAGCCATGTTTGAGTTTAATCTATTCTCTGTATTATTATTTATGTCATTTTCATTGTAGCTTTGGTATTCTCATAATTTTCTATCAGAGAAAAGAGATTTAAAATTCTGTACGTACTGAATTTTATAGTTAAAAAACACCTGGCAATGAATCCTCGAAAAATTGTATAGTGCTTGTAAAGCCTGGTAAAACAGCAAATATTGAAAATAGCCTGAACAAAATAGTGTTTAAAATTATTTAAAGCTTTCAGCGATTTTATATTTGTTGTACTAATTTACATTATTCGTCACCTTGGGTAAACAAGGTTCTATCTGCACAAGATAAAACTGTTCAGGAAAAGCGATTTAAGATTCCAGAAAATGTAACTTTCTGAATGAAATACACTTACACATACATGTGACAACCACTTCACGCGGTATTCATAATTATGCAGATGGAACCTTGATGCTTTGTAAAATTTGTGTTTTTCAGATAGAACATTTTTCTTGCTTGAATTTTGATAGATTTACGTACAATTGTAAGGTTTTTTTAAATACAGATAGAACCGTATTTTGAATTCGAATAAAACTGCATTAAAAAGTGATTTTGTGAAAAAAACAGCAGATGGAACCACGTTTATCCAAGGCGACTTATTTTTTTTTTTTTTTTTTTTTCCATGTCCGCTCCCAATGTGGAGCATATGGTCTCCTAATGGAGGTATCTTGACACAATTTTTTCTACGAGAACTGCTTGTCACTCAGTTGCTCAACCTCTCTTTTCTTTTTCGAAGAGAGTAGGGATAGAAGGATAGGGCTATGACAGGACTAGTGGTTAGCTAATCGCTCTCGTTACGCCCCGTGAGGATGGGATTGGTGGAAGGGAGGACTCAGACTACGAACAGAAATCCATAAATCGATTTAATGATCAATCTATGAAAAACCGTCCGCATCGGGAATTGAACCCGAGACATCCGTAACCGTAGCTAGCGACGAAACCAACTGCGCCACGGACGCCGACGAAATTTCTGCTCTTATAAAATTTTTGGCTTAAGTAGTTCCGTCTTTTCAATTTTATTTATAATCACGATATAACTGAATTTCTAATTTCCGTTGTAGGCAATCGTCAACGTTGTACCTGCCGTCATTTAGCTCTAACTGGACGTATTCACTGACGCAACAAAGTTATGATTTTGAAAATGGTTGCCGGCTGTGTCTCAGAATTAGTAACTGAAAACTTAAGTGCTATGAAGAAAAGAAAGTTTACAATACTAGTAATTCGTCTATGAGTTAAGATTCTGTATGACATAATTAGTCATTATAAACTACAGTGTTGTATAGCTGAAAGGTCCAATCATAGCTAGCACTTATGTATATATATCAATACCAGTTCCAAAGTATACGTCGTAAGTTTTGCAGTTTTGAGTTAACTATGAGGAAATGCTTAGGATAGCGATATCGAACAGTTTCAAATTGTAACAAATGCTGATCTGGGGTTATTTAAGAATGACAACGGTTATTATTACTTTAGGTACATACTGTAACACCTATGAAAATCCTCTGAAAACCTCTGAGAACTCATATTATTAATATTAGAAAAAAATTGTGTAAATAATATTACAAACGTTTTTAGATAATCCTAGAGTTTCATTAAAATCTAAAAAAAAGATGTGAAACAGAAAATTAAGTCTGCATACAATCTTGTTTCTTAATTTTCTTGAACCTATGCTGTTTAGTTGTTACAATTTGAAACTGAGCTCTCGATGTATACATTCTCCAACATGAAGACTGTTTCCATTACATACTTAAATTGCTTTAAAGATTCTTGTCTAAGATTTTTTGAAAATTGATGTATTCTCAGAGACCGTTTATCATTGTACAATAAAAAATTCGAATCTTAAATCTTGTTTGATAATACAATTAATTTTATATGATACTATCTTGTAACTGTTATTAGACTCAGAACTCCTTCATACACAGTTTACATCTAATTATTGTATGGTCCATTAAATAAATCAATTAAATATATGAGTCTTGAAATTTGTTTATTTGGAACAACGCAGACTAATTTCAAAATCGTTGCCAAGTCAATTTGCTGAGCTGAAAAGAATTTCGCAAAAAACTGTGAAGATAAATTGAAATGGACATGTATTAAAAAGAAATTTAAATGTGTAAATTAGTTGTCATAAATAATAATGTAGCTGTAGCCGAATAGGTTTCCGATCTAACTGAGGGGTTAAGGTTTCAATCCTCGAGCGGACCTGAATTCAATGACCGTGATGTTTTGATTCTTTCCTTCCTACCCTTACAGATATCTACTGGTCGATTGAACAAATAGTGTGTGAATCATAAAAATGTCGTTTATAACTAACCTTGAAAAGTGGACATATCGGCTTTTTCTTTTTATACACATCATCTCTAATATTATTGTCATGATAATATACGATAGTATTAAAAAAAATACACACAATTAAAAAATACAGAGAATTGTTTCAAATATTAAGTGGGTCGCTCAAATAACGTATCAACTCAAAACTGATAACTTTGAAAATTTTAATAGTATATTTTATTGCTTCTCTAGGAGTTTTTAGATATAAACAATGATACGTACAATTTCGCTGAAATGAAAATTAATAAAGCCTAAAAAATACTGGTACCACATTTTACCTATTTAAAATATATTTTTTAAATTCTTTTGTAGTTAAAAATGAATATTTCATGGGAATTGATTGTTGTAGAAGCTTTTTTTAATACAGATATGGATATCGTAAAAAAGTTAAAGAGTGTTTTAGTATCATGTTTGAACAACCATACAAGTATTTGACACTTTATTGTACCCACTTTTGTTGAAATGAGTCGAAATTTTATATTAATTTGTGAAGACGAAATGTTAAATTGCTTGTTTGTGTTACTATGATTATCTCCATGTTGCTTTCTCTATACTTTTATTTTATATAGAAGAAACGGCTAAAAGCTCTCATTTTAATTTCAATTCACGTTCCAGTGGTTGAAGATCTTTTGAATTAATAATTGATTTGTATTCAAAAGGGTTTAGATATGCAATGTTCATACATGATTATATTTTACTCTACTCATCCTGAATACAGAGTCATCCTAGAGAATTTAGAATTTAGAGCAGTTTTTCATTGACTTTTTCGAGCGTATCAAATATTGCCAATCTGTTCTTTTTAAATAAATACTGTTGTAGTAATTCAAACGGAATCCATTCGATATTTACCAAGTTATTTTAGTACGGAAATTGTTAAGAAAAACGTTGAAATTATTTTATCGCAATTGCTTTATGGTTCTAATTAATAATATCAATCAATTGTACAAGATAATCTCTCAAGACCAAGCATCACCTGGATAACATTGGCATGTAGCTTGTGTATGAACTTTTTGTATCAGACTGTTAAACCAAGGCATCTCGGTTTGCTTCCAGTTTTACTTAACGTTTCATTAAAAGTGTCTAGGGATATACGTTTCAAAAATAATTTAATGTTATGTTTTATTTTTGTGATAAAATCTGAAAATTTTATTAAAAAAAAAAGATTTGCTCCATTATAATATACTAACGATGTAAAAGTTCAAACTATGATTCACGCAACATATCGTCACTTTCACATTAGATAAAATTTACGATTTATGAAAGTATTTTCATTTATTTTTAAGATTTTATTTATTTTATAGGATAAAATAACAAAGTATTCAGTTTTATAGAACTAAATACTTTGTTATTTTATCCTATTATAATGGAGTTCTACCAAGTAAATGCCAATTCAATCAATCAATTAAGCTACACCAAAATATCAATTTCGCCAAAACATTTATTCGAAAAAGAAATCCTACGACCCGACTTTATTTGAAATCAAATGGAATCCAAAATGAAAGCAATATTGTATAATTAATAGTACTCCATTTTTATTAATAAAAATAGCATTCGGGAAATATTTTGAATTTCGTTTACATGATATGATAATCCCAAACAAAAAGGTTTCAAACGGCTATATTGACACTTCAATATGTTTTCCAGGGAGGTTATTGCTTTCCCCTGGAGAGGTATGTAATACTTTATATTTTATCGCATATTACATTTTCATGGAAACATCCACAAAATAAATGCAGAGCTTTAAGCATGGCGCCCGGGACATTAGTCACGAGCAATAGGTACAACCGTACGGCGGAATTTCTAAGCACGTTAAATACGTATTTACGTGCTCTATTTTTGGTAGATTTGGCGACATTTATTTCAAATCCTATACAACACAATTTTTTGTAATATACGAAATAATATCAAAGATTTTAAAATCATTAGCCTTCAAAATTTGCAAGTAAATAAAAATGTTATCAGTAATACAGCGTTTTCAATGTTATTTTTTTATTCAATGTCTTCTCCCTGTGTCAAGCACATAAGCCAGTGTCCAGAATTTCTACAAAAGTTTCTAAATGAGAATTGGCTGTAAGTCAGATGCTTAGCGTTTATTTCTATTCGTACATGGTTAGGGAATATTTAAAAAAAGGAATATATTTGGTGTAATTAATATTTCGAAATCATATGATAATCTATATATATAAAAATGAATGTTTGTTTGTTTGTATGTTTGTTTGTTCTCTATGCGCTCCTTTACCATTCATCCGATTTCGATGTTATGACTTAGTCGAATTGTACGCAAGCGTTGTGAAGGTTTCTGAAAGAAAAAACTTTAAATCTACAATCTAAAAAAAAATGAATCAAATAGTACGAACAGCGACATCTCTGAAAAACCTTCTGATTTATTCTATTACTATGTTAGGGTCATGAGTCAGCCATAAGAAACTATTCATAAATTAAATAATTTTTTTCACATGTGCTATGAATATTCGTTAGAAATATGAAAAGAATGACATAATTATGTTGTTTGAGAAGTATAAATGAATTACTTTATTTAAAAAATCGGGCTAAATCTGGTGTTTGGGGTGGGTTTATGTAACAAGTGTGATATTGAAACTCGGGCTCGGACAGGATAATTTTATGAAATTTCGACCCGTGCAGACCTCTAATCCAAAAGCACTTCAATAAACAGAATTAAAACACAAACCCTTTCTTTCTCTGAGTGGGATTGCAACGCATGCCGGGTACTCACTAGTAATAAATAACTTCGGTGAGAAAAGACATCATAACCATTCATGCTCAAGATCTCAAATATTATATTGAAAAAAATTATATTTGATATTGGCTTTGAATCGAGCCCAAATCCACTTGGTCTCTAAGATACAGTTCTAACCACTAAACCACAGTGGCCGATGATAAGTTATAGGGTTGATAAAGGACTAGTAGTTTTCTTATCGTTTTAAAGATGTGATGGGGATTGGGTGAGGAAGGTTGTCAACAAATTTCATGTTTTCTTAGCAAACCTTTAATTTGATTGAAAAATCGTTATAATTGTGATAGTTACATTCATGGATTCGAATCCTTCACCGTGTAACCAAACCAAAACGAACATCCACGACCCTTGATTACTCGCCTACAGGACAGACGATATTATCATCAACAAAGATACTGTCTGAATTTTTTCATTTTAAATTAATTAAAATGTTGCATTTCACTTGTTTTTTATGTCAGGTTTGTGTTAATAATTGGAGTAATGATAATCAAATTTTATTTTTTAAATAGAATTCTCTTAGAGAACGTAGAATAAATATGGACTGGCAGTGGAGCTATTCTTATATGTATCATTTTGATTGGTCTCTGTCATTATATTAATTTAATAATATACATATCATTTTTTTTATATACAATTTAAGACATCGATTGAGGGTGCTTGATGGAATTTCAATATCAAATTTGGATTATTGAGATTTTGTACACATCCATGTATTTTGTCACTAACGACCCGGGTTTCACCTTTCGGTATCTTCACTCAGTGTCAGTTACACTGTCTGACGAGCGCACGAATGCTTGAAGATGCCGAAAGGGGAAGCCCGGGTCGTTAGTGACAAAATACATGGAAGTGTACAAAATCTCAATAATCCAAATTTGATATTGAAATTCCATCAAACACCCTCAGTCGATGTCTTTAATTATAAAATATACATATGTATATATATATGCATTTTTATTCTGTTTTATAAAGAAAAACAGATATAAACTAAAAAAAATCTCCGTGTATCGAAAAATAATACATTATCTATTATAACTTGTGTAGGTGGATAATATGTATGTGTTGTTCTCACATAAACTTGGCGAAAAATAACATTTTTCATTGCCCGAAGGCTGTGCAGGAAAGAGTATATGGGGGGCAGGAGAGAAATGAAGGGATGGAGGCTTTCATATTTCATGGCAGGAGAGACGCATTTTTTCAGAACATAACAAAAATACTGAAATAAATTTAATACAATATACTCTTGAGAGGGCATAATGAACGACTTACACGATTTTACGACAGGCAAAGAAAATAAAAAAACGTTTTTTTCACATATATATATGCTCATAAGGATTTGTGGACGGTGTATAGTAATGTGCTATCTACAACTAATAAACTGTAGGTATAAATTTGGTATTGACTGTTTTTTTTCAGTTGATAAATAATTGTATAAATGTGAATTTTAAATAAAATCAGAATGCAAAAAAAGGAGTTGTTTAATATTTTCTTAAACTGGTAGTTATTGACACAAATATATCCAAGTTCGACATTTTTAAATTTAATGAAAGGTAAACATTTATTCACACGATTACAGTAAAAGCCGAGATGATTATAAAAAAAATGCTTAATATTTCGTGGCATTTTAAAATTGCTCAAAACTGTAGACAAAATAAAAATAAATACTATTTTTTGCCAAATCGAATGCAATGGCTTTTTTCCACTCATATTCAAATTCTACAGCAATATTTGTTTGTAAAAAATGTACTGATTATTTTAAGACATCGACTGAGGGTGCTTGATGGAATTTCAATATTAAATTTGGATTATTGAGATTTTGTACACTTCCATGTATTTTGTCACTAACGACCCGGGTTTCGCCTTTCGGCATCTTCAGGCATTCGAGCACACGAATGGACTCGAACTGAGAGACAGTAAACAGTGTCTAACGCTTATATAGAAGATACAAATGCGACAAATATCATTTACGAGGCAATACATTATACGTCTGAGAGCCACACCGATACCTGAGTTAAAATTTCGGAAATCGTCCTAATCCTTATTTTGTAAACACCATATTACCAAAGTGGCGAATTGCCGCCTTTCGACCTATATTCGACCGCCTATTAGACCTATATACGACCGCCTATTAGACCTATATACGACCTATATACGACCGCCTATTAGACGTTTGCGTTGACCAGAACTATTTTCAATTTGATAATAGATTCTATGAACAAACCGAAGGCCTTGCAATGGGAAGTTGTTTGTCACCACTATTAGCAGAATTTTACATGAACCATTTAGAAAACCTTATTTTTAGCAATAAAACAGAAGTTAGAAACGTAGTTTATTGGTTCCGTTACGTAGATGACATCCTTTGTCTATTCAATGGAACTGAGAGACAAGTTTCTAACCTTCATAATTTTCTTAACTCACTAGATGATAAAATTCAATTCACTTTAGAAGTAGGGGGCAAGAATATAAATTTCCTTGACCTTAATATTGATATTAAAAACTCCATTCATGAATTTAAAATTTACCGAAAACAGACGTTTTCAGAAGCCGCGATTCATTTTAAGTCAGACCATCCTTTCTCATATAAATTGGCTGCTTTCCCAGGTTCACAGATTAGTCACTATACCTCTAAATAAATTTAATTTTGAAAACGAACTAAACATTATTAAACAAATTGCCATTAATAATGGCTATGAGGCGTCTCTTATAGATAGTCTTGTATCAAAAAACAACGTAAATTAGCAGAAAAGATGCTATATTTCGGGAACTTGTCTAAAGACATAGACCCTAGAATCTGGCATAGAATAAGTTATTTAGGTTGCACAAGCTTTAAAATTAAAAAACAACTCGCTGATAGTGTTAGACCGGCGTTCTATTGCAAAAACTCTCTAGGCAAATTACTTATTAACAATAAAGATAGAGTAAACTTTAAGAACAAATCTGGTATTTATAAATTACAATGCAATGATTGCTAACATTTCTATGTGGGTAAAACCACACGTACATTAGATATAAGGGTATCAGAACATTTAGCTGCCTTTAGATTAAAAGAAACTTCGACATTCGCAAATCACTATAATGGAGAACCATACGTTTAATGCGGATGATGGGGTTAAACTGTTGCATAAAAACATGGGGGATCATAAATTATTTTATCAGGAAATTTTAGAAATTAATAGAGGCCAGTTATACTCCTTACCAATCTTGAATGAGCAGCTGAACCTTCCTAATTCTCCGCTATTATATCCGATACGCTGAAACACCTAACAGATTTCACTAAATGTGGAATGATTGTATATAATTTACCCATTCGTCGAATTGCATCCCGTCAAAACCCACAATACTGTTGTAATTGTGAAATCACTGGTATTTCTAAGGGAAGTTGAAAGGCGGCAATTCGCCACTTTGGTAATATGGTGTTTACAAAATAAGGATTAGGACGATTTCCGAAATTTTAACTCAGGTATCGGTGTGGCTCTCAGACGTATAATGTATTGCCTCGTAAATGATATTTGTCGCATTTGTATCTTCTATATAAGCGTTAGACACTGTTTACTGTCTCTCAGTTCGAGTCCATTCGTGTGCTCGAATGCCTGAAGATGCCGAAAGGCGAAACCCGGGTCGTTAGTGACAAAATACATGGAAGTGTACAAAATCTCAATAATCCAAATTTAGTACTGATTATTCTTTTTATTTCAAAGACTTTCAATTTTGCTTCTCACACATGAAGTAAGATATAAGATATAATTAAGTCACGTTGCTGACGTGTTTTCTAGATAAGCTATGTCTAACACGCTTCACTCTTAATAGCACACATTTTCCGATACTAAATGATTTTAAGCGTATTTTTTTGATACATGTAATATGGTAATTACATTTTTTAGGCAAATTACTTATTAACAATAAAGATACAGTCCACTTTAAGAACAAATCTGGTATTTATAAATTACAATGCAGTGATTGCTAACATTTCTTTGTGGGTAAAACCACACGTACATTAGATATAAGGGTATCAGAACATTGAGCTGCCTTTAGATTAAAAAAAGAAACTACGACATTCGCAAACCACTTGCTAATGGAGAACCATACGTTTAATGCGGATGATGGGGTTAAATTGTTGCATCAAAACATGAGGGATCATAAATTATTTTATCAAGAAATTTTGGAAATCAATAGACCCCAGATAAATTCCTTGCCAATTCTGAACGAACAGCTGAACCTTCCAAACTCTCCGTTGCTGTATCCTATACGTTGAAGCACCTAACAGATGTCACTAAATGTGGAATTATTGTATATATTTATCCTTTCGTCGAATTGCATCCCGTCGAAACCCACAATGCTATTATAATTGTAAAATCACTGGTAATTCTAATAGTAGTTGGAAAGCGGTAATTCGCCACTCTGTTACAAAATAAGGATTAAGGCGATTCTCGAAATGTTAACTCAGGTATCAGTGTGGATCCTAGACGTATAATATTTTATCTCGTAAATAATATTTGTCGTATTTGTATCTTCTATATAAACGTTAGACACTGTTTACTGTCTGTCAGTTCGAGTCCATTCGTGCGCTCGAATGCCTGAAGATGCCGTAAGGCGAAACCCGGGTCGTTAGTGACAAAATACATGGAAGTGTACAAAATCTCAATAATCCAAATTTGATATTGAAATTCCATCAAGCACCCTCAGTCAATGTTTTAAATTATAAAATATAAATGTGTTATACAAATCGGGAAATTTTATAATTACGTGAAAATCGTCTTTAAAACTTTTCACTAAAATTTAATTATGTAGAAAAATTTTCAATCATATTAAATGTCCCCCACAATCGAGACTTCCCTGAACTTTTATATAATTGTGGGTGTGTGTGTTTTTTCGACATTTTATAGCAAAAGCGGTTTTTGTCCAAAAAATATTACCTTTGACGTATTATTTTACCAATATGTTATGAAGAATTTCGAGTATTTATCTATATTTCCAGCTATTTTATTAGTGGAATTTCAAAGAATCTTAGCAGACGATTCTTGTTTGATGGATAAACATCTCTTGCAAATTTGCAAGTAAATGTTTTGTAAATTTGCAGAATATTTGCTTTGCAGATATGTTTTACAAAGTAACACACTTTAGTTATGCCTGTAAACGATGCAAGGACTAATGCATTGTGTTATCAACGATGTAAATCAAATAATATGACCCCATGTGAGTTGTGTAAAACGGTCAAAGATGCTGCAGTTAGTTTTCATTTGAATATTCATCCCACGGGGGGTCATTGTAGAGAAAAAAGCAGCTACAATATGATTGAAAAAAACAAACTGTATCTCAACAGTGTAGTTTTTTTGGCTTTGCAATATTATAAATATTACATAACTATTACTGCGACGCAGACATGAAAGATACTTTTTTTATAATTAATTCAGATGCTAAACAATCAAATATCACAAAAAATCTATTTTAATTTTTGTTATTGTTTTCTTTCTTTCTCTCTCGTCTTTTTTGAATTACAATTTACAATATCAAAAAATTATCGTCGAATCTAGAGATACGTAAGCTAACCAAAATAATAGCTCAAATTTAGTGGATCCTTTGTGTAATTGCATGATTATAAGCGTGGCAATCTCATACGTAGAATTTTCATTAGTCCATTTATTTTTTTAGTGGAATCGGCTGGAAAATTTACACTTTTTGTTTTTTTCACGTGAAAATAATTGAGGATCATACATTTAAACAATCTATTCAATGTATGTCACAATCAAATGTGATTAAAAAATAAATGAAAAACGATACACCAAAAAAAAAACAAATAATTGACTAGTATCATTTTCTCCAAACCTATAGGTATTTATTTTGTTATCGTAGGGTACCCAATTTGTCTACGGTTTGAAGACGTTTGGAGTAACTCATTGAAAATATTTAAATACATATCGGTATTACATATAACTTTACATCGTCATTTAAAAAAAACACTTAACATTAAAATTTTTATTGTTTTTTTATTCAAAATTTAATACAGCTAACCAATTTTTACTTAATATCTCGTTTTTTCCTACTTTCAACAAAACGCATAAATTTATGAATTCCATTTTCAATAGTTTTTAAGCCGTCGTTATTAATTATATTTGGACTAGAGTAGGTAAGTACTTACGATTGTTCATCAAATTTTAAATTGCAAATAAATAAACATCTTTTGCTCAATAAACATATTATCCTGAGGAAATTTAATAACCGCCCTCTAATTGCCCAAACACATCAAGCCATCCTCTACGGCAGTGCTCCGCAACCGGTACGCCGCGAGACGATTCCAGGTGTGCCACGATACAATGCGTGAAAAATGAGAAAAAAATCGAGATCAAAATGATCAAATCAAAAGCCTTACATACGCAATTTTTTTGAAAAAATATTAATCCCGACTGTTTCACACAGAAATACGTTGGCTGTCTCCAGACAAAGTTTCAGTAAGATTATTTTAACTTTGATATGAGACCTAATTTAAGACATCGACTGAGGGTGCTTGACGGAATTTCAATATCAAATTTGGATTTTTGAGATTTTGTACACTTCCATGTATTTTGTCACTAACGACCCGGGTTTCGCCTTTCGGCATCTTCAGTTCGAGTCCATTCGTGTGCTCGAATGCCTGAAGATGCCGAAAGGCGAAACCCGGGTCGTAAGTGACAAAATACATGGAAGTGTACAAAATCTCAATAATCCAAATTTGATATGAGACCATTTATTTGTTACTTTATCAAAACATGCCAGAACTCTATCAATTCTTTTAAAACATACATTAAATAAACATACTGTTTTGCCGATATCTTTGAGAATCTGAATGAATTCAACAAAAAAATTAACGGTCGAAATGAATTTTATTGATATGCTCAGTAAAATAAAACGGGGTCAAACAGAAACTTAATTAAAATAGTGACAAATATAAAAGAGTTTAATTGGTTTTTATTAAAAATAGTATTGGTTACTATTTCATCAAATAAAAACAAATTAATAAATTATAAGTTTTGTTTATGAAATTTACATATTTTGGCATTTGGTGTGCCGCGGGTGAGAAAACGTTGCGAATCACTGCTCTACGGAAGGGGCCTTTACATGAGATACCATACAAAATTAATCTTTGTTGTCGATTGCCGTTGGCATACTAGGGAATTTACTTTTGAATTTGTTTTTTTTTTATAAAATAGAAGATTTACTTTGATGAATAATATGACAAAAGAATGCGAAATAAATCGTTTTCAATAAACTCGGCGTTTTTTTTTCCTTAATCCTCTTACACTAATTATGTTTGTACCATTTTAAAAAGGTAACACGATCTTACACGAGTGGTTCACGGGATTCAAAATTGTAAGCTTAGTGGTCCGTGAGGTGTCAAAAATAGACGACCGCTGATTTTTTCTAATAAAGTTGACAACCATCACGGGATCACACCAACATTCAAATAGCATTAATATTATTAATTTATAGAGACACAAGGTTAAAATAATACAAAAAAGTTTTTAGTTATGACTCATAAACAAACATTTCCCATTAGTTTAAGCTCGTTCAATTTGGCTCAGGTAATGTATTTTTAATGTAACTTCCGGTTAGTGTTTATTGATTTGTATGAGGTCTTTAACATTTCAATTGTAGACTATTTAATTTCGTTTATATATAATTTGATTACAATTGTTAACATTCAATTTTATATGAATAGCCCTGTTATAGTTGTATATTTTCAGTTGATAATGCTCGTGATAGGCGAAACCGGTCCTGCTAATTATACACATGTGGACGTAGTACAAACGAATTGTGTTGTATTTTTAAAATAAAAAATAATATGCTTTATATTGGAAGCAGACCTGTTTTTAAAAATTCCGATCCCGTAGCCGAGTGATTAATGCTCTTGGGCGTTCGTCATGTACAATTGCGTGTTAATGGGTTGGGACCACCTAACGGACGATTTTTTGTCGACGTCCCTGGCGCAGTTGGTAGCGTCGTTGGCTATGGTTACGGATGTCTCGGGTTCAATTCCCGGTGTGGACGGTTTTCATAAATTGATCTCTCAATTGATTTATGGATTTCTGTTCGTAATCTGAGTGTTTGTGATGTCTAAAACTCCCTCCCACCCATCCAATCCTCACGGGGCGTAGCGAGAGCGATTAGATAACTACTAGTCCTTTCCTAGCCCTATTCTTATACCCCTACTCTCTTCGAAAAAGAGATGTTGAGCAACTGAGTAGTGTAGATTTGTATTAACAACGTTAATGAGTAATATATAATGTTTTAATATGACTTGTTACTCACAATATGTAAACAAGTGCTATTTTTAAAAAAAGATGATAGAGAAAGTTCTGCAGCATTTTATAATCATCTGAAATATTATAAAATATTACCTTTTATCAAATAAAAAATATTCCCGGTTAACGCCGAGATTATGGTTTTTGTTTTTTATACGCATAATATAATATCGTACAAAGTGAAATATAATATATGGAACGAGCCTGGTAGCTTCTTGCTGAATGTCATAAATTATACTCTTCTTTTGTGTGAAGAAATAAAAATAACATGAAAGCAAAGTTTGAACATGTTTTAGTGGGTAAACACAATTTTAAATATTTCCCAACGCGTTTTACATACTTTATATGTTAATAAATTTGGAAAATTCTTGTTATAAAACAATATTGTTTGATTTTAATGGAACTCTTTGTGAGAAGAATACTTTAGCGTTAAATTTTCCGACATATTGTATTAAGAAGCGCTTAGCGAAAAATTTATCGTAGACAATCGGTCAAATAGCAACATAGTATTAAGAAGTGATTTTGATCCAAATCATTTGCACTGTTGTGTGTTGTATTTTAGTTGCTAAGATTTGGGTAGCTGAGATGACCGTTTCTAGAAAAACATTTAGAGATATTTGCGAAATTTTTGATTAGAAATCAAGGTTTAAATAAGTGTGGACCAGTGGTTCTCACGGAGAACTTCTCCGTGGCCGCATAATGAACATCAGTGGTATTTTGGAAATGTCTCGTGGCCACAACAAATTTTCAAAAGTGATTTAAAATATTAGGCCGATGCATTTAAGGGACTCATTATCAACTTCAATTTTTTAACTATAAACCATTGCCAAACAAGTTTGCGCCGCAGGCAGAAAATTTGTATGCATTAATATAATTTCTTTAAAAATATGTACTATAGTTTCACAATGCTGTCATTTACAAATGTTATATTTATAATTACATAGCGTCTCTCGTCAATGATAATTACACCATTGCAAGATAAATAGCGTTGGTTATCTTACAACAGACCGAATTACTTGATGCACTGCAGCACAAATTAGCCTGATGGGGTTACCGTACTGATCCCGATTAATTTTTATCTAAAAAAGGATCCCTTTTATATTAAAAGTATTCATTCATTACAAATACGTTTTCTAGCGGCATACGTACGCAATCCGAATAAACAAATGTCGAATTTATTTTATATTACTCATTTTTTCAATATCAATATTTATTACTATAGAACCGTTGGTGGCCGCACATGAGAACCACTGGTGTAGACGCTATTGATTGGAACCATCAACATATCGTCACCTTGGGCAAAAAAGGTTTTATGTAAAAAAACTAAAACTGTTCAGGAGAAGAAATGCAAGGTATCACAAAATGTAGCTTTCTGAATGAAATACAAATATGCATCTACATACGCGAATGAAAGTGACAACCGCTTTAGAGACTGTGATTTTCTTCACACGATATTTCTAGCTATGTATGCAGATGGATCCTTGATGCAGTGTAAAATTTGTATATTTTTCAGATAGAACATTTTTCTAATTTGAATTTTGTAGGATTTACGGATAATTGTAAGGTTTTTTACATGCAGATAGAACCGAATTTTAAATGCGAATAAAACTGAATCAATAAGTGATTTTGTGAAAAATAACAATAGATAGAACCATGTTTACTCTAGGCGATGATGACACGAAAAAAAGAATGACAACATCAAACTATCAAAACAGAATACTGGAAGCTCTACGGAAGATCTGGAGACCTTGAATAGAGACATGTTTTTTGTTTCACCGACACGTCTTGTTATGCTCGATTTTGATATTCGGCTTTTGTTTCATACTCTTACCACGACGTATAGCTTTATGGGAGTGATTCTTTAACCATGCAATATTAAAATGAACGATTAAACTGTATGTTAATGAAGAGCTTTCTGGTGATGTCCATGATCAAAACAGTTAGCTTAATACGTCAATAATAATGATATTTACTCAATCGTCATGTTTTCAGTATTTTCATTTTGAAAAATATTTAACAAATTTCTTATAGCATTATACATAAAGTTCGGATTTCGGGCATTGATGGCAACACAAAAGATATATACATACAGATTTTGTACAATACGACTTAGATACGGCCTCGTATAACAAACAGGCAGTCATCAAATATGCATTAAGACCGTCTTTAAAGCAATTTAAGAGGAAAAATTACAAAGAAGAGTAATGGTGCACGATTGTAAGGAATAAAAAAAATATATTCAATTAGGCGAGAGCTAGTGGAAAATTTGCGGTGTAAATAGTTGGGGGTGGTTAAAATGTTTGCTTTTTAATATACGTGTTGAAAAACACTTCTTTGTTAGGAAAATAATAAGCGTGAACATTTTTCGTTAAAAGGTTTACAACAAAACATTATAATAGTCACTTTAAATCTCTTTTATTCTTTTTTTTACGTGGATGTATGACATTGCCTGATGGATTGTTATTGCGTAAGTGGTTTTATTTATTCCCTAATATTTATTTTGTAAATACATTTGATTGAATTGTTTTCAATTTTATCTCTTGAGTGATACATATGACTTTTTAAATTACATTTGATTAAAAACATCTTGTTGTGGCCATAACATGTAACGCAGAAGTAGATTCTGACAATCAAAAAACTTTAAAAGCTGATTTTTACACGGTTTCGGCTTCAGTCGTTTAGCAATAAGAGTTTTACCCTAACGATTAGATCGGTCTTGGCTCAAGTGCTGGCGAGGTCAATATGTAATTTTGGTTTTTCGATTTATATGTGTGATCTTGGGCATGGGTGTTTTTAATGTCGTTTCTCCTTGAGTTAACATCGAGCAACTTGTATATCTGATATTAACTTTTGCAACTTGTATAGGTGATATTAACGCTTTGGAAAATATTAGCTGTAATGCCAAATATTTTTTTTAAAACTTATAAAAGAAGTTGCTCGAAAAATAAAAGCATTTGATTCATTAAAACATTATTTTTCTTTCTTGTAATTGTCAAATTTTGTCATTGAAATCTAGAACCATTGAACTTTTAAAACTTTTTATTTGTTATAAATGTAAATAAAAACTAAAATTTGTTTGTATGATACATATAGAAATTGATTATTAGTTGTTTCGTATAGTGGAAACAACCTCATATTTTCGATTCTAAATTGTAACTGAACCTTCTTTTGTAAGGTGTTTTCAGCAACGCATCCCCCGTGCTAAACGAAAATTATAAACGAGTGGTAAAATAATTTTATTGTTCAATGCAAAAATTCGACGCGATCACGTTCAATATACAAGGCGAATGTAGCATTCAATTTCATATTGCCCCTTCGGTGAGTGGCCACGTCTCAATATAAAGTGGAGCACACATGTGCAGTAAACCATCTTGCGGGTTGGTTCTACCCTCTACCACAAAGCTCTGCTGGTATTTCCGTTTCTGTGACGTCACTAAACCGGAAATGCATTTCACTTTGAAGACGGTGTACAATTTGCTTGAGTTTCACAGCAGTTTTCTCTCTTTGATATATATATAACATATATTCGTTAGCTTACTGTGGCACACAAGAGTCTAAAATCTGATAAAGTTACGCAAACATCTATTTATCGAGCATTGTTGGTTTGATAATTGAATTTAGTATAGTAGAATTCACCATCTCCCTAATTCGTAATGCCTAATATATCCGCTTTATAAATAATTTTGAATTAATTGACAAAATTTATATTAAAAATATAGCCAGTCCTCTAGTCGATCGGTTAATATTTATGAATATAGATTATCAAAGATGCAGGAATCAATACTAGCTATAGTATGATATACTTACTGATTTAGAATTTAATTTGTAGAACTTTATTATAGTAATGTAAATAAAAACTAATATCAATGCACTATCACTATTTAAACTATTGTGAAGAGCTCACTTAATTACATAAAAGAAAATTACTCACGTTTAAGGTGTTAACGGTCAATTTCTGGTGAAAAAGAATTATATTTATAAAAAGTGACAAAAATATGTGTTTTGTACGATTTTCGTGGAATTGTGAATTTTAAAATTGTAGAAGTCGGCTTTTAATTGTATTTAAGTGAATTAGATTGCTCGGATTTTTTTCTGTTACAGAACATCTTGAGCTGTAATTATTACATTACAAATATTATATTTATAGTCTATCTACTCGAAATAACGAAATAAAAAACCGTTTAAACATAGTCTTTCCGATGACGTTATGCCGAAAAAGCTGAAGCATAAAATCATTCGTATGAAGTTAAATTCTTTGAAATTTTTCACATTGTTTTGTAACTAAATCTGATGATTTCTCGTAGTAAATATAAAATTAAAATTGATAACTTAGTTATTCCACTTGGTTTATCACTACCGTGACGCGTTTCGCCTCTTTAAGAAGCATCTTCAGACTAACCATACCGCAAGGCTATTAATTTCATAAATAGCTTAAGAAATAAATAACCTTGCGATTTGGTTAGTCTGAAGGTACTTCTTAAAGAGGCGAAACGCGCCACGTTAGTGATAAACCAAGTGGAATAACTAAGTTATCAATTTTAATTTTATATGAAAAATTAACTTCCACAAAGTTACCGCCGAATTCACAGCAAATATTTCTCGTAATATTTCTATGTATACACGAGAATATCTCAATAAATCTCTAGTTTTTGGAATATTTTCGTAAATTTAATGACAGTTAACATTTACTATTTTCAGTTAAGAGTTGCACATATACAACACTGGATAAAGAAATTTGTTACTTCCTTAAAATATATATATATATGTATTTTAATATAGAGTAAAGTTGATTGATTAAATTGAATGTTCCTATTCGCCGTATAAAGTATTACTTATCCATTTCTGGACTGCTACTCTATCATTTGAAATCTTTACAATAGTTCTCGGTTTATTCGGCTTAGTGTTTTCTATGGACATAAAATTAATCGCTCCGCTGGTCGTAAATACCAAATAAGAAATTGAATAAAATGTCCCACAAAGAGAAAAAGGAATCGATTTTTCCCTACAAAGCGAGATATGAACCATAAGCGTTACATTACATTTCATTTTTTATTATTGAATGTTTCTTACACACGCCAAGCCTACTGCCAGTGACATCTCCAAACATTCATCAAAATATATTTGTTTTAAATATTTATCCAATATTTAATGAATATTACGCAAAAACAATTTGAATAATTTTGTAACAGTTTACCCCTGAACCAATGTAGCTTCACTATCACAGTTGATAATTGGTTTTAAGTAAGTAATCTTTATATATTAGTAATTTAACTCTGTCGGCGTCCGTGGCTTTCATAGGTTGATCTTTCAATCGATTTATGGATTTCTGTTCGTAGTCCGAGTCCTCCCTCCCACCCATCGCATCCTCACGGGACGTAGCGAGAGCGATTAGCTAACCACTAGTTCTCTCATAGCCCTATCCTTGTAGCGCTACTCTCTTGAAAAAACAGGGAGGTTGTGCGACTGAGTAACAAGTAGTTCTCGTACAAAAAGTCTGTTAAGATAACTCCATTAGGAGACCATATGCTCCACATTGGGAGCGGACATGAAAAAAAAAATGGAAGATAAATAATAAGTCTACGGATAAAAATTCATTCATCAATGGAAAAAATATTTAATGAAGGGGGTTAGAATTTCTGGCCGCTTAACCAAGTACAAAGAAATCCTCAAAACGTTACTACTATGGCAATCTAAAAATATTTATAAATAATTTTTGTATATTTGTAATTTTTGTATGCCGTGAAAAACCTTATTGTATATCAATTTTATCCAGTAAATTTTAATGTATCGATTTTTAAAAAAGTAAAAACAAATTATACACACCGGTCACCGACCTCAAGCATTACGCTAGCACCAACGCTTATCGTTTAAAAACACATATTATATTTAACATCCCACTGTCCTTGGTTGCGCACGCCGCTGCCCTCAGAGAAATACATCCAATAAAACTGGCCTGAAGGGTGAATCTTTATTGCAGCGGCGCCCAACCTTTCCTGGGGGCGGAGCTGTTTAATTTTTCACAATTTAATTTGGCGCGAACGCATTGCCAGCTTTCTAACTGCCCCGCCGAACGCTTTGGCCTTTTTCGTTTCCATATTAATACTCTTAAGGGAGAAGTACACTGAAACAGGGTACCTGAAGATTTAAGAAGATGGGAAGAGTTGTGCTATGTTTACAAAAGATACTTGCAGTTTTATAAAACTTATTTCAAGCGATACAAATAGGTGTTTATTTTTATTCATGCACAATTATTCACCTCTCGCTTATGTTTCTGTGGTGTTATAGCAGAAGTTAATATGTCAGTTTTACCTTAACTCACAGGAGAAGAAATATCAACCTTGGTAAGTTATCAAAAATTCAATTTAAATAGATTATTCCTTATGAATAACACAACTATTCAATGGATAATGACTAGCATACCGAATTTTACCACCACATGCTGACAAATATTTTATTCTGAGAATAAACCAAATGCGACAAAAACGGAAATATAGATTATTGCCGTGACATACGTTACAGATTTAAGAGTAAGAAGATAACATTAGTAATAAACTTGTATTTTATAAAATCAAATTATTAATAACTGAATGTATGAAAAAATATTAAAACAATGTGAATTACATTTTAACTAGATTTATTGAACAAAATGTTGACCAAAAAAAACCAATTTTCTCCTAGGTTTTTAATAGCTCTGCTGTGCTGGCAAATTAATTATTGGCAAATGGCATTTGATTGAGGTGTAAGAATGATGGGTGCCACACATAAATGCGATTCATAAAATAGGTCAAATGCTTGACAAGGACATATAGCAGGAGTGAATGTGATGAAAAAACGAACATTAAAATATTTCTCTGTAATTAAATACCGCATTAGTTCCGAACGTAAAATTGATAATAATAAATTAAATAGTTAAATTTGGATTATTGAGATTTTGTACACTTCCATGTATTTTGTCACTAACGACCCGGGTTTCGCCTTTCAGCATCTTCAGGCATTCGAGCACACGAATGGACTCGAACTGACAGACAGTAAACAGTGTCTAACGTTTATATAGAATTTGGATTATTGAGATTTTGTACACTTCCATGTATTTTGTCACTAACGACCCGGGTTTCACCTTTCGGCATCTTCAGGCATTCGAGCACACGAATGGACTCGAACTGAGAGACAGTAAACAGTGTCTAACGCTTATATAGAAGATAAAAATGCGACAAATATCATTTACGAGGCAATACATTATACGTCTGAGAGCCACACCGATACCTGAGTTAAAATTTCGGAAATCGCCCTAATCCTTATTTTGTAAACACCATATTAACAGAGTGGCGATTGCCGAAGGCGAATTGCCGCTTTTCAACTTCTTTTAGACATACCAGTGATTTTACAATTATAATAGTATTGTGGGTTTTGACGGGATGTAATTCGACGAATGGGTAAATATATACAATCATTCCACATTTGGTGACATCTGTTAGGTGTTTCAACGTATCGGATATAATAGCGGAGAATTAGGAAGGTTCAGCTGCTCATTCAAGATTGGTAATGAGTTTAACTGGGCTCTATTAATTTCTAAAATTTCCTGATAAAATAATTTATGATCCCCCATGTTTTTATGCAACAGTTTAACCCCATCATCCGCATTAAACGTATGGTTCTTCATTAGCAAGTGATTTGCGAATGTCGAAGTTTCTTTTTTTAATCTAAAGGCAGCTAAATGTTCTGATACCCTTATATCTAATGTACGTGTGGTTTTACCCACATAGAAATGTTGGCAATCATTGCATTGTAATTTATAAATACCAGATTTGTTCTTAAAGTTTACTCTATCTTTATTATTAATAAGTAATTTGCCTAGAGAGTTTTTGCAATAGAACGCCGGTCTAACACTATCAGCGAGTTGTTTTTTAATTTTAAAGCTTGTACAACCTAAATAACTAATTCTATGCCAGATTCTGGGGCGGTCTGTGTCTTTAGACAAGTTCCCGAAATATAGCATCTTTTCTGCTAATTTACGTTGTTTTTTTGATACAAGACTATCTATAAGAGACGCCTCATAGCCATTATTAATGGCTATTTGTTTAATAATGTTTAGTTCGTTTTCAAAATTAAATTTATTTAGAGGTATAGTGACTAATCTGTGAACCTGAGAATGGAAAGCAGCCAATTTATATGAGAAAGGATGGTCTGAGCTAAAATCAATGGCCACATCTGAAAACGTCTGTTTTCGGTAAATTTTAAATTCATGAATGGAGTTTTTAATATCAATATTAAGGTCAAGGAAATTTATATTCTTGCCCCCTACTTCTAAAGTGAATTGAATTTTATCATCTAGTGAGTTAAGAAAATTATGAAGGTTAGAAACTTGTCTCTCCGTTCCATTGAATAGACAAAGGATGTCATCTACGTAACGGAACCAATAAACTACGTTTCTAACTTCTGTTTTATTGCTAAAAATAAGGTTTTCTAAATGGTTCATGTAAAATTCTGCTAATAGTGGTGACAAACAACTTCCCATTGCAAGGCCTTCGGTTTGTTCATAGAATCTATTATCAAATTGAAAATAGTTCTGGTCAACGCAAACGTCTAATATATTAAGTAATTCCGTAGTAATGACAGGATTAACTCTACGCGTATTAAGGGTATCTTTGATGGAGGCGTCTCTTATAGATAGTCTTGTATCAAAAAAACAACGTAAATTAGCAGAAAAGATGCTATATTTCGGGAACTTGTCTAAAGACACAGACCGCCCCAGAATCTGGCATAGAATTAGTTATTTAGGTTGTACAAGCTTTAAAATTAAAAAACAACTCGCTGATAGTGTTAGACCGGCGTTCTATTGCAAAAACTCTCTAGGCAAATTACTTATTAATAATAAAGATAGAGTAAACTTTAAGAACAAATCTGGTATTTATAAATTACAATGCAATGATTGCCAACATTTCTATGTGGGTAAAACCACACGTACATTAGATATAAGGGTATCAGAACATTTAGCTGCCTTTAGATTAAAAAAAGAAACTTCGACATTCGCAAATCACTTGCTAATGAAGAACCATACGTTTAATGCGGATGATGGGGTTAAACTGTTGCATAAAAACATGGGGGATCATAAATTATTTTATCAGGAAATTTTAGAAATTAATAGAGCCCAGTTAAACTCATTACCAATCTTGAATGAGCAGCTGAACCTTCCTAATTCTCCGCTATTATATCCGATACGTTGAAACACCTAACAGATGTCACCAAATGTGGAATGATTGTATATATTTACCCATTCGTCGAATTACATCCCGTCAAAACCCACAATACTATTATAATTGTAAAATCACTGGTATGTCTAAAAGAAGTTGAAAAGCGGCAATTCGCCTTCGGCAATCGCCACTCTGTTAATATGGTGTTTACAAAATAAGGATTAGGGCGATTTCCGAAATTTTAACTCAGGTATCGGTGTGGCTCTCAGACGTATAATGTATTGCCTCGTAAATGATATTTGTCGCATTTTTATCTTCTATATAAGCGTTAGACACTGTTTACTGTCTCTCAGTTCGAGTCCATTCGTGTGCTCGAATGCCTGAAGATGCCGAAAGGTGAAACCCGGGTCGTTAGTGACAAAATACATGGAAGTGTACAAAATCTCAATAATCCAAATTTAATATTGAAATTCCATCAAGCACCCTCAGTCGATGTCTTAAATTATAAGTTTATATAGAAGATACAAATACGACAAATATTATTTACGAGGTAAGATATTATACGTCTGAGAGCCACACTGATACCTGAGTTAAAATTTCGAGAATTGCTTTAATCCTTATTTTGTAAACACCACATTAACAGAGTGGCGAATTGTCGCTTTCCAACTTCTTATGGAATTACCAGTGATTTTACAATTATAATAGCATTGTGGGTTTCGACGGGATGCAATTCGACGAAAGGGTAAATATATACAATCATTCCACGTTTAGTGACATCTGTTAGGTGTTTCAACGTATAGGATATAATAACGGAGAATTAGGAAGGTTCAGCTGCTCATTCAGAATTGGCAAGGAATTTAACTGGGCTTTATTGATTTCCAAAAATTCTTGATTAAATTTAAAAATTAAATAGTTGTTTATTATAATGATACGCTTACATGTCAGAAATTTCCAATCGCGAAAATATCGTTTCAATAATATTTTATACTAGTAATTTCTCATGTACTAGTGTATTGAAATTGTTACGTAATTGTCATATCTCCGTCTTAAAAAAAACTATGTCTTCAATACTAAAATTCTATATTCTCAGGGTATTGGACATTATACTCACCACATCGTTAAATGTTTTCAAATGAATCTTATCAAAGCAACCTTAAAATACAAGCAGTGCTATAAGAAAATTTGCAATTTACGAGTAGTCCTGGGAGTCTCAGCCTCTACAAACAAATTGTATGGCGGTTGTACGAAGATTATCACCCAACTCAGTTTTTCGTCGAATTCTTTTCAAAGTTTATTCAGTGTTTCTTTACTATAATCATATAATTTAAGATTCATCGAATACCAGCTTATATGTATGTTAAATAATAATTAAATTATCACAATAAATTATATCGTATAGTTGTCATAATATATGAATACACAAGATACAATGTGTGGCAGGGTAGATTTACTAGAAACGTTATTTACAGCAAAATACACACTTTGAATTGTCGATTAATAACAATCATTGATAACGACTAAGCTTCATAATTATACTCTTTTAAAGTAAGTAAACAAATTTATTCCTAATATAAAATTAAAACACCAATCGAAATTATCTTTATTCCTTTTAACATTAAAGATATTATTACTATTTCACATAGTTAAAATATGCTATAATTCATCGTCATTAGTCAAAAATATCGATTTCATTACTTCGCTGTAAATGTATCCGACCACTCGTCTGCAAAAATACCTGCTGACGGGCCGTACAGCATGGCTTGTAATTATAGGGGGCTTTGGTTTTATACATTTAATGCTGATATGTCAAATTTTATTTCGCTTATAGTTATAGCAATTAGTGGTCGATAAGCTAATACAAATAGGCATAATATTCTTAATTAAAAATACAGTACGATGAAAAAATTAAACTATTGATAAAATAATAATTTTAGCGTGAAACACATAAACGTCAATATCGGTTTTCTCTTTTAGAAACTTCACTTGTTTTCTATGCATTTGTGTGTTAAAATAAAGACAGCTTGTATTTGGAAACCGCAGAGTTATTAAATTAAATATAATACGCAATACACAATAAATTTAAAATGGCCGACCGGTCTTGAGTAACTGTTCTCTTGAATTATCCATTTTTAAACATCCTCAGAAGATGTGATTAGCATCTTGCGGTATACTATCTATATTACAATATCACGGAAGAACTTGAGAGTGAAACCGTTGGTCCCAGTTATGAATTGACTGAAGTGTAAATTTGGGGACATAATTTATTTGCCACTTGAAAATATATTAAAAATATTCTGAAGTATTTATTTGTCAGCGTTATTTGGTTAGACAAAACAAAAAATAATGGAAAAGATAGTAAAAGTTAGCTGGTTTTAGACGACCCCGATTTTGTTCAAATTATTATCCACAACTTCAAATTCATAGCAAGTTTACAGCATGATCCTTCACCGCAATTACGTTTTCTTGGATGTGACACGGCTCTTTCGTAGTATGTTCTATAACATTAAACTGTTTACCGACTGCAATCGACATTGTACTGTTACAGTGACCACTGCAGTAAATATTTATACGATCATTATTTTCTAGTTCAAGATTATCGACTCACACAGTCATTCGTTCAGTTCTGCAATAAATACTTCGATGAGTAAACATTTTAATAGGCTTTCGGCCGCCAGCAGTTTCCTCCTTTGGCCTCGTAAAATTTACGACATTGTAAAATGAAGACGTAAAAATATTGCAGCACCCTGTACTTACCTATACAAGTATAATTTCTCAGCATACAGAGCCATTAAAAATGAGACTTAGGGGAGGATTTTATTATGACACTTAATTTAAATATGAGGTTTTGATATATTAATTAACGCAGAATGTTACGAAAGTATCCTGAACGCTTCATTGTTTCAGTGAACATGCGCATGAACGAGCCCATACAAAAGAGATGTTTTAGATTTCATTGGTTTCATCTCATGTTTGGTTCCGCCATAAAGGAGTGTAGAAGAACTGATTTTAATATATTTTTGTTATTATGTTCACTCCTAATTTGGAGTATACGGACTCCTAGTGTAGCTTTATTCAATATAAGTTATTCTACGAGAACCACTGGTTTCTCATTCGGTCACCCACTGTTTTCGAAGAGAGTAAGGACAGAACAATAAACCTAGGACAGGAATAGTGGCTAACTAATCGCTCCTGCTATGCTCCGTTTTTAGGATCTGATCTGTAAGAGTGGGAGTGAATAAAAACACCGCAGCCGTTGACGGTACGACTTTAATATATTTAAATCCCTGATTATCGATTTCTGTTCGTAATCATGAATGGTTGTGATATCTAAAATTCCCTTCCACCTAACCAATCTTAAAGACTGAGCGTAGAGTCTTATCCTTCTATCTCTACTCTCTTCGAAAAAAAATGAGTGGTTGAGCAACTCAGTAACAAGCAGTTCTCGTAGAAAACTTCTGTTGGGATACCTCTATTAGGAGGCCGTATGCTCCACGTTGGGAGAGACAATGTAAAAAAAAAAAAATGTCGAAGATTTTTAGTTCTATTTAATATTATTGTTTTTTTTTTTTGTTGCAGGTATGTTGTATGTGGTGATTTAAGTCAAACATTGCTTGTGAACTTCGGGAGTATAGTGGTAAGAATTTTGTTGAATTTAATAATTCTTTACAAAACATAAATATCTTTTAATTTAAATAATTGTTGAACTATATAGCGAATACTAGGGGTACGGTGGTTTGATTTTGTCAGAAACTCGGAGGTAAGAGAGCGGACGGACCAGCCTCTTCTTAAGTCCAAAATTAAGAAGTGTCGATGGACCTGGCTTGAACACGTGCTGCATAATCCGCAGGGGAGCCTGAATCCTGCCTGTCTCTTCTAACAACCAGATAGATTCCGTCGCCCTGGAAGGCTGCTGATGACCATCCATAGGATGTATTCGGCGGAGCTACGGGACGCTGGGATGACCTGGGAGGAAGCGAGAAGACTGGCAGGGGACAAAGAAGCTTTGAGGAACCGCGTGATGGCCATATGTTCCGAATAAATAGCGGATATGGTTTAAAAAATACATTTTGCTGCTTTTGATGAAATGGCGTGTGTATCTAAATTTCCTCGCTCCCATCCTACTCGTTTAAAACGGAGAGTAGCGAAAACGTTTGGCTAATTACTAGTCTTGCCCTAGCCATATCCTTACTCTCCAAGAAGTTTTCGTACAACCACTTCTATTGAGGTAAGCTCTATAAGAGGCCCATATGCTCTAAATTTGGAGAGGACATGATTCCCAAAAAATCTTTCTCTCTTTTTCCCCTCCGAAGACAAAAATCGAGCAATTGAATTACAAACAGTTTTTCTAAAAACATGTTTAATTCCGATGATTAGAAATCCACATACTACAAATGATGAAGAAAAAGGAATATGTTTATTTTGTATCAAATAACATTTGTTCGCCCAAAATGTGTAATGAATTCGTTTTAATGTAATACAGAAAATTTTGTCGTATCGCAAATTATTCCGTCTTGCAACATCTTTACTCACAGAAGAAGTTAGTCGTAAATAAGTGGGGTTAACGCAGTACTCCAAAGACATTATGCATTAAATTTGATTATCAGTTAGAGCGTTAATGTAATTCCATCAAAAATTATCACTCATAAACTTGAATTTTATCAGGCCACGCTGACTTGAAGCTACAAGCGTAGCGAAATGAGAATATTTTATCAAAAGGCAGTGTTATGAAACATGCCCGATACAATGATATTCTTTCCCTAAGCCCCTTGAAAGTAATTTGGTTAAATGATTTTAGCAATTTTGAATCTTAGGTATTCTATTTTAAAAATAAAACAAAGTTTGTTTGTACTACTTTCACATGTTTATAATGATGAGAGCTGATTTTGCTCATCACGAGCATTATCAACAATATTCATTAGTTGAAAAATTCTCTTGATAAGCGAAACCGGTCCTGATCATCATACACATGTGGTGGTGGTGGTGGTGGTAGTAGTACAACCAAATTGTGTTTTATTTTTAAAATATTATGCCTTTCACCAAAAATTGACAATTAACACATTAAAAGTGCTTAGTTATTCTATTCATATGTACTTCCATAATTTAACTATCGATATGTTTATTTCTATTAAGCCTAAATCATTCCAACTTGTAATATGTAGAAAATAGATTCATATTTGAGCATTTAAACAAAAATTTCTGTAATTCAGTGGCTCGAGGTCTCGTAAAATGAATGTTAACATCAAATACATTCATATCTTTAGCCTAAGACCACAAATCGATTAGTAGTAAAGTAGACCTTCCGATAGCACGATTTCCGACAAATCGTTTTTTTCATTAAAATTTGCGAATGCTCCTTGATTACACGTTAAAATACTCCTGCGTCGCATGAGTATTCAGAGATTTTGTATGAGTATGGTAGTCCCGATAACCCGCTCCCATATAGCTCTCCCTCTATCTACCATGTTATCAGAGAGTCTACTGTATATGGTATATTATGTGTGAAAGTGTCTGTTCGAGGTTTTTACCATAATTGCACATTCGATAGAGAAGAATTCCTAAAAATGTTGACTACTTGGTAAACTGCAACGTATCTAAACATTTATAAAAACAGTGAAAATAATTTTGATGCTACAAATTGTAATTGAAGTGTAAGAATCTGGAGAGCACTGATTTTCCTGTGGGTACACTAAACGCTATGAGCCTCCGTGCGCAGTAATGAATTGGCTAGTTCGAAATCTTTCAGCCCACACTTTGACTATCTCAATTTACGCCTAATATTATAATATATCACTTCGAGATAATTTTCACGCTTAAACTGAGAGCGTGTTTTCTCAGGAAGGTACTTAGGTGGTGATTTAGCTCCTCTGGCCAATTTTCATCGTGTTTGCAATGAGAGCAAAGGCCAAGATCACAAGTAGTCGAATAATTTCAAAACTTTGGCAGTTTGAAATCGCGAAACATTACTGAGTCGGAAAAGTTTGGAGTGAAGTACCTACATACCGTACCAGATTATGGACCCTTATCGTGAGCTTTTGAATAACTTTATTTGGGCTCTGAGGTTTTGCGTTCGGTTATTTTATTCGACAAAATCAGAATTGCTTTTCTTAGAAATATGTTAGGCATCTTCAGAAGGTATATTTATGATTTGATTTGTAAAGCTTTTTTAATGATGTGTACAAAATTTTCTACATCTTTTAATCAAATATGAACGTTCAACCTAAATTGAAAAATTCAGAGCTTCCCAAATATCAGCAGGAAAATGTAAATGTGACATTGAAGCATATCTCAATTTACATGTTCTGCAAATATATTTTTTTCGTCATCTTTGCTGATATTTTACTGATCACGATTTTGCTAAGATAAATTAATATCATCTGTTTGCCACAAACTACGATTTCGTGAAATAGATGACTATTTGGTAGTTAAAAATTACTATAATCAATACGTGGCAAGTATAATGTAAATTATTAAAATGGAGTGTCCTAGTAAAAAAGATATTTAAAAAAACACTAAAAATTCTTCCAAACAATTTTGAGAATTTTCTATGACATTACTGCATTAAATTACTATGTTCCATCGTTCAATTGTTTTTAATCAAAATTTTTAGCATTGAAAAATTAGCTCAACGCTATCGAAGAATCAACTATTGGAGATGTATTCAATATAATTCATGTAATATAGAAAACATAGTTCATAAACTAAAATTGTATGTTAATATATGTCATAACTTTTTTTCCTTCTTCCTTTATGACAATAGAAGAATCTAGCTACTACCTTCATCGTTATTACATCAGCCGCCATTAGACATATTCTGAAACAATAGGGAAAAATTATTGGACAAGAAGCAATAGGATTGTCAATAGTTACCTGTGAACTATAAAACAAAACAAAGTTCATTATTCTAGTTTGTATAAAATAATATAAGTAGTAAAAAAACAATGAGGCGTTATGAAAATAAGCTTTGTTCTATAAAGAATTCATTTATATTTCATCATTTTTACTAGACCAAACGTGGATGTCGCGAAAGCGGATGGAAGTTAAGAATTTCATAATCCCCATTGATTCTTTGAAGGAACCTAATAATTGTATAGCTTTTTTCACTATCCGTACAAAATTACCAGTAATTAGTATTACCAGTAGACAGTTTCTATGAAGTGTTAGGTAATCACGATGGATATCTTACAGTTTTTAACAGGCGTGGCTCCAACGTTTTGACTGAATGCTGTCTGAAGTCTTTTCATATCTGCGTCTTTCTAAAATAATTATTCTGTCATTCTAAAACAGGAAAGCTTAAAAATTAGGATATCTTTCATTATTGTTAGCGGTATAATATAAACTGAATATCATCGTTTTTAAAAGGATGAATAAAATATACTTTATTTTCAAAAAGTAAAGACTTAGGAAATAGTTTAATGTTTTTTCAGATGAACAAAACAGCGCACTGCTTCCGTATAAAATGTTTCGCAAAATTAAATGCTTGCTTTACAGGAAGACAGATGGCTCCTGCCTCGTTTCCGTTTTTGTTTTGCGCGGGAAAATAAATTAATTGCTCTGGCAACAACGTCTTTAGACCGTCAGACATTTTCTCGACGTCCGATTGTTGAAGCGCTTTAAAATAGCCGCCAGGAAGGCTCATTGTTTTCAGGCGAAATATGCGAAACGGATTTTATCTGATCAGCTTTCACGTCAGCTGTATTACAATTTTATTTGAAAGGGTAATTAATATACAAATTATGATCACGTTTCTGCCGAAAAAATATTATGTTGATTGACATTTAATTAAAAATCATTCAAACAAAAATGGTTTAGAATTTTCGGGTAATGTATATACATTGTAATTTTTTCTATAACCCATGATTGAGCAAGAGTTCCACTTAGTTCATAAATAACTTAATCTAAAAATATATTTATCTAAGACAGAGCAATTTTTTTATATTCAATGTGTTTATTTAACACCCTGTTCAGCCAACCAATCCTTGTGCCACTGGAAGTAGCTTTAACAACGGTATTTCTTCGAATGACGAAATATTCCGAGAAAATGTCTGCGAGTTCAGACTGCTACCATGTTTTATCGTGGATTTTATCGGAATTTTCACGTATTTATAAATATTTGACTAGACGTTACCTGATGACGTTAGAAAAACCTGCCTTACTATTATATGAAACAAATCCTTTTGCAGCAATTATTGGATATCAGAAAAATAACAAATTCGATTCAAAGCTATTTCATTTAAATACGATAAACTGTAGATTCTAGTTTGGAACAAAAAGATTATAGACAAACACCATTACTAATTCCATTAAATGCTACATTTTCATTCCTTTCGTCTCATTCATTTGTCTGTTTTAGCGAGTGTATATGAAATAGAGAACGAGTCTTCAAAGATATGCAGAAAATTTGCATGCAATATATGTATTTCAGTCAATAAAAGTCAGTGAAAATGCGGTACAAAATACAGCTTACTACACTGAAGTAAACGTTATAATTTTTCCCATTTCTAGAGCGTGTATTTATTTGGCAAAATAACCTATTCAGACATTTAAGCCAAATTAGTCAAAAAACACACATTTAGTTCTATTGGAAAGATGGGATACAACAGTGAGTAGGTATTCAAAAACAAGATGTGAATTATGTTTTGAATGCTGTGATTTTGTATACATTATATTTTGGGCCTCGTTAGAGTAAAAAAATATTAAATAACAATCTATTAACAGATACAAATGTGTACATATGGCATATGTCGATTGATAAACAAACCACTTTAAAAAGCACTCAGGGTTTCCAAGAAAAACTTCATTGTGCCACTTTGCAAAAGCCATTAAATATTTCATGACTGAAAATCGCGACAAAACTTTTCACAAAAGAATATCACTAAGAGTTTATGTTTACTGGTGTTTTACTAAAAAAAAAAGTTAGTCAAACAATGAAATTGTTAACAGCTTAAAAGGAATGAAGTATTTTAGTGTGATATTATTAAAATATGTGTGAACAAAAACCTAATATATTATATTTATTTTAATTATGTCCGCTTCTTATGTGAAATATGTGGAATGGAGACACCTTGACAGACTTTTTCTGTGAAAATTGTTACTCAGTGAACTCTACTGTAACTGCGAAGAATCCATGACTACATGTTCGTTCTGGGATTCGAGGCCGTGAGCACCGCAACCGAAGCCAATGATGTTTACCCCTCGACCACAGACATGCTAACACAATGAGATTAAAACTATCAATACCAGATTCAAATGGAACTAATACAATAGTCATAACCGATTGATCTTTGAAAATAAAAATAGATAATAATGCCGTCATGACTTTTAAGGTGTTTTACTGCCAATTCTTGTTGGAAAATCATTTTATTTTAAAAATAAAACACATATTTGTTATGATCGAGACCGGTTTCGCTCATCGCCTGATGAGCATGACGAACTGATCAAATGCCGTAATAGTACTAAATCAGTGAGTAAGAAGATTGGCCATAATGAGTGGGTAAGAAGTTCTTACAAATAAAAAATAATCATAAATATCGGTGATGAATTATCTCAACACTTACGCCGTCCAAAAAGTTCACGGGGTCACCATTGGGCCATTATAAAGCATTATAATGGTATTTAAATTAACACAAATACCTAATGTAACAGATGAAATAAAATTCAGATATATTTACGCTTCGTTAAACAGGCGAATTGATTTTACATTGACGTAACAACATTATGACAAATCTATGTTCAAAAAAATATTCATTTAAGTATTAATCAATGTATTTTTCATTTCACATTTTAGAAAAAAAAAAAATCGCTGCAAAAAATGCTTTAATAGACTGTATTTTTATTTTTAAAAGTCTGTATTCTAAGAAGTGGTTCTAAAGATGTTATTTGTAACGTCAGGTATTGTATGGCTTATTGATTTCTTATAATTAAAAAAAATGCGTTGGTGAACCGCCTTTTTTAAATGAAAAACGTTTAAATCATCTGTTCTCAGAAGTTGTAATGAAGATGCATGTTGTACCATCAAGTATCGATGGCTTATAGATTTTTGGGAATTCCAAATTTCAAATCGATCGTATTTAGGAAAAAACGCTTAACCATTCCAGAACAAATTTGACAGGAGGCACAAAAAACAATTTCGTAATAATTTTGAATTAAAATTATCAATATGAAGAATTAATTAATGTTAAATCTGATGAGTTCTAATGCCTTTTTTATTGCCAGAAAATGTCAACAGGTTTTCATTTTTATAAGCTGAGTATCGTAGATTATTAGGCATTTACGGCTTTATTCCTTTAAAAAAACGTATATTTAGATGTGTTATATTATTGATATGAAAAATTAATTAAAGTTAAATCAATACTGAGGTGACGGTTAATGTCTTTTTCATTGCGAGAAAGTGTCAACAGGTTTTATTTTTTATAAGCTGAATATCGTAGATAATTAGGCATTTACGGTTTTATTCCTTGTGAAAAAATGTTTATTTAGATGTGCGTATTATGATTATTAAATAAAAACTCTTTTTAAAAAACGGAGGGATAATAATTTCTGCCAAAATACGGTCGAATTGTTCAATATAGACAGCTACGAGTCATGATAAAGTTTTAAATACATTTGAAGTTTGTTATAACAAGTTATTATATAGCAAGCTAATACTGCTCCCTACGTGATCACTGGACATCACTTCGAACAGCTATTCACATTTTTTTACTAATCAAAGTCAAACAAAGAACTATTACTTGTGGAAATCTTGTGAATCAGATCTTTGTTAGATAACTGGGAGATGATTTATTTAAGGGAAACTACTAAGAGCATCGTTTATATTACCTGTAGAATTATTTAAGTTGCAAATGCCCTAAAGATATTAATTGTGACATACGTGATGCCATCATAACAACTCAAATTATGTAGAAGTCACTGAAGCAACAAAAATTGTATAATATAAATGTGAAGAAGTAGGTATTATAGTTTCATGCTCAAATCATAAAATTTGAAAGTATTTGTGAATCAAATTTATAAGATCCTCAACTGATTCCATCACAATTATCCATCATTTAAAAGGAAAGAAAAAACGTTAAAAACCTCACAGAGATGACAACAAAAAATATGCATAACGTTACGTATATAATATAATTTTATGATAAAATCTATTATTAATTTTGAACTCTTTCATAAGCTTTGTCATTGACGACCGGGTTTCGTTTTTATAGCAACTCGAACTGACAGTTAGTCAATAGTTTATATCGTTTATATATAAAGAATAATTCAGAAAACTATTATCACCAAGTCAAGGAAACATATTGATGGTGATTTGCATTTATTTTAATACTGACTTAATATTAACGACACATAACCCTAATGGGGAAATTAAGTCAGTGGGTTGTTGTTATTACAGGTGGCAACATAAACTAATTATTAATTGAGAAAGATAATATAGATATATCTACTGATTTTAAGTGGAGTACTTATTTTGAATTTTATTTTGAAATTCAGTAGAGCTCCCTCAGTCGATATTTTAAATTATAATTATTACTAAATATAACATACTTACTTATACTGGCTACTGTTAAGTCATGCATTATTTATAATTAGAAAAACTGTTCTAAACAACAACTCATTTGAGTATTTAATACAATAATGTCTTCTTTGTACGAAAAACACGTTTCAGAAAATGTCGACATTCACAATGTAATTATTTATCGTAGCATAAATTCTTGGAAACTAAACCTAACAATAAAATGTCGCGGAAGCTTTAGTATATGGACGCGTAAATTGAATTTCAGATGAGAAGGCGAGTATGAGAAAAGACA
Source organism: Himalopsyche phryganea (assembly GCA_022494535.1). Classification (NCBI taxonomy): domain Eukaryota; kingdom Metazoa; phylum Arthropoda; class Insecta; order Trichoptera; family Rhyacophilidae; genus Himalopsyche; species Himalopsyche phryganea. The sequence continues at coordinate 2,770,499 of JAGVSL010000024.1, forward strand.
CGATTCTTTTGAACTTAAAGTGATTAATTTATATTTCGAATTTGGCGTTCACATCAAAAAAACTTTTTCAATTTGGGTTAATTTTATTTTATTTTTTTAGAACGATCTTGAATGAATTTTACTGCCTACTTGTAGGCGATTATTACTTCATGTAACAGAGATTAATTACATTAAATAGTATTAACATTAGATTAAAAAAACTCTATATATTTCAAGGTATTTTTAAATGTTTGTGTTCTTATGCAACGTTTTTTGTCTGAATTTATTGAGCTTTTCTTCTTGAATTTGAATTGTTGAGATTCCAACAAGCACACTCAGTCGACATTTTAAATTATTTTTCTTGGCTTTAGTAAGATCTACTATTGCTATATTGTTAAAAAATATGAAATTTTAATACTCATACGGTATTAGCCAGAATATAATACGACATATAATAATACATAAAAAAACAGTATTGAAAGAGAAAATTCAAATGAAAGGTAAGAACGAGCTTACTAAAAATTATCACAATACAAAATTGTTACGTAAAAACGATTAATACAAAATGATGAAAATAAGACAATTATACCGAGACGCACCAGACTGGTCTTTTAATTGATATATTTAGGAGAAAAATACATCACGTGGAAAATTTATGCTAAACCTTTTATCAAAAAAATATTTTAGCTTAAAAAACGTGTAATATTCGAGCTAATACGGTATTTGTATTGCCATGTGTTTCTCGTGCGATACGTTATAAATAGACTATACTGTTTGCTTCCAACTGGAATTATTCCAAGTCGAATCGACTTTACTGGCCATTTGCATCCAACGAAAACTTTAAAGGTACATTAGGGCAAGTCTACCTGCTTAATTAAGTACAGGGTTATGTGGTATACACGAGTCATTCAACTACTACGATAGTACAATATATCACTGGTGAAATTAGCAATGAAACATTATTGCATTACTAATAACTACGTTTACTGCCTAGCACAGATACGGTATAATTTTGAATGTTGGAGGCTTGTTTTAGACGTGAAAACTGAAGAAAACATTTGTATTTTTTAGTATTTACGAAAGTACTTCTTCTGCGACGTTACTAACGGTTTGTATATTCTTTAGATAGTAAAATGTTTTTTTTAAGGTCAGCATTGATTCACCAAGCCTGTTGTTTTAAAAATATTCATCCATTACATTAAAATGTATTATTTTTTTAAATCTAAGGGAAACCTACAAGTCATATATTGTGAAAATTTCGTTCTTAGAAGGAGGAATAGTTATATATCTATTCGATATAATGATGTAAGAATTTATTTAATCCTGATATAAAATGTAAATAAACCCAATAGAAAATAATAGTCCATACTGATAACATACCTTAATTTTATTTTATTAAGTGAATTGATTTATATCTTCTTATGATTCTTTCTTAACCGGATTCAAGCTAGAGCTGAGCTTTGATAGATTAAAATTTGAGTGAAAATAATGACACTTGACATTATTGGGTTATGTCAAGTGACCTGGGAAATATGATATAAACTCACAAAATAGATCGATACTTATCATAGGTTGAATCCACTTTCAACAGCCACGTGACAAGTAAGTAATATGATTAATCAATTTGAACGATATCTTGTTATAGACGATAAACATAGACTACGTTTAAATACGGTACAATTAGTTTATCGGAAAGAACGGCAACAGATATAAACGATAGTTTCTTTCTTGTATTAACATGAAGGTTTTTAATTAATGTCCTAAGCCTTATACCTAATATCACCGAATATCACCGAATAAGGCACATAATCCAGAACCTATTTTTTAACATCGTGGATGGTGGACAACAGAGTTCACTATCCGTGACGAGCACATTTCATGAAAACACTTATGGGGCTTAAAGATTTATTTTATTTTAAAACCATGATTGAATTTTAAACACTGACTAGCAACTGATGTACAATTGTAATGAAATTGCTTGGTGGAAAGGCTTACTTATTACATTATTTTGCAGTTTGATTCTGATCAGCGTCGAGGAGTGAGTAAAAATTTTCTGATTTTCATTCATACTATTTTTGATCTCGATAAAATAAGAATATAATATAAGAGTAAAGAAAATGCCAAGCTCAGTTGGTGTAATGGAATGAATAAAAGATACAACAATACATTCAAATTAAATATAATAAGACGGAAACACAAAACATCAAGCGAGTCACTAAGCATATTCATGGAAATTAAGAAGTCACAATACTCTCGTGATAGGTGCTTCGTGTGTTCGGCGAGAATAAATGGAGATAGAAAAGAAGCTACAAGAAGATACTCGATTGTCAGGGAAGTTTTCCATTTTAAAGGTAAAAATGATTGTTTATTAAGCCAGAAGTAAAGTGATAATCAAACGACTGTGTACAATTTTGCAGCAATAAAATAAAGTTATTTAGTGACGAATTTTATTTTATTAACCTGGCTTACGCATTCACACAATATGAATAAAAGAAAAAGAATTCTTTAGAGCCGCTAGATATCATCGAATTTACATATTTTTAGAACTGTTGGAATATATAGAAGAACGGTGACAGAAAACTTTATGCTTGTATTATTTAATAACACCGATATAAAAAAGAGACATTTTTGTCAGCCCTTGTTCTAAAAATATACGTATTAAATTTCGCTTTTAAGATCCCAAAAGTATAAAAAAACATGCCCGAAGTATGCTTAATATTATTATTATGCCCTTACGCATTAAGAGGAAGGGCACGCATAAACAGTACATAAATTGTTTTTTTTTTTCAAAAAAGCAATTTTTGTAAGAAAACATTTTGTCGGACATAAATTTGAATGGATTATGTAAATACCTCGAGAACGGGTGCGCGCAAAAGTGGCTTTTCGTAGGCAAAGATATTTTTTTAACCATTTATCTATCACGTTTGAGGTGTATGAAATGAGATTTTTTACCTTTAATAGTGGAAATAATACAATAAAAATACGTAATATAACCGGCGGGTATATTATAAAACGTCACATTATGAAACTATTTCGCGATGAAATTACTTCGATAACAAACTAAAAAAGACAATCTGATAATTTTCGCTGAAAAAAATAAGTAATGTGAAACTATAACTATTTTATAGCTTAATAAAGTATTTACGTTATTTAAAATGGTTTGCTAGTCCTTTAGCCGAGTGGTTAACGCTTTTGCGCGTTCGTGTTAATCAATTTCGTAAATTGATTTTTCAATCGATTAATGAAATTTTGTTTAGAGGCATAGATGTTTATGTTGTATGAATTTCCCCCATTCCTATCCTAACAACAATGTGTAGAGATAGCAATTCGCTAACTACTACTCATTACTCTATATCTAATACCATCTTTCTATCCTTACATTCTAACGACTAAGAAAAAAAGAGAGGTTGAATAACAAAAACCACTAGTAAATTCAACTTATGCTGTGATTCCATATTAAGAGTTAATATTCTTCATATTGGTAACGGAATTAATTACTTCTTTCCTCTTAACGTATACCAATTTTTTACCAAGTGAATGTCTCTATATGTCACTTATTTGAGACAAAAACAAAGGTATAGATGTTATTTATTGTGTTCTTAAATTTTCAAACAATACTGTTAAAATATCGTTGTTTCGTGAAATGGTCTGCGACAGATATTATGATGAGAAATATATAATCAATAACTACACCAAATAAATATAATCATACATTTTATCATAAAATACAACTATGATAACGTTCGATGCTGCTTACACATTCAAAAATGTAATCAAATTGGATTTCAAATGTTTTGGATTCTATGTTCTAAGTCAGGGGTCTCCAAACTTCAAAGGCCACACTGACTCCTCCACTAAGTCCCAAAGGCCAAGACCTTGCTAGCTCAGCATATCAAAATACAAGTTGGTTGCCCCACCTCCACCCGTCATGTGTATGCAGTTCCTTTTTTACGGCCACCCATAACGCAATAACGATCAAGAAAATAAACGAGTTTATTCCTTATATTCTTGGCCCAATGCAGAGCTGCACAGGACAGATAGTTTAACTACGCACTAATGTGTTTAAAAAAAGAAAAGATAGAAAGAAAAAAAAAGAAAATGTGACTTTCTCAGCCACTTAGTTTAAGCAATATTAAGTATCCTGTGTATCCGTATACTGAGAATTCACCGTAGCTCTAGAATTTAATCTACTCCGCGATGAATTTAAAGAGAAATCGAGAATATCCCGATCCCCATATGATGTTGCAAATTTATCGAATGCCTCAAAGTTGGCCTTGGTTGAGATCAAGCCATCGTGGCGTATTGGGCTCGTATGAGAACGGACCACAGCAAACAGCTCTGCCCGGTCGGCATTCATCGCAGGGCAGTCCCACAGAACGTGATTAGCGTCCTGATGGTTGTGTCCGCGAAAATTTCGTCAAGGACATTTCATTGCGGCGGAGACAGCCGATAGGCAGCTTTTGCCCGATTTATACATTCATATTTAGACGTTTCGACAAAAAACTTGGTTGATCAGCTGTGTAAATTTGCCCCTGGCTTTTTTCTGCTTTCGGCACCACTTATCTGTGTGAAAAAAAGTATGGCGGACCGAATTGGTGATGATAGCAGGCCCTAGTTTGGTTACCGCTGTTCTAAGCCACTGTGGCGTATTCGCTTGGGTTTAGAATGTGTTATATCAACCTCAGTTGGTTCAAAAACATCGTATGTATGTTGAAGTTTCAAACATTAAGCCTCTCATGTTTATCTTTATCTCACAGATTTCTAAAACTAATTTGAAGTAAAAAAGTGAATTTCTATAAATCAATCTTTGCGAAAAATGGTGCTAAATTAAGTGGGTTTATTGCGGTTATCAAAAGATGTCCGCCGAATAAATTTCAATGAATGTAGTACGATGCACATTAAGTTTATAAAAAGCTCTATGAATTGCAGGATTGAGTAGATTATAAATTATACAAATACTTTCGTAAAAAAAATAATTATATATTAATTGAAAAAAAAAAAATCATACAGAGAACTGTATAACGGTAGCATAGAACTGCATCTGTTTGATCAGTTCGGTGTAATGGAGAAATAATCTGCTTTAATTTATATACGGGTGAATACATCAACTTAAAGACCAGTGGCTTTACGCGTTGCCACTCAGCTACGGCGATTGAACACTCAAAGTTAAGCCTCTTTAAATGAAACTTGATTAACTCTTTTTTATAGTTTCCCGTTAAACTCTATGATGAAAATGATTACATATACTTACATTATAATTATAATAATTGTAGATTATATTTATTATATGTTTTATTATAATCGAATATTGATGAAATAAAAAATTTAAACATCTTTACACGATGTTTTCACTTTTATAACATAGCATCTGTTATAAATTCATTAAGTTTTATGTCAAATTACTGCATTACCCTTAACATTTATTTGTACATTATACGTAAAAAAGAATATTTTTCATTTTACATAAAAATTATAGTTTTGATTTACACGAAAACGTAAATCGAAGGATAAGTATACTATTATGTTAGAAAGTATCTTCATGCTACTTTTTTCAGTAAATTCACATCAAATAATAAGAGGCTACTTGAAGTTTACTTAACACAAATATTATAAATAATGGAAATTGAAACAAAAAATAAGAAAAAGTTTTCAAAAAACAGAAAATGAAAAAATATGTAATGGTATACTTAGAGTATACGACAAGATGAATATATATTACAAGTCATCGGCTATTATGGAAACTGAGAGTACCTTTAGCTTTACACCTCAATGTTATCTGATGATAATATGAAAAAGCTCTTTCCGATACCAAAAAGCCCAGCTTTTAGACTTTTCTTTGCTAATAAATGTTCCTTAAGTGCCACAATTTCCTTTGAGACGACATGGGCGTGGAAAAAGTATTTTGAACATTTTCCATATAGAACTATTGTCAATATCAAGTATTCAATTGATTTTTGTCAAATTGTTTTTTTCTTCACGGAATTCAGAGATTCATTTTTCTATTTTAATTTTATGTTCATTTTTCATTTGACGATTTCTTTCCAAATGCATGGATGTGATGTTTAAATTTCCTTCCCATCCATCCGATCACAAACGTGGCGTAGCAAAAGCGATTAGCTACCATTAGTAATTTCCTTGCTCGACCTGACTTCCATAATATCTTTAAATGTAGTTAATCAGTAACTCGTTAGAAGCTTGTTAAAAAGATTGTGTTATACAGAAATGGCTATCAACTATATTTTGTAATATGGATGTCTAATAGAACTATTGCTATTATTTATCTTATTTTTATAGAATACAAACATTTAAATGACAAGTCAAACAGTAACACAATTAATGATCAGTAAACTATTCATTCAGTCGGCTCCGTGGCACAGTTGGTAAAGTCGTTGGCTACGGTTACGGATTACTCGAGTTCATGTCCCAGTGCGCACAGTTTCATAGATCGTTCTTTCAATCGATTTATGTATTTCTGTTTGTAGTCATGAATGTTTGTGATGTCTAAAAATGCCTCCCACCCATTCGGTCCTCAAAAACAGGGCGTAGTTATAGCGGTTAGTTAACCACTAGTCCTGTCCTAAATCAATTCTTTCATCGATACTCTCTTCCAAAAAAAGAAGATGAGAAACCGATCAACAAATAGCTCTCGTAGAAAACTTTTGTTAAGATACCTCCATATGCTCCAAGTTGGGAGAGACATGGTAAAAAAACTATTCATAAAAGCGTTAAAAATAGTAATGTTTCACTAAATATTCTTTTTTGTCATTGCCTTAGTTAGGAAAGGTTGGTAAAAAATCATAAAACGTAATGAAAGATTATTTTATTGCCCGACCGCATATACTAATATATAGATAGTGATCATTGAAAATGCTGATCTGATTATTTTTATATGTTACAGCCAAAAAAAGAAAATAGATACAGACTATTGGCTTTTGAATGCTAACTACGAAAGCAAGCATACTTTGATGAATGGGAAGTGTTTGGTTTTTGTTGTTAACTGACTCACATAACAGGGCCTTTGTCATTTCTCCATTCTAGGCTAACCAAAATTACACACTGGGCGCGGAATGCAAACTATAGTCAACACATTACATTAATACAAATTCCAGGAGTGAGGCGTCAACTCATTGCTTTAGTGGGCTAATAATAATATGAAATTAAATTTTGAGATTTCTCTTAAATAAAGGACAATTAAACCACAACTAATGAGTACAATTTCGATGGTTTCTCCGTTTACGACATGGATGTTAATTATCAATGTAAATTTTTTATTGATTATCCTGTTACACTGTGTCTAAATGTGTGGCAGCCTTGTAGCCGAATGAATAATTCTCACTGGGGTTTTTCCTGCTCGGTTTACCAAACGTAAAATTGTATTCATTGGTTTTTAAATTAATATACAAAGGCTTAGATTTCTTACATGATTTAATTCCTCTCGATCACTCACTATCGGTTTTTGAAAGCAGGAAATAGAGAGATCGGATGATTAAGCAGTTTTTCTAGATTCTTTCCATATTTCCTTACTCTCTCCAAAAAGAGAGAGAGCGATTAAGCAACTGTGATAATATGAATTCTCGTTAAATATATTGTGTAAAGATGCTTCTTGAAGAATAAACATATTCATATGATTCATGAAATGGCGTTGGGCCTGACATGTCACACGGCAAACAGACAACCCCTGGACAAATGCAGTCATTCAGCGGTACCCGAGGGGCACTAAGCGGCCCCAGGGGCATCCCAAAACCTGCAGGATTGATGAACTTGTCAGGTTCAGTGTAAGTACGTGGCAGCGTAGAGCTAGGAAACAAGAAGAACGGAGGGAGCTAGGGGAGGATTTCATCCAGCATTGGATCGACCCTGGCTGAACATGATATGATTCATAGTGGAAGTGGTCGGGTCACAAAAAATGCGATACTTGTATTTCTTTTTGGAAGACCATCCTCATGTTAAATTCGTATGCATTATGTGAGTGAACTATCTGGTCGCTTAAATATTAAACGCAAAATAAAATAAGTGGAGGTAATTTTAATCGCAGCCAGCCAAAAAGAGTGGAGGGACTCACCACTCGGATTAATAATACAATAAATACTTGGGCTATGAAAATTAAAATGAATTTTTTTTATTATTTTAAAATTTAATATTTTCTATACAATAATTATGTTTACCTCGGATACCTTCATTGGTTTGTGTCTTCAATTGAAGATTTGAATTACTCAAAATTTATTTCGTAAGTCCGTGCATGAAAAATGAACTGTTCGCTCCCGAAAATAAATGATTGTATTATAATATTTAAAATAACCTCCTCCTCAAACATTATTTGAATTTAGTTTGTATTTGAATAATTTTGACACTTAAAAAACCATCCAATTTAAGGGACACATTAAATAATAATAATAAAAAAAGATTTTATTTCGAAGGATAGGCTATGGGGGTGAACCACATATTTAAAAAACTAAATAAATTTTGACGCTTTTGAATATTATCAAATATTGTCATATGCTATGTTTATAAATAAATTGAGATAAAATCAATAAAAATTTAAACAAATTTTCTCTTGCTGAGAAAAGACATCTCTTACAAGTTACTACAACAGTAGAAATACGTACAGATATTGAAAGGCGATGTTAAAATGTGTTTTACCGTGAAATCATTTTATATATAAATATTTTATAGACGTCCGGAACTTTCTGTGGGAAGAAATCGAATATTTATTTTTTTAAATTGAATAGTAAGTATTAAGGTTAAAACGAAAATAAATAATTGGAATTGTGAGCCGTAATTAATGGAGTTGTGAGTTGTGTAGACTTCTCGCTTTTGCATCACCATTATTGTTTTGCAATGTCCAACCACCAGTCAAATAAATAAACAAGACAGTAGATGCTCATCAATGTCTGTCGAAACTAGATCACAAACACAGTATAAATAGACAAACAAAAAGACAACTCTGTAGTGAAGAGAATTCTGTATCGACCACCGAACGCGATTTAATAACCGTCTCATCGTGATACCTGGCGTCCCCCGCCGACTGAGCTCTGGACAGCACCAACCGTCCTCATCGTCACCAGCATTCGTCATCCAGTCTTAATCTCGTCAAGCAACAGCAACTTTGGAATCGTATTCCTATAGATGCGTGGGAGAAATTAAACATTGGTATTAATAATGTTTTTAAGTTCCATCAACAATTAATTTTTGTTGCATAATAAATGTGTAAAAATTAAAAGCTGCTAATCGGGATACTTTTTATTTTATTTCGAAAAAACTCCTATGTTTCAACAGATTTTCGACCACTGGTCTTGAGTATTCCGAGAAATATGATAGTATATTGTGGATAAATCATTATGAGCTGCGGTTTGTATTCTGTCTGGAATCGCAATAATATTAAATTTAGGATATATAACCAGCATATTCCTCCATCAAAGCTACTGAACAAACCAAGAAAATGATATAACTGACCGGCTTATAAGTTATTTTCGTTCATTTTGATTAAGTTATATCAAGTGAAAATATAAAGCTGACTTAAAGTTAAATGCGCAAATATTTTACTATACTTATTAAAGATTTGATCGCTGTAATTGTGGGTAGGCCGGATTCATAATTGTGTACAATTTCAACACAAGTTTTGCTACGAGAACTGCGTGTTATTAAGTTACTCAGCTTCTCTCTTTTAGAAAATAGTAATGATAGAAAGATGGAGCTAGGGCAAGACTAGAGGTTAACTGATCATCCCTACTCATTCAAATTTTAGGGTCGAATGAATGAGAGGGAACTTTGGACACCACAAGCATCCATGTATTCGAACAAAAATCCATAAATCTATTGACAAATCAGTTTATGAAACTGTCCGAACTGAGATTCAAATCCGTGAGCACCGTAACCAAAGCAAAGGGGATGTATTTCTTCAATCAATTTTTCGAAGTTTGGAATTTATTCTGACCATTCGGCTAAGAACAATAACTGAAGTTGTTCAACACGATTTTTTTAAATTAGTCACTTAAATTTTATATTTGGAGAGAGAATAAAGTTAAGGTTAGTTATAGAATATACGCTTTATATCTTTACATTTTTACGTCGCTGATATGCTTTGTGTATATTACAAAGAACGTGTTAATATGTATGGACTAAATTGTATTAATATGTATAGATCACGTGATTGGTTAACGACAATCGGTTAGGTAGATTCAGTACGTATCTTTCTTTCGATGTGATAATTCGATATATGTACATACTATGTAAAATAATATTACTATTAATGATGTTTTTATTTTTACCTCGCATAGAATTAGATCAAATGATATTCACTTGTATTAATATATGTAATAATAAATAAATAAATCGATAGTATTTGAACGAAAAATATTACATCATGTCCACCCTAGAGCCGGACTGCAAAGTTATAAGACGTATGCGTATTATATTTTTAGGAAAGAAATAGTAGTTAGTTAGTAATTCATCGTAAGCCCTGTTTTAAGGATCAGAAATAGGGTTGATAGGAAAAAATCACAGATCTCTTCAATAAAATTTCATAAATCTATTGAAAAATCAATATTTAAAAGTTTACATGCAATGATTCAAAACTGCTTATTTTAAAGTTTGACGTATTCCAAGGAATAAATTATGATATAAGAACTATTTATGATTTTTATACCGTCTATTATGAATATTGCAAATTTTAATAGTGCTTTATTATCAGGTTTCATATTGATATAAATATTTTAATGAAAGCTATTATGTATGTGTGCTATATATCATACGTGGTCAAATTCAACCACTACATCTGAACTACTTTTGAAATTAACAAATTAACTAACAAACACTAAAGGTAGTAATTTAAATTTGGATTATTGAGATAACAGCAATTAATGATGACACATAAACATAAAAATAGTATTGTAATAAAACAAGATGTTCTTTTATTTTAATTTTATTAACACAAGCAATATACTTATTATTAGCTTTACAATTCGTAAATATTAACTGTTATCTGATAAGAGAACGCGCTGGAAATATGACGTTGCATATTTTCTTCAAGATTATCATAATTTGGTTCATAGCTACATATAGGTATTCGTAAATATGCCGCCAAATGGTCATCTGTCTGAGCGATGTTTTGTTTTGGTGTAAGGGAAAAAAATGGAAAAAACTTTTGTAAATTAACCACGGAAAAAAATGTACTGTACCTTAAAAAACCGAAAAAATTAAGTCTTGTTTTGAAGAATTAGACAGGAGGACGACTAGCAATGGCTACTCGGTTGACGCTTTGGCTACCCCTGCTATATATAATATAAAATGTATATTTTTAAATCGAGTAATTAAATCGAAATTATCTATCTGGTATATTTTGTAATATATTTTAACTTTATATAACGTCAGCCAAGCCACAAAATTAAATGGTTTTATCATTCGCATCGTAAATAACCGGGGCCGAATTACAAATTGTGTGATCAATTTCAGAGAAAATTAATTAATTACTGGATTACAAATTCCTTTGTTGCCAATTTCCTGCAAAACTGATTCAATATTTATTTTGACACGAGCCGATTTGGATGGACAAATTAAAGAGATATAATCAATGTAAGTATTAATTATTTAATATTGGTTGCTGTCAATTCTAAGAAGAATTGCATAACAAATGTTAATCCTTTTAAGTGTTAAGCAATTTATCATAATATACAATATTGTCTTTTATGCAGAGCTGAGAATCAAGTATAACTAAATATAAACTTATATATATTTTTGTCAGGTCAGTGGTGCAGTGGTCAACATCGTTGGCTACGGTTACCGATGTCTTGGGTTCAAGTCGCGGTACGGACAGATTAAAAAATTGATTTTTGAATCGATGTTTGTGATGTTTGAAATCTCCTAAAACGCATGTGATCCTGAAAATGTGGCGTAGCGAGAGCGATTAGCTGACCACTAGTCCTGTCCAAGCCGTATTCTTATATCCCTACTCTCTCCGAAAAAAAGAAAGGTTGAACGACGGAGTAACAAGCAGTTTAGTAGAAAAACTTATGTTGAGATACCTCCATTAGTATATCCTATGCTCCACATTCGGAGCGGACACGGTAAATATATATATATGTATTCATGTTAGGCTTGGTCACCATCTGTCCTAATTTTATTATTTTTTAAATTTTGAAACAATTTTAAAATGGATCACCTGGGAGGGAGCAAGAAGACTGGTGGGGGACAGAAAATTCTGGAGTAACTGTGTGATGACTATATGCTCCGGGTAGGTAGCAGATATGGTATTTATAAAAAAAAAACAAGTTTTACGCAATAGCACTATTTTTGTATTTTAATTTGAATATTTTTTTATTTACTTAGATAATTAATTTCAAAATTAAAAAGGAAAACATTTAAAGAAGTCTCTTTGCAAATTGTAAGTAAATTATTACTGTTTTTTACCTTATCATTATCGGTATTAGAATATTTATACTAAAATGTTTGTAGAAGTACGAATTTTAGTGAGAGTCCAGATTCGCTTAAAGCGCCATGCTCTTTGACTAAATGTTAGTCGTGTCTATAAGATTATACGCATTGTCTTACTTTGCCATATACTTTTAAGTAACTGTTTTTAAATAAATTTTATATAACGCTATCACGGATTCAAATCCTCGAATAAAAATTTGAGTAAACTGATTTTTGTGATCAATTAAGAGATAGGTATCCATAGACATATATATCTGTTTTGTTTTTATCCTTTTCTACCCACTACTTCGGTCTTAAAAATTGGACGTATAGATAGCGATTTGTTGAATTTTAGTAATTTCATAACCCCTTCCATTTTTATATCTTTTGGATTGAAATATGTTGAGTGTGTAACTTACAACGAGGTTGTAAAAACTGAATATTATTTTTTTCAAAGTGGATATTCAAAGATACAATTCTATAACTACTACTGAACAGAGATGGTACATATTATGGAAATCAATTCGTTATCTGGATTTGTTTACTTCTTTCAGATTTTTTGTATTACATGGCACAAACATCATAAAAGAAAATTGATTTCAAAATACGTAGAAATAAAACGAGCCTCTTACATCTTAAGTATGTGTAATAGATCCACGGTCCTTTATCGGTATAAAAGCACCAATAAGTAATGCTACCAACCCTTTGAAAGTAAGTACCCCACCCCTCCAATACAACGTCATTAATTCACTTAACATCGTATCTTTAATGGTAGGGTAGATTTCTAAGGGATGAATAGAAATATCTCAAATGAAACGCTCTCAAACTATTCCACGAATATATGGATAATTGGAAATGCGTTTTTGTATTTGGTTGAAGAAACGAAGATCACAAGATTCAGAAAACATCGGATACAATCTTTGGCTTTGTTGTTTGATATTTATAATGATATTAAATTACTCTGTTCGAAACACATAGGTTTATAACCATTATAATTTACAACTACAAATGCTATACTTTTGAGACTTAAAAAAATATTACCGTTATTAAGACACAAATGTTTAAAAAAGATTTTCCTACCAAATAATATTCGACATAGGTAGTTAACTCAATAACGCGTTCTCACAATTTTTCATTTTTATAGTTTTTTGTTAACATATTTTTTTACGGTTGAAATATTTTTTAATGCGTCATATATGTACTTAGTAAATATTATAATTATAATTTGAAAAGTTCTTCAAAATGTTATAATGAATTTTGTAGTTTTTTTATAAATTTTCTTTTTCGTAAATGTTTGATGAAAGATTTTTAGTTTTTCTGTAAAATTGTGAAGTAAGAAATACAAGAACAAGACAAAATTACGTGTCAATTGTGATTTTAATGTCTTTACTGGAAGTGGTTATAGTTAAGTTTTTAAGTTGTGGTTATTTGAGAAACACAGGCTAAGATTCTCAGTTAGCACCCAAAATCCTTTGACTCGGTAGAAGGCTTTTTGTTGGGAAGTCAAAGACACTTAGGGGTAATAAATAGTTCAAGGATGAATTGTTTCCTGATTTCCACTTCAATTGTGAGAAATATTTTACCAATCTCAAATGGCAAACAAATGTAATCTACTTCTTATTTACTGAAGAAAACCAGAGCCACGTTGCCAAACACTTGTATTTCACTATTTGTAGCATTATCAATTCTAATTCTTCGTATACTGTGAACATAAAACAGACAATCGTTGACTCAAATATATTATTAATATTTATGTATGAAACTTTGGTGGAGACTTTTTCTTTTTTGTCTTCTAGACAATTTGAAACATACGTAATGATAATGGATAACTTCAAAACTTTGATAAGGCGAACAAATAGCACAGTATATTTCCACAAGATATACAAATATTTTTAATCATTTCCACGCCCAATACGGACACTTAACGAAGCTTATCTCAACGAAAGTCGTTTTTTCGAGAACTGTTTGTTACTCAGTTGCTCAGCCTCTATTTTTCAAGAGAGTGGGTATAAACAGATAGGTCTAATAAAGCACTAGTGATTAGCTTCTCGATCTCGCTACACAGCCTTTCTAATACTCCATTTATTACATATTAATATTCCACAATTTAATTAAGTGGTCAGACCTGATCCCGCACATCGCGAGCAATTTTAGCTGATGGAACTTAAATTAGATCAGAATTTCAAATAAGAATTGACCGGTAACAAGTGAAAAGAGACATTTATTCGTATTGATGACAACCGGAGCTGGGAAAAATTTATTATTATCGATACAAAGTATATTCGATTCCCGCTTTACATATATATATTTATTGCATATACGAAATTTATAGCTAATAATTTTTAACTGTTGAAACGTCCTCTTAACTTTGGCGTATAAAAATGGCTCGGATTAAAAATCGCACGTTCAGTGGGAAAGTGTTAACCACGGCAGTAATTACCGACGATAAATTTCCCAGCGTCTGCATTCTCGTTTTGCGGAAAATCTCTATACTTTTCATCTTTTCGTGAGTCGCGTTCCAAAGACGAGAGCTATTAGACGCTTGCTATGTGAGATAATGTGCTCTGTAAAAGTTGTGCGGCGGGGGATACAAAGCTGAGTAAATTTACTATAATTTCCTTAAAACCATATACGCTCCCTATTCGGAGCATATGGCCATCACGTGGTTCCTGCAAGCTTCTCTGTCCCGCGCCAGTCTCCTCGTTTCCTCCCAGGTCATCCCAGCATCCCATAGCTCTGCTGAATACATCCTAAGCATACCGAATACATACTATTATAGAGAAGTAAATACTACTTTTAAATAACATCGTATATTTGAAAACCGTTGGAAACTATATTTCAAGAATTTCAAATCTCCTCTTCCTCTTCTTTGTGGGTATAGGTTTCTCTAGGTGTTGGCCATATGCTCTACATCCACTTCATTTCCGCCGAAATAATTCTATGAATAGTACTCGATTGTTGTCCAGGACGCTGAAATTCCACCGCTCGGAAGTAGAGTCAAGCTGGGGGGTGGCTCTCGGGAGGTATCTACAGCAAGTTTTGATTCCCAGCGTTCTGAGATCCCTGAAAATGAACATTGAAATGTTTTCAAAACGCCAAGTGTCAAATCAGAATAATATAATACATGTAAAAAAATAAAATGATATGAATGACAAGTTCAAGTTCAGTGGAAGGAGAATAATTCACATTTTCTAAATCGTCTTTCTGTTTTGCTTCTAACAAATAGCTAAAACTAAAGTTTTTACCATAAAATATTATCCATATTTCATTAAAGGTGATGGAGAAGCTATAAAAACTTATCTCATAACTATCCTAAAAACGTCTCAATTACTCTAACTACGTTTAAAAAGCTGTTATTTCCTATTCGAACTTTATTTTGAATATAACCAATTTATCCAATAATTCTTCTTTCAAACTTATGTCGTATTATAACACATATCTTACATATTTGTTTTATGATCTAATTTTTCTAAGCAACCGTCTTATTTTATGTTCGTTAAGTCATTCATATGTTTTATTTTCAATTTAAAATTTATAACATATTTTTGTATTTTTTGTTGTGAATAATTCAATTTCACTTAGGGAAATTAACTGCTTTTTATTTTGTTGTTTTATTTGTTGAACGTGTCCGTGAAAAGTAATCACTTGTATTGTAGATAAGAAACATTTTTAGTACAATTTTCTCCGCAAATATAGCTGTAAGGTATGGTTTTTATCTTTCGCAAAGACAATGTATCAATATAAATTGGGCAGGTGACATACCACTTTCACTAAACTACTCTAAATGCCGTCAGTTTCGTAGTCCCAAGAGACCCAAAGCCTATTCGTCAAGTAAAACAATTTCATTCCAATATCAACGTCATTTCCTTGTAATTATTCCAGATATATGAATAATCGAATTAGGTATTTCAATTGAGTTTATTACTGTAATCAATTTGAACGGTTGAATTAATTTTGGGCAAAATTTAACGAGTACCCTTGATTGGAGAAAATCATCTCATACATTTGATAAAATCTTAAATTCATGTTTTATGTTACTGAATAATATAATATATAGTATTATTGATGTACTGCCGTGGTTCTGCTTAAGTAAGGTTTATGATTTAAATTTTGTTACCGATTAGATTAAGGACGAGTATAATTTTGCATGTTTCTTCTTTGAAAGTATCCGCTGCCTATTAAGAGAATATGGCCATCATGAGGCGCTTTCATGATTTAATATTATACGTCAATAACTTTGCTTCCTACCATGGAATCCTGTAGTTCCACCGAGTACACCCTATTAACAGTATCCGAAGGCATCCACAGCACATAAAAAGGTGCTGCCTGGTCCGTTCCCTAATTTCAATAATAAAAAATAGTAATTATAATAGGATAAACTATCAAAGTATTTAGTTCTACAAAATTTTATTAGGTAGTTGATAGCTATTTAGGCTTAACACCATCGTTATAACTACACTTAAACTTATTTTAGCTTAGTTATATGTACTGTTTAGAAAAGATAAACAATATTATGGCATCTCACATATTCAAATATCATAATATTTACAGAATATTTTAATAATAGTTTTCTACCAAGTAAATACCAATTCAATCAAGAAATAGTTATTATGGTCTTAAATTTATCATAAATACTTTCCGTTGTAGGTCACATAATTGCTAATTTATAAAAAGTCGATTAGTAACTTTAAGTTATTCATGTGAATTTATCCAAAGAGAAATAACATTCTTTAAAGAAAATTATTAGAAACTACTGGGACGCCCGTCATAGATGACGGTATTGAAATTGAAATACTGAATGTTTGAGCTTCTCGCTCTCCATCTCTGCTGTCGCTCACGACGTAATCGCAAGCGCCGCTGTTCTTTTTACATATGAAAAGTAGCACGCTCTGTCGTGATTAGTCCCGATTAGTTATATTATTATTTTCAAATACCAGATTTATTAAGATAGAGATAATTTTCTTCTGACTAAAACTTTTCTAAAGCTTTTAACATTACGGAAGTGTCGCATACTGCATTTCATTATAATAATAAGCTTGATTTGTATGTCAAATTATTAATTATGTTATCTAACTGACCTAACCCTTTGAGAGAATTTTGCGTCAATACGAAACCCCTTAACTAAACGTTTGCATTTAAATGGCATGTTGGCAAACGGCTAATCAATTTCTAATTATAATACAGTGTCCGTGAAAGTATTCTCGATTAAAATTGTAGATAATAATAAGAATAATAGCTCTCGTTTCAGCAAAGAGGCATATACCCTTCATTCTACATTCGCCGAAGGCTCAATTATGCAAATACTTTCCCGAGTTTGCCATTCTCGCTTCCCAAATGGAGTATTTAAAAAGTTTTCCGCCCACCAGGAGCCGGCGACTTACAAATCTGTTCACATTAACTAACCACTTATTTCATCATATCATATTGTCCACTTTTAGAAAGAATGAACATCAAAGTGACATATTATAATAGTGGAATAAAACCCACTCTACCTTTCATTTTTAATTTAAGAATTAGAATCATTGCTTACCTTAGATATAAATAACCTTGCGATATAGTTAACCTGAAGATGCTTCTTAATGGGGCAAAATGCGTCACGTTAGTGACAGAGCCAGTGGAATAACAAAGTTACCAATTTTAATTTTATATTAAAAATGAATTTCCACAAAGTTACCGCCGAATAAATAGAAAATATGGTAAGTTAAATGTAATGGTAGTTGACCTTTTTTTAATAAAAGTGTCCAAAATGAGAAATGTATACGCGGGATTGCTCTAAATTGTAGAGTTCAGACAAGCGAAACGATTTGTCGGATTGAGGAACTAAGACATCACCATATATGTCATTCGGGTGTCATAGCGGCCATTTAAAAACAACACCTTATGCAGTATGTATTTTATTTTTAATTTCTTAAGAGAATAGTTAAGGATATCAGTTAATGTAAGCATATGCTACTTGATTCAACCAAGAGTCGTCTTAAAGGAAGCTCTGATGAAAGGTTGTCATGAAACCCTCTGATTAGTCATGATCAACTAACTACTGAAAAAAGAGTGGTCAACTACGGAAACTTTCAATTTTTTAGATGGTCAACTTCTAACACAAAAACATGGTTGTTAAAAATTGAACACATTTTTTTTATGACAGACACTTTTCTAATTTTTGTTTTATCATATTAATTAAGACATTTGATCCATTATGAACACACATTCTTTGTCATCAGTCGGTCTAATGCGTTTTGTTGAATTTTTCTCTTAAACGGTCATCTACTGGTACATTTACCTATGGTATATTATATTATTGCTAGTTCTTTACCAGTGTCGTAATTGCAGTTGGCCGTTTTTCCTACCCTGTTAAGTGGTAAAAATTCGATTCCCCGAACTGATTTTTTAACCAATTTGTGGATTTTTCTTCAAATAAATTAATGTTTGTCAGGTTTACATTCTTTTACATCGATCCCATATATGATCCTTACAACTACACGTAAAGGGGGTAATAAGTGAGAAGACCACGGATCGAAGAGAAGCGAGCGGCTGGTTATCCGGAGTCCTGGAAGGGCTGATCTCAGACAAACACCATTTCAAATCCGGTTCAAAACTCATTTATTTTCCATTCAAGATGCAGTGGTTTAACATTACACAAATATATAAATCTTAACACATAAAATTGATTCTACATTTACATATACTTAGCAACTGAATTTACTTTAAGTTATAATACAAATGACACAACGATTTTAAATTAAGTCCAATGCAAATCAAAAAAAAAACAAACAATTCACATCGTCACGTCACCTCCGCCACGAGAGCGCAGCTCGTCCCGCTCGGCAGATCGTAATCGACTGTCTACAAAAATTAAAAAAACTCCCTGCAAAGTTGGAGCTACCCTTTTCCGTAAAAATGGACTCGTCCAGCGGACGTAACCGGGGGCTATTTGAACGCCTGGCAACAAGAAAGAGCCTCTTCTGCGAAATATTGCTGTTGCCGCTGGCTGATTTCAGTTCAGGACACTAATGACACTTATACTTAACAAAAACCAGGGTGTGTCATAAGGTAAGTAGTAGTTCCCTTCTTGTCTCATTATTCCATCAATACCCACATTAAAGAGATATGTTGAGCGAATGAATTACAACGATCTCTGTTGAAATGATGCATTAAGAGTTATGGAGAAAACATGATTAAAAGGAAATCTATTCATTTTACATTTACATAAATTCGTTCTGAAATTTACTAAAAAAATAGATCGAGTGATTAACGCCATTGGCTTTAGTTACGGTACTCACTGGCATGAATCTTAATACGGAAGGCTTCATCAATTGATCTTTCAGTCGATTTATGTTCGATGGCATTGCCGTGTGGTATGTCTATTCCCTCCCACCGATCCGATTCTAAAAAAAAACGTAGTATGAGCAATTAGTTAATAGCTAGTTCTGTCCAAGCCCTTTGCTCTTCGAAAAAGAGAGGTTGAACAACTGAGTAACAAGCAGTTTTGGTAGAAAAACGTATGTTGAGGTACCTCCATCAGGAGCCCATATGCTCCACATTGAGAGTAGATATATTTTTGAGCATTAATAATTGCATTCTTCAAAATTCAACCCTGTATTTTTCTGTAATTTATACCAGCGTTATTCTGTAAAATCAATATTGTACCTTCAAATATCGAATGAATGAATCAACTCGTGAACAATTAAATTGTCATATATCTTGTCGGCGTCCGCGTTGCAGTTGGTAGCGTCGTGGGCTGCGGCTGCGGATGTCTCGGGTTCAATTCCCGGTGCGGACAGTTTTCATAAATTGATAATTCAATCGATTTATGGATTTCTGTTCGTAGTCTGATTGCTTGTGTTGTCTAAAACTCCCTCTTCACCCACCCATCCTATCCTCACGAGCGAGAGCGATTAGCGAACCACTAGTCCAGTCATAGCCGTATTCTTCTATCCCTACTCTCTCCGATAAAGAGAGGTTGAGCAACTGAGTAACAAAAATTTCTCATAGAAAAATTCTGTTAAGATACTTCCATTAGGAGACCATATGCTCCACATTGGGAGCGGGCATGGAATAAAAAATAAAATAAAGATATTTAAAGACAAATTTAGTATTGTTATAGGAAAGTAATTAAAAACATATTATTATTTTAATATGTATAATATCAAAAAATTAATGTCACACTGTAAAAATGCCTTACTATTACAGAAATAAAGAGTTGTTAAATTTGAAAATAACAATCAACTGCTTTCGCATTTTAATTTTTATATCAAATCTATGAACATCAACAATAATATCAAATTAATTATTTTTGACAAAACAAATCCAGATTCTACCGAAGAGAGAGCGATTAGCGAACCACTAGTCCTGTCATAGCCGTATTCTTCTATCCCTACTCTCTCCGATAAAGAGAGGTTGAGCAACTGAGCAACAAAAATTTCTCATAGAAAAATTCTGTTAAGATACTTTCATTAGGAGACCATATGCTACACATTGGGAGCGGACATGGAAAAAAATATATCTTGAGAACGGATAATCGGATTCTGTTAAATGCAAAATATTCTGTAATGGATATTTAATGCATACGCTTGCAGTTATTTTTACAGACAAGATTGCATGATTTCAAAAAAAAAAATCGTTACGGTGATGTTCTTATTTTCATCAAAAAAATTTCTAGCAGCTACTAAAGACACTAATTTTTCAATCAATTATAAATTCGACAATATAACTTGTTGAATATGGTAAGTTTAACAAAGCTTAATGGTGTTCTTAGAATTTTACGGTGGCTCTAAAGTTTTCTAAGCATGTACGTAATTTCCGCAATATCTAGCTATACTAACGCTTTTGTGCAATCCATCAACCTGGGCTGCCTCAGAAGACTACCCGATATATTTACGTATTAAAGTTATATACATACTTGCACAGAATGTAGCAGACAGGCGTAGCGAGAACACTCACTAGATGGATCTAGAAGGATCTAGAAGGAACTGGATATCCTAGTATTAGCGGTGTGATAGCGTAATATATTGAACACATTGCCTATTTTATATACATGCTAACGGTCAAGATAACTTACTCATATTTGTTTGCGTTTTTAAAATCAATTATTGAAGATATTTTAGTAGAAACTAATCGACTCGTGTTGAAATATTTCAAGATCATCCTAAGACAACACTTAACGTCTATTATCAAAACATTGATACACCTGATTAACTTTTTCATGGACTCGTTTTCCTCAGTCCAATTTAATGAAAAATATCTTTCATTTTTATATATTTACTGTAGATTTTTATACATGATTTTTTGCATGTAATGTATTAGAACAGATGTGTCGAACCTGCAGCCTTATAGGGTCTCATGTACGACCTTTTGACTGAAATAAACAAATACGAAAATAAATAAATTTCATTGTTTTCTTTAATCTACAAACTAATTTACATACATTTTTATGTATGTTTCTTAAATGCGGCCTTCCGACAGGAAAAGGTTCGTCGCTCCTGTGTTAGAGCGTAAAAAGAGAATTTATTGTACAAAAACGCTTAGATTACATTACTTGATGCAATTGAATCCATCATTGTTTGTATATTTTCATGTCGAGAACAACTTGGTCTTGGAACGTTACCAATCGACAATGTTATGATTATTTTACTGAGAATAAATAAATATAAATCACGTCGTAATATGCAGAAAAATAAACAAAATATCCATATCAGGATTCAATTCATAGATTATTTGAAAATTTTATTTACGAATTAATGTCGCGAAAGAATTCGAGACATTGAACACATAACCATGCACTACGACGAATGAATGTCAAATTAAAAATGTAAATTGGTTTTGTGTTGATATATAAATCATATACGAAGAGAGATTTTTATAAAAGATAACGTTCGTAGTCTTAGTGTAGAAATCAATAAATTTACGAAAATATAACTTATACAGTAGTAGTAAAACATACTTTTAAGACACGTTTCTTCTAGCTAGTTTTCAAGAAATATCGCATTTTAAGTTTACCATTTTCTGGGTCGCTCACCAAAACTTGCGACTTATAAAAGGGTCCCCAAGTTGCCTACCCGTGCTTAAACTTGTTAGACCATTTCTTACGGGTTTTATTTTTGCCCCGTGAAATTCCCCGTCCGCTGTTTTGAAAAGTTTCTTTGAACAACGGACTCTTGTAATCGATATGTGTAAAACTTGGCGTCTAAAATTCCCTAGAAGCCTCCAAGGCAATACTTAGTTTTCACACTGGCAACCCAATATATATTGCAGACGAGGGTATTTTTTAAATGTTTAATAATATTTTTATGTATTTTTGCTTTATAGTGCCAGCTGTATATATCTGTATTAAACTGTATTAATGTTTCATTAATTTCATTTTTATGAATCCATCTCGCGTTATTTGAATATACCTACGTAATATTTAATGTCCAACCGCTCTATCTAGACTTACACGTCATAGCGCTGCGAACGCCGAGATTATTACGTCAAATGCTTTTTTTCGCTTCGCCTGTGTTGCCAGCGTTCTATCCCAAAAATATTATATTTAAATAATACTTATAGTAATACATTATAAATATACTTTTAAATAAAATATTCCTAAACAATAGTATTTAAAAATTATACTTTAAAAAATGATTCTTTTTCTTAACCATATTCGCTCACTATGTGAAGTATATGGCCACCATTTATTTATTTGCTTGTTGTGGTATGGTGCATTGTCCAACAACTCTGGAGTTACTCGGTAAATTCGTTATCAGCTGCGTCTGCATACATTTCGTAAAATTAACCGCATTCATATCATCAAATCGAAAAGTAAATCAGGGGATGATTTACTTTTCGATTTGAAAATTAGCAAGCCATTTTAAATGAATTTGTTTTCTCCACCAGCATGAACAAAAATAAATCTTTGGCCTATGGAATCAGATGTCATTACGCCTTTGACTTCTCCGTCTTGCCGATATTTTTTCATAACATATGAAGGATGAATGAATGTTTCATCAACATATATAACAGGTCGTTTTTCGTTGTCTCTGTTATTTTTCATTAAGTTAAGGAATCTATTTCGCCATGCTATGATATCATATCATTACATTAAATAAGTCCTTTTTAAGCGTTATTTTTTAAACTCAAAGCCTATCGTATGCAAGACTTTTCTTAAATGCTCTCTCCCCCTTGATAATCTATATCGGTTTTTAAGGTTAGTAAAGTGGTATAGAGTGTACCGGGATTTCTTTCTTCGTCTCGTAAAAAACCCCCACTTTCTGTCGTATGGCACACAGATAAAAATAATCTAATATATTTTTTTCTACCTATTTTTTGTTTTCTTGGGCGAATGAACCTTCCCATCACCAGTATTTATTTCTACACAAATAACGTACGTTAAATGGTGCTTAGTGATACATCTGTAACCAAAAATAAATAAAAACTAAGGACTAATAGAATGTTAAATATTGTTGATCCCCAAATAAGTTTCTTTTAAACTCATTTTCTGTTATTTTTCATAGATAAACACTTTACAACCTTACTTTAAATGCCGCAAGTTCATTTAGTAATAAGGTATTAGCAAGAAAAAGGGCAAGATTCAAAGATTAGTAAAATTATTGGATATTAATAACATAATAAAGAAAATGATTTCGAAAATAATTTACCCAAGGTAATTAACTTAAGAACTACTGATTACATACACTATTTTCCGTTGAATGTCATGCGATAATATTTCCCCTAAAACTGGGGAAATTTTGTAACTCTGGTCACACTGTTAAATTCCTTCGTTTCTTACTTCTCATAGCAAATACTTTATCTCTGGCACTATTGAGTGGAATTAAAAGCTTTCCTTTCTGTTCCTCAACCTCAAAATACTACAATAAATTAGAAATAATGCCTTTCGTCTGCTTCCGTAAAGGTTTAGGCATGTTAATGTAAAAGAAATCGCACCGATAATGAACACGGAATGACTGACAAGGCGCGGGGAATGTAGTAGTGGGGCGAGTAAATGCGAGGAGTGGGCGTTACTTCCAGGAACGACCGTGATGACCTGTATGCCTTGCTATGATGGTGGCACTGTAGTCAAGTGCTTTCTTGATCAACGCTGATCGCGTAAGAAATCGTCAGACCAATAATGGAGACTGTTGCATGACGGAGCTAACGTGTAAGCGGCGCCCAATTGCGTGCGTGTGCCGAATGAAGCGTTTAAATAATAATGATTTGCATTTATTTTCTGTGTAGTGGCACTGCACTTCCTCGAAATTTATATTTTTTGGTGCGTTTGCAAGACAATCAGTTTGAAGATAATACAAAAAAAATGACACGCTGGATTGATTGGAAAATGGTGTACGTCAAGTCAACATTAGAATTAATATAAAAGTAACTTAAAATTGAATAAAATTTTTTCCATATTGGTCGCATGTCTCTTTTTTCTATTATAATTTGATTGCAATAATCTTGGTACATTGAAATGATAACTAATATTATGAAAATTCGTAGTCTCATGGAAGATATGAAATATAATATTCCGACAGATCGACGAAAATGCGTTGCCCACCTAACCTTCACTAGTTATTCAATAAAACATATTTTTATTTAATTATTTTTTAAATAGCTGTTAAAATCTTTCGAATTAAAACACACCCTGAAGTAAATTTGTGTTTTTATTCATTATATTTTCATACTATTTGTGTGTATGCTATTTTTACCTTTCGTTCACTTTTTGTGCACAAGAAATAATGATACCTACATACTTAAATATGTCGATACGTTAACACGCTTTACCGCTTAACATGTTGCTTTTATAAAAAAAAGTGTTGTCACAAAATTCCTTTCTCAAAAAATGTCGAAAATTTTCGAAGCATGACAATGTTTACCGGCACAAAGGTTGTTTTCATTATTTAGTCTGCTCTTCGTGTTTATTTTTTCCCCGTACAAACGTTTCTAAATTGATATTTTGCAGTTAGTATGCAACCAGCGTACTTTTACCCTCAGAAATGAATTGATTCGCAATTTTTATCCCATGTGAAAAAAAAAACATTTCGAATACATCCAGGGCTACAATTTCTATAGAAATACAGTCGTTCTATAGAAAACGTCGAAATCATTTTGAATGATTTGTTAGTCATTTTCTATTGGCATTTACTATTTGTATGGTTTTTTTATTTTAATTTGTGGTGCAATTACTCGACATAAAAAATTTTAATCAACCCTAATCAGCATATTTTTCAATATATTTTAATAACAACATCCCTATTCATATTAAATATTTTTATATCAACGAAAGCAAAATTTTCTACTGAAAATATATGATGCTCAGAAGTAGACGTAATTCTTCCAATTCAATTTCAATTCTAATGTACCTTTGGACTGTCTCATATTTTTTTCCCATGTCCGCTCCCAATGTGGAGCATATGCTCTCCTAATGGAGGTATTTTAACAGAATTTTTCTACGAGAGAACTGCTTGTTACTCAGTTGCTCAACCTCTCTTTTTTCGAAGAGAGTAGGGATAGAAAGATAAGGCTATGACAGGACTAATGGTTAGCTAATCGCTCTCGCTACGGCTCGTGAGGATGGGATGGGTGGGAGAGAGGACTCAGACTACGAACAGAAATTCATAAATCGACTGTAAAATCAATCTATGAAAACCGTCCGCACCGGGAATTGAGCCCGGGACATCCGTAACCGTAGCCAGCGACGTTAAAAACTGCGCCTCGGACGCTGACATATTTCATAGTACACATATATTATGATCTACCTTAGCACTTTCCTAATAAATATTCTCTTAGATTTGGAAACAACAAAAAAAGAAACCTCATATACTGGCTGTAAACGCTCATTTAACAAGTGTGAGCTAATTCGTAATGAATTATGATTATAAAATGAAATTATCTAAAAAGCCTTTAATGACGTGATGTGCTTATTTTAATTTTATATGTCATCAAAAACCTACGAAGATATTCTTTACATATTGAAGTGATCATAAAAACATGCTACTAAATATAGATAATACAAACGTTTTATATAATATATTTTATTCGTAAAAAGCTTAGGCTTTTTTCATTGCTAAATGATTAAATGCCCAATCATATGACAGGATTATAATAACAAAACTTTCCTAGCTTTCCTAACTAGCAACAATAGGAAGGAATATCCAAAGGTGCTTAAGGGCTTTTAATGCATGATCCCACCAACTAATTTTAAATTCATATCTTAGATTTGTATTTCTATACCTAACCTTGTATTTAGATTTTAAATAAAATTTTTGCTAATGGAGCTAATTGTTAATTGACGTGGAGCATATGGTCTCCTAATGGAAGTATCTCAACATAATGTTTCTATGAGAATTGTTTGTTACTTAGTTTCTCAACCTCTTTTTATCGAAGATAATAGGGATAGGACAGAACTAGTGGTTAGTTAATCGCTCTCGCTACGCCCCGTGAGGATCGGATGGGTGGGTGTGGAGGGAGTTCTTAGAAATCACAAACATGCATGACTACGATCATAAATTCATAAATCGATTGAATTATCAATTTATGAAAACTATCCGCACCGGGAATTGAACATGAGACATCCGTAGCCGTAGCCCACGACGCTACCAACTGCGCCAAGGACGCAGACGATGTATTTATACCCTGCAATTTTTCGTAATACTATATTATTTTTACTGGCTATAAACAAATATGCATATTTTATATTAATAGTGCCACGTTTGTATTATCCTTTAAATAATGTATTCTCGGAAGTGGAGATAGATTGTAAAAAAGAGTATACATCTAACCTCTAATGAATAGCAATTCTTGCTATATGTAAATTAAAAATATTAATATTAAGTGTGCAAAATGATATTAATATTAATGATGAAAGAAAGCTTTTTAAGGGCGAATGAAGTTGACCTTGATGAGATTTTTGGACTAAAAAAAGTCTCTACCCTCTGGGGGTAGTCTATAAATTATACAAGGGCATCTATTCCCTTTGGATATCTTATTTGCATATTGCTCCACCCACCTTACTTGTATGTGTTTTAATAAAACTAGATAAACCTTTTCTCTTATTTTGTGATATCTGTTAGTGAATATATCGAATTTTATAACGAAAATTGCTATTAGATTTATCTACAATTAGCTTGTTAGCTAGAATTGTATAGTTCATTAATTGACAAATAGTCATCTTACTTAATTGACAAAATATTCAGTCGACTCATTGAATCTCAGCCATTTTATAATATTACCTCGGTTCATCCAAGCAACCTCTTTGTTGATTTTAATTGAATGAAATAATAATTTTAATTATTGATATATAAATACAAGAAATGTCCTATCAAAAGTATTCGCTGTGAGTGAATCGATATTTAATACATGCGCATCAAAGGAATACAATAATTTTTTTCACTATCAATCAATTTTATTTTTCAATATAAGCGTTTTTAAATTAAAATTGAGTTTCAGTGTATTGTTGTGTAATGCTAGTTTATGGTGTATAACACAAAACACAGTTTTTTAGACTTTTACTAGAATAGGACCAATGCAATAAATTTAATATTATTTCTGTAAAAATGCTGATAGGATTTTGTTCTGATTGATTGCGTTGTGAAGAAGTTGAATGAATAGTTTCTTTAAATATAACGCTATTATATACGATTTTAGCCCTAATTAGATCCTTTAAAGGGTAAATATAGAGAGTGATTTCAAGTCTTTTATAATCTCATACTTAAAGTTTGGATTATTGAATTTGGATTATTGAGATTTTGTACACTTCCATGTATTTTGTCACTAACGACCCGGGTTTCGCCTTTCGGCATCTTCAGGCATTCGAGCACACGAATGGACTCGAACTGACAGTAAACAGTGTCTAACGTTTATATAGAAGATACAAATACGACAAATATTATTTACGAGGTAAAATATTATACGTCTGGGAGCCACACTGATACCTGAGTTAACATTTCGAGAATCGCCTTAATCATTATTTTGTAAACACCATATTAACAGAGTGGCAAATTGCCGCTTTTCAACTTTTTTTAGAAATACCAGTGATTTTACAATTATAATAGTATTGTGGGTTAAGAATTGTCTGTTATAATGCGCTATTGGGAGTCTATCTATAATCCACATGACTTTAATCTACGGTGCGCAAACTGGTGCACAGGCTTTTTATCGACTCTTATTCGAATAAGCTGTAAAAACAAATTTCAATAATTACTCATTTCATTTTAAAGACCAAGAATTAGCTACTGTACACAGGAAACAAAATAGTTTATTTAACTATTGTATTGCTCATTCATCGTTTGAATAAGATATAATTATAACTTTAAGAGTGTTTCTATTTTATAATTTGATGACAAAGTATGTGTTTTCTTCAGAATATAGTAAAAAATATGTATAACAAGTAATAAAAACGTCATTGCTCACAATCCAATCACAATAAATGATTATTTTAATGGACTTCCCAATGAAACACTTCATATAGTGTTTCTTAATCAAGTAGGTACATTAAAATAAGTATATATTGATAACGATATTTTACCAATACGATGTTTTTCAATAACTGATCGTTGGCAACCCTGCAAAAAACGGAAACAATGTAGAAACGTATGAAAGCAATGATATAGAATATGCGGACGTGATTTGGATCACTCACAGGAAAAAGGCTGTAAGAGCAGCCGGTTTTACTGAACAAAGCGAGAAATGAATACTATTGCCACATACACAAAGGCACTAAGCTTTAATCCCGACAATGTTGCATTTTTAATGGCATAATTTAAACGCATTATTATACTGCACTTAAAAATTACCATACTCTAATTGAAACGTCTAATAGACCACCATTTGTGAATGACTCATTTGAAATGATTTATTGAAAATAATCTAAAACAATAATTGTGCGCGAGCATTTTTATGAATAACTTTTTTTATTTTATTTGTTTTATTATGACTCTAAATGACACAAAGTTTTGTCAACATCAAACCGGTGGGAGTACGAATTGCAGTTAAAATCATTCATCTGTCGATGTAAAAGAATCATAAAAAATATTTTGGTTAGATAATTCAACAAACAAACCTGTACAAAAAATCCGAAACAATTTTGGGCTACCAATTGAGTTTTTTTGATTTGACATAGTAAATTTAACATGTTTAAATGTAAAATTTGATATAACGCCTAATGCGTTTTTATTACCCAGAATAAATTAATAAAACATATTTATAGAAATTTTATAAGTTAATCCGATGATTCAATTATGTATACAGATTACGCTGAAAGATCGTTTACAAAATCCTGAACGCCAAGTTATTTGCATTCATAAGTAGATAAATTATTAAATCAATGGTCGCATTTCCTTAATCCTGGTATGGTTTAGTGAATTTAAAATGAGATCCCGTAGCGGCATCAAATGGTATAATTTATCAAAGCAAACACCAAATCTTTGCATAATAAGACGACACAACAAGCTAGTACTCGTTGGCAGGCTACAAAATAATAAATCTTATGAAATATTTCTCACAAGTGTAGTGATACGGGCGTTCGTATGCGACTGAGGGTGCAAACGTGCGTATGAGGGGTTATTAAATTATGTTCCAGTCTTGTTTTACCCTTCTGGGCAGCGGCGTGCGTAATGCTCAGACTCGGCGATGATAACAAGCAACTGTGAAATATTCGAAAACTTTTCTGTTTTACAGCCTGACTCGAATAGACTATAAGTGGAGTCGAAGTTTCATACTAACTTTTATGATATATGAAAAAATGGAGCATTGTTTATCATCTCGTATACGGGGAATGTATTTCAGCTAGATATTAAATTTGTTTAGTTTGTTCTTCGTTCGATTGCGAAATTAAAATTGATTTTTTTTCCATGTCCGCTCCCAATGTAGAGCATATGGTCTCCTAATGGAGGTATCTTAACAGAATGTTTCTACGAGAACTGCTTGTTACACAGTTGCTCAACCTCTCTTTTGTTTTCGAAGAGAGTAGGGATAGAAGGATGGGGCTATGACAGGACTAGTGGTTAGCTAATCGCTCTCGCTACGCCCCGTGAGGATGGGATGGGTGGGAGGGAGGACTCAGACTACGAACAGAAATATATATATATATATATGTCTCGGGTTCAATTCCCGGTGCGGACGGTTTTCATAGATTGATCTTTCAATGTTCGTAGTCTGTGTCTTCCCTCCCACCCATTCCATCCTTACGGGGCGTAGCGAGAGCGATTAGCCAACCACTAGTCCTGTCATAGCTCTATCCTTCTATTCCAACTCTCTACCTCCATTAGGAGACCATATGCTCCACACTGGGAGCGGGCATGGAATAAAAAATAAAATAAAGATATTTAAAGACAAATTTAGTATTGTTATAGGAAAGTAATTAAAAACATATTATTATTTTAATATGTATAATATCAAAAAATTAATGGCACACTGTAAAAATGCCTTACTATTACAGAAATAAAGAGTTGTTAAATTTGAAAATAACAATCAACTGCTTTCGCTATTTTAATTTTTATATCAAATCTATGAACATCAACAATAATATCAAATTAATTATTTTTGACAAAACAAATCTAGATTCTACTGAAGTTACAAAGATTATTTTTGTCATATAATTCTTTTTTCCTTAACTGAGCGCAATCAAATAACACCATTAAAACAATAATTTAAAATAAGCCGTGTAGCTAAGCCCTGTGTATATCATAGTTTCATGTGGTTAGTGAATTTTCAGAGAAATCACGATTCTGTCAGTGCCCAAACATCCACCTCCAGCATATGT
Source organism: Himalopsyche phryganea (assembly GCA_022494535.1). Classification (NCBI taxonomy): domain Eukaryota; kingdom Metazoa; phylum Arthropoda; class Insecta; order Trichoptera; family Rhyacophilidae; genus Himalopsyche; species Himalopsyche phryganea. The sequence goes on from JAGVSL010000024.1 coordinate 2,801,610, forward strand.
ATTAAAATTCCGTTATATTTTATATGATACCCTTGAGAGTAAAAAGGGTACGCCAATTCTACGAATATCCCTTTGACAATAATGCGAACGAAGTCCTTGCAAGGTTTTGTACACAAGTCGGCATGACTAAATATTTGTCAGCAATGCTTTAGGAAATCCTAAAAAGAAATTGACAGCTTAAATTTGTACACGGAAAATATTTAAATTGTCTTATCATAAATTTATCTTAGATAAATTTTAGATAAGATATTTAAAAGCTTCAACGTTAGATATGAAAAACAATTGATCTCCTATGTTAAAAAATTTAATTTTTCCATAGATTCATTTAAATGAATTTGTTCATACATAAAATTATATTATCAATAAAGGTATGCATGTCACTTTTCACACATGTTTTTGGTAATCTATATTGACATAAAAAATCATTTAAATCGATCAACAATAGAACTTTTGTCGATCTTTTTGGAATTTTAAAGATGGCTGTTTTACTCTGTGAGTTTACCAATTAAATAAAAATAATGATCAGTATTTTTCTTCTATGGTAACTATGTTTGTCTGTAAAAAACTTAAAAACCGTTTGGCGTCTTAAAGACCTATTTTTTAAAATTTAATTCAATTATTAATCTTTCTACACTCATTTAACAAAACACAAAAGAGCTTTTTCTTTGAAAAAATATGTTGGCGTTTATATTTTGTTTTAGGTATATTAATATAATTATTTATAAACATTTAAAAACAACTGACAAGTAATTGAAAAAAGGCTTATTCAATAATTTTCCTGCAAATATTTCTTCAAAAAAATGGGAGAGCGTAAATGCACCTGAAAAGGAATCGCAAATGAATTTTATAAAACAGAAAAAAATGCCATTCGCTATTTTAAAAAGCTCTAAGGATACCCATTTTTTTTTCTCTAGGGGTAAATATTCTCCCCTATCTCATTCATCATACTGTGAGTACATCAGAAATGGCGTTGCGCTTTCTAGACCACTTTAAACTAGGTAAAAAAATGTATCAATTTATCAGAACACAGGTACAATTGCAGAATCGAAATTGTAAAATTTTGGTTTCTTGTATGATTTTTGTGTTTTATAGTTTTATTTAAATTCAGCGGTTTAAATTTGATTTAAATTTCATAGTTTTATTTACCATTTTATTATTGTTAGACTTAATTTTACTAATGGTATTGTAGTCAGTTGACACTTAATAACTTCTATGAAGTGTTCCATTAGGATTATAAATACTGTACATAGGAAATGGAGAAGATGAAGAGGCACAAATATGTATCATTGTGCGTATAGACGTTTTTGATTGATTGTGCGTATATTTCGGTAAAGCTGTTAATATTTTATTTGTTTTAAAAAAAGATACTCTAAGTATTTGTTGACCAGATTTTTTAATATACACCCAAAGGTAAATAAATTCCTTTATTTATAAAATTAAATATAATCACATGAGATTTCATGTTCCACCTTTAAGCCCCAATTAAAATCGTGTCAATATCTCGAAAGGTTTTTTTTCAAAAATAACCAAACGTAAAATTTTCCCACTAAGCTAAAGGATTTTCTAAAACGCGGAACAAAGAAATATTTATAAAAATTTAACAAGGACGCAGGTGTCAACCTGGTTTTACAAATTGGAGGTTGCTAATTTTTGCTTGCACTCAAAAATTTTCCAAACATAAAAGTCGAGTAACATGGTTGGCCCTTGTTAGCAACGTACATTTTTAATTTTAAAATGTGTCATCATTTATACTGTGAACATAGGTGTAACCACCCCTTTGAAAGGATCAAGTGTCATGGGGGAGTAACTGCACAAGTTTATATATGATGTTTTGTTTGTAAAACATAAATGTCTTTCAAATATTAATAATAATTAAGAAGCAAGAGAATCCACTTTACGTAAAAAAAAGAAAAGCGTAATCTTAATATAATTAGTTGTTAAGATACTAAGTTCAAAAAAACGAAATCGAACTAAGTGTGTATAAATGTTTTATTTGCTTAAAATTTCAAATATGCCTGATTTTTTATGTGGAACAATTCAAATAAAACTAAATGAGATTTAAGACCAATTTGAGTTTTCTTATGAAAGCCACTTTCCTAAACTCCATAAATTCTACAACACGTTTATTGTCAAAATAATCGAAGGTGACGTGATTTGGACATCCAATCCTAACCCGTTTTTATGATTCTGGGATTTCGGGGATCAGAAAATCGTTTACAAATAATGTGATAACTATACAAATATATCTATTGCATAATATTAAGAGTTTTATTTTATATATTGCAGTTATCTCGTCGTTTACATACGTGCTTTTTGGTGTACTGTACGTAAAACATAATTTGAAATTTAATTCCCTCTGATATGTAAAGTGAGATAATATTTACATATAAAATACTTGCAATTGATTTTTTTTATAAAATATTACAAACAAACAATAAAACTGTTCTCAAAACCTTCTGTTCCTGTGTACGACTCTTACGAAATACGATAAGGAAGGCTCTAGAATAAATATTATATTAATTATGTAGCTATTTTAAAATAATAAGTTACACGCTGTAGTTAATCAGGAAGTATTTAATTTGAAATATGATTATAAATATATTTACAGTAAATCCCAAACTCCCAGCATCTATATTAAGATAATCTCGGAATCGTAAAGTCTAGATGTGATTTGCCTCAAGATTGTTTTTTATTTTATAAATGTAAATTTTAATTAAATTAATTAATGCGTTTGTTTTTAAATCGTTTAAAGTATTTATTCATTTACATCCTTAAATATTAACTTTATTTCATGTAATTTAAGACATTGACTGAGGGTGCTTGATGGAACTTCAATATCAAACTCGGATTATTGAGATTTTGTACACTTCCATGTATTTTGTCATTAACGACCCGGGTTTCGCCTTTCGGCATCTTCAGGCATTCGAGCACACGAATGAACTCGAACTGACAGTTCGTGACAAAATACATGGAAGTGTACAAAATCTCAATAATCCGAGTTTATTTCATGTATTTATAGATATGATTATTACGATCAATCCTTAGTGAAAAAGTATTATAAGAAACATTTTAACGTGTTAACTGTCAAATCTTCGTGGAAAGGCATTATATTAAAAAAAATCACAGTTTGTTTGTACTACTTCCACATGTTTATAATTATCAGGTGTTGATCATTATAAACATATGGAGAAAGTACAAAAAAATTTTATTTTATTTTTAAAAAATGTATAATAAAGAATGAAAGCAAAGTTTTTATGGTATTCGTCTTTCAGTTTATGTAAGTTGAAACAAAACCTACTGTTTATCTATTGAATTGACATTTATTTGGCATAGCTCCATTATATTAATATGCACAGCAATTTATGTAGTTCCAATAGCATTATGTAACATACTTCATAACTATTAAGGCATCAAGATATCGTCAAAAATACTTTCAATAATCTACAGCTCTTTTCATTTGAATTTTTCGCATGTCGAAACAATAATTTAACACCTGTTTTTAAAAACTTCTAATCTTTAAACTTTTATTCGTCCTCAACAATATATTTATAAATAGCTATAACTACTATAATCAAGCTTTTCAGCATATAAGAATAGTTATACCAACAGTACTTTTCATTTTATTTGTACAGTAATACATTATCCTAATAGTGATATTGAAAGTTTAAATTAAGAACGCATTCGCGTCTGCACGGCCATAAGTCGGAAGACGTTTCTTTTTTAAGTGCTACGCTTCTACGCCTCTACGCCTCTACGCCTGCTTGTTTGTTCAAAATCTGTCCGGAAAGCCTTTAAAGTGCCAACTTCTAGGCTTATAAGTACTTGTGCAGGTACAAAATTTGGGAAAAGGGTTTTGTTTTTGGCTTACGGTGTTTCTGAAAATGGGAAAATATTAAAATCTAAATATTTATTACATGATGTTCAGTTGTATCAATTCATTCTTAGTAGAAACGTCGTAATTTTTTTTCTATGATTATAAACAAACCATATTTGACAAAGAAAAGAATTTTTCGTGTATCGATTTAAATCTGTTTTAAGCTTATCAAATACTGTATTTTTCGGCTTATCGCCATGACTAAATGGGAATAATCTTACGTCCTGTACAAGAATACAAATATGCATTTATAAATATTGTACAAATTGATAGATTCAAAACTTGATCCGGGGCTGAGCTAACGATTAAATGCCAGAAGCACAAACCATTAACAGTTATCCATGGTGACAGGAAGAATATTTAATTAATATATTTAAAAACTATTAAGGATATTAATTCGAGAATGTTCAAGTATTATAATACATATTAGATTCTTAAGGGAAATTTTGCGGTGTTGTGATATAAAATGTAACATATCAACAAGTCACGAATTATTTTTTTGTAGGTGTGCACTTTCCCCATTTTTAAAAATCTTGATTGATATTTTTCAAGCCATTGTTTCGTCTATCTTTATATGCACTGACTTTTGTAAAAAAAAATGAATTTGGATAGTAATACATATTATGGAAAGAGAGAGGTTTTTCTCTTCCAGAAAACTCACTCAAAGAATGGGGACATATGGCAAACGGCTAACAAAGTCAGTCAAGGCGTTTCTTTCAACTATCCTTCTTCATTTGGGTCTCTTGCAAGGGGGCATTTTTTTAAAAAGGGTTGATTTTTATTGTTTTTTCTATACATAGATCAGTATAGTTGTGAGAAAAATAGTTTAAATATTTTTAGATGAAAAAAAGTTGAAGACTTTTGGTGAACACACAATTGAAAAAATATACTGTGCGTAGTTCTTATTTCACATATTATGGTTACATTGAATAAGAACACTGGTATAAATTATTATCTATCTGATTTGAACAAAGTGATAAACCTTAAATTGCATTTAATTGAATATTACACAGTACAATGTTGAGTTGATTTAGTACTTGAGCAGTTATCGTAAAACATTCAATAAATATCTAAAAAATATATTTGTGTTATATAGACTGGTTTAATAAATGCTTGATTGTCCTTGCCTATTTAAAAGCAGTGTCTTCTTAGCAAAAAAAAATACGTAAATGTCTCTATTCGACCATAAATCTAGAATAACTGAGATTATGACTTACGACTATGTTGACAACCAGTGTTACCCAAACTTGAGAGTGCACTTTAAATTTATGGTCAAACTTCTAGACTCGACCCTCGTTTTCTTTTCTCCGTCATAATCCATTCATTCTTATACCGTTACCTTCGCGTAAATCACACATTTTACGAGCTACACTTAAAAGGACAAGGTGAAAACACTGGTTTTGTCACTGTTAGTGGACTGTATATTTTGAAATATGGTGCATTTTATTTAACTTCCAACGTATATTACTTTTGTGTAAGGATATAACTGCTATTTACTTGGTTTCGTATTTTCAAAACACAGAAATACTATTTATTGAAGTTAATTTCAAAGCAATTTATCTCTACAAAAGCCATGTGTTTCAAAATATAAAATAATTTATTTTAAATGGAATTGTTAATGATCAATTACTAACATGCAGGATATGAGAAAAATTATGAACTTACGTTTTAAAATAAGCTTTAGATTGGCAACGTGATTAAAAAAACTGCGTATTATTAACTCAAAATTAGCACCGTTGGAGATATTAATGGTTTATGTCGAATCTTTTTGTATGAAAATTTAACCAAAATCGCAAAATTCGATGAATGGGTGGGATACGAATTAATATAATTGAATAATTTAAAAACTGTACGATAATTTCAAGTTATTTTAATTAAATTACTATTATTATTTCAATAAAGTTATTTGCAATATCTTAACTATAATAATTTCTTAGATATAATTTTTAGTTTCATTGAAAAATGCAGCTAAGAATCATACATTCAACACGAACTTGTGAAATCTACCCAAAAATTTTAAATATGTAATAACCTATGTGGAGATAGTTACGTGTGATTGATTTTTTTAAAATATGATTCTTAACTTATATGAGTTTTACACACGTTGGTGAACATTTTTAAAGCTGGTAGCCGGTAGATCACACTCTGCTAGACAAATCTGATTTAAAATGTAAACTTTTAATTTAAGACATCGACTGAGGGTGCTTGATGGAATTTCAATATCAAATTTGGATTATTGAGATTTTGTACACTTCCATGTATTTTGTCACTAACGACCCGGGTTTCGCCTTTCGGCATCTTCAGGCATTCGAGCACACGAATGGACTCGAACTCAGTTCGAGTGCTCGAATGCCTGAAGATGCCGAAAGGCGAAACCCGGGTCGTTAGTGACAAAATACATGGAAGTGTACAAAATCTCAATAATCCAAATTTAAAATGTAAACGTTTATTGAAAATAGCTTTACAAATAAAAAATTATGGCTGTGTTGTGCATTTTACTCCATTAAACAAAGAAAACATATTTGAAAAATAAAACAAATCGTTTTTTTTTAAATATAATGCGTTTCCACCAAGAATTGACAGTTAACACCTTAGAAGTCTTTAAAATAAGCTGCTGACAAACTTTGATATTACACAGTAGACACCCAGAACAATTATTTGATTCCGCATATAAAACCTCTCTTCTTTCTCGCTTCGTCCAATTCTTTATTACTTTTTCCTAAGTAAGGCAGCAACGTGTTAGCTCAACGAAAATAATCAAATATTCTTTTTCGCTGCTTAGGCATCATCGATCATCAGAAATATACTTTAGCGATGTTTTTTACACTTATGTATATTATGTATATCTAACTTAGAGAGGACATAGACAATTTTGCAGTTTACTTTATTATACATATTTGGTTTGAATCAAATTTCATAATTAAGTATAAGTTGTTCTAAGAATAATAAAATATTTTGAAGTGATCGTACGTGCCGATTAATTAGTAAAGTACACGTTAGTGCGATTATTAATGTGGTTTATGGAAAGGAAATTTTTTGATATTGGTTTGATATTCCTGTGTAAGGCGTAACCGGAATAAATAAAAAATAATTGAATATAAAAGATTATATCAATAAAGATAAATGTATTTCATTTTGCAATGTTCAAATAAAAATTTAATTTTGAAGATGTTAACTGTTAATCATTGGTAGAAAAAGACTAGGTGTATTTTTGAAATAGTGTTCTATTTTTGTATTCATTGATGTATAATATGATACTTTTTTAAACCGTATACTCATACTTTAAGCCTAAAAGTTTCAGATAGTAAGTTTATCAATTTTTAAAAATTATTTTAAATCAACTTTTAGTCAAAATGATCACGGTTGATCAGGAATGAATTTTAAAAAATCACTTTCAAGCAAATATGCTCATTTCAAAGGTTTAAAGATGTTTACTGTTTCCATGCTTTATTTAATATTGTGTACATTTATAAAAAAAAAATCCCTTATACAATATATACCTACAAAGCAGGTGCTAAGCCATTTGCGAAAGATACTATCTAAACTTTCTAAGCTAATTACTTTTATGCGCTTATTCAGTGTCAAAATGTATTTCACTTACATAAATGGATAATAATAAATTAATTCGCTTCTGAAATGATAGCGACGTTTTGCTAAGCTTAATATATTATTAGATGACATTGAATTATTTTCAAAAACAATTTATTATCTTTTAAATTGATGATTTTATCTGACAGTAATGATAATCAATCTAAGACTGCTTTTTACAAATAAGTTAATATTTTCGCATCATACATCATGCTTAATGCATGTTGAATGAATGATCTGAATTCCAACCATTTTTTTTTTAATTAGTGCTTTAATGGAACATGATGTATATTGCGAAATAATGTCAATAAAAAAAGATTTTACATGTGTGACAAAAAATAATTGATTGAAATATTATCTCTCAGACTCTCTTTCGAAGCGTATTGAGCGAGTGCTGAACGTCAAAATTTTTTTTGATTTAGCTTCTTTAGGCATTCAGTATTTCAGTTTAAATACCGTCATCTATGACGGGCCTTCCACTAGTTATTAATTAGTCGTTAAAGTAAATGCATTTAAATTTTATTGAATATGCGTAATTACGTGAGCGTCTTATAATGGTTTAAGTAAGGTTGATGAATTAATGTTTGTTTGGTCATTAAGAAGATTATTGCTTTGATTGTATCTAGTAACTTTCAATATTAATAATTTATTGCTAGTAAAAATTCCTTATTGAAAGGCAGTGAGAGAAAAATGATCCCTTAATACTTTAATAGGTGTAGAGAGTTTTCATTATACGGCAATAATTTTGAATGTGCTAAGTAGAGCGAACTACAATAGTATTACCGCCACAATGCCTCACTATCTGGGAATGGCAGAATTGCAAAGGACGGATAAAACAGAGATTATCTTAAGCGATGTCCGTCCATTAGCTTATGCTTATAGCTGCTCCTGTTCGTAGCGGCGTATCCGTGTAGCGATTTTGATGCTATCTCAACGATTTTGTCAAATATATCACTGTACGAAAGTCCTGCTGGATATTAGATTTGTCAAAATTATTTCATTTTCAACCATATCTGCGCACAATTTTGAATATTCCTCAAGATTGACTCGAGAACGATCATCCTGTTTGAACAAAAGTTATAAAAAAACGGGAAAATTTCCAAGCTAAAATATTTTTAAAGTATTATTGATGCTATATTAACAGTATAATATATTTTTTTTCACTATGTCAGCCTCCAATGTGGACCATATAGACTTCTCATGGACCTTATCTAAATATAAGTTTTTCTGCGAGAACTGATTGAACAGAAACCCATAGACAGATTGAAAGATCAACTTAAGATGCTGTCCGTACTAGGATTCGAACCCGTGAGCAATATAGTCGAAATCAAACGACGTTTATCATTGCACCATGAACCCAGACTATCAAATTTTATCTAACATATACATGTATTATCATAGTGTATGTTTTTTATTTCGTTAGATACCTATGCATCGTATTCCATTTTTACTGATTTTTTTCTCTATATTTAGATAACTTACATGAAATGTTTATTTCAATAAGAATTCGATTAATTTACTTGTCAAGTTCCATATCGTAGATCAAGGAGACCTTTTTATTTACTGAAATTATGCTTACAAAATTTATAACAATACTTTATTAGACCTCATTTCTTGATCTAAACAATTGATACATGTAATTGAAATATGTATGTGAATAAAATAATATGTAATTATATTTTTGGTATCTAAGTAAGAATTCACTGCTTGTTTACTTCATTCAAACAACCATAAGAATGGAAATAGAACGTTGTTATTACTAATCTTATTAAGTGTTTACCTTCTCTTAATTATTAAATATGTAAACACTGAAAAATATTTCGCTTTATCTGAATGCTATTTAATATTATAAGATAAACTTGAATATATTTTAATTGTTTTGCATAATATGAAACATGTTTCACACCAAACGTTGAGAGTTCCAGAAACGTCTCGTGAGTCAAAGACTACCGACTGTTAATTTTCCAGGCAAAATAGGAAGTGTGTATCGTGCACCAATAAAATCAAATTGTTACAATTTATTTATTTTCCATTTGTAATTCAACGAAATCATACGTAAAACACTATTATATTAATTAAAAATTGTATTTGATACGTAAATGACGTGTAAGCCGTGTAGTCAAAAGAATAAATCCGTTAACCAAATTACTATCTAGATTCGTTTTAAAATTTCTTAAATCGATTTGAAAATCTATAATCATTTGAAATATGTCAGAAATCTTCAATGACTCAGGTCACTACAATATTAAGAGTTTATAAGTGATTCAGGAAAATCTCTGAGAGGAAGTAAACAATAATTAGCAGGCTTTATATACTGACGATTACACGCGCGATCGGGCGCTTTGTGTGCTTTAAACCAAGAAAGAGTTTGTGTAACGCTCTGATTTTAATACGAGTTCTAGTTTGAAAGCACACATACCACCCGATCGCATGCGGAAGCTCCTGTGAATAAACCCGGTTAGTAGATTATGCACGGATTCTTATGGCAGAAGGTCTGCGCTCTTGCTTTCAAGTCAGTTATGAAATGACAAGCAAAAAATTTAGCCTTTTAAATTTACAATCACATTTCAAACTATTCCTAATAATAACGTTCTGTTAACTGGACATACACCGTAAGTATTAATAAAAAGTGATTTTAAATTATTTTTTCATTTAAAGCCTTTAACTGAGATAGTTTTTAGGAGGTACAGTATAGTAACAATATAAATATAGTAAACTCATTTATCTCCGCGTAAATATGTTTATTTCTTATTAAACAAACTGTCAAACTTTTCAGCTTGAAATTTTTCATCATATTGTGATTAACTGGCCGGTTAATATTTTCTATAAATTCGGAGGTAACTTTGTGAAAGTTCATTTTTAATATAAAGTTAAAATTGATAACTTAGTTATTCAAATTAGTTTATCACTAACGTGACGTGTTTCGCCTCTTTAAAAAGCATCTTCAGACTAATCGTATGGCAAAGTAAACAATTAATAGAACAGGCGGCTCACCATTATTAAATTTGTTTCCCTTGAATTTTTCACTTACAAAAACTAGTAATTGATTAATAATTAATAGTGTTACGGTATTTAGTTTTATTTCAGTGTTTACGTCTCACCCCCTCCCCACGTCCTGTAGAATGGAATAAAACCCACCGTACCTTCTATTTTTAATGTATGAATCAGAATTATTGTTTACCTTAGAAATAAATAACCTTGCAGTATGGTTAGTCTGAAGATACTTCTTAAAGAGGCGTAACGCGTCACGTTAGTGATAAACCAAATTGAATAACTAAGACATCAATTTTAATATTATATTAAAAGTGGACGATTAATATATACAACAAGTTTAGTTTGTATAAAGATATATTTGTATTCAAACGTTATTATTAGTATTAACATAAAGGGACTATACTCAAACTTTTGTTACAGCTTTACAATAGCAAAATGGTGAATATCTTGCAACAATCAGATAATCGAAGATATTCTAAACGTAGATATAAATTTAGCTCAGCCTCAATGCTCACTTAAACAATCCTATGTGCTGACACAATGCTATCAAACGGTTCTATTTGTGATGTATTTTATAGAATAGAAAAACATATTTAGTAGTACAAAAAAAAACATCGTATGTAATGAAAATATTTACATTTAACCGAATTGCAATACTGCACGAATATATCGACACCGGTATTTCGGCATTTCATACTGAATACTTCTGACGGAATGTACTGTTTGTTACAATAAATTACAATGTTTTAAGCGAAAATGGCTGTTTTTGTAAATACCTCAAAATCATTGTATCTTTGAATAAAAACATGACATTAAAAAAGCTGTCAATATTGACGCGAATCTTTTCAGATTTAAAATATGTTAATTCATCGCGAACAATTTTCTAAAATTTATGATGTCGACTGAGGGTGCTTCATGGAATTTCAATATCATGATGGGTTTCACCTTTCAAGGTTTGAGTTCATTCGTGTACTATAATTCCCTAAGTGCCGAAAGGCGAAACGTAGTTCGTTCTTGACAAAATACACGGAAATGTGGAACATTTGAGAAATTCAAATTTTATGAAAATTTTGGATGAATTCATTTCAATTACTAGTTTCAATAAATTTGGTATTGCAATACTTATAAGAAAATATATTATATCATGCTAGAAGCAGTAACGAGTACACACAAAGACTCCTAGCATTTTCTTTGTCAAAACTGTACATAGTGAATGAGATAGTTCTCGAAGTGGGGTTTTGTAAGCAGAACTCTAAAAACCTAGACATTGAATTTAGGTTGATAAATGATGTACTTGGTGACGGGTAGAAATATCATCAGTACAGACTGAGAGATAAAGGATTTTGGCTGTGCTTTATACTTATTAACTATTAGTATTTTTTACCCGGCTTTGCCCAAGATGGTGAACGCATATATTGGGTTATTAAATTTAGACGTTGGCTAACTAATATATTTTTATTCTGCATTGAAACGTCAAAAATATAGCGTTTTCAGTTTAAGGTTAAAAGTTAAGTGTTGAATGTTGAAAATAAGCACAGTTGAACCAAAAATGGTAACTAGAATGAAATGTGAAAATTTCACGTCACTACTGTACACCGTTACATAAATACAAACAAACATACAGATTTCTACATGTATTTTGTGCGATATAGTAGAGATAATTAAAATGTATTGTGATTCAATTTGATAGTGCTACTTCTAATTATTATGAAAATGATGTATTTTCAAATTAGTCAGATGCAATACGCGACTTTATAATACATTCGAAAATAGTGAATTATTGAATAAATATTTATGGGCTTATGTTTAATGAAAGATTAGAATTTTCACTGATGACCAAACAACATTTTGACCATTTAGTTGCGGTCTACAATTTGTAATTAAGTTAAATATAAAAGTATAAATGTCAAAAAATTTAGATACCGTGTTAAAAAGTAGTTATTATTGACTCGTGTTTCGTTTTGTTACAGACAAAAGACTGTCGATAAAAATTTGTTTTAATTCAAATAAACAATTTTATTTTGATAAATGCAAACATATTATGAAAGGGTGTTTTTGAAATAAATTCATTTCAATATTAAAAAACTTTTGGTCGTTCATGGTAATAAAATTTTTAAAACATATCAGTTTTTAATGCAGAATATATGGACTGCTAAGAAAGTATCTAAACAGATATTGCAACTGTTATTTAGATTCTCTTTTTTTCGAAGAGAGTAAGGTGGAAGTCAAGGGCTAAGATAGGACTATAAGTAAGCTAATCAATTTTGTTGTGCTACTTTTTTAAGTATTGGATGGGTGGCAGGGAATGTATTCATAACTAAGATCCATCACTTTGATTTTTCAATTGATAAAAGAATTTTTGTTCAAGTAGGAAAGTGCCCATTCTGTAATAATCTGTCAAATACCGAAGCAACCGAAGAGTACGACGCTGACTACTAGACTACAGTTACAAGATAGTAACTACAGATCCCAATCCCGGGATCCGGGCCAATTATTCAATTCCGAAATCCCGGGATTGTTTAAACATCTTTCCTGGGATTTCGAGATTCACTGTAATGCTAAAAAATAGTTTATTCAAATTAAATACTTCCTGATTAACAACAACGTGTATCTCGTTTTGCACATGTACATTCATGTAGTTTTTATAATACCTATATATCAGGCGCGTGCGGTGGCTTTATCTCTTTCTCGCTCAATCACATGAAAGGTGAAAGTGCAAACGAGATACAAAGGCATGCGGCGCATGCTCTTTTATCCTTCTTGCTCATACCCAAATTAGATTATGCGATGGAGATAGTGATAAGTCCACCGCACGCCGATGCTATATGTGTATATTATGTATTGTGGTCTCCCTACCTCCCTCCCATATTTTGTGACAACCGTTTTTATCAAATTTGAAACGGAGGACAAAATAGCACAGTTTCATGAATGGATGGAAGAAAATGTTTCAATCTCGTACTGACATGTCGCTTTCTTAGATTCCATCCTGTAAAACCTGCCTTAATAATGAAATAAATAAAATAAATTACGAAACTATTTTGTACATTATATCTGTTCCCCTCTTTTTTATAAATGACTCTCTGATAAATAAAAAAACCATGCCAATGTCCAAAAAAAATATTAGATCATATATAGTTCATTCCAATTGAAGTAGTAATGAACACATATTAAATTTTAAATATGCAATTTATAACATGCAATTACACTCAATGACTAATCTCGGCATTGAGAAAATCTGAATCTCAAAATCCCGGGATTTATGATCCCGGTCCGTGATTGGATGCCCTAATAGTGACAATACCTCTATTTTGTCGTAGTATCATTGTATTGAATTATCTGTCAATATCGATTTACTAACACAAACATCATGGAAAGAAAATTATTACCTTGTTTAAAATTGTACGTCAAAAATATTGAATGTATAAATATAAAACAGTTTCATTTGAGAGATACGCTTCTTTAATTGATTTATCATTATAATCTGAGTGTTTTATTATGTTTTCCTTCTCGAAAACAAGGAAAAATACCATTAAAAGACATTACTTGTTAAGTGACCCGAACCACGAAGGGAGATGCGAAAAGAAAATTGAAGAAGATAAAAAATGCTCCAAGGGCGATACTAATGACTCCAGCCTCTTGTAGCAGTGATATTTTACTTTTGCAAAACGGAAATTTACAAAAAAAGAATGTTTTGTTTTGTGATTCATTTAATATTCATAATACTTGTAAATTCAATTTTCGTTTCTTAAATATCAGCGAGAAAGTGTATTGTAATTTAAACAATTTATTGTAATGATCGCTCGTTTATTATATTAAGTAAAAAAGAGATATTTTTATTACCACATTATTAATGTTATGCGTTTAAAAAAACGGTTTTTATATAATCCTTCATTATTTATAGTTTTATCTTAGATTGTTCTATTTATTTAGTAAAAAAGAGATATTAATGTTGCACGTTTCTTAGAAAGCAGTTATTTTATGTGATTCCTAATATTATTACACAACTGTACCGCAGTCGTTAAAAAATACGAAAAAACAACCAAAGATATATTTACAAAATATATTAACACCGTAACACGATCATGACTGTCAGTTCTTGGTGGCTTATATTTATAAAACTAAAACATATTTTCTTGTACTAATAATTCCGCATGTTTTCAAATGACCAAGATCGATTTCATTCATCCTAAGCAATTTTATCTGAAGTGAAACAAGTCCCGATCATTATAATAAAATTGTGTAATTAGTACAAAAATGGGGGTTTTTATGTATATTGAAAAGTATATTTACAACTTTTAGGATATTAATTGTCTATTCCTGATGAAAAGACATGATATTAAATTGTTATTTGTACTACTTCCACATTTTTTATGTAGATCAGAACCGGTTTTACTCATCGCAAACATTACCAATTGATCAACTGATACCATCAGAAGGGAAATGGAAGTAGTACAGAACAAATTGTGTGTGTGTGTTTTAATATGTAAATTGATGATAATATGTCTAGGTGTATTTTAAAACCAGTAACACAATTCAAATAATAAATAATATCATGCATTTTTTTAAAAATTTACATATAGATGTCATGTCTTCGTCGTTCTTCAAAAGCAACTATATGTTTCACAACGAGTTTTAAGAAAAACAATGATTAATACATTATGTATGTTCTTATACAGTTCATAAATTGGTAAAGAAATAATAACTGTCATTACGAATGACTAAATACGAATCTGTTATTTGTAAGATTTTAATTTTAAATATATTTTCATTTCAATAAAATGCATTGGAACATTGGAATATCTGCATATTTTAAAGTAATCAAACATTTTCCATGAATTTGAGTTTTTTAATAACACGAAAAAGGGAAATAGTTTATGTGGATAGGAATGATATTTATATCATGACAAAGCGTATAATTTCAATAGTGAAACCAGCGTAAAAATAATGAGATATAATATATCCCGGTATAAATATCATTTAAAACAATCCATTTATTGGTACATGTTATGTTTTAAATCAAGCAAATGAATTATATGTTTCGTCTTGTTTTCTAAATCAGATTGTTTTTGCTGCGTTTTTTATTTTCAATATGATAGTGCAAGTAAAGGAACCTTTTCATTGTGAAACCCAATCAATAATTATCTGATCCTAAGAAATTATCTAAATCATGTTACAGTTTAATCAATACTGTTGATTAATGTTCAATAGATACTTTAGTCTAAGTGCACGCATGAAAAGCAGTTAGATAATTAAATAATTGGACATTATTCTTTCCATATTTATTCCAATTTTCCAACAAGCTCTTAGACTGTTAATTATAGTCGAACTTATTTCACATTTAAAACAAATTTAAAACCTTAAATAAACAGACACGAAGCGTTTCTTCCGTTAAATTATATAGTTAAGGTTTTATAAGAAACACAAAAAACAGTAATATACACGAATACAATGTCTAATAACGATTAAACATGACTTAAATTTTGCTATTGTCTGGCATCTCATTGAAATTTTCATTGCGCGAGAGACCCGTGTTATCTAAATCCCTTTATTTTTGGGAAAAGATAAAGTGTATAGATATTTCCCAATCCATCGGCGGATAGAAATCGTGACATAAAAATTGAACGTCTGCGCATTCTGTGGCCAACAAGCCGGCAGACATACAATATTGAAATTCAGTATTTTGTCGTTGCTCCTAGCAAGGGTGGCCATTTTATTCAGATTAAAAGCTTTACAAAAAACAGTTAATTTTTTCTTCACAAAACATCTTGCTGCTGAAATCAAAATAACTGCATAAGTAATTACAGTACATTTTTAATAAATGGTTTTAATTTTTTTAAAAGGAAAATTCACTAAATGTCGTTAACTAAAATAGCTGAGGAATTATAATGTTTTTATAAAATGTTTTTTCATACTTAAATCAGTGGCATGTGGATTAATCAATTTTAATTACATAAATATGTATTGGTAATGAAATCTTAAACAGTTTCGTTACGTCGGCTTTTTACCTCTAATCAATAGACAGTATAAGACCGAAAAAATATTTTGGAATTGTTATTTTTGCGTTATGAATCTTTGAAATGCACCCCTGTAAATTCTCATGTTTGCAGATACGGGATTATACGTAGGGAGTGTCGATATAATAGTGGCTTACATCAAGTGGCCAGGTCAGAATTTTAATATGATGTTACCCTTCCAAAAAGTAGTCAATTTATTTTTTTATCATTTCGCCGTGACCTGCTCTGTCGTCTTTGAAATGAGATCCAATCATTAACTCATTTTCGTATTTTTGAGGGTTACATCAATTGACCAAAACACCGTCGATATTATGTTTCTTATATGTTGTTCGTTACATAACTTTATTATTACACTTCTACAACTTTCTGTTATATGTGGTTGGCCATATTGAAAATCTTCAAAGTAGTAAAGTCTTAGAAGAGAATTTCGTTACGTTTTAATGCCTTTACCGAATGTTATCAGCTATTATTATGAAGACTTTCCTTGCCATTATTGATATCAATCACTCAATCCCTTTTTAAGGTGTTAACTGTCAATTCTTGTTGGAAAGACATTATATTTTAAAAATAAAACACAATTCGTTTTTACTACTTCCACATGTTTATAATGATCAGGACCGGATTCGCTCATCATTATAAACATGTAGAAGTGATACAAACGGATTGTGTTTTATTATTCAATCACTTAATGTTTCAAAGATATTAAAAGAACAAAAACTTGAAATCCATTTTAGTTTAGTAACTATTTACTGTAAAAACATGAATAGTGTAATTGAAACCCCTATTACTTTGTAGCCCTTCACAGTCACAGACGGATAACTGTGACGGGTGGACCGGCAATCCTTACAGAGATCGGTCAGATGCGGAGAATTTTGGTGTTTTTTTTCCTTTTAGGATTATTCAGTTTTATGGCTGGCGCTGCCTAGATATCGAACTCGAGGGAATACCTAAAATGGGGTTTGGGGTGCAATACAAAATTCAAAAAAGTGTTTCTAATGTTTGTTTTTCAGCAAACTCAATGTCTTAATAACAATAATTTAATTAATTTATTTTTTAATTAATAAGGTTTTTTATTTTATTTTTATCGTGATTGTTACCGAAACTGAATAATTATTTTCGAATATTTATTCATTACGCAATCTATAACAAATACTAACAAAAAATAACGTCAAATTAAAAATGAAGGAAGTGTTTTACAACATCATTAAGATACATAACCAATTCTTATAATTGTCTTCTAGACACGTGATCAAAATGCTTCCCACTTATATTTACATTAGAAATTGGCATTGTTCTACTCCGTTAAAATATATATTGTTTACTTAGACTTGATAATAGTTTGATTTTATAAATATACGTCAATATTGTTTAATGAATTGATTAGAATTGGCTTTTACTTGGTAGAATTCCATTATAATAAGGCACAGATAACAAAGTAAATATCGGTGTCCTTGGCACAGTTGGTAGCATCGTCTCGGGTTCAATTCCTGGTGCGGACAGTTTCATAAATTGATCTTTCAATCGATTGATGGATTTCTGTTCGTAGTCTGAGAGTCTTTGATATCTAAAACTACCTCCCACCCACCCATCCAATTCTCACAAGGGAGTAGCGAGGGCGATAAGCTAGTCACTAGTCCTGTCCTAGCCCTATCCTTCTATCACTACTCTTTTCGAAAAAAGAAGAGAGGTAGAGCAACTCAGTAACAAGCAGCTATCATAGAAAAATTATATTAAAATACCTCCACGTGGAGACCACATGCTCCACTTTGGGAGTGGACATGGGAAAAAAAGACTTGATAATACTTTGATTTTCTAAAAACCGTAAACATTGTTTAATAAATTGGCTTTTAATTGGTGGAATTTCTTTATTTTAAGGTATTTATAACAAATTAAACAACGTTCTGACGATGACGTGAAGCCGAAATAGCTATCTTTAAATTGATAAAATTCTTTTGGAACTAAATACTTTGACATTTT
Source organism: Himalopsyche phryganea (assembly GCA_022494535.1). Classification (NCBI taxonomy): domain Eukaryota; kingdom Metazoa; phylum Arthropoda; class Insecta; order Trichoptera; family Rhyacophilidae; genus Himalopsyche; species Himalopsyche phryganea. Next base: position 2,820,057 of record JAGVSL010000024.1, read on the forward strand.
ACCTTATTATGGTTCAATGACTTGTTGTAAGACTAATACATGAATGAGTAACTGTTTGATATAATTTCCGAAAATATTAATTTTGTAAATAGACAATTTAAGAATATCAATGGGTTCTTTCAATTTTTAATTGTGTGCGTAAAAATTTATTTTATACAAAGCTGCTTTGAAAAACGGGACATACTGGATAAAAATAATGAGGGATTAATAAGGCTTTGCCGAAAAATTGTAAGGCAAATACTTTTTTCCAAACCTTTATAATCCTCTATTCAAAGTCGACCACCATTTTGGTGATGTTCGTTTTGATGACTGCTTCCTGGATCAATAATTATGGGGCTTTAATCTCACAAAATCCCACAAAGTATTAAGTAAGTACATTTTTTTTACAATCTTCTGTACCAACAAAAGTATGAAACGATAACTATTTTATAATAACAGTTTCTTTCTGATTAGTTTGTTGAACACATTAAATCTTAATTTTACGGAGGAATTGTTGATTACACAATAAATTACACACATTATGTCTTTGAATGTCCGTAATGCTGCACCAAAATCTCAAATTATACAAATAGTATTCAAGGAAAGAATCATAAGTCTTGATGATGCTTATCCAATTTTCAGACATAAAAACTATCGGCAATAGTTTGCTTTTGTTTTGTAACAAATTTATTGGATAGCACAAAAAAAATATAACAATACATAAACAATGGATTCTATGAATTGTATAATTTTTGAATCATACTTTCAAAGAGTTTATCTGTTTTTTTCAGACATAAGTGCCTGAAAAGAAAGTGCATATAAGAACAGATAATACCGGTAAAGACCACTTCTTCTTTTCGGATTAATTTCTCATGATGTGGAGTATACAGTCATACCGAGGCGACTCCAAGAGTCTCTGTCACCTAAAAATAACTTTGCTTTGTTCTTCGTCCCATGACTTGCTAATATCCTACAGTTTCACCGAATTTATCCTTGGGTGGTCTTTCAGGATGCCGTAATTACATCGATCGGGATAAGATGCAGCCAAGATTGAGGCTCTTCGAAGGCATTCGCAGAACGTAACTCAGCCAATTTCAACAGACCGTTGGTAAAACTGGGCGCCGCCTGGTCCAATTACATTGATTCATAACAGATAACAGTTTAAAATGCATGCTTCAAATTGTATACAAAGAACTTGTATCAACATAGACAGTTAACAATTTAATGACGTCAGTGAATTTATAATAATTAATGGAAAGACTATCTGGACATACTTCTTTTGTGGACTCACAAATTATCTCCTGAAATATTTATTTACTCATGGAACAGAATCAATACAAAGCAAATACTTACAAATCAATGTATATTCGGTAAACACACGGTTGGGAGTAATTCAATATTTAGTAGAGTGATTCAATTATTTAATTAGAGCTGTGACAATATTGGATCACAAGTTAATCAGTTTAATGTTAAAATCCCTAGAGGTCAATTCAAACACAAAAAAAATCTGCTATATTTAATAAATTACATATCTAGTTTGAATCAAAAATTTAGAACTCTCACTAAATCATTCAAGATTTGCACATATACATGAGAGATGTGATCTTGAAACAATTCGACATCATTTTGAGAAAGTAAAATCTATATTTTCTAGGCTAGGACAGGTCTAGTGGTAACTCTCGCTATACACTTTGTTCACAAACATATAAAACGATTGTTATACCGATTTCTGAAACTGTGACCATCTATCTACCCGAGTAGCACAGCATGTTAGCAGCACACAAATTTGTTTTATGTCTGAAAGTTGTTAGCAAAAAATAAGATCAAGAAGAATTCAAGAACGATTAAAAGAAACCACTCAATTGATTGTATTATATATGAGGCGTTTAAAAGCAAAAACCGATATGTTTACTTTGTAATATTATTAGTAAACGATTTTTTTAAGTTTCACGCATTTTTTTTTAGTTTTATTGATTATCGATAAAACTATATAAAAAAATATCCACTGAAATGATCGATCGTCCCCAAAAAAATAGGCGACTATTTTCCAATGTTTAAAAAGTGAATACCCCGTCACTTTGATTTCGGCACATGAAAACAAGCGATGTCCGCATTTTTCAAAATGAAATAACGCACTTTCGATGTACCGAATACCCAGCCCACGAGTCGAATTAAAACAAGGTTTAAACAATTCTGCAACGTTGAAAAACGAATACCCCGGAACTCGAAAAACTGTTATAAATATAAGCTAAATAAAATTGAACCTGTCGGGGTTTGATTTTAACTATTATTAACTATTAAACTTATCGGAGTATGTATCTCATTAAAAGGTTATCATTTTTTCCTTAAGTGTTTTTAAGTTTTGCAAGTTATTTGTCATTCCATATTGCTTAAAATGATTTGTAGTACATGTGCGTAATTTGACCATATGTGAACTTATCAGTTTTTGCTTTGCATCGCTTTACATATCGATTTTTTAACGCACACTTTGACAAAAAGTATGTGGAATTGTTGGGCAGATAAATAATTAACAATTATTATATAAATACAGTTATAAAATAAAAACCTAATAAATAAATAAGCCCATCATCACTTTTGAGTACGACAATGGTAACGTATTTACGGCAAAGTGATATCAACTAAATTTGATTAAGATAACACTGGTAACAGAACAAAACAAACAATTTACATCAATATCACCGTAAAAAATCTTGGTTTTTTTACAGCATCTTTTATAGCAGGCAACATGTGTTTTATTCAATTTTTACTGCGCCTAATATTTTTCTGTGGAGTTTAATATGATTATATAACGTCGAAGCGGATGTGGAGAGGCGGGTTGTATGTTTGCAAGGTCTCACGAAAATGTCCGATGACATATACACTGTGCGAGCATGGTAGACCCTCTTCTATCATGCGTCACTTTCATCGTCGTCTTCAGTTACATTTTGCCGTCCAATTAAGTTGGATAAAAGAGTGAGTTTAGGAGACAATCCAAAATATGTATCCGGTCTAAGATTGGCCCACTACATGAAAAAAGATGATTTTATAATACCATAATAATACTAATCCCATATAAATATGTTTTAACTAAGCAAAGATGTTGAGTAGCCCCTGGTCGTAAAAATATGAATTAATGTGCTTCATTATTTGTTTTATTGTTGAATGTGTAAGCCCTAAGCTTGGAATGATAAAACACAATTTAAAAACTTTTCTTAAAATAAATTTAATGAGCCATATTTTCAATTTGTATAACTAATCTGTAAACCAAATGCTGTATATTTTTTCCCATCTCAATTATGTACAGAACATATTATGAGAACATAAAGAAAAGATGCCAAATCTTTAAAATCACTGAATTTATAGTAATTACAGTGATTATTTGTATCGTGGGTCAAAACTACCCGATTTGGATGAATATTTGGCCCATCTTGTTTTATCTATATGTTTATATAATTTATAACATTAAATCTATTTACGCTTATTAAATTTCATCTTAAGACATTAGTTCATTTTTATGTAGAACAATACCTCACATAAATGCAATGGCGTCCCATACAAATAAAAAAACCTTCAGAACTGCGTCAAAGTTACCCAGATTGACCGTAATATAAGCCATAATACCGTCTCCATACTGGAAGAAGTTGGTTGTGAGCAAATTGATAGTTTTAAGTTAACAGAAATAACAATTTGAGTTGCTAGAATAAAGCTTCCAGCCGTCACCATACATAACATATTTTCTCCTTATATGAATCACAATACCTTCACCATATTGACAGAAGTTGGTAGATAAAAAATTGATATTTCAGTAAACATCAAATGAAAATTTGACCTGTTAGAATAAAGCCTCTAGTCCTGAAATTATTTGTAGCACAGAATTGTTATTTCAAAATATAGATGCATTTATGCCGATCTGACACAAATAAAGCAAGGGATTAACGGAGAGAGAAAAAATTCTACCTATAAATCTTCACCTACTGAGTTAGTTTTGATAAAAAAATTAAGAGTATTGTTGTGCGCTTATCATATTTTTTTCAATTATGTGATTTCCAAACTTCTGTCAGCATGGTGACGATATGTCCTGAATTTTTCGCAACTAAACAAAAAATTAATGTCTCCCAATCTCACTATTCGGAAGAAAACCAATTTTTTAAGGATTTGATAGGAAGATTATGGGAAAGAAAATATATATCGTAGACTTCCTTGAGTTACACAGATCCATAAATCGCTTGGAGCATCTATGTATGAAAGTGTTCGTTCAGGGATTCCAAACTGTGACCTCGCAGTCAAATAAGACGAACACACAAGAGCGTTGACCTCTCGTCTACACGTCTCGTTAGTATATTGATGTAAAAATTTTCCGAATAATTCCGGTATCGTAATTAATTGAGCTGTCCCCGCTTTTGGGCTTTTGTTCCATTTAATTGTTTTTGTAATTTTATTATGATTTAGCATTGTACTAAATATAAAAATACGTCATGAAGTCAGACTCCCCAAATATCCAACAAAGGCACTCAATCTCAATTTTTGACAATTCTCTAATCAAAATTTGATTGGGAAAAAACGGATATTGGATATTTAACGACGACAAGTGTCACATCATAGACATCTCGCCTTAACAAATACGTACAGTTATAATTGAAAAATCGAAATATATGCAAATACTTGGCTGGAAATTTAATATGCAGACCAAATCCATGAAACAAATAATTTTCATATTTAGTAAAATAATATTATTTAAAACTGAAAGATTTTTTAAGCTATGTCCGCTTTCGCTTTTAAAATCAGTCACTCAACCAACTATTAGACTTCAAAAAGGTTAAGAATGGAGTTAAGAAAAGTTTAATAGTTTGATAATTGTACTCGCTATAACTGCACCATTCATACAATTCTCCAACGACTTTGAAAGTAACTAAACTTGTACTAGGATATTTGAGATTTGAGCTCTTGACCGTTTAATGCAGCACAAATTAAGTCTACAAAAGCTCTTTGACGATGGGCTTTAGTCTAAATCGTTTTTGTATCAGCAGAGTTACGGAAAAATCATACAAATCAAGTGTTGGTAGCATACTTTTTAATAAGAAGATACAATGCTTAATAATATGGCTTTAAAATACCAAAATAAGATTAAGACGACTATATTAATATTTTATATTCTTCTACTGAAAATTACAGGTTTTTGACTGCAGCAATTACTATAAACATTAAAAAGATTACCACCCTGCTACGCAAAGAATTAAATCTGTTAAAATTTGAAAACAACAAAAAAATTTACCTTCACCTCGAGCCATATTTTCTGTTGTAGACTATACGAACCTTCAACCCTTATCAGACTTTAATTTAAATTTATAAAGTGAAGCTAAATTCATAGAAATAAATGCTTAGGCAGAGGCACATTTTTTTGACAGATTTTGAAAAATGTGCGCGCATGTGGTATTTGCACTTGACGTTGCGTGAACAAACACATAGAACCGTAACTTAAAAATTCAAATGAAACGTGAACCCAAAAAGAAAGATACCTGACACGTGAATAATTTAGCCACTCCCCATGTCAGTAAGCACTGCCCACCTCAACTCTTTTATTCTAAATTAGATTTCAGACCAGGATACTTGCTATATGACTGTACGAGTTTATTCCGGGCTGAAGTGCTTGGGCTTGCATATCACACCGAAAATATCAAAGATCGACCTCGATGAATAATCTTTCTAAATACGTGAAAATAAAATGAATAAATGTTTAATATAAAATTAAAATTAAAAACCTGCTTATTTTACTGGTTGTGTAACTATTTAGCATCTCCAAAATGACAATTTCGTAAGATTTTTTACTATGCCGTGGATATAATATATGTTCTAATTCTTAGTGTCGTAATATAAAAATAAGCATGTAGTCAATATTACAAATCAAAAGTATGATTATTTCTTTCACATAACCAGTAAGGACACTAATTAAAATAATAATAATCAATCATTTATCCCGGCGGTAATAAATTTAATAGTACGGAGACGTCCATTTTATTTGAAATGTTATTTACTAATTAATAACTTATGTGCAAGCTTTTCTTCAATTAAATTTATTAATTGTATTATAGGATTTCTACATCATTAATTTTATTAAATTCGTTATTTTTGCGATAAAGTGATTTGCATTTTGTGAAAAATGATTCCCTTTTCTAAATCTTATGTTCGCTGTTACATAACAAGCCTGACAGTTTTTTCAAGAGCGTTTATTAATATCACTTTTACTTAACATCGCTAATTGATAAAATTTTGAGTGTGTGTTAGCCAAACGGATGATTTTCAATTCATATAATCGTGTTTATAAAGTATGCACCAAAATCGGTTTTCTATTGAGGTAAAAAAAGCAAATGTTACACTTCACATTTATTATATGATACAGTTAATAATTATTACAGCGTCACGCGGTCATCTGGACTAATAATGTATTGAAATTATACTAAGTTAATCCCAAAGCAAGCAATTAACTGTGACCATTTCGACTAATTGTATTTATTGCAATACCGCAAATACATGACATTACTACTGACACCAATACCCTATGCATTTGACAATCACAATATATTATTGTACACTATTTATATTTAAAAAAAAAATGAAATTATATAATTATAGATCATGATTTTGAAATTATACTCTAAATGTGTTACATGCTCACCAAAGTTTTCACACAGAAAATTCTAGAAATGAAAAAAATGGGATTTAAATTTTTTATCATATTGAACCAAATGCTTTAATAAGCAATGAATTTAAGGGTAGTAGGTATGCAGAAAGCATATGCGAGGGCTATTACTAAATACTGTGACCAAATCTGTTCTGCATCTCTGTACATCGGGATTAGAAATTAATTGTTGAATACAATATTATACTATGTATTATATTATTAGCTTAGTCGTTTAAAACTTCACTTACCATGGTCTATGTGTGTGAATAAAGATAGTGAAGTAATAAAATTATTAAGAAATGAGTTTTGTAGAAAATGCTGAAAAAATAATTCGCTCCGAGTCTGGTTAAAAAACATAAATGAAAAGGTCAAGTTATAGAATATACACATAAAATATTCCTTTTTCAATTTTCTATCGACAAGAGAATTTATAATAATTCATGTAATATAAAATAATTTTTCATGTTCGAATCTAATATATAGATCTAAATACATTCCTTGTTCAACAGATTAAATGTTTTAAATATTAAACTGTATAATATAATATAAAAATGCGATTTACGCATAAATATTCAAAATCGATTAAGTTATAATAATCATTTGCAAATTTAGATTTATGCGAGAATGACAATGAAATTTTCCTTGGAATTTTGTTTTTTTTTGTTTGTCAAAAAATGTTTGTTGAATTATCTTTTTAACTTAATATTTACTCGAATTAAAACAATTAAAATACACAATTTTACATTTTACGTTTTTAAAGATATTAGTGGGCCCATATTAAGTTTAGTGTAATTAACATTACAAAACATTACAATTTCGGTCCTGCAGTAGATTGTTCTCTGCCATTCATCCTAATCGGATGTAGTACCTACGGGTTTGAATCTTCGAGTGGACAATTTTATAACTCGATTTATGTTAAAATCGTAGCGTAGTAAGACATTTAGGTAACTAATAGTTCTTTGCTAGATCCACACATCATTACGAAGTTCAGCGACCAGTTATTGTAAAAAAAAATCTGTTCTGTCGGGATGCTGCATGAGAAATTTATATGCTCTACATTACTAGCGGACATAGAAATATTCTTCATTTTTGTATTTCGTATAATTTTTCGTAAAAGCGTATAATTTTTTTTAGAAATATATCAAAGCACAACTTTTTCAACATGTTTTTTTAGCCGAAGCTGGGACAGTAATAATAATATAAAACTGAAATATTATATTCTACAACACTGACCACATTTTTTCTCTCAGACCAACCATTTGCCAAGTACCTATTTACTTTAGGAATTTTACAAAATTCATTGACCAAGCTAATAAAAAAACTACATAACTTAAGAATGAAAAACAGGATGCGATTCTCGGTAAGAAATCGTAACAGAATGATTGTTCACTTGAATTATTTGGAAGTGATCCAAACCGATATTGAGAGCGTAAAATAATTCTTTCGGAAAGACGAATCCACTGGAATGGCTATGTTCTTAGTACTAAGATGTTATTTGCCAAGGGAATCATAATTATTATTTTGTTGTTGTTGGTTAAACAATTTACGTTTTTTGAGTATTTACTCTCTGGTCTGATAGTCCTACGCATTTTTGTAGCTATCCATTATTTAAATAAATAAAATATAATTCACAGGAGAGTAATTCTTCTTATTTGAGAAAAATAATAACGTCGAACAAATATTAAACCAGCATAATATTTACTTTAAAATTAATCAGGATTTTATTATAAAGTTCTTTGTTATGTCTCACCTGTAGTCAAGCAAGCACTCAAGGTATTTGTATTTTAGTCATACTGCGGCCATGAGATCGAATCGTTGAATGATAACGTTCATAATTATTTATTTTGATACTTGATCGATTTACGGACCATCAACCATTTTTTAATCGCTTAGCTCAATTGCATTTTTATCGGGTGAACACGGGATATAATATGCACTATATAAATTGTTTCATTTTATAAATATAATTCTTTCAATAAAAAATATACGATTTTTACTTGAATCTCAACGTTCGTTGTTGATTTTGCTTATTAAAGAAATTTACCGGTTCTATATCCGATTGGTTAATACTCCAAGGTATTCGACATACTTAAAACCCACTAGAAATACAAATACCGTCCGAGTAAGAGGCTGGCGGGATTGAGGATTTCGCATCACGTGTCCTGGCAAGGAACATTGTCGCTGCTTAATTATCGTTGACAATACAGGGAGTGGCTGGCCCATTGTCTCACTGTGAAATTCCTCGCGTAGTGAAACCGCCGAAAATAAATTGAACGCGTTTTGAATTGTTTTGATTCGTAAACGAGCCAGGAAGAGATGCATTCCATTGCCGCTAAATATTCATTGATTTTATTTGGAATCCAATTAAAAACTAAATAATTTGAACTTTTTGCTCTTTAGGTGGGTGTGCCTCGTGTGTGCCTTGTGTTTAAGCTGTAAATTCTTGGTAAACAAATAAAACGAAATGTTTAATAAGTGCGTATACTTAATCTACATAATAAATGTTATGATTTTAGGTTTCTCTCCTTTAAGTCAAGTTTTTGCCAACCATATCAGCTCCCAATGAACTTTTCGAAAAGTTTTTCGACTGAAACTGTTTTTTATTCACTCAATTTTTATTTTCGCATGGGGGTTAAAGGAAAGAAAGGACTTGTTGTAGCTGAGCACTCTCGCTACACCCTGGCTTAGAATATTATGGGTGGAAAGAAATGTCAAGATCATAGACATCTTTAATCATTAAAAAAATGTCCGCAAGAGAACTCAAACTTGTGCAAACCATAACCTAATAACAACATAGTACCAAGAGCGTTGATCACTCGGCTTCAGGATCGGTATTGATAATTATTACAAAATTAAAGTTTTAATTAATTTCAATTACCTTGATTGTTTTTTATTATTACTAAATGTTTAATAGACTAATAATAAAGTGGGATAAAATAGAAATATTACTTCCTAATATAACGTTCTTACTGGAATTTAAAGAAATCCATTGAATAATTCAGTCGTTTACTCATCTCCCGATAACGACCTAATCGGGGTGGGTGCGGCGTTTTAAACTGAAATGCAAAACCGCTAAAGACATGACGCTCAAACTTCCAGTCCCTACGCATTAACTACGGACATTGCAAAAGCATGCTACGCATTTCAGTTTTAAGCGCCGCGCCCGCTCCACCATCGTGCTTTGACACTGGCCGAGAACTTATTATTATCACATATCACATGTAGGTATGAAATTTTTTTTATGATCTAAGCGTCGCGGTTCGCGGTGAATTAATAAAATAAAATGTTATGCGATGGACACATAACTTCGACGTACTTAGCTACTTTAGACATTTAGTATATCAATTTCAGCGTCATCTATTACGGGTACGGTTATACTAGTGTAATATATTATGCATTGGAACAATGATAGCAATATTTTCAGAACTTTTTCCATCAAACCTCTAACAGCTTCGACGAAAATTTTATGAAAATTCATTTGTTATATTTAATTTAAAAAATAACTTTGTTATTTCATTTGCTTCGATTTAAATCAATAACTTTGTTAATTCATTTGCTGCATAACTCGGGGTGTTTTTCCTTCAAATATAGATTTTTAATGTATAAAAAAAATAATGAACATAATACTTTAATAATTCTTAATACAAGATACCAACAGTGTATTTTTTTAGACAATGCTAGTAAAGAAATATTTTTTACATGTGAAAGCGTCGGCTACTTTAATATTTTCGATAGATTCTGCGTTTACTTACTGAAACTGAATAATGAATAAAAAAAAACACCTTATTCAAGATGAAAAATTTCTCAAGACATACATAATGGATCTAGCCTTTCTATTTTCTTCCCACTTTGTCGGATTCACTTTGTCATCTGAGTTACAATTTATTGTCTAAGAGCAGACTTGTTTAATAATTATTTACTCGAAACAAATGAAAAAACAAAACGTCTCTGAATATAAATTTAAATGATAAATCTTTACCTGTCCTCTTCTCTTGAAGCATTAACCTATTCAACAGAAAAATAGAAAAATAATTAAAATTTTGCAATTGTTGTGACTCAACCTATTCTGTCACTGGATATTTTTTGCACACACACGTACTGAGGCACTGTGACAAAAATCAAAATAATAATACGAGTTTAAAATATGTCCGGTTTGTAAATTTTAAAATAACCAAATATCTAGTCATTAATTGAATACATAAAATAATGTTGTTAATTTATAATTTACATTACTTTTTACTTAAAACGGTACATATTATTTTTATATAATATATTGGTAGAGAAGTCAGATTGATAATGCTAATGAGAGCAGGTAAAGTAGGTCTCGCTTGACTTTCCATATATTTTCGTATTTGATTATTTGTTGTTAGTGCTAAAATGGATATTATACAATATATTATACAGGAACGTGTTTACAAAATACTTCTCGCAATCAATTTTAAATTAGTTGTTTACCTGACTCTACATTTAAATATTCCTCAGTATTGGTTGAAAATTATTGTAAACAATTATCAATACTTGACTAACTTGTTAGCAATAACCCAGCAAATTTAATATCATATATTTAAATGTATAAAATGACTGATGATACAAAATTTCTGCTTAAAACTATGATGTTGTCGTTTTTGATAACATACGTATGTTTCCAGACTTAACGCTATATTAGTAATCTCACAATAGCTTTTATATCTGTGATAATTATATTCAACGCCCTACATTAGGACTTACATGATTTTCAAATAAACTCAAACGTATGTAGTAACATATTATTATTAAAAACAGTACAATTCTATCATCATTCTCTAAAGATGGTTCATAAACTTTCTTACAGTATGACACTGATTATTTGGTCAGTAACTAATTCCATAAATAGTCAGTAATAAATAATAAAACATAAGCTAGTAATTATGTTTTGTAATTAAATAAATGCCAAATAGTCAGATTAGTTAAGTTGAATTAAAAAACTGACCGTTTTAACTGACGAATGGATATTGACTATATATCAGACATTCTGACCATTTAGATTAATTACTGGACATTTATTAAATTTACTGACTCGAAAAATTCAATGACCTAAAAAATTCAGGCCTTTAAATACAGTGTACTGCCCTGCATCTTTTTGAATGAATAATTCTTACCAAATGATTAATGGTGAATAACTCTTTATGTATTTTTTCTCTTTCAGTTGGCAGCTTTGCGACAGATATGTCAGACAGCGAGCCGGAGCCGACTGATGAAGGCAAGTAACCTAACAAAAAAAAACCTCTTTATTTTATTTTGATCTTTTAAGGATTAATAATTAATTGACTCTTAAGATTTCGTGATTAATGACAGTCGGTATTTCATAACGTTTTCAATCTCTATTTTTACTATTATACCGAAAACACAAAATCATGTTGTAAACATAGCACAAAGCTTTCTTTAATGTTGTAAAAATTGATTACAGTACACATGATTTATTTTTATCCTTATCACTGCAAGGAACGTTGTGACCTACAAAATATATATGTAAAAATCTAAAAGCTCACAACCAGTACTAAATATTATATTTTTGTAAAACAAAATAACATATCACTTTTTTTAGTATCAAAAATAAAAGAAGCGAAAAAAAACAATAAAACTTACAGTCCATAAAAAAAGAATTAAAAAAAATTAGTACTTTTCCTAACCATGTTACCTATCTCAAACAATTCATTAAAATAGTGTAACCGATGATACTTCATCAAATCGTTAACATCGATGTTTTTTTTTGAAATTAGGGTTTTTTCAAACTTAGTTTTTTTAACATGTCCGCTCCAGTATGGAGCATATGGTCTCCTAATAGAGCTATCTCAACAGAAGTTTTCTACGAGAACTACTTGTTACTCAGATGTTTAACCTGTCTTGCGAAGAGATAGAAGGATAGGGTTAGGACAGGACTGTTGGTTAGCTAATCGCCCTCGCTATACCCCGTTTTTAGGAACGGATGTGTAGGAGGGTAGTTTATACATCACAAAAATTCATGCCTACGAACACAAATTCATAAATTGATTTTTCAATCGAACTGTCCGCCCCTGGACTTGAACTCGAGACATCCTTAGCCGTAGTCAATGACGTTAAACACTGTACTACGGGACTGACTTAGTTACTCACATCTTTATGTGACATTGTGTTTTTAATAATATATTTTTTTTCATCTATATTTACTAACGCAACTGTTGTTCTGTACTTAACAGAGTAAATACATTATCTCAGTCCAAATACAATGAGAGCATTTCTATAGAAATATTATATCTCTACTATATAGCACAAAATACATGTAGGAATATATATGTTTGTATATCTGTCGGTCACAACAACTCCTCTCAAACGGCGTACACTAGTGAAGTGAAATTTTCACACGTTATTTTGGGTGCAATCTTTAGTTCAACTGCGCTATTTTCAACTCTAAACTCTCAACGTTTAAGATTAACCTAAAACTGAAAACGCGATATTTTCGACGTTTCAATGCTTGATGAAAAAAGTAATAATAATAGTAGCCTAGCAACAGCTCAATACTTATCTATTCTGCAAGTAACAGTTGAGATAGTAACGCGAACGTAGATATTTGTGTTAAATATTGAGTTCCATGTTTGTGATTTCGTTTAAAGTGTATAACTTGATGTGCATCTCGAATAATCGTCATCGAGAATTAGCGTATAACTCTGATCGTATGTTTAGTTTGTGGTGCTGCAGGAGCCATTATTAAATACAGATCAACAAGCTGTCTATCGGGAAGTTCTGTGGCGCCATTACAAGACTGCAGGTGGAAAAATTGTCATCTTTTATTGTAGCTGGTTTCAACTTTTAACATTATTATTAATTGGTGAACTATATTTTTGGGTGTAACAAAAGAGGTACGGTTGACTGTGATATTTTCAAATTTCAGGATTAGCTAGCCAACGTCTAAATTTAATGACCTAATATAAGCGTTCACCATCTTGGGCAAAGCCGGGTAAAAAATACTGGGCTCTAATATACTACTGGGCACAAAATACATTTAGAAATCTGTATGTTTGTATGTCTCTCGGTCACATCAACTCCTCCCAAACTCTTAACATTTAACTTTTAACCTAAAACTGAAAACGCGATTTTTTTATGTGTACGATGTCGAATAAAAAAATCAACAAACTCTGATCGCCTAGTGGCCGCTATGTTCCAAATATTCCTTGATTATAAACTTTCCGTCGCTAAGCAACTATAAATATTTATAGCATAGACGTCACAAATAATAATTTTTCATGCTTTAATCGTAAAATTTGTAAAAAATCAAAATATTAAGCGGAGAATTATCCATCATTTAAAATGAGTGACATCCTCACTTCGTGCTTTTAACACACCGGTATTAAATGAACTTACTAACAGATTTACTGGAAAGCAATTTGAGAGACGTGATATTGTCTTGACAATCCGTTTATGAAATTAAATGATGACAAGTATCGTGAAGGACACACATTGGGTTTCACACTGAGGCTACTCGATAATGACAATCAGACAGCTGCATATTGGGAAAAAATTAACACTCTTTGCAATAATCTTTTAATTTTGTGAACGATCCAACCCAAAAAAATTTCGGGAAAATAATAAGGACTGCATGTCTGAAGATATATTATATCTTGCGTCGATAAAATCCTCAGTTTGCCTTGAACTATACCGATGACATCTACAACGAAGCACTTATCAAGAGTAAAGGTGGGGAAGTTTTTATCTTTTATTACTGCTATTTTCAACTTTTAAGATTATTATTAATTGATAGACTATACTTTTTGGGTAATACGAGAGGTACAGTCCACAGTGATATTTTTAACTTTCAACCAAATTTTGATATAGCGAACCAACGTCTAAATGAGCTACGGCCTTTGTCTCGGGCGAAGCCAAGAAAAAATATTAGTTTAATAATAATATTGACATAGACAACTTGTTTCAAAAAAATCACTGGATTAAGCACAGGTGCTATCTAATAAAATTAAAATAAAAATGACTGTCACGATACATATTTATTTATTTGTTTTAATGTCGTTTAATAAGCAATAAGACTAGTCTTGGCTCATGTCTAAATATCGTGGTCCATTTTGAAACTTTAACTAGGTGCCTCTGTTCAATGCTGTGAAGTAAGGCTTGGAAATAATCCAGCTGAAATAAATTGACATGAAATGGTAAATGAAAACAAAAGGTCAATAAAAAGGAGGAACCATTGCACTCGCATCAAAATTTAAAATAATTTATAAACTTAATATTATCACGTGTTATGTGAGTAACTAAGAACGAAAAATAAGCAAACAATAATGAAATTTAAAGGTGTGATATATTGGATTACTTAAGGGACATGTGATAATTAAAAAAAGCTAATTACTTGATTGGTTTTGATCATTGCCATTAATCACTTTGGGAAAATACTTTTTTAATTAATTAAAAGGTTTGGCTAACCATTACAATCTGTTAAAAATAAAGTTAATACCGAAAATTCTACCTCCTGTTTCAAATGTTCCACAACAGGTATAATTAAATACTTTGAAACGTTCATATTTGCTTTCTTAACCACACTTTTAACAACTAACTATTACTTAAATATTTTTTCTGTGAATTAAAAAGGTTATTGTATCGTTTTGAACATAAGATGGTTTTAGAAAATTAATATAAATGGTTAAATTTGGATTATTGAGATTTTGTAGACTTCCATGTATTTATATATATTTATCCTTTCGTCGAATTGCATCGCGCCGAAACCTACAATGCTATTATAATTGTTAAATCACTGGTAATTCTAAAAGTAGTTGGAAAGCGGCAATCCGCCTCTCTGTTAATGTGTTGTTTACAAAATAAGGATTAAGGCGATTCTCGACATGTTAACTTAGGTATCAGTGTGGCTCTCAGACGTATAATATTTTACCTCGTAAATAATATTTGTCGTATTTGTATCTTCTATATAAACGTTAGACACTGTTAACTGTCTGTCAGTTCGAGTCCATTCGTGTGCTCGAATGCCTGAAGATGCCGAAAGGCGAAACCCGGGTCGTTAGTGACAAAATACATGGAAGTGTACAAAATCTCAATAATCCAAATTTGATATTGAAGTTCCAGCAAGCACCCTCAGTCGATGTCTTAAATTATATAAAAGGTGTTTTTCCGATACCCATACGAATTTTATCACATTATCAACCTTCCCGTTTTCATGCTAAAAATATCTCTTTGGATCTCATGCGGTCACATAGCGTTACCGTGTGGGTTTTGTCATATAAACGCATTTATAATGAGAAACGACAATTTTAAAAAGTGAAATATGGTTTTATGTAGTATTACGTAATAATTTTAGGTCATATTTTGTGTTTAAAACCTGAAATACATATCAAACTATGCGAAATTATCGAAATTCTTCATAGCAGAACAGACTCGAAACGTGTTTCATACGGTATGGTCATACATCTCGGATCGTTACTATACTATACTAATTGTTACTAAACTACAATGTTGTCTTTTTCGATGGTAAAATTGACGAGGTTTTCAAATTATGATTTATTGTACAAAAAAGACGTAAACTATTAAACGTTTTTAATTATATGCAGAACTATTTTATTTACTAATAGCAAAATTTTCAATTTTTTTTATGACCTATTTCACGGATAATGTAAAGGTTTAAAGGCCGAGATAACGCATTGTTACACCATGAGTACGGAAGGGTTAAAATGTTTAAAATTGAGAGCAGTACAAAAACTGTACAATATAACACAATGTTTTGGAAAGTAACTATTAACAATTTATAATAATTGCGTTTAACATCCATTTGATACTAAATATTATCTAGATTTCCTTTCATTCGTTGCGTTAAGAGCAAATTGCAAGAAAAATAATTTATTTTCTATGGTGGTCGTATATTTTAATACGTAGAAAAGCTTGGTATATCCTCATTTTATTACTGTGTACTGAAGTGCATAAGAACAAGTCGTGGTGAATTTTTTTCTTGCGAAATTTAAAAAAACACGCTTCTAAATAGACACAGAAAGAAGGATGTGAAGCCGTATCGTGTTTTGGTGGAAATAATTTTGAGTTCTCTTTAAATAGTACAAAAAATGTCATTGTAATAATTTATAAATTGTGTAACAATCCCCATTTCACACTCGTCAAATAGAACACCTTGGTCGTTTCATGCTATATCCCATAGGGCTAGTTACGACCTTCAAACAGCATTTTTCGCGAACTATTTTTTATTACAGTGATGAAACTTCTGTCTTTAAAAGTTAAACAATATTTTGTAATAATTTACAGTAGAATAGTACATTTCAGTTTTAATTTACCTTGATCATAATATAAATTACTAAGTGTATCCTTTTTTTTTCGCCACACCCGTCTTTGGGGTATTAATTCAAGGCTAATTTCCTGGTGTGTCGCAATGGAGATTAAAACATACTTACAGCTGATGGATAGGGCCATTAGAAACACCTTTCAATTAATTAAAATACTAAACATGTATGCCAATGTCACTATTTGAAAAAAAAAATAACAATTTATTTAAAGTAATGAGAAAATGTCGACAATAAATTTCGATGAATATTTAGCTAATTGAACGGAAACGTGTTTATAAAATTATCAAGAGAGCTTAAAATTATGTTAAAATGTAAATTTTAATGATTTCATATTAATTATAGTTAGTTATTAGTATTAAATGCTTGTTAACGGCGATTATTTTGTCGTGAATAAAGTTGGTAGTATTGAATGATGCCAAATATAGTGAGTTTCGCAATTTTTTAAAGAATTTTCACAAAAAAAATAATCACTCGAGAGAAAATAATTCAATTTTAAGTTAATGCTAGTATATGTATTCTTAAAACAAAAAGCTTTATCATTTTCGAAATTTTCTAGGTCCACGTGGGGTTGTACGCTATAAAACCAAATATCCAGAAATATCATAATAACAATTGTCTTTAATCTGCGAGACATGAAAAGAAAATAAAAGAGATCTTGACATTCGAACTTTTATACTTACTTTTTTAAATTTCTCAAGATTCTTTAAATTCTTTTTCTTTGTTCAAAATAATGTGTTGATAATTTTTTAATTGTTTACTAGCAACAAAACTAGCAACAGGCTTTTTTGATCAAATAAGTTTCAAACATAGCACTGACTAAAATTTGAATTTAAAATAGTCAGTTTGATTTTTTATATTATACAAAAATCATTAAATATTTAAAAAATGTATTGCAATTGATGAGAACATGAGGTTGAAGATTGTCGTATTGCAGATCCTCTAGCAACATGTTGACAAAATGAGTTATGATTGCTGCCTATACATTATTACTGGTAAGATGACAAATCTTTTATCTTCCTGTTGTGAGATTTGTAAATAATATTACACAAAATTTAAACACATATAACAAATATTTATGAACCGCAGTCACTTAAAATTTCACTTTATCAATACTTTGCTTCTTTATACATTTACAGAAAAAACAAACGGTAGATTAATATAATAAAACCGTACATGTGGATTCAATCTTCAATTTTTAAAAATGATTTTAACACACAATATAACAATAATTCACTTTTTTATTATATTTTCTTTTACTAGGTTTTTGCACAATTAGGAAACATATCCGTTGGTAAAATACTTTTCAAACCAGTGTCACAATAAAACCATCCGTATATTGGAATTTCGCGGCTCTTTTTATACAAAGGCTTGTGGTTCTGATTAACTTTTACCAGAATCGAAACGTTGCCTTTCATAATAAATAATTTTGAAACATGTTCTGTCTATATATAGAGGTTGAAAATTAATTAAAACTCCACCTACATAATATATTAGCAAAAATCAGTCAGCTTGGCGTTATAACGAATAATGATTTAACAGAAATTATTGATTGAATTGTTATTGACAGATAATCCATTATAACAATCTAAAACTAGTAAAGTATAACATAATATTCAGTTTCACAAAAATTAGATGATAAAGTTGTTAGGTATTACAGTTTCACACCATTGTCAGAATAGAACTAGGTTGAAGTGTACGTACACTAAAATCGCTATTAAATATATCTCATAATTCTAATCGAACTATAATTACTTTAGTACGTTTACCTTTTCATTATTTGAATTATTAAAATATTACTAGATTATTAAATTATACACCAGATGGCAGTGTTATTTCTTAAGATTCCCTCATCACTCATACTCTCAACACAAACTCGCTCTATGCTCTCGCACATGATTTATTGTTTGAAAAGTATGAATGAATTATTATTATATTTTAAAAAAATCGGACTTTTTTCGGGTTGAGAAAAATAAATCTGGGCTTTGGGGTCGGGTTCGGGCAACAAGTGTGATGTTGATACACGGGCTGGGGATGGGCCGGATCTGAAGATGACGGGCTCGGACCGGGTAATTTTATGAAATTTATGCCCGTGCAGACCTCTACTGTAAGCGATTACAGTTTTAAAACATTTGACTTTTCGCGAATTTCCTTCCTGGACTCAATTAAGTTTAATTTTTCCAATTAAATATTATTTAAAAAAGTATCTGATGATTATGATACAGCAGTCTCTTTTTAGGAATAAATTTTGTTATTAATATAAAATAAAGTTAAACGAATTAATGAAGTCAAAATCTCACTTAAGCTGTTAAAATGTTTCCCGTTAAATTCGTTTCATTATGTCAGTAAAATTAACACGTTAACTTCCTATAAAACAAGCAAATTACTCCCATTAGTAAATTATAACTGATAATTCAATCTAGCAAAATGTTTATCGTTATAATTATTAAAACAGGAGAACAAGTCGTCACATCAAAGGCAAAAGGGCACTTGTGAAATTCTGGTGGTTTGGAGTCATGAATGCAATTTTCTTCGTTTTCTTTTTCTATGCGTGATAAGATAGAAGATATTTCTGAAAAAAAACCTTTAAAATCACAATTGAAAAACTAAAAACAAATAACTTGTGTATTTGCAAACCATTCTTCAATTAATCAATTCTTAGTTTAAAGGCATTATATTTTTAAAATAAAACATAATTTGTTTGTACTACTTCCACATGATTTAAAGTGATCAAAACTCATCACGGTCATTATCAATCATCAGTAGATAATGCTCGTGATGAGCGAAAACTGTCTTGATCATTATAAACATGTGGAAGTAGTACAAACAAAATGTGTTTTAATTTAAAAAAAATAGTCTTCTATTCATTTATTGCAAAATGCTATGTACCAATCTAAGTATGTTTAATTTGTTTTTTAAGTAATAAAACTTAGTAAGTGACAGAATAAATTTAAAAATAATCTGTGATCAAAATTTCGTTACAAAATATTATATATAACACTAAAACACTCTTTTCTCAAAACTCAATCGTTATACAAGTGCCTTTTTGCTTTTGCAGTGACGAAGAAAGACACATTTTCTTTGTAATGTGAGCACAACTTTATCACTTGAGATGGCTTCATTACATATTAATAATCCCCATATTGCTGGGAAAGCGTAATTAACTTAGCGGAAGTGTTATCAAGTATTATATTCAACTTACTCCCATTTGTAAATCATAAACTTTCCTAAAATTATTATTAATTAATTCATTCTGAGGGATTACTCTCTAATTCAACTGTGAATGTTTTACTTTGGATGTTATATACAACGTGTAACTTGGTCTTATTCTAATTAAAACCGCTTCAAATTCACGGTTACGTAAACATATTATATATTATTTTCTTTAACAAAGACGAAACAATTATATTTATAATAACGTACCCCTATTCTTATATAAGCATCTTATTTCCAGTTGTATCATAATTAGTTGTTTTGTTGCATAATTATCAGTAGCAAGAAACGCTCATTTATACTTAATGACCACGATCCATCGGTAAAATTTTTATTAACCGTTCCTTTAAGATTAATAAATTATTACAACGATAAAACGTGTAGCGTAAACATGTTGTTTTTCAGAATTTATTGCTTAAAATATAAAAATATAAACAATTAAAAAATGTTAAAAAATTGTTTTGAATATATTTCCGTCATTACAAAATTCTTTTTATCGATAACAGCATATTGAAGATTGATATTACAAAATGTACTTAGCTCAATAAAGCAATATGTTTTTTTAATCAAAAATACTCGAAATTTAGAACGATAGAAATCATTAATATTTTTTAAATTTAACATATTTTTTTAGAATGATATTCAACTATAATTTCAGGATATATTGAGATGATGATTATAATATTGGATAAATTCAGATATTGACTGATATTATTTAATATGTGATATATTATATAGGGCTGACGTAATTCAATACTCTCGGTAAGTCGTAAAAATAAATTGCTCTTGTGTACATAAGCACTTATTTATAAAAAGTTCAGGACTAATAATTAACAGGTTGTTAATTCACTTATCAGTAAATTGCCTTATTAATCAAATATACTTCTTTAGGATAAGTTTGAAGTGGCAATCTATCATTGGAAGATGCTCTGATTGTATCTTCGCATTGTTATTCGAATTTCTGCATTACAAGGGACTCTTTGTATTTAATTCAGCTAAGTAATCATCAAATTCAGCAAATTACTCAATAAATATATGTTATTTAAGTCTTATGTTAGAACTAAAATATGTAACGTCGTCTTATTTACTGAAAAATCTTAAATAGAATTTTCTACGGCGTTTTCGAGAAAACTTGTTACTTAATTTGTGTCTCTTTTATGTGTTGGAATAATATTTTTACCTATTTTTACAACGATATCGCTTTCCAAACAAATGTTTTATTACATCATCAGCTACATGAAGTTATTGCAGGTTATGATTTCAATTGCGAGTCCAACAACCTTTTTATTATAAATTATTAATATTGTCAATCGGCTGTTTTGCTTTATGAGCTGCTGGAATTATATTTTTAATTCATAGTATAAAAGCTTTAGGATATAATTATCGTTGAGACTTTATCCCCCATACCACCAGGAGTGTCTTTGGGAGTTAATATGGTAATTTGAATGTAAAATTCTTTAACTTAAGAATGGGTCAATTGTTTGAGCTCTAAAAGGTTAAGATATACCCAATGGCAAAGAAAGTTCAGAATAAATTTCGATACGAAGGTGTACGGCGTCATTCGTGGCTTTATTCAACTGACTTTCTCTTGGGAGTGTTTACTTTTATTAGCCCGAAGGAATATCTACCTTGTTAGATATTTCTTTCGGTTTATACGTCGCTAAAAACCAATATTTTTCAAATGTCAAACTAATTGTCCCTGGTGATCATCGTCTTGAAAATTATTTTACTCCGTACGTGCATACCTCAAATTATATTTACGTAAAACCATCTGAACAGTACATATTACTTCTAATAGTTTGGCACACCACTCATAATCTGCCGGTGAATAACGTCATTCTAAGTACTTCTACATTCAACCCTACGATTTAATTAACGAGCGTCTTTTCAATAGAAATTTCCCCCAAGAGGCTCTATTTAACTACCCCTTCATATTGACAAAGTGGAGTCAGATTCATAATAAACGCCTTTGGATAATTTATTGAGATTACGCGTTCACGGCATTATATTTACGTTCAGTTTTCAGAGAAAATTGATAAACCTGATCGGATAATTTATGTTTTTGAAACATATTAAACGTATCGCGTTTCAAAAACATAAGTAATCATTACAAATTTCTACATTACGACACTTAACAGTGTGTTTTATAATAGTTTTTTTAAAATATAAGTAAACTCTATTTTTATTTTCACCATGGAAACATGAAATTGAATGTCACTTATCTATAAAGGATATTTGATGATGCACAACTTTATAAATCCTAAAAAGATAACATCGTGAAATGCAAATATAACTTGGAATTGGAAGACTTATTTGAGTGAAAAATTAAGTTACCTATTTATGTTAGAGAAAACTCAAACAATACTTTAGTATTGTAAGGCAATAATAGTGAAACAAAGACTATTCATAGTGTCATACTAAAGAGAATCGTATACACACATTATTTAATATATACTGTATTAAAATTGCAAGAGGTATTTCGCGATACATATTTACATATATTCTATTATGCTACGCTTTAAAACAGGTTGTATTTTGATGAAATATAATTTTTACACGGCTTTAAAACATTTTTCTTTGCCTTTGCCGATTTATGGAATTATATTCGTAGTCTGAGTGTTTGTGATGTCTAAAAACTCCCTCTCACCCGTCCGATCCTCAAAAACCTTATCCTTTTATCCCTGCTCTTTTCAAAAAAAGAGAGGTTGAACAACTGAGTAACAAGTAGTTGTCATAGAAAACTTCTGTTGAGATACCTTCATTATTAGTCCATTTGCTCCACGTTGGGAGCGGACATTAAAATAAAATCGTCAATTCTTAGCACAGGGTTTCCCAAACCTTATTTGCTCCATTCACCCTTTCACCAATGATCAGAACATATTTCCCCCTTCCCAAGATACCCTTTCCTCTACCTCAAAAGGTGCTTTCAAAATATGCTAAATTTAAAATCTCTAACAAACGACAGCGATTCTCCTCCCTGGAACTCTAAAATTTACCATAGGGGGAATTCCTCACTGGTTGGGAACCCCTGTCTTAATAGATCGTTCAACGATGTGAACTTAGTCAATTCAATCACTATTCGTCATCATGCAACAAATGCGCTCATGAGAATCTGATGAATTAATATATTACATAGTTTACTGTGGAGGGGTCAATTTGGAAATTGTTGGACACTAATTTGATGATCTCCAATTTGACTGTGATTGGTAATAACCGTCATATAGTCACACATACAGGCCTGAACAACTACAATTATGTACTACAATGCTCATAAATGGGAAACTGTACGTGCTGATAAATGTACATGAAGGAAGCAATACCCTAACCTAGTAGTATATCGAATGTGGAAAGGAAAAAGGACGTAACCCAAACACAAAAAATACTGTGTATAGCCCATACAGAACGTGTATATTATTCAATTGTATACATTGTGATATCGACAAAAATATATTTTGAAAATACGGAGGAATATGTCCTTTTGGCTTTCTACAGTCTTTCCACGGTCGATATTAATACTGTTACCATTTATATATCGCGTTTTTCGCGTTTTAGCGTATCATCCAGTTCGTAGATATAATGGCAGCTATGGTACAATATTCCAATTGAATGAACTTGTTCTCAAAAGCACGTGTCACTTTATCAATGCTCGATGATACATGCAACGCTACACGCAACTAGGGATTGAAACACCGGTATTAACGAAACTGTGATTGATCTTGGTATTTTGCCGGTTTTTTCGGTACCGAAAATGAAGTCAAATCGATATGTACATAAATTTGATAGATTTTTTAATCTGCCATAAATGGGGGTGAAGCATTTTTTACGTCGGACTTGGTCGTTGCAAATGCTCCACCACAATTATAGTTTATTGAAATAGTTCAACTGCTTAAATATTTATTGAATTTAGTTTGTGCTGCCCATTTGATATCGAATAATTTATTTTAATTGTGTATTTGACCGATATTTCGATTACAACTGATTGTAATTATTTTTACTCATTTTTATCATTTGTGTAATACTGAGGTATTGGCATTTTTAATATTTTAATTTAATATGAAATACCAGTATTCTAAACCCTAAACGCGATAGCGGTTTTTAGCACGCGCTTTCATGCAACGTGATATTATGTTGTTTCAAATTGTACTTGCTGTCTACGACAAGATTTAGTGGCCTGAATGTTATCGATTTCCTCTCTTTCAAAATAATATGTAACATATCACAATAAAATAGAAATATACGGTTACCCTTCAATCGGAAAATCCATGTCCTTTCCTTTGTGTTCATATGTGCTGGTTTTTTTTGAATGTTGAAACTCTTTTTTCATGATAATAAACAATTTTTATCCAAAAATAGTGTTTTACTTGTGTTTCGATGCTCGTTATAAATTCCCAATGTAGCTCTTCAGGCAAAAAATCTCGGTAGGATTGTTGAAATTTGTGTTTTTTTAAATGACGTTTATTTTTGTTTCAGGTGTGTCCTCCTTGCCTTCAACAAAGCCATCAATCCAAGTAGACCCAGTCTTAAGAGATCACCGAAAAAACAGTGAAGCATATCTGGAGATATCTATCAACAAAAATGCCGATCAAAATAACGATTTTATTAAATACAAAGAAGAAAACTCATATCCAACGTTGAATGAAGCATTTTTGAATAGCAACCCCGACTCAATGAACTTGTGGTCCAAACTAGAAGACTTTGCTCTTAGACACAATGGTATAATAGACAAACAGAAAATTTATGAATCAAAAGTAAAACTATTACCGATGAACCCGAAGTTACAAAAATGGAAGATAGTGTTAGAAATTGGAGAAAGAAGAATAAAAACGATGTGTCTTATTTAGTTTTAAGCGAGGAGGAAAATCCGTTTTCAAAAAAGCTTAAAAATATTGATTTAAATGATAGTAGTAAAAAAATATATCATAATTTAGGTCATGTAAATAAAGATGCATATCCAAGTAACGTAATAGAAATTGAGGGTGAAAAACAGAAGAAACTAAGAAATAAAGAAAATTTAAAATATATACATAGTAAATTAAATAAAATTAATTCTCGGCATCATGAATCTGACTATAAAGTCCAGTTCGGAGGCTTATTGAACAATATGAACGACGTCGGGCGTAGTGGGAAGAATAAAATTCTAGCACATCAAAGAAGTACAACTGAGACATCATTGACACATCCAAGCTCAAAGGCGCGTGTCAGTACGATTGAAAGATTCAGGAGAGAAGTGGCTGATCCAATCACCATCGAAGGTCCTTGTAAGACGTTTTCGGAGGGTGATCCAGGTCAGCAGATGTTTTACAGTCCTGGTTTTCCAGATAACTACCCCAACAAGACTGACTGCGTTACAGTTCTGAAAGGTTAGTAAAAAATCCATATCTTTAGTATTTTCACAATTGTTCTTTTAGATTATAAAACAGACAGTTATTTCTAACGTCACCTTAAATCTCATGATTCCAAGAAGACTGCATAATTATTATGGTTCCTCAACGTGTGTTTTATTGTTAAAAAAATTATACAGTACGTACAACGGCTATAGCTGATTTGCTCCGTTTAATGTAGGCATGCGTAGGTTCAACGAGTTTAAACATTTTTAAATGTATGACTATTCCACACCGTACGAAATATAAGCTGTGTTTAATTTATGCAAAGTGAAGGAATTTTTATTATGCATAAAATGCATTATTTTTGAGATGATGATTCTCCAATAAAGGGAACATTGAATATAGTAACCATAACTGAAAACACGACTTTCTTATTTCACTTTTTTTGCTTTTTTAATGATTTAAAAGATAATGCAAATAAAATACTAACGTAAATGCAATACTAATGTGTTTACAGCCGTACGTAATCAAAAAAAAATGTATTTAATAGCTCTCAATCTACTAAGCTGTATCGTTCAAGTGTATAAAACAGCTGAGCCTTTTCTAAAGGTTAACCTTTCATGCGATTCGATAATTATTTTCTTATTCACACTCAACTCACTTCATCCGATGATAATCTCCTTAAGCTGCTTAGTATTAAGAGCGATTAATACAATATCATGATAGTAGATTTCGTGACTTAACTAAAAATCTCAACTGAAGACGTGCAGTAGATTACCAGGGTTGATTGTTAGGGTGGAAGGGGTGGTTTTCAAAAGGAATAAGTTCTTCCACTCAACGTATGCAAGATAAAGTCCGACCGATCCACTAAGTAAGCATAATACAAATCCGATAAAGCCGAGTTTTTAAGAGCATATTTGCGTGATTCGTAGAACAAAGAAGAGCTAAGCGATGATTTGTCTACGAATTCTCCTATATTGGATAAAAACAGGCGCTCTTATCATTTTCACGTCGTTTTACTCTTGCATTTGTTGAGATAAAATCTTTCATTATACATCGTTTTTCGGATGATATCTCCTTTTGATAGATTCCTTGTCGATTAAATACTTAAGAATAGAATCAAAATCATCACCAACTGTATAGACTTATCACTATGTAAAAAAGATAACCAAACAACACGTTTCTTTGTGCTAAAATATTCTTTTAAAACAGTTTTTTTTTTATTTATTGATCACTTCAATTAAAGACAAAATTGTTAACCAATGCTAACAATCCCACTCACTACGTTCGAAATTTAAATTATTATCTTTAATTGGTCGAAATGTGTTGTTTGCGTTTACTTGTGTTTTTGCATATGACGGCAGTATATGCACCCACCCTCTATGACGCATTAACTTAAAATAAAACTACTATTGACATCAAAAATACTTAGTTCTATACACCGTTGCAAGTAAAAATCTTTATACACAAATATTTTTCATATAAAATAAAAATTTTAAAATATTTTGTGACATATTCAGGTATGACGTAGATGTGGAGAGACGTGGCGGATAAATCTCATGTAAATTCTAATCTGACATCCAAGATATCCGTTACACGTGTCATGGTAAGGAAAAGAAAACAATCGTGGGGGAAAATATTTTTTCATTTAATATTTTTTAAAAAAATCACATTTTTTAACAATTACGTGGGTGCGTTGAACCACAACAACCAAAACTCCCCCAAATCTTCTTAAATCTTAATATACAATACAAAAATTGTATTATTGAATAAATTCCCGCGGCATATTTTCATGGAGATAACATAAGAAAATAGTAAAAAAATTAACGCTAACTTGAAAATAGTAAAAAAATAAAAACTAAGTTAAAAATGTGTGCAAAGAGTGAAACCGGTCCTGATCATTTAGGATAAGTACAGAAAATGTGTTTTGTTTATATAAATATTATATAATGTCGGCGTCCGTGGCGCAGTTGGTAGCGTCGCTGGCGACGGTTACGAATGTCTCGGGTTTAATTCCCTTGCGGACGGTTTTCATAGATTGATCTTTCAATCGATTTATAGATTTCTGTTCGTAGTCTGAGTCCACCCTTCCACCCATCCCATCCCAACAGGGCGTAGCGAGAGCGTTTAGCCAACCACTAGTCCTGTCCTAGCCCTATCCTTCTATCCCTACTCTCTTCGAAAAAAGAGAGGTTGAGCAACTGATCCTCCATTAAGAGACCATATGCTCCACATTGGGAGCGGACATGGAAAAAAATTATATAATGTCTTTCCAACAAGAGACGTCAGTTAGCATATTGCAAGTGTTTGCATTAGTATTGATAATACTGAAAATAATGAAAAGTTTACAACAAGAATACATAGCTCGATGGATATTAATAAACTTTCGTTCCAATCTTAGATCATTGGAGCAACATTAAAGCTTTAAAAGCTACCCTCGCTACCCTCGCAAACCTCGAAAACCGAGAGGCTCTTACCCACGTCAAGATCGCAGGGAACATTGACGGCTAAAGGTCGTTATAAATCACTGGACGCCGGAATAATTTAGAATATTTTCCTCGCTCAGCAGCTGATTTCACAACCGCGCACTACAATTATTAACTTATGCACTGGATCGGTTGCAGGTCAAATACATTGTATTCGGCTATAACAGCTACAGAATTTGATATTGCCAATCACGTTACGAAGTGATTTAGTGCTAATTGTATTCTAAATTAAAAACTATTGCTATCTAATTTCTGTTATGGTAGTAGCATCAGGTGTGGAATAAATGTTGCGCTTTGTGTGAAACTGAATAGTACAGGTTTTATTGACTAGCTTTATGCTACATCAATTACTTCCAGTGCGTCACACGGCTGACGCTTGCGTTTCATGATAGAGAATCAAATCGCTGAGATGGCTGATCGATTCTAGCCTGTCCTTACGTTTTGAAATATTTCTGCTAAGCTGTTTTATATAAATTAATGGTTAACTAACTTCTTTTATTCATTGTACCAATTGTTACTGAAGTGCTGATGCTGTATTCAGAAACAATTGATGGGATAACGTTTTGAATTGTGACGTTATTCTATAACGTTATCCAAATATTTTTCCTTTATATATCGTTATTTGAATCGTCGAATTTGAATCTTTGAAACAGCGTTGGGATAACGTTTCGAATTGTTACAATATTCTATAACGTTATCCAATATTTTCCTCGTGTCAAGTATATTTTTACGACTTCTCGAAAATTCTGAGTCATTAACAAGAAGACAAAACCGCACCGTTGTCTATCGGTTGTCGAATATATTTGCCAAATGCAAAATTAATAAAAGAATAATAAGGAAATAGATAACTTCAAAAATAACATTTCAGAAACGATATCGGTTATTATATATAGTTATAGATCGTTATAATAATACCTTTACGTTTTTGAAAAATAAATCTAATTGAATCGTTATTATAACGTTATCGGGTATCCTAACGTTACGTTTTCCATCCCTGATTCAAATGAACAGCTCGCGTTTTCATTAGATTAAGGATGTCATAGGTCGTAGGACAGTGCCGTTTCGTGATAGAACATCAAATCCCCAAATGGATTAATTATTTAACAAATGAATGTGTATCCAAGGTTATTGAAGATCTAAATTGTTTGCATTCCTTTTTATTTGAAATAATAAAACCAATCCTTAAAATGTGGCGCTGATAAACAGATTATCTAAGACTTATCCTTATTCCTCACTCCAGTCTTACCATTTATCTCTAAACATATACCATTAAATGTAAGTTTCAATGATTAATTGAAAACCAGGCATAGTATAATAATTTACCCTGAAATACACAGCAAAAATTACATATTAATATTTGTACTGAAAACAGGTACTTTTATTGGTATTTACTGAAAAGTATTATTTTCGTTAAAAATAATCATTTGATGGCAGTCTTTTATAACGTTAAAGTCTCATAAATTGTTTTATACATCTAATAAACAGCTCATAAAAACATCAACCTTAAATACGTACATGAAAAATCCTGTTCAATTTAGATTTGAAAAGAGTTCTTATTTTTTTCAGAGAACATAATATTTTAGAATATAAAATACTATGCATGAAATCTTTTCTTGATGGAAAATAAACTTGTGTACTGACAAATTCATTCAGTAAAATAACCATTATTGTTGATGATGATACTGTTTCTTTGAGTATAAATCCTCATGAAATGTCATGGAAATAATAAAATGTGCCAAGGTTTCTTTTATTCAAATGTCACCAAACTGTCGCAATATTTAAATCTTTTCTCGGCTTTGACAAAGTTAAAGTCGCACCCAAACAATTACTGTCAAGTTTAAGGGAATCCTAGAAATCAAATAAAAATATTATCATTCCTTGTCTCCATTTTCCAGGCAACTAACCAGTGGTGCCCCTTTTTTCGGAATAAATACATATATTTTTTTAACCATGTCGGTGATCACGTCGACTCTTTATGTAGCAGTAGTTTTTCTACTACGATTGCTGGCTGTTCAGTCACGCAACATTTGTTTTTTTTTGATAAAGTAAAGATATAAAGAACAGTGCTAGGACAAGACCAGTTATAAGCTCATCCTCCTTGCTATTTTCACGTTTTCAGGGTCTGATGGGTCTGGTACATTTGAAAACAAATCCATATATCGCTTGAAAATCAATTTACGAAAGCGTTCGTGCTCTTGAATGTTTTCAGTCTTTTGAAGTCGTAACGTTTGCATTTCTAATTAATCATACAAATAAATAAAAAAAAGTATGGTTCATAACTTTAATTCGTCATTTATGTTTGCCGAAAATCGACTATAATAAGATGACTGTCCATTAGTTCTTAGTGGAAACGTATTGTATTCATTTAAAAAGATAAAACACATTTTTTTAATTCAATTTTCAGTTGTAAATTCTCACGGTGAGCGAAACCAGTTCAGATCATTTTATAAAAAAATACGTTTAATTTTTATAAACAATAAATAGTTTTATGAGAAATACGTATTATGTATTTCTTAATTAATTACCTACCTTTTCAGAAATAATACTCATATATACATTAGTATCCTTTCTACATATATCTCATATTTGTTAATTGATGAAAAAAAATAAAAGATATTAAATATTTTCAAAGAAATCTTGTTACGATCAAACTAAAATTTATTGATCACCTTTTCTAAGCCATTTTTGAATCTCACTTCATTATACATCATTTTAAACCTATATACATGATATTTATAGTAAGCCTATTAATCTTTACACCTTTTTAATGACTATTTTAGGTAAAATAGATCGAATTTATCACGTATGATCATTATCTTCTGATATAACCTGATATCCATTTGGAGATTTCAATTCGGTGATATATTTTATATCTATCTTTGAAAACAGAATGTTGATGAACTTTATCACAATTACTATTTAGAATACTTTCTGCTAATTTTTTCAGTTTAAATCTCATTGTCTCCTTGTTGGTAGAAAATATTCAAAATAAAATACACGTGTAAGTCGTATACAATGTTTTTACAAACAACTACTCAACTAACGTATTTCAAAATGTTGACTTTTACTGAAATAGCAAAATATTCATCCCATAAAGGTTCAGAGCGGTTATGCTACTATGACTCTACTATGGCTCTCTTGGTATCAGAGAAGAAAATTAAATAACGAATAAAACCTTCATTGAATTTTTGCGCATTTAAAATGTCGCCTACTTCATAAAGGATCATAGCGGCAACACTGACTTATTCGTCATTAACAATCAACTTGAGCTGATAAAAATATTCTTTGGAAACGTCTTCATTATATTAATAGGATAATCTGATCTGTAATACATGGAGAAAGCGATAAAGAGAGCTATGCGACAATGCGAGTGTGGCTGAAAATAGAAAGATTAACTTATTTGCGTTATTTAGGTGAAGATAGGCTTGAAATCATAGTTTTTACTGATACACAAGCTCCAATCTGCATTTTCATATGCACAATAAGGATGTCTTGAAATTATTTGAAAACTTTTTAAAAATAAGATGCGTTGACGTGAATCGTAGAAGAGGTACAAGACAATGAGCAATAATTACAATGGAGACTTCAGCATCCATCTCACGAAACGAAATAATAGCAATTCTGTAGAAACCCTTCACTCAATAACAATAAACTTTCGTCACTTCACTATTAGGGGGAGTCTGTCAGTTACTTTGATACCTCAAAGTTACAGACCCAATCAATTCATTGAAGTAGGTTCCTAATTCTTACAATAGGGGGTAAGTCTGAGGGATGAAAACTCCTTTGAAGTGAGGTGTACGGGTGTTGGCCTTTTAACGTATATTTTAACATAGGTATATTTGACAATCATTGATTCGATTTCAAAAAGTCGAAGGTGAGTGGAAAGTCTTTGTTCAAATGGAGACAATTTACTTTATTTTTATCATGGGAAATGGTGAAGCAAAAATACGATTAAAAATATAGGTTCATTCATGAATTAATTTGATGGGGTAAAAAGGTCATATGTATGCATGTGATAATTTTTACTGATGACTAATATCTTGTTTACTCGGATAAGTAAGAAAAGTGTTTAATGATTTACTCACAGCCAGTTATCATCAAAAGTATATAGTTATGTAGCGATACATGACGCTGCAGAATTACGAAACGTAATACTCGTACGCACGAAACATTATGCTTGTAATTTTCGTCAGCACTATTAACTAAATATATTAAAATATTACTTGACCGATATTCGATACGGATTCTGCAGACGCTGCGTAACAGGTGAACACTCTGAAAAAGCAAGTCATGACGATTAAAGTAGGACACAGACAGTCGACGCGACAGCATAAATGAACAAAGAAGGAAAAATCGAATTCATTCTGTAATCGCCATCGAACGTGAATCCTGTCGCCACTCACCGAACGAACAACATCGCCTCTGAACTGCATAATTATCAGCATCATCATTCATCCTACTGCTTAATCGCGACACGCATTCAACAATTGGAATCATATTCTTGAAGTTATTCAAATACTTGACTATTATTAATTTATAAAATACAGTATCAAGTGAATGTGATGAAAAATGGTGATT
Organism: Himalopsyche phryganea; assembly: GCA_022494535.1. NCBI lineage: Eukaryota > Metazoa > Arthropoda > Insecta > Trichoptera > Rhyacophilidae > Himalopsyche > Himalopsyche phryganea. The sequence goes on from JAGVSL010000024.1 coordinate 2,852,632, forward strand.
TGATAGTTCGAAAAAGCATGAAATTTGAATCAAACCTTAATAAAATACCAACTTAGCAATAAATTTGAGTGGTGAACCACAGGGAGGAAGCGCAGAACATTCAATCAAAACAATACTGTTGATTTTCACCTACACATACATTTCTTACCTTCTTCAGCCATGTCTGCTCCGAATGAGGAGCATACAAACACCTAGTACACAATCTAAGAAAAACTGGTTATTGTTCAGTCACTCAATCTATGTTTTTTGGCAACGATACCATAAAACTGCATTAACTTAAAAAAATGTATTTGGATATGCAGCTGATTTTTGCCAATGTGCCAAATATTTTTTCAAGTCGCTTGAGATCAACTTGAGAACACCTATATCTAAGACCTCAAATTTACATCGAAAAACAACTAAATTTGATATCGACCTTGTTAGGAATTAAACCAAGACCCATCTGATCATTTGCGTAAAGGTCTTACAACATAGGCCGACATCGGATAATACCGAGGATAGAAAGGTGGGTTAGGAATGGCTTAAAATCTAAAGGTTAGATAATCGCTCTCAATACACACCAATTTTAGCGATCGGATGAGTTAAACGAAATCTTAACATAACAGACATCAACGCTTTTGAGCTTCAATCCATAAATCGATTGGAAAGTTTATTAATGGAAGCGTTTGGGGATTTGAGCCGGTGACTACTGTGACCAAATAGGACGAACGCCCAAGAACGTTGATCACTCATTTACAGGACTGGCTGTATAAACATAACGGAAATATAATAAAATGTTAAATATCAGCACTGATGAAATGAGCATAACTTTCCCATACTTATAAATTTTTATTGTTATAAATACGAACTAGAAACATAAAATAATTTATTTTATATATGTTTGAACGAATACTCCATAATATATCTTCCAGCAGTGTGTTCGTTGGCGTTTATTACAATAATAATTTTATTATCATGAGCAGCTCCGTTTCATATCTACAAGACTTATACATAACCCTTGCTCCTAACCTATCTATTTGAAATAGTATACTTCTCAAACCCCTGCGAAACGGGAACTCCCCTACCTGTCACGCAGTTGCACGATAATAAATTTAAAAAGGGTAGAAAAACTCCTTCACCGCTGTAAATATTGTACGGTATGGACTCGTTCGGGTAAAAACTGTGTCTTGCGGATCTAGACTTAAAGGAAAACATAGGGTTGACCTTTAAAGTGTTCAAATAAGACTATTAATTCGTTAAATAGTTATTTCCAAGAGTGAGTATCTGTATTCTACTATCAATTTGGCAATGGAACCCAGAATAGAATTTTGCGTACTCCAAGATATCTCTCCATTGATTTCTGTCTTCTATCATCCTTTGATAGTTCCAATATACCCTTCTTATACTGACCCAGTCTTCGTTACAGCTATCAATTTACCCATTCAAAGTCTGTTTTGGGCAATTGTTTTACTTACAAAAACTGCTCTACGTTTTGGTCTACTGTTATGACAATCCAAAATGACAATCAAAAATACTTAAGTAAATTAGTAAAAAAGACAATAACACACATTTGCTTACAAGTCGTTTATAATGCATCAATCTATGAAAATAGGTGGTAATTTGAGTGTTAAAACTATTTTATTCTGTAAAAAACTCATATATCGTTTCACTGTCAGTAAAGTATTCTGAACTGGTTGATTGTGTTGGTTGGATTATGATGACTGAAAGAGAACCAACAAATAAAGATGGACGTTTCGATATTTGCCGGAAGCTTGGAGCTCCAACTTATAAAACGCCACATTAGATAGGGTGAGGTTTTGAGAGTTGTTCTCAGAATGAAAGCCAACACTCGCCTAAGGCTGTTGTACTAATAACAAAGAAGAAACGGTTTACGAATTTGAGAGAAATATACAACTAGAAATATTGATTCAAAAATCAATAAATTCATATATTGTATCCTAGATGAACATTTATATCCTGAATTTCAAAACAAATCCACGGACAAGTTATCTCGTTACCACAGAAAAGCATTAGATAAGGTTTTAAATGTTACAAGTATAATTATGAATTAATTAAACCAATTCATCTCTCCTGTATTGAACTAAAACTATGTTCGACAAAATATTATCAAATCCTGAATGCAAACAAGTAAATCATTAATAACTTATCTACAGTCAGGAAATTTAACAAATTACATTCATATTTTTATTAAACATTACAGGTTACTAAAGCTTTGATTTTATTAAACAAATACAATAAAATTTAAATATTTATTGGGTTTTTAAAACAGATTTTTAAAGATGTTATTCCAAGAATGATAATACAAGTTGTACTTGCACTTGTTCTAACAGGACATTTGGACATATCTTCATTTTAATTAACTGGCATTACATGAAATATTGAAATCAATTGAGATAGACTCAAGGAATTAAAACATACTAACTAAAGAAGAATTTTGAAAATGCTCATAGTATACGGCAACATGACGCTATTTCATTACTTATTTTAATAAACCGAATACATTTTTTTCAAACCTAATTGAAGAGACATTCAGATTCTCGTAGAAAATTTAAATGCCGTATAGCGAAAACAATCGGATGCGGATGTTGAACTTTTCATTATCTGTGCATGTTCAACCCTGTGACGGTAGAGATTAAGTCGTCGGACATTTCAGTCTTTATTTACTTACGGGGGTCGTTTATTTTCAGGACATATTTCAGGAGGTAGCTCGTTCTATCTTGCTACACAATTTATAGCTTCCCAGTCAGTGAGTAATCCAATGCATTGGCATTGATTATATTATTTTGGATTTGTTCAATTTGATATTTGGGTATTTGAAAGAATGTCTGATATATCAATATTATAATACTTGATTTAATAATCGTTTAATAGTATTTTAAGACACAGTGAAGCCTTTTGATGTTACAGCCAATTTTTGCTAGTAAGTAGTATCTATTCTAAAAATTAGAAGTTCATCATCAGAAGGTCATATTATAACATTTACAGTTTACGCAAATTTTTAAAAATTGTTAACTGTAGCAAAGCTTCAGAAACTCAATTTGCTTTTGAATACCACCATCAAATTTGACGAAGCGTTGTTTTTTACTAGTGTCTTGGTTGTTTTACCTGTTATGTACGCTTCAGTATATGTAGTATAATCGATGGTGAGAAATCGACTAGTTGTGTGTTAAAGTTGACAACTTGTAAATAGCTTCTATGTTTAATACATATATTGTTATTTTCTATTACATTAAAAGATTGTTTACATATTTAAGTGTATTTTTGGTAATGAATTATTTTCAATACTTTTCATTTTATAAAGTTTTAAATGATGGTTAGGAGTAGTAAACTACGAAACTGGGAAAAGTTACTCTCGATCAAACTTACGATTAGTCACCGTCGATATCCTGCAGTTTAACATACTAACAGAAATTCTTTAACGCGAACCGGCTGTAAGTTATTCTCTCAAACTCTCTTCGGTAAGGATATGGAAAGAAATATGTAATAGATCGTATCTATTTTGTACGGCTCTTTTTTGAGATCCTCGTTTGTCGACGTCCGTAGCGCAGTTGGAAGCGTCGTTGGCTAGAGTGACGGATATCTCGGGTTCTATCCATAAATTGATCTTTTAATCGATTTTTGAATTTTTGTTCGTAGTCTGAGTGTTTGTGGTGTCTAAAAACTGCCTCTCACCCAATCCGATCCTCACGGGGCGCAGCGAGTGCGATTAGCTAACCACCAGTCCTGTCATAGCCATACTCTCTTCAAAAAAAGAGGTTGAGTAACTGAGTAACAAGCAGTTCTCAAAAAAAATCTGTTGAGATACCTCCTTTCGGAGACCATATGCTCCACAAAAAGCTCGTTTTCGGTATCAGATAGGGAAGTGTTGTCAATTCTGAAATTGTCGCAGTTATCCATACATTTGAATAAAAGTCTATCAAATGAATTCCACTACGGAATGGAAACCCGTAACCCCGTAACCGACTGAACGAAACTGCAAGTGTATTTACAACTCGGCTATGGGACCGACACTGAAATTACATGTTATACGATACAAATTTAGCTAAAAATCATTTGTTAGTTGTTTATCATCCGTTGAATGACATAAGAATATAATGAATATACCCCGCAATGCTCCAGGGCTAGTCAATTAATAACGCGATTCCATAGCATAACTACTCATTATTATGATTGGCCGGAAATGCTTGACAGATATTCATGCTTAAATAATTATATGCAGCCCTTTAACGCTCAATTTAATCACCGTGCTTTGTAGATACATGCAAATAATCTTTGAGAAATGGCCACCATTCGGTGCCGACGTCATAACCAATGAATTATTTTTAATATTACAATTAAAATGCTACATAGATGAAAGTGTTTTTTTGCGTTTGTTTTATTTATCACAGACATTCTAAATACTTGATGACTTTTTAGCGAATGTTTACATCATATAATATATTTTGAATATTTATCAAAGTTTCACTTTTTATGTATAAGCAAAAATCTGCCCCTGTCGTAAATCACATTAATTATTCGTAAAAGAGCGTTTCTAATGAAAGCATTTAACTATTACTATTGTTAAAACAGTTTAAACTGGTTGGTGGAGCAGAGTTATTAATTGCAACGTTATTTTTTCAGAATTGCATAATATGATTGAATGTCAAAATCATAATTATAAATTAAATTCTTTTGATATGAATCGATATTAATTTATTCGATCCCTTGATTACGAAACGGATTTGATCAGAATCTGTAGACCGTTACCGTAAGATATACTGAATTCATTCATTATCGAATTGTAGTCATGTTTTCTAGTCTAGAAGTCTCTAGATTTAATGTGAAAGATATCTTTCAAACTCATCCAACTCCAATTCATCTCTCAGAAACAGGTATTGAATGAATGGCTTTTAATAAAATCGATATATTAAAAATATATGTAATCACAAGAGAAGCTCAGTGCGTGTTTTTATCTAGTATATTTTATCGCAGACCGGTAAGAGTTTAATGAACTCAGTACCTTTGTAGGTTGTTTTTTTTCGCGTTAGCACATGCGGTGAAGCCTCAATGCGATGAAGCGTGACTTTTTAACGACACTCTTCCATTTTCTCTCTAAAACCATCAGGAAAAGCTCTACTATGTGCTTTCGTAAGTGCTTCGTAAGTTCGCGTAAGCACACCCATACGTGTAAAGAACAGAGTTTAGTCATCAACATTAGTTACCCTTTTACTTGTTAAGAAAATTATAAGTAATGATTCGTTACAAAATGTCACCTTTATTTTTTTCAAAAAACTATAAATTATTTAAAACGAAAGACTAGTTTTCACTATTTCTTCTATTTTATTTTGAAAGAAGAAACAGAAAAGAAAGAAAGTGTCATTTAATATCGCTGACCTCGTTGACGTTGAAGGTCAAACAAAATTTATATTTGTTCAATCAATTATTTGTGATCTTGGGTGTGGGTGTCTCTGATATCTTCCGTTCTCGTTTTAATCTCAAAAGATTATAAAAAATATCATCGACTTGATCTCATATAAATATTTGGCGCCTTGGCTAGTATAAGCTAAAATGTGCGCTTCTAAAAATTCTTATAAAAATATGTATAAACTAACTTTTTTTTTATAAATGAACATTAAAAGTATGTCTTTATAGAAATATATTGCATTAAAATATACATTTTCTTCAAGTAGAAGATAAATTATACAATTAACAGTAAAGCAAGAATATTGGTTTGCCCAATGAATATGAAATACGTTTCCGTTTAATTTTAATGCAAATTTTATTCACGAATTAAATTTGTCGGATTTGAAGCAAACACAAAGTTGGAAACGAATTTAAATAATATATATTTATGTAGGTACTCAGTTGATCTGAATATAAAAGCAATCCTTGGAATTTGAAATTGGACTCTTTTTTCAAATGAAAATTTCTTAAATAAAGAAATTATGAAATTGGATTTAGCACGCTGTCAAAACTTTTAGAATCGCTAAAAAGGAAAGTTTACTATTTAAAAATACTGATATTTCTTTGAAAATACAAATCTTTATTTTTATTATTTGTTCGCATTGAATTTTTTTTTATTGAATTATTGGAGAATGTCAGCCTCTGTGATCTAGCGGTAAGAACTGTACATTAGGGATCAGATGGTATCAGGTTCGAGTCCCAGCAATGTCAATATAACACTTTTTATTTTTTCAATTTAACATTTAAGGTCTTGGGTATGGCTGTTCGTTTTTTTTTCCTTCAGTTTATCTCATAAGATTTCAAAATTCAATTTATGTGACCCATTGGCAATTATGAGTTTTAATACCAGATATATTTTTTTTACTAATTTAACAAAGAAGAAATTTCATTAAATCGTAGCCCTGATTTTAATCATAAAATTTTGTTTAAAACTACTAATAGATTAACAATGTCCCCTGACAACATTTTCCCAATGCGCTTGATACGTACGATGCACATATTGACAGAGAGAGGATATGTGTACGTTATACGTTACAGACAGAGAGACAGATTAATCAAGGCAAATATAGGAGTACATTGGTAACAAAGACGGACATTAGCCATCTATGAAAATGCACAGCAGAGGTGATTTTTCATTTCATATATATTCCACACTTCATCAAACCCGGCAGCTATGACATTTTAAAGTAAATTCTAGCTCTGTGATTGGTCAATGTGTGGATCGAAATCAGTTGACGAGTCCACTGATTTCGCGAAAATGGATGTTTAGTGTCCGCTTTTGAAACTATTTACGACCTTTAAAGTCAAAATCTATATGAAACCGTTGAATTCTGATATTTTTAATGAGTTTTTGAAAAGATCATCACTTGCACTACCACAAACAATAAAAACATGACTTTCGTGGGATGTGGTGTTTGTCCGACTATGATACCAAGGTACTCAATTACTAAATACATGGAAGTGTACAAAATCTCAATAACTCAAATTTGGTAATCAATTGTATTGTAGTGGCTTTATACATATATAAATTACTAACTAATTATTATCATATGGTATACAAACGATTATCTGTTTTGTGATGTGGGTGTTTTGTGAACAATGCAGTTTCTCAGTAAAAATATTCTAAATCATTTTGAAATGTTTCAGTGGATGATTATACGGCTAGAAAAATTGTATTGCAATATCTATACACAAATTGTGGAATTATTTTGATTAAAATATTAGGTGTTCTAGAAGAATTTACAGAACACCATTCAAGTGACTCCATAGTTATATTATTAAATTGATAGAAGGAATATCTTCTGTAATATGACAAAGGTAAAATTTGAACGATTCAATTAGCTTCGCACACCCTGGTTGATCCTTTCTAATCCAAACATAGCAGTCGCCAGTCTTGTTTAAGTACTACGTCCATTCTGTTTAACAACGATCTGCACTTTGTCTTGAGGTACAAAGTATGAAGTATTTTAAATACTGCCACTTATGGAAAAGAGAACAATTAAAGCCATAATGATTTTGACAATGTATGATATATCATAAATATTTCAAAGCGTATGGTAAATCCATGCTCGCATATCTTGATGTTGCGCCAATCTTCAGTACGACTCGCTCAACCACTTTCAACGTCTGAGAGCTCTTGGAGCTCAGCGCTTACCTCTCTGATCCGTTTGACAGAACCGGTCGTACGATGGTTTTGTGTGAAAGTTTTTAATAAAAAGATTAGCTGATGAATTTCATTTGTTTATGTGGAATTTAAGAAGATACGGTTGTATTTAATCTTAAGTGACATTTGATTTTTGAGATACGCTTCATCTTTAAGATTGAAAAATGACATGTAAATTAAATCAAACTGTTTTGATGGGTTGATTTTATTTTTTAAAATAAAATTCAGTTCCACTAAGACAGTTGCTACCTAGTAAATCCTTACTAGTAAACAGTGACAGTTAACACATTAAAAGTGATTAATTTTATTTATTGAAATATTGAAAATCTGTGCTCTCAATTATGTAAAAAATCTTCATTTTGTTAAAATTTGTTTAAAAATATGTTACACTCGGACTGAAATTTTTCAGCGCTGACACTGTGTTAGATAATATATGATTAATTAGATAGTATTTTTAAATGATGCTGTATATAATATCTTCAGGAAATATAAATGTTTAAAGGTTTTGGGCACTGAAATATTTTTAGTATCCGATTAACTTTAACTGAAATTAATATTAAGTGACACATGAAAAAAAAGTTCAAAGATGGTTTTTATCTCTAAAAATCTTGACTCAACTAAAATCGTTTTGCAGTTATATTATTTTCTTTGGAATAGTGTTACAACTAAATTTCGTAAAAAAATCACTGTTGATCTACCTTTAATCGTATCATGATCTACATTATCCCACTGGGTACCAGTTCTAAATAACCAGGGTAAAAGAACTGCAAAATTTATTAGTTATTGTTATGGAAACCTTAGTTCCAAACAGTGCACAGCGCTAAAGCACGGCGAATGCACTCTGTCTGTGCAAGTTTGTATTAAACAATATTGGCAATTAGTGTAATAGTTTCGCGTAACAACTGCTCTTAATATCACATCATCCTAAAACAAAGAGGTGTATAAACATAAGACAAAAAGAATTTTTGTACTATCATATTCAAGTAAACGAAAAGATTTATTTGTATCTGAAATCGATGCATAAAAATTACCAATTATTCATATGCATCTAGTTTCTCTACCTAGTTTTGCATAAAAATTAGATTATAATGTGATATTTGTTGGTGCAAAACTGGGGGTACGGAATGGTGCAACGAGCTGAAAATACTCAATTTATGCATATTTAATCATTTTTTTGTACCACCATTACCCGTCAGGTGTTCCACATAGCTCTCCGACATAACGAAATCACAATCATAACAAAAAAAAAGTTACTCATCACCATCCAATGACAAATGTTTAACTGTTTTTTTTTTTCAATAATTACTCACACTTTATTCTTCAAGTTCTCATAGATTGTTTTTTTTATCGGTAAAGCATCTCTTTCTACTTTTAATGGAGTAATTTTATAGCCCTAAAATCCTCAGAAGTATCCAACGCTATGTCCGGAACTACTTACTATCTTTGTGATAGATCGCATAACGTCTTTCTAGCACCACTTTTGTTTTGTCTTACTTACTTAGATTCAGCCCTTTTTTGAAAGAGTTTTTTGTTATTATTAATAAAACTATTATAAATCTTAATTATTTAATTGATTTAAATAGTCTCAAGACGAAATTGCGTTACAACGATGCTTGTATAAAATCAAGATAGGTATTATTAGGAGAACAAATAGCAATAAAATATACTATTCAGTTCATATCTTCTATTTATTTTATTACAGTTGAGAACCAGTCCCATCATTAACATTTCGTACCATTGTGAAATGCACTATTTACGGGAAGCCCTTAACACTAATAATATAACCACTAATTGTCAACATTTTGTGCAGTGGCCCCTCCAAGACTCGGTTTTCAGCATGATTAACGATTCAGAGTGCTACAAGACTGTTAAAACGACTTTACATTCGCAATAAATGTCACAATATTACGTAAACCGTAGGCGACATTGTAACTAGAAACTGTTCGTATTTTATAGACCTGTATTAAATTATTTATCGTATTTCAATACTTCAATAGCAATAATTTATCAAACCAATTTACAAACTCAAATAGTAATGAAAATATTAGTATAATGTTCCACAGTAAAGGACTCAAATACTTACTGTTACTTGTTTTTCTTAACTAGTAATTGTCGGGTTCGTGGTTCAGTGGTTAAAGTCGTTGGATTCGGTTACGAATGTCTTGGGGTTCAAATCCCGGGAAGGAAAGTTTCATAAATATTTTTCAAACGATTTATGTATTTCTGTTCGTAGGCATGGATGTTTGTAATGTCTATAATTCCTAACCACCCATCCGATTCTAAAAACAGAGCGTAGCGAGAATGATTACCTAAGTCAAGGATCGTTTTAGCTCTATCGGTAAATCCCTATTCTCACTCTTTTAAAAAAAGAAAGATAGAGTAACTTAGTAACAAGCCGCTCTCGTAGGCAAACTTCTGTTCTGATACCTCCATTAGGAGTCCATATGCTCCATATTGCCAGCAGACTTGGTAAAAAAATAATTGCTGAACCTGACTGATAATTTTAGAGTGCATATAGGCCTTTCATTATTGGATACCTTTCTGTTATCTATGTTTTGAATTCCATGAAAAGTTCTAACATTTATTTGTCAATCGATAAATATTTTAACTTTCTGTCAAAATACATACATCAATATTAACTTTATGTTACCTAAGATTAGCAGACTATTAATTTTCTCCTTACTTCATCGTGCTATCTTTACCTTACATAACAATACAACTACGTAATTTATAGCCGATTCTTATAACCTTCCATTGAAATAGTTCACTATCACTATATTTAAAAAAATATAATGTCATTCCAACAAGAATTGACAGTAAACACCTTAAAAGTTATCACTATATTATTATGCTTTACAAAAATAACAGACATTGTTAGAAAGGTGTAAGTTGTAATGGAATCTTTTTAGATTTAAATCCGATCTAAGCCTCAGCATAAAACGTTTCAAGTGTCGGTTTCAACGATAAATATTTTCACCGCATGGATATATGGATGGAGTGAAAATATTCGTAATTTAAAAACAGGTATTCGTTAATTTACTCCAAAATGTTGCAATGGAATGAAAGTTTATAGAACTAATATCCCCTTTAAATAAATTTTTATTCTATGTTTTCTCTTTATACTTACTCCTTCAAAATTAAGAGTTAGAAAATAAATTTACTTTCATACTACCATAAAAGGATTGATTGAATTGTCATTTACTTGGTCGAACTCCATTATAATAGGATAAAATAACAAAGTATTTAGTTCTACAAATTTTTTATCAGGTAGTTGATAGCTATTTCGGTTTTACGCCATCGGCAGAACTATTCTAGTTCTAGTAGTTCTGACGATGGCGTAAAGTCGTAAAAGGAAGTTTACCGTTATTTTAAAATCGAATTTAGTATGTTGAAATATTTTACAGGAAATAACCTATTTCAGAAGTGATTATCTGTGACGTTCTATACAAATCGAATTTGGGTGCTTGTATATCTATTTGTAGTTTTCTTGAATGATTATAAATAAATGAATGCGTTATTTCAAAAACAAAGGGTTCTTCAAATATAGTCTAGTTGACAGTATTAAAAACTAAAATATGTATTGGTATTCAATTGAGTTGTTTATTAGCGAATCTATGTTCTTCCAAAAATAATGATATTTAGGTGATTTGTAGACAACCACTTTAATTTAATTTGTATACAAATTCTTCTGTTGTAAGAATTTGAATAAAAGGTAAAAACCTGAAACACTTTTATTTAGCATAAAATAAATAAAACTTTATAGTTATCTTTATTTATAGGAAATCTATGTGTGAGTATGTTAAAAATATGTTTTATGCCGGCCTTTAAAAATCCACTTTATACGCGACTTTCCTGACGCGCTTCATGAAAATCCAAAACGTGTGAAAATAGTAATTTTCACGGTGACAGATGTAACCTCCGAACTTTTCCTCTGGCAGTCGGGAAATGGAAAAAGTTTTCCACACTTACACTCGACTTTTTTTGCCTCTCGCGCCGTGTCTTCTTCTATGTCAACATTTTACTTACGGCGGTATCAATTTTCCCAGTCAGCTGGAAGGATTTATGAAATGTAAATGTTTTTTTTTGAATTTACAAGTGGAATGAGTGACCATTCGGTGTCATTTAATATTTAATTTATTTCTCGTATACCCCGTCTTTTCGCGTTTTTGAATGTGTAATATAATTTTAGAATGAATTATATCATATAAATACATCAATGGTGTTTTGGCCAATTGATGTGACCCCAAAAAAATACGAAAATGAGTTAATGATTGCATCTCATTTCAAAGACTACATAGCAGGTCTGGGCCGAAATGATGTAAATTAGAAAAATAAATTGATCACTTTTTGGAAGGAAAACATCATTTTAAATTGGTTTTAGGTTGACGAAAGCTACTATTATATCGACACTTCATACGTATAATCCCGTATCTGAAAACATGAGAATTAACAGGAGTGTATTTCAAAGATTAATAACAAAACTCACCATATAAAATTTTCGATAGAAATAGTTTTTACTCTCTCCTGAAAAATTTCAATTAGGCTTACATCAATTGGCCAAGACATCGTCGATATATAATATTTTTGATGTTACATCAAAAACAAAATGTATAAAGATTACGTAAGGTAACTACACAAAACGATTACCGACAAGAAGGTAGAACTCCTGATTATTTCAAACATCAAAAACTTTGGTTTCCTCAAACAATTTAAAATTCAAAAATATCTGGTGAAGCGGGCATTGCTATCATGCCACGAATATGTATGTATGCCTCTGTGATTTGGTATCAAAGAGCTTTACTAATTTAAGAAAGCGATCAGATGGGTCTCGACTCAAATTTTAGCAAGGTCTATACCAAATTTTCATTTGTGATCTTGGGCATGGCTCTTCGTGATGTCTTTTCTCTTCGACTTGATTTAGAGTGAAATTCTCATATAGTTTATATTGTGCGATTTAATAACTTATTCTGTAATTCTTTATAAGCTGTAATCTTTTATAAAAATATACAAATATATTTAATGTTTCATATTATTCTCTTAAATGTGTAACCTCTTTGTTGTATCTTATCCATAATAACCCAGACTGTTCTGTAGACGTTTTATTATTATCACATATCACATGTTGGTATGATATTTCTCATGACGTAAGCGTTTGCAGTGGTATATAAAATAAAATGTTTTGCAATGCACACACAGTTCGACGTACTAGTTACTTAAGACATTCAGTATTTCATTTTCAGTACCGTCATCTATGACGGGTACGGTTATACTACTATAGTTCTGACGCGTAAATAGCTATCAACTACCTAATAAAAATTTTGTAGAACTGAATACTTTGTTATTTTATCCTATTATCTTTTAAACTGCCGCCATGCTGAATACCCATTATTTATTCTCATTTAAATTATGACGTGTTTCTTCTGTTACTATCCAATGTAATATTCATTACCAAATTCAAAGTTTTTTCTTCAATGGCAGTTTTAAAGCATCCATTTTTAAAATGCTATATGTATCAGATGAAGGGAACTTCAAGAAAGTTTAAGTCGACACAAAATGTTTTGAAACTTTATTTTAAGATATTATTCTTATGGCATATGTACAGACAAATTAAAACGGTTAATTTATTAAGTTATCATTGAATATGTGCCGTATATTTGGTTTGTGTTAATATACACGGCATGAAAATACCTTGAAACAAAATGTAAACGTGATATAACCATCTAGTTCCAAGCATATATAATACCAGCAAATGTTAAAATTTTTCAAAGTGGAAAACTACTTAGTATATATTTTAAAAATAAAACAAAATTTATTTTTACTACTTCCACATCTTTATAATGATCAGGACCGGTTTTGCTCCTCGCGATCATTATCAGCTGGTACTTGGCATATAATTGTTACCATCCGACAGGTTAATATAATGATGAAGTCTGTCAAAAATAGATATGCAACAATGAAGAAATTTATTCATCGGCACGACTTAACTAACCATCGTTGAGAAAAAGGAGTAAGAATTCGTTTTCTAGTTGTCAAGCTCTGTATTACGGACATGTCAACAACAGGTCAAACAATAAATAATTACACCATATAAGTTTTAATTTTTTAGTTTACTTGTTATATTATATATCATATATAATTTATATGTGTATTGAAATAAAATTAAAATTAAATTGCAAATTAAAGCTCAATCCTCCATATACGCTGATAAGTTCATTGGCTTTTTTTTTTTTTTAAATAAAACACAATTCATTTGTACTACTTCCACATATTTATAATGATCAGGATAATGCTCGTGATGAGCGAAACTGGTCCTGATCATTATAAATATGTGGAAGTAGTACAAATGAATTGTGTTTTATTTTTTAAAATATAATGTCTTTCCACCAAGAATTGACAGTTAACACCTTAAAAGTTCATTGGCGTTAGCTGAAATCTGCAATGTTATAAGGCGTGCTTAAATCAGTTAAACGTTATTTTTTTCAAAACGAACATTCAAACAAGCGCGAAGAAATCATTCACAATCGTGTGACGCATCTCGACATAATTCTCATTATTTATATTATATTGTTTTTGCATCATAACCATTGGTTTTGAAGCGTATATACAAGTACCGTTTAAGTACCATAAAATTATTCAAAAATATTATTTTAATACAAATAATAAAAATTTATCCGTTGGAGCTAAACCAAAAGCCAGAAAAACCGCTATTTTTCCGATCAAAACCCGGAACCGAACCGATATAATTTTTTTATTTGAACCGAAACGAAAAAACAATGGCTCAAAAACCTAGTTTAAATAAAATGAATACTGTTTTACTACAATTGTTAAATATTATTTTTTTAATTATGTCCGCTCGCAATTTATAGTAAATGGATTCCTTAGGAGCTTATTTCAACAGTTGGTTTTCTACGAGAATTGATTGCTATTTAGTTCCACTACCTATATTTTTCAAAGGGAGTAGGGATTGAAGAATAGGGCTAGGACTGGATTAGAGGTTAGCCAATAGTTCTCGCTACGCACCGTTTTTAAGATGCGGTGAGTGAGAGTAAATTTTAGATATCACATACATTCGTGCCTTCAAAGAGATTGAAAAGTCAATTATATTGAGATTCTTTATAAAAAAACTTTGTTCTTTCTCACCTTATTAGAATAGAGTTCTATCAATGAAATACATACTCAATTAGTGTAATGAATTATTCTTTTTCGATAAGCGAAGTCAGTTTACAAATGAAAAAACAATTTCGACATGTTGTCTGTATTAGACATTAATCTTATACTTAAACATGTTTAAAAAATCAAATTACAATAGATTTTTACTCAATTTATAGATACAAAATAAACATGCATTGAAAGCTCTACCTCGACTGCATATTATGCAAAAAAAAACACTACAAAAACTTTCCCCATTTCAGGAAAACCCCGTTGTTATACATGAGAAAAACATTACGAAAAGTTTTCAATGCGCGTAATGCTGGCAACATGTATACTTTTAACGATTTGTGATCCTTGAAGCTTGTTACGTCCACAATGTGAGGTCCACAGATGATGTCGTTTCATATGCACGTTTACATTTGGTCACGTTTTGCATGGTGCTATATTTGTAGTATTCCTTTCGCAAACAAAAATGAAAACCCTGGGAGCTTAAGGAATAATTCTCATACTTTAAATAAGATAATCCGCCACGGAATATACAGAAATAATCGTATTAGGGTATATAATTACAAGTTTACTGATTAAAAAGTATTTTTTTTATTTAAAATAATTAAACTATTTAAATTAATTAAAATCATTTTATTTATATAAATTCATTTATCGTAGACATATCTAAAAGTATTTTTACCATGCCCACTCCCAATGTGGAGCATATGGACTCCTAATGGAGCTATCTTAAAAGATGTTTTATGCGAGAATTTCTTTTGTTGCTCAGTTGCTCAACCTCTCGTTTTCGAAGAGATTAGGGATATATGGATAGCGCTAGGACAGGACTGGTGGTTTAGCTAATCGCTCTTGTCACGCCTCGTCTTAAGTATCAGATGGGTGGGAGGAAGTTCTAGATATCACAACATGCCTACGAACAAAAATCCATAAATAGATTGAAAAATCAATTTATAACACTGTCCGCATCGGGAGTTGAACCCGAGATATCCGTAACTGTAGCCAACGATGTTGACAACTGCACCGCGGACCCGAAGGTGAGAATAAGATAATTTCTTTTAATAAAATTCTCCAGATTATGGTTTATGATATACCTTTAAATGGATGGCAGAACATAAACCCATTGAAATGAATGTAATTAAAATATATCTACAATGAAAAACTATGATTTCTATTACACATTTTTTTTTATTTCAACAGGGTCGGTTTTGCTAATCTAGTGAGTATTCTCAACATTCCCAGTCATATTACTTGATAAAATGTCGAATACTTGTCGAATGACATGTCGTCCCGGAAAGTGGCTTAAACAAAATGTTCATCAAATTGCGCGGAAACGAAAAAGTTGTATACATAACGATATGGATAAATTGATTAGGATTTAATATTAATGAATTGTCTTGCACACATTATTTTGATCATATTCAGGTCACAATCAACCCGATTTTTTTCCCTCGAACATTTTATCCGTATTATTATTTTGAGTGATGTATTTATTTAATTTTTTCGTGACACTCTATCCTAGCATCACATACAACCTTCATTTATGTTCTATTGTGCATTACAACGATATCGAATAATACAACAATCAACAATACAACTAATATAAAAACACGACATTAAACAATGTTTAAACTTTGCGTAGAGTAATAATCACAATCAGTGAATGAAAATAGCTTTCGAAAGGCCTAAATATAGAGTTGAATTATTCTTTTTGCAAACAGGTTTAATTACCCACCAAAATCGTCATGGGGGTATAATAATGCATTAACAACCACTGCACACTTCTATTTAACCTTAAACAAATTCAACATTGGATTATCATGCGATCATTACTCTGTGATTCTATTATTAACTGATCCAACAAAGCAAATTAATTGATAAATTAATTTTAATATGGTAACGTGTTATCTCTATTCAAACCGAATGATTTCAAACATTCGCTTATCCTATCACTTGCAGGTAGAGTTTCAGGAAATGTGTTTACCTTTAATGAAAGTAGAATTGAGTTGCAATGGAAAGCTTTATTTATATTCGAAATAAAACATGGTTTTATTAATTCTCTGCAGTAAATAATGATGTTATATTTTTATTTACAGTTAATTTTATTACCAATAGACGTTCTTGGGAAAATAAAATAATCTTAATAGCGAAAGGAAAACTTTTTAAAAGACTTTATATTGAATCAATTACATATTTTTTCTTCATAAATATTACCGGCGCTCGGCTGTTTGTCAACTTTTTTATTTTTTTATCGTAGAAAAATATAGGTTTCGTTTTATAAAGACTTCGTAACAAAAATTGACTCGAATGTTTGTATTTCTTTTTACTGTGCAGGTACTTCTATAAAAACAAGATAAGTGAAAACTGAGCACGAATGGAAACTTCTCAGCAAAAATTCTTCAACTATTGAAACCAGATGTGAATTATGTGAACATTGTCATGAAAATATTTAACTTTGTAATAAAATTGATTGTTTTCACTTCAACTAGCAAATAAAAACATGGAACACCCAGTTTTCAAAGACACGAATGTTTTTATTCAACGGTATAATAATACTTAGAATTACTACATCATTTGCTCTATTTAAAATTGTGTTTATTATTTTTCGTGAAGAGCATATTGTTTTCTTAATTGATCAAATATTAACTCAAGCATCACTTAACTGATCTTTTAATCACTTAGCAATTGGATAAGTTATCGTGTAAACAACTTAGGATTATTTCTTGTGATCATTATAAATAAACGTATTAAATGTTTTTATTGCATTATAATAAAATATGTTCAATTCTGACATTTTTATGTTTGTTGTATAACATAATACAACCTGAGCTATCTGTTACGTGCACACTTTTCTTTGGGATGTTAATCATCATCACGCTATAAATACCTTGTTTACTTGGCTCAAATAACATGAGCTCCTATTTACCAACTGACAAAGATTTCAGGGGCAATATATTTTCTTAATTTACTTCCTAAAAGTACCAAATTAATTGGTGTCTTATTACGTGTTTGTTGAACATACTTGCTCCTTCAAATTGATTAAAGGTAAAGTGGAAAATGTAGTCTGGACTAGCCGTTAATCAATATATTAAAATAGCTGTTTATAAAAGAGTGTTGCTTAGAAGTGTGGAAATAGTAGGAATTTTCAAACCACATCACTTCTGGATATGCTAGTTAAAATTTAATAGTTCATAAATATAAATAAATGATAAGTTCATCCTTTCTTCGTGCACTCATATTATTGCATATATTAACAGCGTGGTGTTAAGAAAATTTCTTTTAAAGATTTAAAAACAGCATCATCTTATAAAAATAACTCAATTAATATTCAATCATAGTTGCTCAAATGAGAATTTGAATAAAAAAATATTTCATTGTATGGAACTATACAAGGATTTCATTGAATTAATATAAACCGTGTGTTGCTTTTTTGGAAATCTATTTTACGCTGGTAGCTTTTTATAAAACAAACTCGTTACAAAATAAAAGTTTATTAACTGTTTTGGTCCGTAGCAGACTATAAAAAATCTGAATTTTTAAAACAGTTATCCATCGAGTAAATAAACATTTTTACATTATTTCCATGAATCGAATATCCACAGTAAACAATATCAAACATGAAACACTTATTTACATTACTGTTATGAAGTCTTTTATTGGTGTAAGATAAAATCTGTAGGCATTGAGGAGAAAGGCTCTATTAGATTGGGCGGCGCTGTACCGGAAACAGCACCCCGTAGTTTAATCGTAGAAGCGACACACCGGTTAGGAAGTTAATGGTTGACATCCGGACGGATATATCCGCATTTCTACGGGCAGCGTTTCAAATAACACACCAGAGGCGGATGATTCGGTGTTGCTTGAGATAATTATAATATCTGTTGTGATGTCTATTCAACATGAATCAATAATCCCATGGTTTCTGACTTCAACAGTGGTATTAAAAATAGTTGAATTTTTTATTTACTTTGCACTAAGAGAGTTACTAGATTTTCCCTGAAAGACATAAAATTTGGTAAATTTTCTTGTTATTTATCCAAATATTGAACGACCAACCAAAGTTCATTTTTCATAATAGTGTAAATTAATATTTTGGTCTAAAATATAATTTATCATTTTTCATACTTTGTTATTTAAGCTGGGTGTATTTATTTTTTTTGTTTGGGTCACTCACTGCTCCTATATTGCAAAAATCGTGCTATATGAAAAGAAACATACTTTCATTTGGAAATTTTTCAAAAATCATACTTTTAGGATTCACTCGGAACATCGTTCATTTGAAATTGATAAATTATTCATTGACATTGAGTTTGAATTGCATCGAATATAATCTATGATTCTCGCCCACCTGGTGCGCCTATCACTCCATCAATAACCATTACATGAAGCACTCTTACTCTGCTTGTAACTATCTCAATTTATAGTTTTGCATTGTTTAAAGACATAAGTTACACATAACACTGTTTGTCGTTCATTACTTATGTTAAAATAGCATTCTTATCATCAAAATGGAAATTCTTACTCCTTATGAGAGAATAGTTACTACTTGGAAATATGTTTACATTAAATATTAGCAATATATTATGATTATCTTTAAAGTATTACACAATTTTTAACATACAGCTACTGATTTTACGGTCGTTTTTTACCTTGCAATAACGATAAAGGAAAACAAATAATTTATCGCTCACGCTCTTAGCCCGATGCAGTGTTCGAAGAGACTAATCGTTTAGCCATCCGTTATTGTGGTTAAAAAAAGAAAAATAGAAAGAAAGAAAGAAATAGTGTTGTGACTTCGTCAGCCATTTTGTGAAAGAAGATACTGAGTATTATACGAATCAATCATTACTGTATTTTGAATAAATAAAGTGTCACAGTGATACCTGATTGTAAGTAAATTGCGCCTCCCATGTTGCAAGTGTCTATAAAATGAATTTAGATATTGCAGACTATGGTTATATACTTTGAAATATGTAACTTTTCTTTAACCATGTCCGCTATGAAGACTTTTAATGGAGTTCGCATCAGAAGATTTTACGATCTGATGGGTGTGAGGTGATTTTAGATATCACAGACATCCATTCCTCAAAACAGAAATCCATAAATCGATTGAAAAATCAATGTATGAAACATTCCATACTGAGATTCGAGGTGGTGTGACGACATTGACAACACGACCGGTAAACATAACCTTATGTATGTAACACTAATTACTGAATTGAATAATATTGTTTAAAATGATAAACTACTGTATGAAAACTAAAAATATAAATACAACGTACCTATAATTTTTGGATTGAAAGTAACTTAGTATTTATAACCTGCAGAGCCACTAACTCGGATTGTCTTTAACATTTCAGTTATTTCGGTGTATCACAATGTCTGGATAGTTTTCTTAATCCACTGAGCCGTTCACAGGGAGGCCCAAAAATACAGCACTCTGAAGTGAGCTGACATCAGCATTACACTGACTAATGAATCGCGCATCTTCGCGCTGTTTTCTGAGTGTGAAAACATAAAACCCCACACCACCCAGGGGATTACCTCAAACAATTAGGAGCTCTTGTTACACTGGAAGGACAAAGGACGCCACTCCCTAAATTTACATTATATAACAGTGCATTTCTGAAAACACTCAAAACCCATTTATTATATAAGGGCAATAGCGTGTAGCAAACATACATAGGAAGTTACTCTATGGCCTTTTTGAACAAAATACTTATTGTATACTAAGAATATTGAATAACAGTAATTTACTAATTGGAATATATAAGACATGACTTCATTACAATTTTGGACATTAAAACATGTATTTTTTGGGCCGCGAAGTATAGTTAATTAGAGGAGTTTATTAATTTTAATACATTGAAAATAACTTCATGGTGTCATGGCACTTTTTGATTTTCTTTGGATGCAAAGAATACTGAATGAGTGGAAATTCCTAATTTAAATAGATAAGATATGAGTTCATGGTGTTTATTAAACCTCATGCTTATGGATATTTTGTGTTGCATGCAATATAAAATAAAAGGATTTTTTTCAAAGGGAAGAACTGCTATACATCTTCTATAATAGTGGATTATAGTATATAGATTTGAATTGTTCTCGATGAAATCTTCTATCGAAGATTAATCGAGTAATTAACAACCAGTAACCTTAAAAAAAAGCCTTCGAGATGGTTCATTAGATATCCATGTGTATAGATATGGTTTTAAAACAAAATACCAGAAAATAATACCAAATAGAAAATAAAATAAATTGATTTTTCAATCGTGAAAGAAAACGTTTAAGCGACTGATTTACCACCAGCTATTTTTACAAAATTTTTATATTGGAACGATTCAATGGCTGTCCATATGCTCCACATTGAGAATTGAAGCGGTTGTCTGTAATATATAATGATTTTGTTATGTCATTTTTATCAAGGGTTCAAAGAATTCAATATAAAATTCTATGAATGTTTGAAAACTACGAAAAGTTTGAGCAACTGATTTTTAAACAGTTATCGTTTACACAAATTCTTTTAAAATGACTCGTTAGGTGTTTGTATTCTTCACATTGAATGTGGAAGTGAATTTAATAATAAGTAAATACAATCAAATAAATATTAATATCTTTCTAGTTGGTACATGTTCAGGGCTCAAATATTTTAATGGAGAAATTAATAAAATGAATTTTCGATTGACGTAAAGTTGATCGTTATAACAACTTCTATTGAGGCGTTCATATACTCCACGTGGGAAGAGATGGTTTTTTAAAATATTAATAAAGTAAGTAAGAACATACTAAATAAAAAAAATACTATAAGCCATTGTGTACAGACATTACTCAGCAAAATGATCCTTATTAATCCTGAACTCGCAGTATGAGAATAATAATATGGCACGACGGGTAATGGGCATCGTAACCGAAACACGTTGTCTATCCCAAAAATGCCATCAGCGTAAACATAACCATAATCTTAATAATGTCACAGAGAGAGTGTATAATCTCGCAGCGGTTTTATGACACGTGGATGTCGAGAAACTTCGAGCCCTCTCTGAGCGTGGATCAACACGTGCGTGATTTTCTCTGTCAGCTAACTCTCTTCTCCTTCACTTAATTAATTAAACTTGTTTTCTTCGGAACAGCTATACAACACGTTGTTCAATGTGGGTGCCGTGAGAAGTTGAGAGGAAACAAGATATTTATTATATTATCACAATAATGACTTACGGGTAAGTACTACTGGCAAGCATTTACTTTATGCAGAGATAGAGTGTGTGCGTGTGATGTGCCGCTTAAAATTCACTCACCTGAATAAATTACATACACACACACTCTCTCTATACGCATCCTTTGGCGGACAGAGAGAGTGTGTGTTTGTATGTGGTGCGTTGTAGAGAGTTAGACAGAGAATTCTAGATAAATACATTGTCATTATTGTATTCGTAAGAATGACTTCTCCATCGAAATCGAATGTAAAAAATTCTGAAATTAACATTGAAGTACCATTCTGAAATTTATACGTTTCCCCCATATTCTATCACAAGTTAAAATTGTATATGTGTGGTGTTTCATTCTTAAAATTTTGATCTACCAAGCTTACAGTGTCATCGTATAAAATGAAAAATCTTAAAGCCATTAAAGTTATTGATGGGCCATAATATTTGCATGAATTTACTTTGACAATTTTCCGGTACAATAAATTAAACAATTGTAGATTCCTGTAGCATCCATTTCTAGTTTGTCGGTAAAATAGGAAATCACAACTGTCGCAGTCTTAATTTTATGCATGAACTAAAGCACTTCTTGTTTACAGATTAAGGATTTATGTGAGGCAAAAAGTTCTCAAATCACTGACTCGAAAGGACCTGCTTTGTACACAAGAAAGTCGCATTTCTCGTTGTTTTGTTACCCAAGACATCTATGTAGAAATAACATTTGTCACTTTGTTTCTTCGCGATATTATGTAAGAGAAGGGATAAGCAATGGCATTTAGGTGTGTCAAAATTTATTTTGCCCCTTATCTGCCACAGTGAATGATTTATAATGAAGTTGTTAAAATTTGTAACAGTTCCTAGCCTGCATAACATCAAATTAGACACATATTTAAATTGCCTTTTGGTATGTATATTTCCAACAACTACACCAGCGATCCTATTTTTAAAATAAAAATATATTCGGCGTCGGTTTTGTAAAGAATGATTTTAACGTTGAATTAAAAATTATTTTTTTTGCTAAAAGTTGTAAAAAATCTGTATGTAAATAAAACATCATTATTCAACCTAAAATTTAAAAAAGGCTTATTTAATAACCCATGCTATTTATACGAGACTTGTGGATCAATGACAATTTTATCTTTTTACTACAGCTTAGACTCGCATTTCTTGAATATGTTAAGACATTTTTACTTTTGCATCTTATTTATATATATTATACATCGTGAGATAGTCCAAAAAATATCCAGTATATACAAATTATATTTATTACGAAACATGAGATACCCTCCACGATTTTAATTGATAGCGATTATATTATTCATTTTGGTTTGTTTACACCTGACCAAATATGGATGATAATATGACATGTCAAACAAAAACATGGGCCAGTACACCAAAAACAAATTGATAATGCTTACTGCCTTTACTGGTTCAATTTTGTAAAAAAATATAGTCAATATGTCCTTGCCTTGGTTCAATAACAAATTACTCCAAAATTGTGAAACTATTTCAATACTTATGAATTTGACTTTATAAATAACCTATAAATTACCGAATGCGGTTATTTTGAAGATCAAAGTTTGATCGAGAATTAATTAACATGGAGAGCAAAAGCTACAGTATGTTTTGTTTACATTAGAACTTACAAGAAACATAATATTGTAGGAGGAAACTATATTTTGTGTTATTAGCACGCTGAATCCACACTGTGTTTAGATTAAAACAATATTAAGTGGATAAATTAAATGGGAGTCTAATGAATAAATTAATTGTTTTATTTGCAATTTATTTAACAGACAATTATTTACAAGAGAACATATTATTTTTTTTTCCATGTCCGCTCCCAATGTGGAGCATATGGTCTCCTAATAGAGGTATCTTGACAGATTTTTTTTCTACGAGAACTGCTTGTTATTCAGTTGCTCAACCTTTCTTTTCTTTTTCGAAGAGAGTAGGGCTATGACAGGACTAGTGGTTAGCTAATCGCTCTCGTTACCCCCCGTGAGGATGGGATTGGTGGGAGGAGGACTCAGACTACGAACATAAATCCATAAATCGATTGAATGATCAATCTATGAAAACCGTCCGCACCGGGAATTGAACCCGAGACATCCGTAACCGTAGCCAGCGACGAAACCAACTGCGTCACAGACGCCGACTATTTATTATTATTAATATACTAAAAATCGCTGTTCTGTCGAAACGCTGCTTTATATCATGTAGTTGCTCTCAGAAAACTGCTTTTTACTTAGTCGCTCAACCTTCCAATTCTCATTTTTCGCAACATTTAAACAACGTGATTTGAAATCAACAAGAATATCTTAGAATATTACTTAGTTAATTATTAATAAGATCGAAAATTGATATTGCTCTTCTTCAACCATGTCTACTCCCAATGTCAAACATGTGGACTTCTTATGGATCTTATCTCAACATAAGTTTTATACGATAACTGTTTGTAATACAGTCGTTTAGGCTCTAATTTTTCTAATAGATTAAGGAGTATTTTGCTAATCGCTCTCAATTCGCCCCGTTTGATTTTTTAGACTTCACAGACATGATACCTTGGAAGAATAATCTGTAAATCGATAAAAAATTTCAATCACGAAAGCGTCCGTATTGGGAATCAAACTCGTATACACCGTAACCGAATAGCAACCGCTCACAAGTGACGGTTAAGTAACCGCTCATATAAGGTAGACACAGTCAAATCACCGTTAACTGATTCACGGGAAAACTTTTTTATTGTTCTTTTCTTCGTGTTCGTGTATACACTCAATCCAATTGAGTATCTGGTAAAAACTAACAATAAAAACGTATTTAATTTCACAAGAAATACTTTATATGTGCCTTATTTTAACGGAGCTTTAATACTGATATAGTAACAAATAATGAGGTATGATTTCTTTATATTTTTTTTATATAATTTAAGACATCGACTGAGAGTGCTTGATGGAATTTCAATATCAAATTAAGATTATTGCGATTTTGTACACTTAGCACACGAATGGACTCGATCTCACGACCCTCGAATTCCTGAAGATGCCGAAAGGCGAAACCCGGGTCGTTAGTGACAAAATACATGGAATTGTACAAAATCGCAATAATCCAAATTTTCTTTATATTTGTTGTAAAAACATTTTAAATACATTAAACACGTTACTAAATGTAATAATTTCAACCAACTTAACTTTCTGTTGAAAATATTGTATTGTTAAGCCAAGTTTTCGTGTATTCGAAAAAAAATACAGCGATATGATTTATCGCTGGTACACATTTATTGAATCAATATTATTAACCGTGTTAGTTCGCTATTGATGTATTTAAGATTTGTAATTTTACAGTCACCTTGTTAGAACATTAACTATTAGAAACTTGGGCAAGTATGTGACGAAGTTTAAAGTGATATGACTTGAGAACTAGCAACTTTGTACTAATGTTCAGGAAGTAATATCGTAAAACAAGACGATTTAGAAGTTTACATAACTGCCCACTACTTGTTTTCTCTTGTGCTTTCGTTTAATTGATATAATTTGCGAAACCCGTTTCTCTTCACAAGATTAAATATCTACAATCTACAATAAGAACCAAATAATGATTTATTTGATGCTACATTATGCTGCAAAACAATTAATTAACAATGTTATAATTGCAATAGATCATTAAAATACTCGATTTGAGTGAAATTGCATCATGGAATGTTCTCCTAAAGCAACTACACAAATTATCTTTAGCGTATGAATCGGGTGTTCAGTATCTTGACGTATTTTTATTACTGAGATGGGTTACCGTTATTTGCATCTCTTTGTGAGGGAAAAACAATCAGTAGCCTTCTTTACAAATACTGACTGGTGATTAAATGTTTCATCAACAAAAATTCTGGATTTTTAAATATTTTTTGTATAGTGATTATAAACATCAAGCGTTTTCTTCGACTTGCCAAGTCTCTTACTGACTTTTAAAAATCACTTGAAGGCGAGTGCGTCTATTAATTATTTTAATTTTCTTTATCTTTAGGGTCAGAGGTGAATATTTCATAATGATATTTGTTTCTTATTCTATTTCCTCATGCACAAAAAGATATCACAAACACCTGAGTCCTGGATATCAAATATAAACTTTTCATATTGACCGGATTTCATGCTGGAACCTTCTAATTTATAATTGATAAATAAAGTATTAACCTCAAACGTACAGACGTCAAAATCTATTATGATGATCATCAGATGTAGGAATACAAATTTTCGTATTGATAACAGACACAACCTAATAAATTAAAAATGTTTTAAATGTGATGTTGGTTAATAATTTCAAAGTGAAACGACTTTAAGGAAAATTTGAGAATATTCTAACATTTATTACGAGGTATTTTCACGAGAGTATGTCTTATCATAGATTTAAAATAATTCAAGTATAAACCTCGTAATAAAAGCTAGATAATTTTCTAAGAGATAAAAGGGAGAAATAATTCTTATTTATAAATAGTTCCTTTAGTGTAGGAAGAGTACTATCAATTTCTCTGGTAAACAAAATTTATATCAAAACTTGTTAAGCGGAAGTTGTTATATTACATTTTCGGTAGCTTCGGCACTCTCTTTGAAGTAAATAATTTTCATATTTAGATAAAAGTAAATTATTTTGTAAAAACCACAAAATTTTTAGAATGGAAAGTTTACACGTATTTTGAGATTGTTTGTCTATTGTTACTATATAAATACATATATATAATTATCTACCTTCACTTACGGATTCACAGTTTTCTGGATTTTAACTGTGAATGTGTTTGCTGTAAGTAAGTATTTAGATTCCGTTTCCGCATATATGGCAGAGTTTTACTATCTCACTAAAGAAATTTCAGTAGAATGCTTTGTATGAGTTAAACCATTCATAAAAACGCCTCGCGAATACTGCGTGCGAATGATCTTTCGAAAAGCGTTATCAGGTTTTTTTAACATTATTTGAGAAGGAAGAAAGTAGATTTAGTATCGTCCTATTTTTATGAATTGATAGATTCGGCTTAGTAGATTAATCCCGCATTTGTTTGAAATTTTGGGTTTTTTGATAATACATATATGCTCACAATTCTTCCTTGCTATGAACATGGGATATTTATCAATCAATAAACATAGAATCTGGAAATATTCTTAAAAAGTAATGTTTTATTTCACTCCAACGTGCCCTTGCATACAAAACGTTTTAAGCTTGCAAGACTTGACTCGCTACGGCCCAAATGGTGAATTTTAAAATCTTGACAGTGAAATAATACCTCTACGAAAGTTACAACTCTAAGCGCTAAAATTCCAGGCATTAGACTGAGTGCAAAAGTTTAATATAGGAAAGTTGGTACTTAAATGTTTTGGCGTCAAAATTAGTTAACTATACATTATGAAGGAAGCGAGATATTGGCGCCCTCTGATTACCGGGATATAAACACACACATATATATATATATATATGTATTATATTTAATATATACAAGGGTTGAACCAAAAATAATTATTCTTATGCAAATATTTTTTTTTTGAAATAATGTATAATTTAATGTAACAAAATACTTATTCTATTATGTACTTTGAAGAATGTAAGTAAATGAGTAACGTTAGTTTCGTATTGAAGCCGAAAATCAATCAACACAAATCTACCATTTAATTGAATAAAATAAAAAATGGTGTATAGTACCAATAATTAAATGTGAATGCCATTTCAATAGCTATAATATTCTGATAAATTATTATATCTAAATCATCGCGCATTTTTTATTCGTCGATTTTTTTTTAATGAAGTAAGTTTCCAATCATTGAAAATAAGTATTTAACAATACATTTAATTAGGATCTGAAATAATTTTGTGAATATTAAAAACGTCTTATAAGAGTCCTACAATAAATAAATAGGCTTCTACTTTACACATGTGAGTGACGATGCGGCAAAATAAAATAATACGTATCTTGTATTATTTGTTATTTCCTATAACTAATTTCATGTAAATAAAGAACTTATTATGTATTTATTTTTTTGTATGAATTCAGCAGTAACTTTTTGGAAATTCATTTTTAATATGAAAATAAAATTGTTAACCTAATTATCCCACTGACTTTGTTACTGAAGAACGTATTCTTTAATATTCAAGAGTAGGACATTAACTAATGAAAAAATTTAAGAAAGTAGCTTAATTTTTGTAATATCAAAAACCCTTTGAAAATTACGATAAACAAGCACAATGTTGAACAGATTGTTCCTGAGCAATTTCCACTTAAATTCCCCCAGCGCGTGACTTTCGACGTCCTTTATAATAGTAATTAGTTGCCGTTTTTGTCGCGTTCCAGCGATGGCGCTCGATTACCCAACTTTTGATTAAAATGATTTATTGACACAACTTTCGTGATTTATGCATGTATATCAAATGAACTAAACAGTTTTTACTCCGCAGCTGAACGAAAAATTGACAAAAAATAAGAATTCCTGCGATCTTCGCTGTGTCACTGCCTAAGGTTTTAGAGTTTTGAGTAAATCACAAAAAACTGTTATGAGCAGTATTATAGTATTTAGTATAATTTAAGTTATTTCGTGTCTTCCGGTGTAGAAGGAAAAGTAAAATATTCTTTTACGCTGTCATTTTTTCGTGTAAAACGAGTGTAAAAAATCGAAATTTTTATGTTTGGATTTTTTTTAATTTCAAACAGGGAACGTAATAGAAAGAACTTTTAGGCTTGCAACTGGATAAATTGATAGATCGATAGAATACATACGTATATTAAAAATGTATTTAATTATAAAATCGTCAGCAGCGTATTTAGCGACTTAGCGACTCATATAACCAAATATAACTGATAAAAAATAAAATAAAAATTTGAGTTAGTACGGATTACTTTAATAAATCGCTTAAGTGAAGGTACACTCAGCTAAAATCAAAATAAATTTGACAACGAAACAATATTCTCCTAAAACAACATCCTGAAATCTACCTGTCTCTTCTACCGGATAGATTCCATCGCCCTAAAAAGCCAGCCGTTGATGACCATCCATAGAATGTACTCGGCGGAGCTACGGAACGATAGGATGATCAAAAAAGAATCAAAGAGGCTGCTGGATGGGGGAAAATTAATTTTAGAGGCACCATTTGTTGTTCATATACTCCTAGTAGGGAGCGGGTATGGAAAAAAATTATCTCGTTGCACAATTTCTAGTTCAATGATTGTATGTTGGTTGATACATACAGATAATTAATGCTAAGATTGCTGAGCTAGTGAGCGTTTTCAAATGATCGTCTTTTTTATTTAAAACCTCTCATCAGGTCCTATTTGCTGCTGACTTGCTGAGCGAACCCAGTGCTGACCATATTACACAATTGTGGAAGCCCAAAAACCTTTTTAGTGACAATTAAAAAAAGCAATATTTGTGGAATTTTTATCATATAATAAAATTTGTAATACTTAGTACAAATGTTTAATTTATATGAATATATTTTGTTTCCCTCGAGAATTGACAGTTTAACACCATTCGTGTGATTGTATTGCGTTCATAAAAACGAGTAACAGTGTATTGGCAAAATGGCGAGCGGCCTATTATCCCATTATATTGAACAACTGATTGCATGAAATAAATCTCATGCAAACTAAACGAATGGTGACGTGATCAAATTATAGAGCAACACGCAATGTGTTAGTAAAGAGCTTTGATATTTTTTGACTCAAAATGTAACATGCTGTGACATCGTGGTACTTTTAAAGCCATATCTATTACCGAGCGAAACATATGAAATCTAACGTTGTTATTGAGGAGCATGGGGGAAATTAAAAATAAGCAATATATAATGCGCTTTTATTTTAAGCATTTTAATATGTGTTGAGTGAAGAATTAACAGTAGTTTAGTTTAATGTAGTTCAGAAGCGTAGTTTTATATTAGCGGATATGTGATATGAACGCATACGATTTTCACATTCCTTGGTAGAACTTATTCGCCAATAGGTATTTTGGGTAAGTAAGGATACATTCAAATATTCTAAAAATCAACATTATCGTAAAACACAAACATTACTGCTATCAAATTTGGATTATTGAGATTTTGTACACTTCCATGTATTTTGTCACTAACGACCCGGGTTTCGCCTTTCGGCATCTTCAGGCATTCGAGCACACGAATGGACTTGAACTGACGAATCCTCGAATTTACAGGTGTCCATTTCAAAGATTCATAACGCAACTCACCATATAATATTTTCTATAAAAACAGTTTTTATTCTCTCCTAGACAATTTCAATTTTGAGGGTTACATCAATTGTTCAAAACACCGCCGATATTATAACTGTCCAATACATGGTGGCAATGTCAGTGATAATGCCATGTAATGTGATTTTTTAACAAAACTCTTCGTAAATTTGGATTATTGAGATTTTGTACACTTCCATGTATTTTGTCACTAACGACCCGGGTTTCGCCTTTCGGCATCTTCAGGCATTCAGTTCGAGTCCATTCGTGTGCTCGAATGCCTGAAGATGCCAACATGAAGTGTACAAAATCTCAATAATCCAAATTTGATATTGAAATTCCATCAAGCACCCTCAGTCGATGTCTTAAATTACTGCTATCGTTCAGTGATTGTACAATTATTATTTTAATATAATACAAATATATATTGCTAAATATTGACTGCTTAATATGAAAAACGGCTAACTGCACTTGGCCAAATTTTTTTAGCACTTAGTAAAAAGTTATTAATTTTACGATCAAGCGAAATTTAACAATTATTTCAAAAAACCTTTCCATGAAGCAGTTTAATTGACTGTTTGTTTATTTATTTATTTCAGTGTCGTAGCTTTTGGTTAATGTATCTCTAACTTCGCTTCAAAAGATCCCAGAATCCATTCCTGACATTAACATGCATCAGATGGTCATTTTTTCAATATAACATCTTTATGATAGATATTTGTAATTTATTTTTTCCATAAATCAATCTTGAATCAATTCAATTTGATTTTATACCATGCGATTTGAATATTTAATATTTGACATTACGACAATTAAATCAATGGTAAAACTATCCGATTTTGACCAGTTGCTTCACAAGTTTAAATAATGGTTTATACCTTTTTCTAATCAAAATGTATGTGTATTCTATATAACAATTCATAATGTGACGTCACACGTTGTTTTCGTTTTTATCAAAGTATATTTATTTATAAAAAAATTCTATATTTTACTGAGAATTACTACCCCTGAAGTAATAAGGACCTTAATCGAAAACTAAATGGAGGCCGTAAAATTATTATTTTCGTATTTGTGCTAAATAGTTTCATATTTATTATATCTAGATGTTTTCTTTGAAATGCTTCTCCGATAATAAGCAATGCGCCTTCAATAAATCAAAAGCTGGGTTTTTAGTTTATCAGTCCTCAAACTTTACGTAATGTCTTGTTGATGTATGTTTTTGTTTAAATGAGAAATAAGACCGATCCAATAAATTTTCGTATTTATCTGTGCTTACCCTATTCCAAAATCTACGTCTGAAGTTTTTATTTAAGCTAACATTATAAAACCACAGTTTGAAAAGAAGATTATTGCTTTGATTCCTTACGGATCGAGAAAAAATGCTGCTAAAAATTGAATAAGTGTTAACACAGATAGTGTAAGAGCAATGGGGTTTGTCCTGTTTGTAAAACAAAAAAATCCTTCAGTAGAAATAACACATTACTGCATATATTGGGAAGCATGAATAGAGAAAAATTTCCCACTAAAATTATTACAAACAATGATCGAATGAATGAATGAAATTATCAAATAGAGAGCTAAAACAAATGTATAAGCTACCTTTTCAAATTTATCAAATAAAAACCAATTAAAATTTTTTAGTTTTGTTTATGATATTCACATATTTTGTCTTATGGTGTGCCGTCAAATATTTATGAGCGCTTAGGTGTGCCGTGGGGGAGGAAGTGTTGCGGAGCACTGCGATAATCAACACAATTTTCACCATTATTTTTTAGTTTATGAGGTATATTTATATTGGCTTTTATATAAAATGGGTCAACTGAGGAATCAAACCCAGTACTGTCAATCAATTCTAATGTCGTATATCAACATGACATTATTTCTAAAAACGTCTTAATTTTTTTTTGAATTATTGAAATTCCATCAAGCACCCTCAGTCAATGTCTTAAATTATGTCTAATTTTTTATTATAAACGAACGCTGTTGTACTATATAATCTTTTGCCTAAGGGGATTGTACAAAATAAACATTAAACAATGTAGAGGAAGGGCATTTTCCAATTTCAAATAACAACAAACTGAAGAGCGTCGATTTACAAGATCCCTCCCTAAAAACAATTTCGAAACTAATCAAATGTACTCAAGAAACATAAGCCATTTTGAGGATGTTTTATTAACGTGATGCAATATTATTGTTAGTTTAAATTTCAAGCCATTTTTAAATATCTTTGAAGTATGATTCCAACCCAATGAATTCTACCTGAGTCTCTATCTTTTCATGAAGCTTAACGTCGTAAGCGTTTGGCGCTATCAAAATATACAATAATAGCTGATTAAATTGAAATTTAACATTCATAATATTTTCTGAAAAGTAATAGTTTATTTAGTTGATAATAATAATTCTGACAGTAACGTAACGCCGAAATACATATTAAAAGCATTGCCATTGTTTACCTTATAATATTAAGCAGTGTTTTGAAAAGATCTTACACTTGTGAATTTTGACAAAATACGAGGAAAATATTAAATGAATCAATGACACAAAGCTATTATACCCACTAAGATAGTAAGTTGACGTGACCAAGTGGTTTTGTATAATACCAAATTTCACAGGAAGTTCCGAACGTTGAATTTCTAAAATTGAAAATAACCGTGATATCTGCGACACATTAATATGTGAAATCAAACTATTTAAGTCAACAAATTCCTGATCAAATATATTATTATATTTTATTCTCACGAGAACGAGCGTAAAACCTTTAATGATATTAATCTATTGAAAGCTTATTCTCAGTAATGAAATACAAACTTACCGTGGTTTCAACATAAGTTATGCTCGTTTTACAATACTGCTATTGCTTACCAAATCAATCTTAAGCGAAATAGTAAAATACACATAATATTAATGTCCAGTATACCATTGGCTGTTTGTTTACTTATGACGACATTAGAGCAATGTCAATACTGAGTAATATTGAATCCATTTTATCTAATACATGAAAATAACACATCTTATATCAACAGATTATCTATGTAGTTATATTTTATTTTTTCTTGTTTAAGAGGGTATAGTAGGTTTTTTTATCATTTCGCGAAAATTTTTAATGATTTACCGTCTCCTGTAAATTATGAAACGTCATAAAAAATCTTTTTAATAATTGCACTTTCAGAATATTTGTTTACACTATTGCACTTTTATTTATATGAAAAAGTTTTCAAGCCTTTCATTCAACGAGTTGACACCTTTTTATCAGTGTTATATTGTACAGAAATACTTTGACAATGCAGTTATTAAAAAATAGAAAAAAAATCGATCTTCTATAACATTTAGACGAGGGTAAACGATTCACTATTCCCTCTTAAATGATCAAAAGTATCACTTCACGAAACTTTATGGCTGATAGCAACTTTACACTTATTTTTGTGTCATCATATTGCAACGTAAATATTAGAATGATCCAAACAAGTTGTTTGGTCTCTCTGAAATAGAAAGTTCAAACTTTGAAAAACAAACAAAATAGTGACGAATGAAAATTTTGTTTTAAAAACATTTGAAAACGAGTTCAAGCAGAACGATATGTTCATTATTCAGAATGTTTCATGCAACTTTTGATGAAATACAATTTAAGTGTGTCTTTATAATTGTTATATTGCAAACTAAATAAATTTTTGATTGACGCCAGTAGAAAATCCTATTGTCACAGAAGCACTCAGAGGTTTAATATAATAATTTCCTTGTAATATTTAAATGTGGAATATATATACTTTAAATTTTACCTGAAACAAACGACTATAAATTGCTGTAAAAATTCAGAAGACAAATACCAAATCCGCCATAGGATATTTGTTTAACAAACTTGATCCAAACTCATCATTGCTGCGCTTCTTAGTACACAAATCAAAGTTTCATAAAAAATGCAATGTTTTTTAACCTTATTTTTACTATATGATGCATACATATAGGGTGGTTACCGTTAGGCTGCCAACTCAAATTCACATGCTCTTATTTATAAAATAAAAGTGTAAAACAAAAATAATTTTTAAACAAATTTAATTTATCGGATTCCTTTCCAATTTTGAACTCAAATCTGGCTCTAAATACATCGCGGTTGATTATTTAAAGATGAAAAAGTACATATTTTGAAGAATAATAATATAAGTTTATTGATTATTATCAAAGGATGAATGTTATAGTTTCTCGATAAATATAATAGTAAAATTAAACCCTAAAATAATTTTTCAATTTGTAGCTATTGAAAGATTTTACCTTCCGTTTCTATAAAGAATTTCAGTTTATATATTTTATTTTGTCTGACAATTCAAGAAAAAGACTATTTAGTGACAATGAATTATTTTCAATTAACGTCGGTATAATATTATAAAATGTCAATATTATTATAATGCCTTGTCATTATTTAAGTTTAATAATCACGCTATTAAAATATTGTTGAGAGTTTTGATCGCAAATTACTCGTCAAACCTTGGCTTAAAGCGTCTATACAGGATCCGTTTACAGACCAGGGCGTACCAGCACATCCTTCATTCCGTTGTTGAAAATTTCTCAATAGCCTGGAGCAAGAAAATCATAAACTTCATCGTGTTATTTATAAGTCAAGAATTTCCAAAAGGTGGCGACGGGGCAAGGGAGATGATGGAAAACTTTACTTTCCGAAGCGATTAAATTTTCTTTCAAGTGCGATCAGGCGTTATATATAAATTGTTATGAATACCTTTCAGTTGTTTTGTTTTTCGGGCAAATCTAAATTACAATTTTTTTTCAGGAAATATTCATTTGAATTCTCTTGTTGATATATTTATTCACTGAAGAGTTTTAGGAGTATCAGTTTCATGAAGCCGATAAAACCAAACGACCAATGCGGGAAAAAGTGCAATATGAAAAAACAGTACAATCGTATGGCGTGCATTAAAATAATCAGACAAAATAAAGCATTGAATTTACGAATTTATTTATAGGGCGAGTGTTTCTAAAGTCAGCCGTCGCCAGTGGTCGGCTTTTTGAGATTCAAATTTTTATAATATTGGATACATTTAAAAAACAAACAGACTTTTTTTAATTTGTGTAGGTAGTCGTGCCACTTTCCAATGTATATCTGCACTATATGATGCAATACGCAATGAAAAAAGCTCAATTTTACTTCGTAAGTTTCGACAAGTTCATATTGTATGGGGATCGCTAACAAAATAAATATTATATTGTCATGTTTTGCATCATTATGTTTTTTATTATTCTGCCTACTCTCAGTAAATTCGTTTGCGATATTTATGAACTTTCATAGTGATGGCCAAACAGTTGGAAACGAAAGGCTGACCATTGGATTTTGAGGGCCGACCACTGGGAGAATTTGCATTTTTTTTGTTTATTTTATGCTTGGTACAATATAAACTATTATTTTTAGTTGGTTATATTACTAAATCCCTGTTTAATGGAATAACAGCGAAAAGATATGTATTTAGCATTTATAGACTCAAAATCCCTTTTAAAAGTACACCTGTCGCGTAACTGGCCAACCACTGGAGAAATCACCCTACTTAACCATCAATATGATAAAAATTCAATAAAATTTTCTTTGGCCAAAACGATCCTGCATAAATTTTAATAAATAACCTCTGATCTTGCAAAATATGTACGTTTGGCTCAATTAAAAAAAAAGAATCATAATAATAAACTACATCAATGAATTATCAAAGGACCTGAATAGTAGTAGTTTTAAATCTTATCTACACTGTACATACACATTTATATTATATACGAAAGCTATATTATGAATATTATCCTTTTTTTTTCAGCTCGACAAGGACAGCTTATCCGTTTGGATTTTAGAGACAAATTTCATATCGAGCCTTCAGATAATTGCACGTTCGACTATTTAGAGGTACAGTAAAATATTATAAATTAACACAACATTTCAAATTGATATAAAATTATTAACCGTTCCAAATACATGCTAAGTGCGATGCAACTTTACTATGCTTAGCCAGTCCAGTAGCCAAGTAGTCAATTATGTGGTGCTTTTTTATACTCGGGTTAAGTAGGTTCGTATTCCTGAATGAACATTTGCACGTACTGATTTTTCAATATAAGGATTTATATGCAAAGGCGCAAATGAAAATAATGTTTAAATCCCTTCACTCAAGTACTATCCTACTCGAATAGTAAAGCATTGAAAAAGTCAATAGTTGGCTACTGGTTCTTTCTTAACCCCATCCTTATATTCTTATCTTCGATAAGGCGTTGGATTACTGACTTGTTTTTGTAATCCTTCCTGAGTTTACGTCTAATATTTTGAAATCAATTTTCGTTGTCCAGTGTCTGGCGTACTAAGTTTTTATTACATTTCATTCGTTTGATTGCAGGTACGTGATGGTGCACACGGGTATTCCCATTTGATAGGACACTTCTGCGGAGACAAGTTTCCCAATATAGTAACATCATCCGGCCGCTACTTGTGGCTACACTTTCGCTCCGACGAAAGTATAGAGTACAGTGGGTTTACGGCGGTGTATGAGTACATACCAAAACCAACTTCATGTAAGTAGTTACGATACCAATTTGATCCCATTCATTTCATGAATGGACTAAAATTTATTTCGGATACATCATAAAAAAAATATTAAGAGATTTTTTTATCTAACGTAAGCTATGACGCGTATTTTTTAAAGATATTTAAACATTTTGTACAATCATTTATAAGAAGACATCGTTCAACATATAATATTTCATTAGTAATGTGGAGTTTTCTTTTATCATATCGATTGTGGAAAGGAAAAAGGACGTAACCCACACCAAAAAATATTGTGTATACCTCACACAAAGTGTGCAAATACACTATTTTTATATATAAAATATATCGACTGTAGAAGAGCAAAAAGACTTATCTCTTCGTCTTTTCAAAATATTTTTTTTTCAATAATCACAATGCATATAATTTAATACACGTTTTTTTTGGGCTATACACAATAATTTTTGGTTTGGATGCCCAAAGGTTATCAAATTAATTTCTTTGATATCGATGAAACTGAATACATACAGTGGAAACCTCGTATCACGCAACCACGAATTACACGCCGAATAGAAATATTCGACGCAAATCCCCCAATTGCACGGTCGCATTCCATTGTCGTTGCTGTAGACACAGTAACTAAATATTTCGTCCATATATACATATTTTTCATTTATTATTTAGCCAGTTTTGCATTTTTCGCGAAAAAAAACGTAACCCTTGATTTTGTATGAGATTCACTCCCCCAACTACGCTACTCCCAAGAACGCGGTCACAAATTCCGCGTAAATGAGGGTTTTACTGTACAATACTATTTTTACCGTATTAAAATGTCGGCGTCAGTGGCGCAGTTGGTAGCGTCGCTGGCTACAGTTACGGATGTCTCAGGTTCAATTCCCGGTGCGGACGGTTTTCATAAATTGATCTTTCAATCGATTTATGGATTTCTGTTCGTAGTCTGTGTCCTCCCTCACACCCATCCAATCGTCACGGGGACGTAGCGAGAGCGATTAGCTAACCACTAGTCCTGTCCTAGCCCTCTCTTTCTATCCCTACTCTCTTGGAAAAAAGAGAGGTTCAGCAACTGAGTAACAAACAGTTCTCAGAAAAATTCTGTTAAGATACCTCCATCAGGAGATCATATGCTCCACATTGGGAGCAGACATGGAAAAAAAACTGAAGCTATATCAAGTTCATGCCAATCCAATCAATATGTAGAGGTTTATTTTTGGGAAAATTTTTTTCTACGTTCGATTCAGAATGCGAATATAAAAATATGCTATATCATAAAATTTAAATCGCATTTTCGTCATTTTGAATTTCATGAACACGATAAAAATTTGATAACGAAATTGAGCATCTATAAAACTTCAAATGGATTTGTTCAAAATAAAAATCCCTTTGTCTTTAAAATCTACTTATCTTAAAAGATTCAAAGCCTTTTGCGTTAATTATTTCATAAATTTACGTTTGAATTTCTATTTGTTGATCGTTTTCACATTTGAAATATAATAAAACCATTTCTTTCATATTATGGTTATTTAAAAAACAAATTTATATAATTTTAGTGTTATATTATATTTAGCAAATTCGAAAAAAAGACGTCTTCAATCATCACACAAGAATTCGGAAATATATGTTGATATATCTTTTAATTAAATCTTCAACAGCTTACTACATGCCAGAGTTAGAAGTTTGTCGAATAGACAAGGGTGGAGAAGAAGGCCACATTAAAGTATCAGACATAGACCCTGAGAGATTGAAGGTCACTGTGGACTATAATATAGCATTAGACTGCATGTGGGTGATCACAGTGGACAAGTTGAAGAAGGTATGCATTTTTATTACAATAGAATCATTTAATTATAATATATTGTTTTATTATATCTTTCAAATACAATATATTGTATAAAATTCACAATATGGCT
Organism: Himalopsyche phryganea; assembly: GCA_022494535.1. Classification (NCBI taxonomy): domain Eukaryota; kingdom Metazoa; phylum Arthropoda; class Insecta; order Trichoptera; family Rhyacophilidae; genus Himalopsyche; species Himalopsyche phryganea. Next base: position 2,891,250 of record JAGVSL010000024.1, read on the forward strand.
AGCTTTGAGATAACACTTTTAATGCTTTTTGAATATGAATACTTCAATCTGATCGAAAATTTTCTTTTATTATCTAATTGTATTAAAACCAGGTTATTAAATGCTCTTTTTATTTAACTAATAACTATGGTAACTCATCAACTCTCAATAGATCAGTTTGTAATTTTAAATTTTACAATATTTCCGTAGTTGTTTTAAATTTCACATCCCGATAAGAAATTAAACAGTGAATAACGCATTCGTCAGAACGGCATTTATTTAAAACCTTTGATTCAATATCAAGATGAGTTAACTTATTTTGCATTCGCTGTAAATTTTCACCTTACATTAATTGATTACTTAATAATTGATAACTCCATTCATATATTGACGACTTTAACGAATATTTATTTTTAAATCTAAGGTCAATAATATCATTCATGTTGAATTGAAACTGTTTTTTATTTGTTTCATTACTTATTTTAACAAATAATACGCTAAAAATGATATCAACTAGTTTGTTGTTTTACAGTAACATGAAAAATCTTTAATTTTTTTAAATTTTGCATTGAGATAGTGTGACAGTTAAATATGTAACTGAATAGAGAATAACTCGTTGGTTGAAACGACATATATATCACACAATAGACGTGTAAAATATTATTTTAGTTTAATGTACTATTATGAACTTCGGAAATCGTAAAAGGTTGCAAGTACTAAAATAATTTTGAATAAAAATAATCTTTATTCTTTTAAGACTTTGAAGAATCTAAGAAAATAAAGAATAATTTATGTTACTCTATGGTACAACAACTGCGTGTCTACTAAGTTCAGATGATTAAGAGTGTGTTTTAGTTCTGTGAAAATTGTAAAAGTTACACTGCAACTTTTGTGAACATCATTTTTCCTAATTCTCTATAGATTCAACTGAACTTCACGCATTTTTCGCTTCAAAAACCGAACGACTGCGAAAGTAACTTTGTCGACGTGTTCACGAATAGAACCGACATCCCGTCTAGGTAAGATATCATTTATTTAAAAATATTTATTTTTATTTACTCGTTTATAATGTCAGGTAATACATATACGCGCTTTTTGTTTTTTTTTTTGTCGGGAAGAAAATAAGAAACAGTGACTTCAGTATACTGGTAAATGTTTGTTAAAATTGCAGTTAACAGGCTCGTGCAATGGTGGCAGTGTTTGTTTCATTTTATTTTACATGCTCTATTTATCAAAAAGTTTCAGCTGCTTCTTTTCAATGGAATAAGCATATTTTTTATAGAAATAAATCGTACTGCTCATTACACAATTTTTTAATATCACCAAAGCTAATTTAGTTCTGTGGTTCAGCATCTTCATTATACGATGGAAGTGATCACTGGGTGAAAGTATTGTTCTATTGTACATGATCGCTCACATAAATATTCAACATCGATGAACTCACCACTAGTAGCTCCGACTTAACATTAATGCCAGAAAAACGACGATATAACACTAATATAACCAGTGTAAAGTAAAAGTTGCATATATTTAACAAAGTGACTTAATTCGATTGTAACAAAATTATGTCATTGAAAACATGTCGTGGTGTATATTTTTAAGCTATTTATTGTGGGGTAACCAATAATGTACCGCGTGATATATGTGTGCCGGAGTCAGTTAAAAACTCGCCAAACAAAACAATTTAATTTAGTCGGCCGATAAATTCTCTTCGCTGTAAAGTTTACCGGGTGTTAAATGAGCTAGGGCTGTGTGGAAAGTGGAAATGTGGCATTCAGCGCAGTCATACTGGCTAACTTTTACATAAACGTAAAGGCTTAGCGCTTAGTCATTGTGTTGATTAAAATACGCGCCCAGATGCTTGCTGATATTGTGACGTCTTCTGTATACACTTTTAAAAAGAGATGTCATGCTCTGTAGTCTCCTAGTCTCTGGGGCTCTGGGAAATGAATATTTTCTTGTTGTATTCTTAAAAAAATTGTAACATGGATGAATTGAAATGGAAGAGGTCAAAACCTTTTGTTTTGATATTTAAAAAATAATACATTTATGTTCGACAAAAATTGTAATATGCGTTTGAATAGTTTTGAAGGTGACTATAAAAAAAACCTCAGTATAATAGTGAGTATACCATCTAAAAAATAACAGGGAAAAGTTACCAAATTTAGTTTTCGTATAATTAGCATAAAATCGGCAAATATCTGACTTAAATTTCAAACCCATCCTTACCTGACGTATTTGCAATTAACATCAAGTACTAAATGAAATCAAGCAGATCGTTCCAACATTCTACTGTGTAAATTATACTTTTAAAAATCGGTTTATTGTGATATTTTGTATTTTAAATAATGGTTTTTTATCGTCAACATCAATTCAAATCTTAAAACAAGGTTTTTAAACCTTTTTCGTTTGATAAATGACAATAATAAACGATTTTTAAATCGTAAGCAAGATGGCGTCCAACCAACGCTGTAGTTTGAAATATCAGATTGATAAAACTCTTACAGCAAAACTTATATTATTAAAACTGTCATATCTGTAGACGAGAATTAAGAAAACTTAGTGATTGAAGTGCTCCAACGCATATACAAAGTTACACATCGTAACTTCGTAATCTAATTATCATTATACTTTTTAAATACCTCGTTACATTTACGCAGTAAATAATTATATTGATATAATTGACAAGTGTTGGTTTGATCCGTTTACTAGTCGATACTGTAATTGCTCTTGTGACCAATTTCCTGTACACGTTATATTATTATAATTATGCATGCAATGATTATCTATTGATTCAGACTGAAGAAGTACTGCGGCTCGATGGCAGACCCTGTTGATTCGACGAGTAATATACTGCATATAAGATTCATGGTTGAACCCAATGCAGTTGCATCCAAATTCGAAGCATCATATACGGCTTTCAGAGAAAGGGATAAGGATAAAGGTACCATTACTATAGATAAACATGCACTAAAAATATAAATGCGAATATATGTATATATTTATTACAATATTTGTAATTTCGCTACGCTTTTTGGTGAGTTTTCTCAATCAGGTTAAGCTCTTTTGCAGTTTTTAAAGAAAACTTCGATTATTTGCTTAAAATATATATTATTTTCCATCGATAGGACATAATTGACAGCTGGAATAAGAATTTATTATTAGTCATGTAATTTTCAATTACCAAATATTGTCCCATTTCTTGTCATGAAGTGCGCAAATCCGAGAAGCTAGCCTAGAACTTTCACTGTAAGATGAGGCCCATATTTCAATGAGTAATAAATAAATATAAAAATTAATTTTAATAGTTTTATTAAATAAATAACTTTCATTTAATTAGTGGTAATCCATTTTAATAGGTAAAAGAGATGCAATTTCAATGTAACCTCATGAGCATAATAAACAAATGTGTATTGTCAACTTCAGCATCAGGACATCGTAAGAATTATGATGTAGCGTGGCGCTGAATAAACAATATAAAAAAATTCTGCTTGAACTAAATACGTCACTTTATTAATTTTATTGAAATGGTGCCCTACTACTAATCACCGTTATTTTTTTTTAGAGTGCAATGAAGATGAATATGACTGCGAGGACAGCACTTGCATTTCACGTGCATTGGAGTGCAATGGGCATCCAAACTGCAGATTCAAATGGGACGAAGATGATTGCAACGTAAGTTAAAACGACTCATTTATTTAAAAAAAAACCTAAATCCTTTCCTGTCGATATCTGTTATTTTTTTAATGAGGTGATAATAAGATTTTACCCTGACTTGTACCACCATAGTACATGCATGGTATCATGGTTACGACTGTTAAAAAATGACATGTATCAACCGTCATACACACTTTTCGCTTGACGTCACAAACGAAGCGGAATCATAGTCATGTTGAATTTTATTAATTAACAAGACATACAAGTTGTATGATACAAGTATCAATGATTTTAATGCCTATTTCAAATGGGAATCAAATTTTAAACATTTTTTTGTAAAACCATCATATCATGTTGATATAATTTAAGACGTCGACCGAGGGTGGTTGATGGAATTTCAATATCAAAGTTGAATCATTGAGATTTTGTACACTTCCATGTATTTTGTCACTAACGACCCGGGTTTCGCCTTTCGGCATCTTCAGGCATTCGAGCGCACGAATGGACTCGAACTGACAAACAAAACATGTTGAATGGTGACATCGAAAAATTCTGAATTATATCTCTATCCCTTGCGCCCACATGATGTTATTATGAATACTTTTCCATTGCCATGAGCAGTTCTAATAAATTGTGAAAATGTAAATTTGATGTCATAATTAATTTATTTTGTCATTCTGTTTGTTTGAAACTGGAACCTTATTCAGATAACACCATGTTCAATAACTGCGTTATATTGTAGTGTAAGAAAAGTATCAAAGCATGCTTTGGTAATATGATCATACGAAAATTGAAGCATGCAGTGACAAAGCCACTACTTCGAATTGTAATATTCGGTGCGGGTTTTCAAAATCAAATTTGATTCCATCGACGTAGATCATTGCTTTCCTCGCAAATACGTTACACAGATTGTCATCAATTTGTATCATATATTGTAGCAGTGTGATTAAACGCGAAACACATTATTAATTAAGTACACTTGATTATCTTTCTGCATGGTTCTACAGAATGTCAATTTTGAATTTAGAACCATGCAAAATGATAAAAGGGACCTCTTGTGATAATGTGTTGTTTTAATACAAAAAAACATACAAACAATTATTATCACATTTATTCTCAGAGAGAAAAACTGAATAGACAAATGTGTACACGAAAAAGATCCATAAAATATTGTTTATTTAATTAAATCATCTGCAAATATTATTATGCATAAAATAACTGCAACGGATTCATTTTCATGCACTATACTTATCCTTTTATACTGTCATATTTTATACAGTGGTACCTGATACTTACCACTCGTGCAAAAATAGGTAATGATCTTTATGTATAAATCACTAACGGCTAAACTTAGTGACTTATAAAATTCTACTTTCCGACTAGTTTGGTACAATTCTGATTTAGCTGAGCTTATTTAATTTACTCATGAATTAAATTTAGACATTGCCCATATAAACACAACCCATTGGCAAATCTTTTCTTAGATAGTCCGATAATAATAAATTTTCTTTGATTTTCTTATGTTTATGTTTGTATTTGACAGACGGACGCCGTGTCTTCGCTGATGCAGTCAGATCACATCGTCATCATTCTGGTCGTATTCTCGTTGATTCTCTTCGGCTTGAGTGCAGCGGTCGTCTTCAATTGCGTAAAGAAGCTCATCAGTGACCATCGCACAATACAGGTTAAAACTATTATATTTTATCATGAAATATGCAATCAAAATTATTCATAAAAAATGGTGATTATTACACTACACAAATTGTGTTTGTACTAGAACAGTGATTGTGCTATTGACTGATTTAAGCGAAAGATAATCACATACTTGCTGAGCAAAACAACAGTGAAATATATTTCAGACACAGTTTTTTTAGTGATATTTATTTAGTGAATATAAATTAACTAATAAATTACACCTTTACCAAGTCGGTAATACTTGAAACATGCAATATTTTTTTGCTTTAAAAATTAGTCGTTTTATGCAATAGTATCATATTTTTACAACTGATTATGCTGGAACCCTATTCAAGTTTTCAGAGCTCTTGGGCCATCAAGTTGGTTACGGGAATGAATGTGCATACATTTATTTACTTATCTGTGGTTAGAGTTGAGATTTTACATTAGCTGTACTATTTTGATTCTTAAAGTACTAAAAGAAAATCGTTCTCAAGTCTTTAATTACAAAAATTTTAAACGCATATCAAGAAACGTTATAGGATTGTTTGAATATTTAATCAAGTTTAAATTGCTTCCAGCACTACATTATAATGCTTACTTAGGTAATGATTCTCAAGCCGTTTTATGAGCATTATATGTGTGTAGATACTAAGCTTGTATTCGTACGACATACGTTTTGTTGGAAAATGTTAGGGGCATAAAGAAAATCGTAGTTTATTGTTTGCTTTGCTTGACTCGCCTAGTACAACAGTCGTTGTCAACAACGGTTTCCTCACTACGTCACATTCACATATAAGTCATATGTGTCGTATTGAATCATCGTCATTGCATTGAAACTTTTGCATTTGAATTGGAAAATTTATAATAGTTTGATAAAAAAAAAATTTTTTTAGTCTTCTTTTATACATTAATTGATAATACATGTTTTAAATTATGGAAATCCAAAACCCTCTATTCCTAAGTTACTGAAAAAGAGAACTGAATTCCACATTTAAGATTTTATAACATATTCTTAAAAAATAAAATAAATATCATTGTAAAGACATTACAATGCTAATGTTTTTTCTTCATCATTTGTATCATTACATATCTTACAAAAAATTTACACAAATAGGTATACGATTGGTGTTGACTTTTTTATGATGTGACGAAATGTTCGAAATTGAATAGAAGAATTTTTAAATCTAAATTCAAACATTTGTCATTTATATTGAGTCAATTGTTGCCAATTACTGGCGAAGAATATTTTCGCAATGTGTTTTCCCCTTTTCGCCGTTCGAAGCGCCACACCCTGCCGTCGCTTGCGGCCCTCTGCATAATTAACGAGGCCGCGCGAAAAAGCCTCGAAAATATGTATTTATCGCGGAAATGTATGCATAACGGTTTAAATTTGCGGCTCCCAACTCTAATGGGAATATATTTGCGACCGTATGAACAATATCTACTTAAGTCACTCCCCCCCTGACATATTTGAAACGTAAATTTTACGCGCTTCACTTAGTGATTAAGTTATCCACATAAATTCGCTGCGGCCTCTCTGATAATAAAATACGCTGTTTAAATTTAAATACGTGAAATTGCGACTTTTCAAACATAATGTAGCAAAGAATAAATCGTAAAAAAAGACTTTTGCTGAGGAGAAGTTATCGATTGAACTGGAAACCTGAGCTGGCAGCATTCGTCTTTTGTACAATATTTGTTAAGTACGACCGCTTCCAATTAGAGTTGCTTAGATATGTGATAGCATTTTAAGTACTTCAATAATTAATTTCGGCTAACGTTTACACATGATTTCCAAAGCTTAAGGACAGAAAGATGCAGTTAGGAAATACGTATCTAGGTGCCGATTTTTATCGAAGATTACCGAAACAATAACAAAACGTCACTTTATCGTATGTCAGTCGTATAAGATTGCCAAAATTTCTCAGTACTGCACCTCTGCTGCAAATCTAATCGAAGTATGCAACTTGCCTGCGTATAATGGTAGCTCTAAGATCATATGGTTTATCGACTCGTCTTTAAACTCTTTCTTGGTAACATGATTGTCTCGGAGAATTATTATCGTGCACCAAACCAGCCACATCTTGAAAGCCTTCAATTTTTCTCGAACGTCCAGTGTTTGACTGCGTAGACAAATAATATTGAAATTCTGTAGCATCTGATAGTCATACTTTGTTATGGTTATGGCCCAGTTATATGTCAATTAGAAAGAGATGTTATTTGTTTTCAAACGCAAATAGTGACGAATAGTTTTTACGATTGTTTAGATTGATCAAACATCATAGATGTAAATACATAAATCAATTGAACAACCAATCCATTCGGGCATAAATTTGAATCATACATAGGTACAGCGAAAGTACTTAGAAATATAACTAAACTGTAAACTATTTATTAAACAATCGTGTGAATTGTATTAACATGTATTTCTTTCTTGCTGGTTTCATAATATATCATAAATCAAATCATATTGATAAAAATATATTGTTATATCTTTTTGATGGTTAGTGAGTGTCTGCAATATCTACCGATGAAATGTCAGAATATTACATGGTATTAATGGACATAACATAAAAAAGAAAATCTCTTTTGAAGGCTAGGTATTATAATAGAAAAAGGGGCCATAAACGTTTATTTCACTTTCAGTGTTAGATCATTCAAGTTGAAATTCCATTATATTTATTTTCGCAGAGAAGATCTAAGCACCCCAATAAAACGATGCCTTTAATAAAAGAATTACAGGGCGCAGTTGGATATTATTATTTAGGGGTTGGAATGTCGTTAAGAATGAATTTTACGCCCAGAATTTTACTGCAAATGTAAAGGCATCCTGATTTTCAACAGTATCGCTATAAAATGTCGATCCCTTAAAAATGTACTTAGCAAAATCCTTAAATTTACAACTTGGCACTATATTTGCGAGGCTCGCTCCTCACTAAATTAAGTGGGACTTGCGAATTTAGCGACACAATTTGATGCAGTCCCAAGACACCAACGGAACGCGTGCTGTTAATTCCAACTTACAAATGTATTACCGTAGACGAGTGGTCCCGTTTATTGCTTCCAATTCAAGTACCAGTTGGTTATTTATACATTGTTCTTTTCACTAATTAATAAACGAATTGCATCTAAGGTGTCAGTAATTTTTTCAACTCGTCGTACTTCTCTTATATTACTATTTTCAATCAAGCAACCAACCAACCCTATTTTATGTATGCTTAATTTATTTTATTTTATTGACCTGAATAAGTTTTTCATCAATAAAATATTAAAAACTCATTACCATAACATATTGCTATGTGGGTTTATTTATATGCTTAGATTTTATTAAAGTATTCAAAAATAAATTACTTAAAATGGAAAATAAAATGTTACATTTGTTAACAGCATTCAGATGTGATATGACTTCAAAAAAATATATAAAAGCCCTTGGCTGACTCATTTCTGGTTATAAAAAAATCTTGAGAATCCAATGTTAAAACTTTGATTAAAATCTTCTAACTGAAAGCATGGAACTAATTTACCAATACTTTATTTTGTGTCACACATTCAAGTGAAAGATATAAATCCTATATAATGAGTTATGCAATTGAAAACAAATTATCCATAAATAAATATTGCATTTGAATATCAGTCTGCTCTAGCTAGTTGTCAGTTTCCATGTCACATCTCATTATGTTTACGTTGCGACTGACGTCAATGGTTGACCACTTCTGACATTGAACAAGGGACTAATTCACGTTAGAGGGTCGCTTAGGGACTCGAACCCACCCCACCCAACCCTCCTAAGTTCTGTTTTATCTAGACGTCAGAAGTGTTGAATACACATAGAGTGTTTTGCAAAGATGAAGGTCCACTGTTTAAGACTATTTATCTGGGTGCTTGTATAGTCGCGGCAAAATATTTATAACATGCCATTTACAAGACCGAATAAATTTTATTGTAAACGAAAAAAATATAACAACTGTATGTGAAAAAGCATAGATTTAAAATAAATCTAAAAATATTTCACGCTACTTACATTTATTTATACAGAATTAAAGAATACAAAATTCATTTATCGGATTTAACGGAACTCAGGAGATTGGATGTAGCCATTATCAAATATATTAAATCGTAATGCGTATTTCACGTAAGATATTACTTCTCATCCCGTTTTCGAGTTTTTTTATTGATGTTGGACACTTTTTCCATTTAAAAATAAGTTCCTATCCAAATATGTTATATTTCTTGGAATCGGAAACTGAAACCGTACAGATGGTATCTGATTATATCCGTTTAACCAAACTATAAATGTCAAATAATTCTAAATTCGAGAATGGTTAGACTCTTTTTATATTTCTAAAAACTCTACCAAGCAATAAGAAGGTTTCGAGTATAAGTTAAATATCAAATGTACGCTTTTTCGCTCATTTGAAATCTTGTGCATAGGTTTTTTCGATTTTTTATGACAAAGATATGTATTGTTTGATGTAAATCAGATGTGATTTAATATCAAAAATGAATTTCCACAAAATTACCGCCATAACCAGTAGGAATAGAGTTTTTTTGTTACTATAAATATAAATCATCTTCAAAAAAAATATTCCCAAAGAAGAATGTAGTAACATTGAATAGGTACTTAAATTATTCACATATGTTATATGTATATGTGGCATTGTCTTTCATCAACCGTGATGATCAAAATTTGTATGTACCGACATACAAATTTTTACCGATATGTTTGGTGTAAATAAATCAAGTTAACACTGCCAGTTCCTTAATCTAGTGTAGTCTTGTAATGCCTAGGGCACTATAAACACTATTTCAAACCAAACAATGATTTTTCTATCATTGAATATTTTTTCTTCCCTCGAATACGTATTCTCGATTTATTTAGTATTTATTATTTGGATTGATCTCTGAGTGCAAAGATTGATAGTCTAAGATTGTTAAAGATTATAAGCAGAAAGATAAATATTACAGTAAGTCTTGAGAAACATTTGCTCACTTTAGCCTTTAGGTTTTGAATTACAGATTTGACTACTCATTACACTTAATTTCATACTTTTTTAATGAGACAAAAAGTAAATAAATGTATTCATTTCAATTAGTTGCAGTATGCGTGGGATGCTTAAATTATATGACAGAATAAAAATACACGGTAATCGTAATGTATCTAAACATCCAACGCGCGCTATTTTAAAAGTAAATTAAAGAACTAAGTGACCATTAAAATACAAATTAGTTTTTTTTTAATACAATTTTTTAATGTTCTGGCTTTGCTTACTTTTTTTATCCATATTTTATCTCTTATTGCGCCTTAAATTTGTGTTATTACTATGGCAGAGTTAAACAAAAATGGCAAGCAAGCACGCTCAAAAGGTCCTTAAAGGTAGATTAATTGCAAAGATATCTCAGCCTTATTGTGCTAAAAATTTGCACGGACACTTTACAAATTTTGCTTACTGAGAAACTTACAAAAGCTGCTTGCTATAACAACACATGCCTCCACTTCCTATCTCGCAAACAATGAACAGAATGGTCGAAAGATTCAATCTGTTATTTCATTGTTTACCAGTTGTTTTAAAGTAGGCAATTTGAGGTGATAAAAATAATATAAAATTAACATAATCCCCAAATCGAGGTTTAACGATTCTGTAGAAAACATTCAACGACAAAAATGCATTTTTTTTTAATGTTTATTTCAAATTATAAATGATTAAAAGAAAAATTTTAAATAGCTCTGGCTCCAATGTGTTGCATATGGGTCCCGAACGAAGTATAATTTTCAAATGCATAGACCTACTGGTGTCGCTTTAAACAATGCCGTTCTGCAAACATCACTTTAAAATAAAACCTACACTACAATAAAAAAATTTACCATTTCCGCTCCCAATTTGGAGCAAATGGACTGAATTTCATCGATTGTGAGGTTTGTTGGATAGTCTAGAAAACAAAATATGAATATCTTTTGATTTGATTATATGTTTGCTGTTACCGTATTCTAATTCTACAGTAGGACTACAAAAAAAAGACAATACATGAAAGTATATTTAACTGCATGATAACGCGTGACCGAAATATATAGTAATAATTACAGCATCCACTTAGTAATTAATTTATGAAAATTTACGCCATATAATTTATTATACCGTTTTCGTTGATTTCGTTTTTTGGAGTCACCCGGTATACAACGAACGTGGGAGCGCAAGTGAAAAGATAAAAATTTAAAAGCCGGCAATTTTATTCGAAACTTAAAAGCTTTTTTAACCGTGTTATTGTCAGGTCGGGTGCCATTTCCCTAATTGGGGAGGCTGTATTAAAGCAAGAAGCAGTCAACGAACGAGTAAGCAATAAAATAAAGCAGAAGTTTTGATCCCATTTAATAATGACCGTCTATTTACCCCGTGCTTAAGTTGTATACCGTATTCATTCCACTCTATTAATTTTCTCATAGCGTGATTTCGTACTTAATACATAATTAAGAATTTCATTTGTAGTGTTTGTCGCAGTCTCGGCAGTTAACGATCGTATTACTGTTACACTGCGGTATTTTTTCACTACCCGTCCAATGGAATAGGGACTCTTAACGGAGTATTTCAACAAAGACTGTTGGAAGAGAACATATAACTGCTCAGCTCATTTCAAATAAAGGTCAACAAAAATTGTCAAACCAAATCAACACAAATTTGTTAGCTTTAAAATGTTTCCATATCAGAATTTTACTAAACATTACGTTGGATAAGTTATTCTTTAAGGAACACTCTTCTGAGAGTTCTTCTTAAGCGAAAGAAATAAATTAAATTATGAACGAAAAAATAATGTTTAACTTCTTTGTTTGTTTATAGGAACACATAAGACAATCGCGTGAAGGAGACCTGGATGAAATAGGCCGAGCGCAAACGAAAATTTCGGAATCTGTTTCCAAAATTCAAATCAAGCAAGATACTTGTCCATCAAGAGGGTCTCGTCAACTTGACGCGGCAGACTGCTACGTGCCAGGAATTGGAGAAATCCTTCCAATAATTTTGCAAGGGAACCAGAGAGAACGAAGCAGCGTCGAGGCGGTGCCTCATAACGCCAACAACAGGGATAATGAAATCTTGGTAAGGCAACAAAGTTTACAAAGACAAGATGCAGAAACTCAAAACCAGGACGACATATCTGAAAAGTCTGTTTCAGAGGAGCATGGAAATAACGATTTGACCTGCAGTGGAAATGTTCCAGAGATGTGTGATATGTCGTGTCAAACTAGAGAAAGTTTATTTCAAACATCGGCTTTTGGGCATCGAGATTCTTCTGACGGAAGTTTCTCTCCTCCGCCTCCAAGTGTTGATTATTCAAGAAAACCTACAAGGGATAGAGATCTGCATTCGTCAAATTCAAGCGCAAGAGCTCCGTACAACCAAACCGGCTCAACACCATTTTCGACATTTGGGTACAGTGGCAGCACAGTTCAAAGAGTAGATAGTAGATCTCTAAGCGGCACAGCAAGAGATCCAAGATATAAGGCTGAAGCCGTTATAGAAATGGATCAATTTGGAGACGAAAGTAATGGAAACTTTTCAGACACGGACAGAAATTTGGACAATAGGAGAAATGAGCAAAGTCAATTCACGTCAGATGACCGAAAAAATAGAAACCAAACAACTGAAACCAAATTGCGATCCGAAAGTCCTTCGTATCACGAAAGACAAACAAAAAGATATCAAAAGGATAATACCAAGCCGGGTGATTTATATTTAGGGGAACAAGTGAAGAAGCACCACGACAAGAGGCCTTACAGTGTGGAGACGACTAAGTCGGCTCCCGATGTGATCATCATGACCAAGAGCCACTGACAGGAGGAGATTTCTGAATGGGAACCATACAAAAGAAGAACGCCTAGGAATTTTTTGAGAACGACGAACCAAGGGAATTGTGGTGTTCTCAAAAACCCTGGCCACGGCCTCGGTCCACTCTCTGCTTACAAGTCACCCGTTATTTTTGTGAGAAACTGTCAGACTCAAACCTACGACGAAGACTTCTTCGCCATTGAAAGCATGTATGGAAATAATGATTCATGCGGATTTTTTTTTAATACGTGATATTTGAAGATTTTCTTTCGTTTATGTTTCATGTAAATACTAGATAGTTAAATCTATATTTTTATTACATACCTAATTAAGTTTTTCTTACCATTTATTATTTTTAAACACCCAATTTTCTACTAAATACGTTAAGCTTTTCTACTTAATATGTTCGTAGATAATTTCTCAGTAATTCAAATCTAATATCACAATCGAATAATCGACTGCATTAAATGCAAACCAGCTTTTACTCCACCTGAGAAGAAATTTTAGGACACAGAAAAAATAATTTAACAAGTTAATTTGACAACATTTTTGAAGCAAAAGATTTTTATTTCTATAACCTCTGTTTCATACATTATTGAATGCATTTTTATTAGTTTTTCCCTGCTTTTTTTTACCTACCACAAAAAAATTTATTTATGACAAACGAGTATAGGAGCTTTTTATTTACTGCTTTTGTACAGCCTTAATATATTCAATTAATGAAATACGACATTCGTTCATAACAAATGGCTCCTTCTTATACTATTTTTTTATTATTACCTATATTAAAACAAGACATTTTCAATATTTCTACAGAGCTCTGTTTCTGTCGTATTGAGCATTAAATTGATTGCTTTAATAATTCATATATGAAAAGACATCAATCATTCAATAAAATAAGTATATGTATTATTTTTTATTAAAATTTTCTAGATAAAAAACGTTTTACCATAACTTTTGGGCGATTCATAAATATTTTTTTAAGTTTATTATTACTTTCTACTATCGGCAATAATAGACAAAGTATCCTTATATTTTACGTTTGTGAAAATCAGAAAATCATTTACTCAGAGATATCGGAAAGTTGTCAATTCAATATTTGGAATGACACTTACTAGTATGTTATTAAATATAATACAATATGAAGACAATGGAATCAGTTTTTCTTTATTTATTATATTGTAACACATATTAATTAAATATATTTTTTAAATGTGAACTTACAATCAAATAAACCATATTGTAGGTATGTATATTTAATTTGAAAATAAAATTTCTTGCAATCTTAAACATGAATTTGACACTATTTATTAAAAATAATGATTGTTTTATTTTATATTTTCCAGTAAGTAGCATTTTAATAATTTTAATAGTTCCATTTTCCATTTTTTAACGCTGTTCTCTGAAAAGGTGTCTGGAAGTTGATGGATAATATATTTAATTTGTTAAAGTATATGTTATTTTTTAAACGCTGTTGTTTGTACATATGTATATTATAAAAAATGTGGTAGTTGAAATGAATTTTATTTTAAATCAATGTATCATTAATAATTATTATTGTAATATTTTAATGTAATAAAAACACTATCGTAAGATTTTTGAATACGGAGTTTTATTGAAATATGAAAAAACTGTTTTACCACAAAACGCCGTTATAAAATTTAATCGAAACATTGGATTTTTGTACAGTGTACAGAATTTAATCGCAGCCATATAAAAGGGGACAGTTGTTACATATCGTCGTGTTTATTTGATAGAAATGTAGAACAGTGAAATTGAAATCAACATTTTTTATTGCGGTTAAAACAAATAATAAATGACATTGAATAAAATTTAAAACACTATACGACAAACGACTTGTCCAATATTTTAAACTCATATTAAATACGACACGTACAGTCCAGACACGGCTGTACAGACACGGCTGTAAATATTATATCCACGTTGGTCCGTTCATTATAATCGTCCGTAGAATGCGCATTCCTTTGTCCACTATTGTCGATTACAAATAAGTTAAGCATTGGTGAAATTTCCCCGTATAAATTAAAATAATATTATATGTATTCGTATGACATTAAGCTAAAAACATCATTTAGAGCTACACAAAACAATTTGGGGATACTATTATGTATGCACTGACAAATCTGAGCATTATATATATTCCACACCATACAATATATGCGCTTCGTTGTTTTTTTCAATTTATAATGTCTGTTCTCAATCTGAATCATATGGACTTCTTATGGAGAATCTTAAGAGAAATTTTACGTGAACTGATTGTAAATCAGTGCTTTTATCAAAAAAGGTAGGGGTAAAAGCGGATGTGAAGAAATCATAGATATTCATGCATTTGGACACAAATTGAGTATAAAAATAGTCGTTCGGGAATTTGAGCCCGTGATCCTGCAACCGAATAGAACGAACGTCGCCACTCATATTCTAAAGCATAAAATGCTTGCATCTATAGTCTAACAACTTTAACTTAACGACCAATTAGTTGTGGGTTCAGGTCCCGGTAAGCCCAATTTCAATTTTTTTTTCAATCTTACATTTGAGATTACGTTCATGAGTTTTTGGGAATTTGTTTTGGAAAAAAAATGATTAAACTGTCTCAAGTGATTCGGAAATTTAAAAATATTCCGTCCATTACCAATCAGCTGTCATGCGATGTTTATATTTAATATATCTTTATTTCATAAAATAATTAATACCTTAAAAGTGATCAATATTTCAAATTCGTTAAATGTATGAAAATCGAGATTGTAAGGGCTCTAAAACAGGGCAGTTGTTCTATAATATGTTTGATTTAAGATCAATTACTAACTTTGTTGTAAGTTTATAATGTAGTCGAGATTAATATAAGACGGCGGAAGCTTTGTAGCAGTGAAACTTTGTGACTTAAAGCTCTTCAAAACGGATTAACTAAGCATCATGACACTTTACATCTGATACTATTGAAATTAACTATTGCAAGTATTAAATTTGGTGGCCCGGTATCCATAAATATTAACAAACTGTTACAAAACAACTTGTTTGATAAATGTGGAACAAAGTTAGTCGCATTTTTTCGTAAGCGAGCTCATTTTAGAATATTTCGGGCTGACTATTTTTTTTAAACATATCCGCTCCATAGTCGTAGCATTTGGTCATCACGCGGTTTTTTCAAGCTTCTCTGTCCCCGACAGTCTCCTCGCTTCCTCAAAGGTCATCGAAGCGTCCCGTAGTTCCGCCGAATACATCCTATGGATGGTCATCAGCGGCCTTCCAGGGCGACGGAATCCATCTGGTTGGTAGAAGAGACAGACAGGATTCAGACTCCCCTGGGGCATCCGCAGCACGTGTCCAAGCCAAGTCCATCTTTGCTTTTTTATTTTGGACGTAATAAGAGGCTGTTCCGTCCGTTCTCTTACCTCCGAGTTCCTGACAAAATCAAACCACCGTACCCCTAGTATTCGCCGCAAACATCTGTTTTGAAAGCACAGTTTACGGTTACTCTGTGCCTTGGTAAAGTACCATGACTCGCAACCGTAAAGCAACACCATCAGGATGCATTCGTTGAATAAGTGACAGTTGGCTCTGACCGAGTACAACCGTGAGCCCCAGATTTTCCGCATTGAGTTAAAACTTGCTCCAGCTATCCCTAATCGGATCGCGAGCTCTTTACGCGGATTGCCATCTCCCGCAATGTGTACCCCCAAGTACCTAAAGCTGTCGACTCTCTCGATGTCTTGCCCCGCACTCGTCAGAGGGTAGTCTGGGTCTGGACAGAAACTGTTGCAGAGCAAATTGGTTTTACTCGCATTGACTTTGAGGCCAATGCGATACGAGTTGCTTTGCAGCCTGTCCATTGTTTCCTGAATACCCTCGACAGATTTGTCAAATATGATGATGCGTCGTCAGCATACTCGAGGTCACATAGCATCAGATTGGATCAGGTGGAATTGACTTCCTCAGGATGAAGTCGAAGATTATTATGAAGAGGAATGGAGCCAGAACACAGCCCTGTCTGACCCCGGTTGAGACCCCAAACCATTATGTCGTTACATGTATTTATTTGTATTTGCATCACAGACATCCATGCTTCTGTACACAAATCCATATTTATGAATGTTTAGTTTTGTGACTCGAACCCATGTCCCGAATGGATAGCGTTGACCACTTCACTACAGGATTTGACAAAATAGCTGATAAAATACTTGGTAAATTACTATTATGTAACAGATTGACAACACCCACTATAATATCGTCATGAGTCCAAAGACAGATAATGAAACACAATCATTGCACTTTCTTTTTTGCAATGTTCTAATAAATGGTTTTTATCATGATAATATTTTCATAACCAAAATTGCTTATAAAATATTCTTATAAAAAGTTGCTGCTAAGGTTGTAATAAAATTGTATATATCAATTCTCATATTTGCTGCATTTTTACTTTACAGCAGAACCTAGTGAAGTTATTTTATCCATTAATGTTATGCCATTAGAGATATCGATATAAATATTATTATACTTCTATTTTTGTTACCATCTGTTATTCTCGTGGCACACATTCCCTTAGAATTACCATATAAAGTATGCCAGCATCAGTTGAATTTGCATCGATATTAAAAATGCTATCAGCAGATTTTGTGTTATAGGTACTTTTATTGAAACAAATTATGTTTTTTTTTTATTATTTCATCGAATTCCTTCAAAACAGATTGGAAATAAAATAACGAACATTTATTTTGAATTAGAAATACAATGGTAATTACTTCTTTTGCGATGAAGTTTTTTTTAATAATATTTATCTTTAATATTTAAATCATCTTTCTTACCAGTTTATTGTATGACTTTAGACTGCTTGTAAAGGGCTTTAACAACATCTAAATATTATATTTGATTAAAAATTAGTCATTTGACTTCGCTTTTCAGTAAAAGTAATTATATAAAGAAACGATTAGGAAATATCGTGTGTTGTAACAAGGCTGTGCCTCATTTCATTTTTTTTTAAATAAATTAAAAAGTTGAAAAATGAAGTATCTAAATGACCACTCCAGGACTCAAATCCTTGAAGTAAATGGGAAAAAGTACTGGATTCTAAAGCATAATCACTCGACTATTATGACTGAAATTAATAATTAATGATATCGCTTTTAAGGTGTTTTAACTGTCAATTCTTGGTGGAAAAGCATTATATTTCATAACAGGGCTATTAAAATAAAATTGAACGTTAACAATTACTATGTATATAAAAAAGTTGGTTCATAAACTATGACAAGAATTTACAGGTAAGCCAACATATTAAATACATATAAACGAAATTAAGAAGTCAATAATTAAAATGTTAAGGACTTCTTACAAATCAATAAATATTAATCCTAAATAAAAACTGAAGCCACATTAAAAATCCATTATCTGAGCAAAATATAATGAGTTTTCAATAATTCGTAAATAATTTAATCTAATTTTGAAAAAAATTAGAGAACCATTTAATATTTCATGTGGAAGTAGAACAAACAAATTGTGTTTTATTTAAAAAAAAAAATAAAATAATATTTAATAAATTATAAGCAGTTGAAATATGATTAAATAAATAGCACTATTGTATGACATTAGTGCGTTCTACCAACGTCAAACAAATATAAATGTATGTATTATTTTGTTTAACTTGAGAATTTATTTATATTTCATTATTATTTTATGCAAATAATAAAAACATCATATGCTTGGTGAACGGGAAAAACGTTTGCAGCGTAATTAATGTATGCAACGTTTGAAAATTGAAAGAAGATATATATGTTTGCTTCCAAGAAATTGCATACCTTATAAGGTTTCTTACATTTCTTTGACTCGTACATATTTCAAAAAGACATATATTAGTAATATTTGTGTACAAACGTAGATGAGTATATTTGAAAACATAACAATTTAAAGCAAGATATTTATGTTCCGTATTAAATATGTATATTGATGACCATGTCCGTTTTAAATATGCAGCATATTAACCACTGTTGGGTCATTTCACGATGACTTGTTTAATGAAAAGTAATTTTTTTTTTAATTATTCGGTTAAAATTTTTTTCAGAATGGTCAGGGAGATGAATTTTTTCCATGTCCGATCCCAATGTGGAGCATATGGTCTCCTAATGGAGTATCGCAACAGATTTTTTCTATGACAACTGTTTGTTACTCAGTTGCTCAACCTCTCTTTATCGAAGAGAGTAAGGATAAAAGGACTAGTGGTGAGCTAATCGCTCTCGCTACGGATGAGACGGATGGGTGAAGAGGAAATTTTGGACAACACAAACACTCAGACTACGAACAGAAATTCATAAATCGATTGAAATATCAATTTATGAAAACTGTCCGCACCGGAAATAGAACCCGAGACATCCGTAGCCGTAGCCCACGACGCTACCAAGTGATGTAGTGATGAAAATAGCAAATTATTCGTAACTAAAATTTAAAAATGAAACATGAATGTTAAGTTTAATATACAAATTTTAAGGCCAGTGGCAACGACTATTGAGTCCCAGCGTTTTTCATAATCCACGTGTTGAACAAAACAAATATATCTCAACAATTTTTTTTTACGAGAACTGTTTGTTACTCAGTTGCTCAACCTCTTCTTTACAAAGAGAGTAGGGAAAGAGGGACAGGGCTAGGACAGGAATTGTCTTCAACTAATCGCTCTCGCTACGCCCCGCTTTTAGGATCGGATGGATTGGAGGAAACTTTCGACATCACAAACAACCATGCATATTAAGAGAAATACATAAATTGGTTGAAAAATAATTTGTTAAGCTGGACTTGAACCTGAGATATCCTTAACCGCAGCCGTATTGTATTATTTGATCAAATGGTCAAGACGGTGAAATCAGGGAGAAAAAATTATGATCGGTATTAGCCACACGTTACGACTTTAACTTAACGTTTTATTTTAACATAATTATGAGAAAAACAGGTATTATAATTTTGTAAATCAAACGTTGACTCAGACCTCAAATGTCACTTTGTCGATATTTACAAGACATTGGAGTATACCAGATAATAGTTCTTTGTGCAGTGACTAGATAATCACTGATAAAGAAAGCAGAATCTTTTATTTCATACAGAATTTTTAAAATCTGTTGCTATATTAACTGTTCTAGTATTTTTATTGCGTTGGAGGTGCATGTTAGAAATATTAGATCTGTGGCATGATGTAAGTACATACGGTAATGATAAAAGGAGGTATTGGGGTGGTTTCTTCATCCGTTGGCAGGTTTCAAATTCCTCGCGCTGCCAGCAACACCCTCATAGATATTATGGAAGAGCAATATCCATATAAACGATGTCAGGGACGGCTGCTTACAAAACAGTTTCAACGTTTATATCGAAATATTTCACTAATGGCAGAGCTGATTTCAAATATCAATCACTTAAAATTAATAAGGCATACGAAATTCGCGTTTGAAACATAAATTGGTATTATTTCTTTTGAAAACGTAATCGTCCATCAAACGATGATAGATGGTTAATGTTTTAACCGTTTTTGCTGATTATGCTGCAGATTTTGGCAATATTATTTTGTATATGTATTTAGAAGTTTACAGCGTAACATATGTGGCCAAAAAGAAAACTTTGTATTTTCCTCAGTTTCAAATATATGATTTTTTTTCTTTCAATATAAAATTTAATACTTGTTTCTGGACACATTCTAACAATTTATGAAAACGAAACACATTTTTTTGTAATACTTCTGCCGATTCGTAAATTTATATTCAAAATCATCTTCTGTAATGTTTTTAGACTTTCATTATCTATCCACTTCAAAAAATGTACTGCCGAACGATTGACCAACAATAGCAGAAGAAGTAATGATCCTGTTGTTACAATTTTCTACACAAAAACATCTTGAAAAAATCTAGGACCAAAAGAAATATATTGACACAGTATTTATATTACAGATGTAATTTATTTGCAAGTGAAACAGCCAATTGCGTGTCTATGAAATATGGCTGATTGTCAGTTACAAAGTTTATTGCTATAAAATTTGATTCAAAGTAAAAAAAAAAATGATTAATTATCATTTGATTTGGCAAAAATGCCGCTTTTCCAGCCCTTATTTTATTTTACAATGCAATCCAAGGGTGAAAAGCAGATCATTATGTATAGAATTTGGGTGGCAATTACTGTTGACGTACGCACTGTGAAAATATTATTTTCGCCACAGCAATCATTAGGTTCTGTCAGAAAACGCCTTCCCCGTTGCGTTATAAGGGTTGTTAATGCGGTGTTATATTATTCATGCAATAATAAACGTCTTCATGTGAAAGATTGCAACAGCATTATTTATTAAACGTTGTATTAAGGCAAGGGTTTTTAATCCCACTCCTGTTATTTTCATTTCGAGATTTCGGGAATTATGAATTAAGTACTGTTGTTATGAGTTGTTACACTTTAATATAACTTAAGTTTAAAAAAACGGTTACCGGAGCTTAGTGGAATTTCTTCGAATTATCTATAACATCACAGATGGTGTATTAATCTCTTCCCATCCGGTCTACCACATCCTGGAAATAATGTAAAGAGGGAGTTATTAACTAGGTATTTGTACTTTCCTATCCGAATCCGTCTATATTTACTTTCTGTGATAAAAACATTAACAGAATTTACCAGATACGTTGAAATACTCTATAATATCATGTGTTCCATAATTCAACGGTGTTTTGTCCAATTGATGTAAGCCTCAAATTAATATTGTTCAGGAGAGAGTGAAAACTGTTTTCATCGAAAACATTATACAGTGAGCTGCATTATGAATCTTTAAAATGCACTCCTTTAAAGTCTCATGTTTGCAGATACGGGATTATACGTATGGAGTGGCGATATAATAGTGACTTACATCAAGTCGACGGGTCAGAATTTTTAAATCTAAAACCAATGTAAAATAATGTTTCCCTTCTAAAAAGTGGTCATTTTTTTTTTTTACATCATGTGGTTATAAAAAGAAATTATTTCTGTTGTTGCATTAATAAAAAATACCTGAGATATGTAAGTAACCGTTTTGTAGTAAATCAAAAATTTCTGATTTACGTTTTATATCGGAATAGTATAGTAAACATGATAATTTACACCCCATGAAAATCGTATAATGGTCAGTTTACTAATTTACCTCGAGAAGCCACTGATTTTTCTTTTCTACGGGACCGTTTGTTAGAAGATTTTAAGTTTTTTGAATTTTGTTGTCTCCTGTATAATTTACTTTATTGGTTTACTACACTTTACTTCGGGATGTGCGATATATGTTTTTTGAGAAATGATGTAAATCAGATGAAGTAAAGACGTAAATGTCATATACATATTGCGAATCGACGAATTGGCGAATTGATATAACCATCAAAATTGAAATTGTTCATTAGAGAGTAAAAATGTTTTTATCGAAAACGTTATATGGTGAGTTGTGTTATGAATCTTTGAAATGCACTCCTGTAAATTCTCATGTTTGCAGATACGGGACTATAAGTAGTGAGTGTTGATATAATAGTGGCCGGTTCAGAATTTTTAAACCTAAAACCAATGTAAAATGATGTTTCGCTTCTAAAAAGTGGTTAATTTATGTTTTTAATTTACATCATTTGGTCGAGATCTTCTATGTCATCTTTCAAATGAGATACAATCATTAACTCATTTTCTTATTTTTGAGGGTTCCATCAAATAGCCAAAATACCGTCGATACTGAAACTGTAATTTTACTATGCTGTAATCTGATGCAAAAATACAGCTAAAGGCATCGCTCAGAATATATCATTTGCCATCACCGGTCATTTTAGTTATTGCGGCAGTACTGACACCTTCTTGATTATTCTATAAATGTTTGAGATACATAGCAGAAAATATTTAAGTAGATTTAATTGAATAATAAAATTCTCTAACGTTCTATGTGAAAAATTTTGATAATCAAATGGATAAAAAAAATGAAACGCTTACTATTTAAATAGTCACTTCATTCATATTTTCAGCATGGTTTTATAGATCATCAAAATTAGGCAATTTGAATAATGCTTTATGACTAATTTTTTACCTACTAACTCTGAACTAGCATAAAAAGAAGCAGGTAATTTTCAGAACACTTTTTCTCAGACGCATTCTAAATGCAAAACTGAAGTAAAACTTTCAACAGTATTTTTACTTTTTAGTACCTCATTTGAAAACCAACTTTTTCCTTTAGTATTCAGAAGGGTAAAATACTTCATGAAAGATGTATTTTTAAATCTGCTACTATTTATGTATGATTAAATAAATATATTTGTCACACAAAGAAAGAGCTCGCGCTTAGAGTCGCTTAGGCTGGAGCCATGGTGTAAGAAGTATAAGGTGAGCTGGATCGTTGTTTTTGTATTATATGCGACGTCACTTTGACGAACTAAATTTTTATTGTCACCAAAACACCGTTGTAAACACAGTACATTGTAATTGGATAAGCACGTAGTGACGTCAACAAATACAAAAATGGCGACTGTCACCTTTTATCCAGCTTACATTGTACTTCTTACACCATGGGCTGGAGCCACATTTAACTCAATACATACCAAACACGATTAAAACCAAATGCCATCAATTTTTTTAATGCTTGTATTCTACCTGCGCTGCTTTTCTGTAGCGAATCATGGCATCTGACGAAGACTCTGAGAAAACCATATACTGTGCTTTGAGAATAGAATGCTTGCGTTGAAAACTGGGTGTGAGATGGCTAAATTTCTTCAGAAACTTGGATATTACGGAGCGTACAAGGTAGGGCACTGCTACGTCAGCGGTCATGGAGAGACGTTTGAACTGGATAGGTCACATGCCTCCGGATGCCTCCGTAGGGCCTCAGTCTTACTTGCCCCTTCTTCAAACTGGTGGGATTGCAGCGCTCTGGATGGTCATCTGGTACTATCTACAGGATGTATTTGGTGGATTTGACGGACTCTATTGTGTCATGGAAGGAGAAAGCGAAGCGATTGGCGGGTAACATGGAATTACGGAGGCGCTGTGCGGTGGTGACATGTTCCAAGTAAGGAGCGAACATTGTTAAAAAAGAGAGATGCCAAACTATAAGCGTACAACCAGAACGAAAGCCCACTGAATCACATTGAGTTGATCGCCGTAGCTGAGTAGACTTTCATTCTACCCGATGACGTATGGACTCTTTATAGAAATATTTCAAAATAATTGGTCAGTTATTCAGTTAGTCGTATAGTAAGTATAAAATTAAGGAGCTGTAAACTGTAATGTTACTAGCAAACAGATTTTATATTTTATTGTATTTATTTAATTTAAAAAAAAAATTTGGCCTTATAAAAATATCAAGGCGGCAGATAGTTTTAAATTTTTAAATCAGATCAAATCAGTGAGACTTTTCTTAAGAAAAGTCACTCTATATCGACTCGAGAAGAAAAGACACCACAAACACTCACGCCCAAGATTTCAAATAAAATAATAGATTAAAAAAAAATTAATCTGACACTGATCTTACCGGGGCTGAAGCCCAGACATATCTGATCGCTATGGTACAGCTCTTACCACTAGATCATCGAGGCCAACATCTCATGTTGAATATAGGCAATAATTTGTCTCGATTCTCATTGTGGAATTATAAAAAAATTAGCGTTTTATTTTGTGAATACAATGCTTTTTCAGCAAGAATCGATAGTTAACGCAATAAAAGTGAACATACAATGGTAATAAATACTTAAATATGTACTTAATTCCTATAGCCCATCATACACTTTAACTGACGTATACATAATGTAGCTACGCCGCTCCAAGTATGCTGTTGTCACTTTATTAAATTTTTAGAATACATGTAAGCCAGTAAAAAATGTGTCACTGGGTTTGACATAGGAGATCGATCAACCCCACAATGGACTGTTTTACATAACGGTTACGATGGGGTTGGGAAAAATTTACATTTTGGAAGCTCAAATCATAATCTATCATCAGAGTAATGGCGCGTGGAGAGGGTTTTATCTGGTCGCATAGATAATAATCTTTTCTTTTATTTATTCAGATGTCAAAAAAAAAGTATTTATTTAGTTACCGAATGATCAACATCGGGCTCTTTTCTCGATGGAATATGGAGTATGGACACATTTATATTTTCCAATTGAGTTGTAAAATTCGAAGGCATTCGTGTATCTAACGTTTTAATTTTCTTCTCACATGTCTGGTCCGAAAGTGTAAACTGGGGCCTGTGTGGGGGAGGAAAGTACTGCTGAATTCCAATTGGGCGATTGCATGATAATGCGATGATGCTATAAGTCATCTTTGTCATCACTTGTGACGCGGTAATTTTTATTTACATCACAGTGTATAAATAAAAAAAAGTCAGTTTAAACATTAGGCTTATTAATAAACTGTATCAGTATTTAATTTTAAAGTAGATAAAGATACAAAAATGTGCCAAAGCATATTGAATGGTTTTATTAACTTTTGCCAAACATAAATTTTATCAGATAAAATAAAAATGTTCAAAATGTAAAGGAAATTTTGTTTTTATTTTTTCTAAAAGTTTTTTAAATTCATTTTCAGCAACATTTAAAATCTGTTTTTATTCACCTTTATCGTACCTAAGTACAGTGATGGTAGACTATTTCTTGCTATTCAACGCAAATTCAACTTTTACAGACGCGTTCAGAAGTTTTTTTTATCTTTCAAAATTAACGCTATCTCACAAATTCAGTGTTTCTGATAACAAAAAATACAAGCTTTTAAACACAAATTTCATTCTGGAATTTCGTACCGAGAAATCAAAGACTACACCATAAATAGATGATATTATTTTCATTGTATCACTTAAATTTCCTCAAACGTTGGATTTTTCAATTTACTTAATTATTCCAATAAATTGCCCAGAATTTAAAAGATTCAGCACAACTATTCAAAAGTATACACCATACAAAATAAATGATTTGCATATAAGTTAAATTAAAGAAGTAGATTTCGTCAACTTAACTCAATTTATTTCACAATGAACGTTCTAGTGTTTTTTTCCTTAATTTGAAAAAAATATTATAAAAGAAGATGCATAGACATATGTTACTTTGAACCAGGGGTAACGAACCCACGACCTTTTAGAGTCTCAAGTGCGGCCTTTTGATTAAAATCAACAAATAAATTTCATTATTTTCCTTCATTTACAAAATATTGTACATAATTTTTTACTTGTGTAATGCGGCCTTATTTGAGATAAATGAATTCGGCCTTCTGACAAGAAAAGGTTCGCCATCACTGCTTTTAACATTCTTATTTAAAAATGACTCACACGATTATAATATTACATTACACATTCTTTTTACCAAGTCCGTTCCCAATGCTTGTTAAGTAGTTGCTCAACTCCTCTGTTTTGAAGAGAGTAGAGAATGTAGGGATAGAACGATAGGGCTAAGACAGAACAATTCGTTAGCGTATCACTCTCACTACGCTCTGTTTTTACAGAGGAAGGGATGAATATTACATAAATTCATGACTTTCTAACAGAAATCCATAAATAGATTGAAAAATCAATTAATAAATTATACGTACTCGGAATTGAACTCGCGAGCACCTTAACCAAAGCCAACGACAATGACCACTCGACCATGAATCTGGTTATATAATGTAACGATTTCGTCGCAACATTACAATCGTCACCTATCGGCGATACGCACCTCGCTGCGTCGTTGGTAGGAGACGAAGGGGAAGCCTCGCCAAGAATTGCGTTAAAACTTGCTTACGCTCCAGGATGTGGAACGAGTAGAACGTGCCGGTAACGCGCTGAAGATTGGCCTCGGACATCTGAGTTCGCCACCGAGATGGTTTATCATCCAAGGTCGTAATTTTATATTTATATATTATAATAGTTTTCCTGTTCAAGTGTAACCATCTGTTCATAAATATTTTTTCGTCGTGTAAATTCTGTTTTATTTGTTTATTTATTAAAATCTTTACATCTACGGTTTCCGCATCCCTATTAAATGTGTTTTTTAACGGTAACCGTATTTTCATTATTATTATTTTTTTCATTTGGAGTGTATCCTCACGCCTGGCGCCCAAAATTTAATAACCCCATGTATTTCTACTTACAGAACAAAGTAAAGTGTACCGAGATTAGCAAACCTTATCCACTTCCCTGTGAAAACTTAATCCTAGTTTCTCCGCTGAGCTTCCCATTTTTTCCATATTTTGTGATTCCTCCCCTTCCCGCTGATAAACCACTTCATTCATTTAATTTCGTTACATTACATATTTTAATTATTTTTATTTTTTTTAAACACAACAATAATATACATCAATAAGATCCCTTTCTAATCGATTAAAAATCCTGAACTTTTATGTAAAATTGATCATCTGAAAAAAAAAGTAAATTCTGGAATGTGTGTGTACTACATTTTTCAGTATTATAATTATGTTGCTGAAATAAATCTCATTTATTGCCGCAATATTAAATTTACTTTTCGCATTCCATTATTCTGTATTAATTATAGTTAAATTTAGATATTTAAATTGTTATTCAATTGTTCATAATGTGCAAATTTGGCCTTTAAATTAATCGACAAACGTATTTTTCATTATGTTAGATTGATAAATATTTTTTACAATATCAACCAGGGACCAAATCAATTTTCTTCATATGATGACACTCTTCTTTTAAATTTAAATTTTAGTTACTCGGCAAATACTGATAACTCACATACTACTGGTTTTGCAACACTGTTTAATTCATAATTTCACATAAAACTTGGGAAGCTGAAAAAGGTTTGTTGGAAAAAATTCGAATCATTTCTGACAAGTTTTAAGCTGGATACTTATCCTTTACAAAGTTTCACTAAACTAGTTTGAATTTTAGTAACTGGATTTTTACATAACTTTTACATTCAACTCCTTTAGGTTCCAATTTTAAAGTATGTTTCTTTTTTATATAAATTAAACATATATTCGTATTATCCTTTTTTTGCGAATTTCTACATGTGCTTATTACGAATAATATCATACTTTAACTGAGAGCACTTTGAATTCAATTGAATTTCGATTACTCTATCCGTTTCGTTCATTCGATTCATATCACTGCGCAACGAAAACAAATAACTCAATTCTAATTGGTTTCTCCGTAAGTCATTTGTTTGCACAGTTTACTTGCTATTAATAAAACAGTGTTAGAGTGGGAAAGCTAACAACGACGATATAATATATTCATTTAGGCGACTTTCGTTGACTACTAAGTTTAAAACGTTTGCAACAACACACACATACTTCATTGCCAAATATTACCTAATAGTATTTCACATGTAAAAGAAAACTGTTCCATATGATCCCAACTCTTTTTAATGTATAAATTCACCTTTTTGTAAATTGTCTCATATTGCGATAACGATTGGATGGTATTTATTTAAAAATGTTTTTTAATAAATTTAGTATATTTTAGAAATATGACCAGTTGTGCTGAAAATAGATACTTGCTGAAAGAATATTTAGAAAAGATATTACAATAAACACGAAATTGAGATTCTGATTTTATTTTTCATAACTTATATAAACGACATGGGTAGTTGAAAGCCTCATCGATAATACAACTGACCCCAGAGATTACAGTAAAAACGTTTTTAGACTACAAAAACCTATAAATGTTATATCAGACATATTGTTGAAAAAATCAATACTTGTAATTTATATTTCCCAAAGAGAGATTCAACTCAACCATATTGGTTGGCAACGATCCTAAGGGTAATAAATCTAATTCAAATTGTGAACTTTTGTAAAGCAATGAAAGTGTTAATTCTGTCGGTAGTAACAAGTAAGGATATGCCACGCCAATTAATGTCAAAAAGTCCAACCGGCCTGCCTAAAGTGAACCGCACATTATTTTGAATACATTTTCATACATTTCTCGGCGATTTTACATATTTCACAGTGTAACAGAGATGCTGTCTTTCCAGTAAAATGCTCAAAATGAAACTTTCCCTCTCAGCGTATGAAATATTCAAACACTTTACTTGTGAATATGGAAAATAATTAGCATTTCTAATTAAACATCATTATTTTTGCGTCACAGATAATATTAGTATTCCTATATTATGTGCATTTATAAATTTAATATTGTTCATTATCTGTTTACGTAGAGCTTAGAGAAAATTATGCATTTTTTCAAATGTACTGAATCTCAACAGAAGTTGTATAAGAAAAATTTGTTTTAAGTCAGTAGCTCAACCTCTCTCTTCGAAAGTGATATGGAAAGAAGAATTTACGGGTAAGGAAAGG
The DNA here is from genome assembly GCA_022494535.1 of Himalopsyche phryganea. NCBI lineage: Eukaryota > Metazoa > Arthropoda > Insecta > Trichoptera > Rhyacophilidae > Himalopsyche > Himalopsyche phryganea. The sequence continues at coordinate 2,920,628 of JAGVSL010000024.1, forward strand.
CTTAGTAGTCCTCCTTTCTAAGCCCCATTTTCAGGATTGGATAGACTGTAGGTGGAGACGGTTGAGAACGAAACAGACATCCATATCTTTGGCAGCGATTATGAAGATTGATTTAAAAATCAATGTACGAAAGTTTCCATTACTGAATTTCAGCCCATGATTCTACAGCCGAGTAAAACAAACTAATAAGAGCTTTGGCTAGTTGCCTACAAAACAGGACAAGTTAAAAAGAACTGTTAGTAATATAATCGCTCTGTGTCACATTCTCAGGGTCACTTAGAGATTGGGAGTGAAGAAATAAAAAAATACATATATCTATGATTAAAAAACAAAATCTAACAATTTCCGTTCCCGTTTCCAAACAGTGAATTATTGATACAACTCATATATAAAAATCAATGTGGGTTTGTTCGTATCTTATAAACTGCCATACCGTTCATCCGATTCCGATAAAACTTTGTCAAGTTATTGCTTGCATTTGCTCACAGGATATAAGCATAGTACAATCAGGCCCGACCCGGCCTGAGCCCGACTTTAAACATTTTAATTTTTAACTTACAGTAGGTCTTATTATATATATAAAAACAATCTCACCATCCAGATATATCTAAAATGTAGAATCAAATTCTTACAAATAGCGACGTTTCGAAAAAACCCTCTGATTTATTCGTGTACGCACTAGACAGCAAAATAAAAATATTGTTTGTCGAAAACCATTTGAATAAACAGAATTAAAACACAAACACTTTCTTTCTTTGAGTGGCATTGCAACGCATGCCGGGTACTTACTAGTGTAATATGAATATGATTAACAATTATTGGATTTTCGTTGTATTTGGTTATGAGGTCAAGAAATGAAATCCACAAAAGGATGATTTCGTAAATTATTTCTTCATTAAAACTGAAAACCATTTCTAACTATGTTAAAACCGATGTATTTAAAGCACATTTGTTAATAAATCAACATCGAATTGAATGAAACTCTCATTAACCAAACTGAGGATCAGTCGTGACAACCACACGAACTACATTGCGGTTAAGCAAAATGGCACCCATAACCTGTGCTACTCTTTAAATAAAACGAAAATGTTACCTTAAACTGCTGTGTTGAGGACATACAAGGATAACTCTTCGTTAGAGTATGCATGGTATCATCCTCACTTAATTTTGATTGAAAGTCAAGAAACAAAAAAGGTTTTTCATTAATAAGTATCTCTTACATAGCCACACTGGTAACTACGTAGTAAGAAAATTTAATGATCGCCTTCCATAAAAGAAGGTACCACGAGCCACGAGTAAAATATATCATGTAACTTTTTGGAAGAAAATTTTAGATGTGTACATCGTTGGAATAAAGGGTTTATTTACCGATTTTTTACTTTAATTATCATTCAATTCATATTAAAATCATAAAAAACTGTTTCGTATCCCATATACAATATATTTTTTGTCTTAGTTACTCTTTTCACTTCGGCTTAAAAAAATCACTCACTTATCGTACGCGGTTCTGATTATAAATTAAAATTTTGAAACAAGCTCTACAAACCATGTTTAATTTGTATTAATATCGTGTATTTCACCAAAGAATTAGTATTGTAGACGATATTATATAATTCTTCTTCTTTAGTCGCATTCCTCGCGTGTGAGATTCGCGACCTACGCCTATCGCAACAGTTCCATTTTCTTTGACTATACTTCGCCACTCACTCTTGCACTCAGCTGCTCTGACGACCATTGGTAAGGAGAGGCCTGAGGCGTCCTTTACTTGGTCGCTTCAGAGAGTTGATGCCCTTCCGCGTCTCTTTCTGCCTTTGACATTTCCTGTGACTCATTTTCTCAAGATTGTTGGTTTGTGAGCTTGGCCGTCTATATTATATAATATTGACTAGCTATAATAACAATATACTTAGAAACGACAATTATGTTCATTACACATCAAAATTTTAGCACATAAATATACTATGTCACAAAAAACAATTTCCAAATAAAGGTAAAATAGATTATTTTATTTTGATTTCAATTATTGTGAAGTTAGTGAGAAATTTTATTTTAAATTTTCTCTTAATTGTTATCACCCCGAAAATAAAACACTAATTGTAACCGTTTCCAGGAAAATCAAGTCAACCTCAACCCCATTCAAAGCCCGTTCAAAGCAAATATGCTACATAATATTATTACAGCCAGTGTTCTGAGATGTGTCCCATGTTTCACAGGTGGCTTTTATGAGAGTCAGCAACGGAATACCTTTGGCACCTTGCCAAGATGGTTCCAAACAAATCTCTCTTACTCTTGGTCGCATTCTACGAAAACTAGGGACGTGCCACCTTTCATTTGGCCAATATACAAATACCTTTAAAATATAATATGATTATTGGTGTTTACTTTTCAAATGAAAATGTTCGCGATGAGCAAAAGCAATCATGATACTTAAATATAATTGGGTTTAGTTCAAATAAACTGATTCTTTTCCACCAAGAATTGACATTTAGCAACCATAAAAAATATGGTTATTATTTTATTAATGTTAATGAAATTTAAGTTTCAAACAGCTACGTTAACCTATGTTCTTTTTTGTCTTGACAGAATGATATCGCCAAAAGAATTACTGAAAGAATCACAGCCGGCACAGTTATACTTTGTAAATTTGAACAGTTTTCAAAAAGAAAAAGTCCTGGCCAAACTCTAAGAGAGTACCAATAATAACCCTTACAAAATATTCGCTAGTACTCCTTTATGCCTTGGAATCATGGAAATTAAGTTTACAAGTAAGCACGAGGTTAAATATTTATAAAATAATTAAAGGTTGATGTTCATATAATTCATAGATATACTGTATTTACAAGGGTTCTTTCAGCAGTAATTGTTCGTAATGTGATGTTAAGCTTCAACTTGTCCAGTTCCTCATTAACTTTCGAAAGTAACTCAAAGTCAGCCGCAAGAAATTTCTACCAGAAGGCTAAGTGCACAATCTATTATTTATGTCTCTTAGGGCTTTACCTGAACCATCGCTTTCCTTGTGTTGTAGTCAACAACCTGTGCCATCTATCCCTATCAAGTGGACAAACTTGATAGGGATAGGTAAAGAGAGTTGTTGTTTAAGGCTAATGCCCATGACAATTTAAATGTTCACTGAAAAAATTCAACAGATAATTAGAGTTGGACCGAACAAGATGAAAATGAAGACTACTTGTTAAGAGAAGGATGATATTCTCAGTGTCTCATTTAATGGTTGTTGCAAATCTGGCCACAAAGGGCAGACAGAAAAACAATCCCTGGTAATGTACACAATCCTCTTGAATTACAAGCAGTTGTGCAATACATTTCGGAAAACATCTGTCTCAAAATACAAACTTCCGATATTTATTTATCTGTGACACTTGCAGACTAAATAGGAAATACCTTCCTTTATTTGCTTTATACAGTCTTCCGTCAAATAATTGGAATGAGTTTTTGTCGCAATGCTTTCTAAAAGTAAATGAAAGTAACCGGGGTTAATGTAGATATTTAATTACACAAAAACTAATTTTACCTGATCTTTACCGACATGGAAAATGAAAATAATAAATCAGTTATATAAATTAGTAAAAAGCAAGCATACGTAAATTGGTAAGGAATTTTTCCAAGCAAGTTACGACACCTTTTTTAAAACATTTTTTGTCTGCACAACGCTACGTTTACGCACGTTACACGACACGATATGTTGACGTTAGGTATAGGACAGAGCGTGAGTATTGAGATCATTTTGACAGGTGACACTGTCACCTGGTGTGTAGTATTACTAATTGTATCAAATCGTATCGCTATTTATTTTTTCATCTCAATCATCATGAATTGATATTAAATGTGGATGACCACAATGATGGATAAGCAATCGATTCATCATTGTACAAACCCTAGTAGCGTCAATTTGATGAGTATATTAAAATTGTATTTTTCTTTTATTCTTGTTTCAATATCACCAAAGATGGTTTCATTAAATTACTTTAAGGAATCATAGTTTTAAAAGCATAATAATAACAGTATGAGAAATATGTTTTTTATTGTGACAAAATGGAATATTTCTAAATTTAAATCAGAGTGAAGTTGATCAATAGTAGGCCATTCGATCTTGGACCCTTCTATGATTCCGGTAATTTGGGTTCACAATTTTTCAATCGCGAGATCGGTGTCACTAAGCGTAATTTCATATTTTAATTGTACTTATACATAATATTTAATTTGGGTCCATTATTGCTTCAATGGGAATGAATACATGATTTCGTATTGTATTTATTGAAAATCAAACAATATATCGACTGTGGAAAGGCAAAAGGACGTAGCCCACATACAAAAATATTGTGTATAGCCTACACAAAACGTGTATTAAATCGCATACATTATGATAATCGAAAAAAAAATTAAAATAGGGAGGGATACGTCCTATTAACAAGTTGTGTGCGAGTTATACACAAAAGTTTTTAGTTTGGGTTACATTTTTTTGCCTTTCTACAGTCGATATTTAAATAAATAGAAAAAATAACGAATATAACTATGTGTTTTATATTGTATTTATTGCAGCTAAACACAGGTAATTTTTATCAGATGATACAAGAGAATATGACCTTTAATTCGACATTAAAATAATGTCCTCCGTCCATTTAAGAAACGGTTATTCTTTGTCCTTCATTCCAAATTGGTTAATAAACGTATCTTTGAAATTTACATTTTGGTGTGCAATCCAATATGCTCTGCCATCCGTACAACCATGGTTCAGGTTCAATAAGTAAACTTGATTTGTATTAAGTGAGAGACAGTGTAGTAGATAGAGACCCTACTAATATTGACAATTTAATTTCCTTTATTAAATTGCTATTATATCAAAACATTCTTTTGAATATAAATCTAGGTAACTTGACATGTAGAATTTATTATCGCACCCTTTTTTTAATGTTATCAGTGAACTAGACATTTAAACTAATTGTCATCTTTTAAGCCACATCGTAATAGTAATTCGATAAAAAAAAACAAATGAACATCTGTTATTTGATTCAAATAATATGTTCTATTCGATCGTTGCGCCATGAATATTTCGTAGAGTTACCTATTATTAGGGTGTCATATTGAGGTATTTTTATCATTATTATATCTCAATTTCGAATTACTACACCAAATGGAGAATATTGAAAATAAAATAGTTTTTGCTGACATGAATTAACAGCTGACAGAATCTTTAGTACCACAGTACTTAAAAAATCGAGCATTATAAAATTACATTTTTTCAAAACATCGACTTCACTCCATATTAAAAATGAAATTTGGTACAAACCTTTTTATTGATGACGCCGGCGGATAAGGTAAAATTATCAAACTATTTGGTTCTACAAAAATTCCGCCTTCGCGCTATCATCAGAACTAATTCTTGTAAAACAAAATACTTCGATATTTTTCCTGATTGAAATCATTTTGTTTTAACATCAACATTTTTGTATAATATTCGTTAATGAATTTTCGACTATCGTATTACTTCAAAAAAATATTCACAATTATACCTATCTTAATTTCGCTTTTAGATATTCATTTTTATATGTACCCACTCATTCGAAGAAGGTTTCAGACATATTAAAGTCTAATGCTATCATCTAATCTCTTTAAAAGATGACGCGGATTTTCAAGGATACTTAAATTCATATTATTTTTTAAGAATCGTCTTCATTTAAGGAAAAGGTGGTAGATACATAATATTTGTATAAAAATGCAGACGTAGATGTCGAAATAGGGTTGCTTGTTTATCAAACGCCTTGCTATTTCCACGCCATGATAGTCGGGAATGCAATAACTTAGGACTGCACTCTAAATGCATTCCACGACTTCATTCTGCTCCCTACATCCAACTGCATGCATATCTTTAGTGCTACTCACAAGAGTTGATGCAATCTATAGGATTATTTTTGAAATATATTTTATCGATATAATTAAAAAGGCTAAAAACTATCCCACATTAAAAAAATACAATGGAAGCTCTACAATATTTGTCAGCTAATATATTCATTCTGTTGGTGTCCATGGCGCAGTTGGTAGTGTCGTGGGCTACGACTACGGATGTCTCGGGTTCAATTGTCTCGATGCGGACAGTTTTCATAAATTGATATTTCAATTTATTTATGGACTTCTGTTCGGAGTGTTTGTGTTGTCTAAAACTCCCTCCTCACCCACCCATCCCATCCTCGCGGGGCGTAGCGAAAGCGATTAGCGAACCAATAGTCCTGTACTAGCCCTATCCTTCTATCCCTACTCTCTTTGATAAAGAGAAGTTGAGCAACTGAGTAACAAACAGTTCTTATAGAAAAAATTCTGTTGAGATAGCTCCATTAGGAGACTATATGCTCCACATTGGGAGCGGACATGGAAAAAAAATATATTCATTGGATTCAATAATTAAAATTTGATGATGTACCCATATTCGTCACTTCCACCAGCTGACACAAGCTGCAATTGATCGCCAATCATCTAGCCAAAATAGTCAGTCTTGGGTGGCCATCGCTAATTTATTTCTCTTGAAAATGTTTATTGGCTACTTCAGGAAAGTTTTAAAAACAGGTAAAAATAAGCAACGCTGGTTGAATTATTTGTTAAATCAAATGCTACTCAATAATTGGCAAATGGATCCTAATTACCAGACTATCATGGAGTTACCAGGTGTTTTAATTAATGGCTAATCGCCTTCTTTAACAGTAATAATTTACCTTCTATTCCGCTTATTCCTTCTTCTCAACTAAGTATTAAATAATGTTTTTACTCATTTGTTTACGATTTTTTGGGACTGGGAGCAGGCAAATTGAATTCCAGTTCTATATTCGTTAGATTTGATATTCGTGAGGGTCGCCGAGTGTGATTATTGACAAATACATTACACAAATGTTATACATTGCTTAGGCCACGGTATCCCACCTTTTTCCCAACATCTGCGGACCGGGAAAACTATGAGAAATATTTCTCGGACCGCTAATATAAAAGTAAAAACTTTTATTTGTGTGGTATCGTTCTTATTGGATTTAAATCTTATATTTTAACAAGTGTGTATCATTTAGTATACATATATTACAAACACAGAAAATGTTCAACATAACAAATCTACTAGGCACACCGATAGTTTATGATCAACTTTAAGAACGATAAACAATGTGAACAATTATTGAAGTGAAGCTAGATATACCAGAAAAAAGTGTTGTACATAAAAATAATAACAATTCGTTTAAAATTTTCAATTTTGAAAAAAAAAATTTTAAAATGCGCTATGAGTATTTACGGACCCATAGAAAAAAGTACGACTCAATTGAAGCTCATAAAACTCAAAGCTCTGACTATGGCGTGAAGTCGAACTAGCTAACAACAAATTGATAAAACTAATGTGGAAATAAATAATTTGTTTTGTTTACCTTTTTATAATGAAGTTCTTCCACGTAAATTCCAATTCAATCAACTTATTATACACTTTATATTAAAATGCTTCATATTGGAAGCGGTTATAATCAATACTGATAATATTTTATTATTACTAGCATAAACTGTTTTGTCTATTCTTTTGATAGCTCATCTATATTAAACAGTGTGTAGTGTGGGAGTCAAGGTATACCTTTACAAGCATATTATAGCATTACTCTCCTATTGCGAAAGTTTTGGGCAAATAATACAAGAAAAAAGTGTTTGCAAAACTTCGCAATTGACTGAAGTAGGCTATTTATCAAATCAGACGTACCTTAGTGTACTACAAAAATGTTCCTACGAATACATTTATCAAAGCAGAACATACATAAAAAATCTAGTACTTGAGATAGTTTATATGAAATCTGACATAGTTTTTTTTTGTGATGAATTGAAAGTGATTTATCGTTAATAAATGAGATAACAAGACAAAATATGAGGTAAATGATAAGACATATTGTTGAAATTTTGCTTTGTATTTGTTTAAAATAACAATAATTCAGAGTTTATTGTCAGCCATAGAAGCGCACAAAATAAATGTGCTTTTAAGAATTTTACAAAATGGGACTCTATTTTACTTTAAACATTTTTCAAAATTACTTTATTTTGACGATTCCAAAATTTGTATATATAAAAATGAATGAATTTCTGCTTGTTTGTTTGTCCTCTATGTGTTCATTCACCATTCATCTGATTTCGATGAAAATTTGGTGAGTTGTTGTGCGCACACCCGTAAAGTTTTCTGATAAAATAAATTTAAAATCTAATAGAATCAAATACGTACAAACAGTGACATCTTGGAAAAACTTTCTGATTTATTCGTGTACGCACCAGACGAAAACAAAAATTATTGTTTATACAAAAGCAATGCAATAAACAGAACTAAAACACAAACTCTTTCTTTTTTTGAGTGGCATTGCAACGCATGTCGGATACTCAGTAGTGTTTTATTGAAATAAAAATAAGACTGTTTTTGTAGTTGTGTGACAAACATACATAAAATATGCAAAAGTAAAGAAAGCATTAAGCGTGTTGTGAGTGGCAGTAAGACAAAATTCCAGTTATTATTTTGAATATTCAATAAATTGGAATAGTTCCATTGGATGAATATTAATTGGTTGTCGGAAAATGTTGGAAATTTATAAGAGATAACATTCAACAAATAAGACAATTTGTGTCTGTGATGTCTAAAACTCCTCTCCGCTCATCTGATCCTAAAAAATGGGGCGTATCGAGAGTTAATCCTGTGTTAGCTAAATTGTTCCCACCTTCATCTCTCCGCAAATGAAACGTTGAGTAAAAAACAGTTCTCATATCACAACTTGTGTTTAAATAATCTTCATTTGAGTTCGTATGCTCTACAGTGAGAGCAGACATGGTGATAAAAAATAGATTCTGTTTTTCACTCGCAAAAAACCAGTATGTTCTGTAATATGTTTAATATTATATTTAATAATAATTAAAGACATTCATTTTATTTTTATTCTTTTTTCTATTCCAAATTCCTATCTATATTAAATCTGCACCGCTTTCAAACACCAAAAACGTTCTCGTGGTGTAAAACTATCTGTAAAACGAACTTCACAGTTCTAAGAAAATGGCGGCATGTTTATTAGAATCGCTTCCGGTGAGATAACACTCACATTGCTGGCAATTCATTGCCACTTTATTGTTTCCTAGGCGAATTGCGAAAATTTCATTTTGGGCTTAATTTCAAAATACAATATATTTTCCACTTGAACACGGTCTTTCTTTGTTGAAAGCCAATTTGAAAAATTTACTTTTAGAACGTAATGGTTCTAAAAAGTAATTTAAATTCTTATTTCAATGACTTGCCACTATCATTAACCACTTAAATAGTTAGACTACTCTTTGATCCAAAAAATACCCTACGTTAAGACACATTCCGCCATTCAGTGATGATCTAGATCAGGTATTGTTAACCTATGGCACATGTGCTCAGGTCACACCTAATAAAATATTGCTGAAATGTAAATGGTTTCCGGAATGAATCATTTTACACCCATTTTCACTAATCAATGTTTTGTTGATTGCATCGAACTTACGATAGCAAGAATCTCATTAATGGATGAATATTGATTTTTGAACAACACAGATTTTAAGTTTAATTATGTGTTTATTTTTGTGATATTCTACTTGAATTTTTAAATTTTGTAATTTTTTTTTTACTATTAATTCCTCTGCTAAAAGCTGGATATCAATTCATAAACGAGATAACTATGATTTGTTAACTTGTTTACCGTGAAGAAAGACATAATATTTCGTCACTAGCGACTAAATGGTTAAAATAGCTCACGATGAAACACTCTGTTCAAGGAATACATATTTCCAAAAGGTGGCGACTTAACGATGATGGAAAAAAATATTCTCATTGGTATTCTATTAAAATATTAAATATAGTTTTACAAACACGCCTCATACGTTGATACCTTCTCATTCACTTCCAGTTTGCAAATATTCGTAAAAGTTTCACTCGCCCGGTTAGTTTGCAAGTTTTCGACTGAAGCGTTGTACACCAGAAGTTTTTAAATACTGACACGTAAACGGTATCTACATTATTGTAATAAAAATTATACAATAATAAGAATCAATTTTGTGCATTATTAGTATTCATTAACCGGTTTCACCAGCGATAGATTCAAACTCATTCTTTATTCATTACTATTACATACCACACTGATTTTCTACCAAATCGAAAATATATAACTCTTTATTAGAATACGGTATTATAATTTTAGCAACACTGCTTTCAGATTATTCAATTTGATTTAGTTAAATTTCTGTACAAACATAATATTCTTTCCGTTATCTGTCACTTTGGTAGCAACATATTAATTTGGAAGGAAAAGGTTTAACGTTTTAAGTCAAACCAATTTAAACGCATTTTTAGTGGCTTGGGACACGTTCGTGGCAGAATAATAAAAATCTAGCTTCTTGACTATAGCAGAAAGGTATTTATAAACCCTTAGAAATGTGCAGAAAAACAAAACCATATCTACACATTGGGTTTATCAGTATCCAAATAAACTTATAGAACTGTTAATTGTATGATATGAAAGTATCTATGTAAGCAAATTTATTCATCGTTTTAGACAGAAATGTCAATTTCCTATAAAATTTGAATTGTTGAGATTATGTACATTTTCATGTATTTTATCACTAATGACCTGGATTTCGCCATTCGGCATATTCAGGCATTCGAGCACACGAGTGAATATCCTATAAATTAAATATGTTTATTACCTTTTGCCTCTGAAATTAGAAGATGAAGATAATTAGTATTTTATTTATTCTGAAAAACAAAATTATTTTGTAGTGTTTCATCTCAACCAACATGTTTACCAGTTAATATTATAATACAGCACAAATATACACCGTCACAAGTTATGTGTGCACACATAACTTGTGTCTGTGTATATATGTGTAAAAATCTTACTGATGTCCTTTTTTGTGGATAATTTAGTTGTTTTGATTAATTCTCCGTGTACAACCAATGATACAATAGAAAACGTCGCTTTTTAACCATGCTGTTTGTAACTCAAGCTTTCTATTTGATACTAATGGAAGAAGGATGGGGCTAGGAAAAGACACGTTCGTTCTCTTTATGCTACGTTTTTCATGTGGGATAAAAAAGATGTCGACAAATAGCATAGAAATATCTACGTGCCTTATGAATACAAATACAAAAATCAATTTAAAAATAAATAATTAATGACAGTTTCTATTTGGGTTTCGAAAGCCCAACAACATCGACGAGTCAGCTGGGTATTTTAAGTCAGGTCAAGCTCATCAGCTTGTTAAATAATCACTCAGAAAATTCTTACTAAACTCTAATAAATTATATGTATTTGAATAAAATACAATATTTAGAATTTTCTATAAACATATAATTTAAGACATCGACTGAGGGTGCTTGATGGAATTTCAATATCAAATTTGGATTATTGAGATTTTGTACACTTCCATGTATTTTACAAAATACATGGAAGTGTACAAAATCTCAATAATCCAAATTTTCTATAAACAATGTTACTTATCGGCATCTTTGGAAAGCATATTCTGTTTGATTGTAATGCTAACAATATGTATTTATGTTGTACAATACAAGGCATTCTATTTATTTATTTTATAGTTGTTAATTATAACTCAACGTGTTTTTGTTTTGCCGGACGTGGGGTGGAGTAAAATTAAAAACAATTCTTAGTACCTCTCTGTTGGTGGAGAAACACAAATAAAATTACAAGATAGTAGCCACTGTATGGAAAAAAATAAATGCCTATATTATAGATTTCCAGTAATCCAGCAGAATGAGTGGTAGGCAGAATATTCGCTGGCTGAACGGAGCTGAGAATTACTGTGATTTGCTTGTGGGGCTGAGCTGGATAGCAAATTTTGACAGAAAGTGCTGGAGACAGTTGCAGTAAGAGTCAGCCAGGTAACACACCGGACTTTCGCGTTATTTATTACAATTTGTATGAATGCGCTTCTCAAAGAGCGAAAAAAGACTAGTAACACAACCTGTGTAATAGCAAAATCATAAAAAGCGGGTGACGTAATTGCGCACTTAACATAATGACACATACATATTTATATATTAACTCTTATATCCAAATCGATTAAAAAATTTTAACTTAAAAGTATTACTGCAGTTTTGTCAAATTGACCGCACCTGCATTTCCAGGTAGTAGTATCGGCAAAGTTTTGTCGCCGTGTCGGTAATGCAGTTTTCTGCGTGTAATTGGGCATTCGTGGCTAACGATGTCTTCTCACTGCGAAGGTAAGTTCAGCTCGTTACCAACTTCACTTATCTGATGTGGAACAAGTTAATAACTTAAAGCTTTATGACTATATTTAGATATCGCTTTGGACACCTCACACTTATGTTGGATATTCTCGCCATGCTGTTACTTACCATGATCACATGACGATTACATATAGCAGGAAAATTTAAACTAATTATGGATTGTTGATAACAAACATACTCTTTCCTATCCTACCACTGTCATGTCTTACCGCGTACTAATAATAACCTACACAAATGTCTCGATATAATTTATCAACAACTCAACACTTTCAAACAAAGATAGAATGCAACAAATGAATCTTTCGTCGTCGGACGCTCTCACTTTCTGAAAATTATTATTTGACGTTATTTAAAATTAAAAATCTGATTTTAAAATTTTTTCAAGCTGAAAAACTCATGAAACGATAAGAAGTATTTTAAATGTAAAACCTTTTCTACTCTGTGTCTGCTTTTTTCTGTCCGATTTTTTCCTGTACAGTTTTTTCCTGTACGGTTTTATCCTAGAACCGCCCTAGCCATATCTTGCTTTCCATACTCTCAAAAAAAGAGAGGTTGAGCGACTCAATAACAATCAGTTTTCGTAGAAAAACTGCTGTTGAGATAAGCTCCATTATGAGTCCATATTATGCTCTACATTGGAAGCGGGCATGGTTAAAAAAACTTTATTCTTCAAATTTGTGTGGGTAGATTATATTGGAATGACTATTATTTATACGTGTGAAAAGATCTTACCATAAAAAAATAATTGATTTAATCAAAAACATCTTTTATCTGAAATAATATATTTTTAATTAGAAAGAAAGCGGAAGGAAACTTATAGTTAACGACAACGGTTACACGGGTAATAAAAAATTCTCTCTAAAAATATTTGTACATAAAAAATATTATTCTTCCAGATAACATTTTAGTAATATACGATTTCTGTCTTTCTTTTTAAAAACACAATTTAGGTTTTGAAATATCGTTAAGGCAAGACTATTGTGTTAAATATTGTATGTAAATTATTATTTTCTTAAAATTAGCTTATCCATCATGGCAACATAACAATATTTACCAAATAAAGCAATGGGATAAATCCGAGACAAAAGGCATTCACTCAATTTAAATCAAAATTGATTTCGCTTTGAAATAAAACGTTTATTGATGTACCTTAATTCGTTTGTTCATCTTTTGTTTCCTTTCTTTTTGAAATCATCACTTATTTTGAAATGATTGGTTCGTGTATAATAAATGAACAAACAAATTATTGGCAACTCATTGAACACAATAAATAATTGAAGTAATGGGTATTTGGGGTTGCAATTTTACCAACTTAAAAACTACCGGTTATTCAGTAAAACTGCTAACGAGCACCAATCGGTTCACCAGTTTTTTTACAAAGTCTTTATCTATATTTCTTCCAGAAAACGACAATGCGTTATTTTCGGGAAACCGACTTCATACTGCACAATCGCGTACTTTTAGATTAAAAGTAATTAACTCCACAAGAATTGTATAATCTTTCTAATCGTTATTTCAGCATAACGCCATTGTCATAACAGTTGTGTTGTTGGCATGATTCAGAAATAGATGTTAACTATAATACACAACACAATTCTTCTGGAACTAAATCCTTTTCTATTTTCCACATTGATAAAATGCCGTTCTACATTAATTAACTGCAATATGAATCAATGAACGCTTCATTTCATAATAAAACCATTAAGGGTATTTTGAGGCATATATATATATAATAAATAAATGTATAATATATATTTTTGACGATCACGCAATTTTTTTGCTTATATCTTTTTGAGGTTATAAACGTCGGAGTTTTAAATTTAAATGATGGATAATTTTCCGCTGTTTCATAACTGCAAAAACGTCTAGAAAATTTACGATTTTAGTTGTGGTATTTTATCATTTAAAACATTGATGTTACATATATTTAGGTTTTCTATGCAAACAACCATGCGACTTCAACATAGTTAGCGTATGACGAAATCACAGAAATCTTATAACACAACTTAAGTGCATGTGTACTCAGATAGACTATAGGTAATAAAAATTAAGCCCTTCATGGGTTTCTTTATATTTTATATGAATCAGAATAGTCATCTGACAGCGATATCCAAGTACAGTTCCAAATCCAAACTGTGATTAGCAATAAGTGAACAGCTTACTAGGTGATGACCCGTACACCCGTGGTGCAGTACTGGGCAACTAGACTTTAATTATTACAAGTTTATACTTATATTTCAATTCAACTTTTTATTTATAATAGGTCACATAAACTCACTTAGGTAAATGAAATTAACGTGCAACTATCTTTTGTTAATAAAGTTTTCTTATACTTTCATTTCGCTGCGACCCACTGGTTGGCAGCCACTTCATATGAAAATATACAAAGTATGTTAATATATTATAATAAGGTAAACTAGAGGAAATTTAAAAAAACACATTATTTTGTAAGTATGACAAATATTTTGAAAATGATATCCCCTACACAATTCAGAAATAAATTCTGTCGTATAACCTGGTATTTCATTATTAATATTTTTTTTTGTTTTATGCCTTTCGTGCTGTATTCTCACTCATTTTTATGGCTAAGTATACATAAATAATAAATATCTAGAGTGTTATTATCTCATAGAAGGAATAATATTTTTCTTGTTTCATCCCAGAGATATGAAAGAATAAAATACTATATTAGTGAAAAATACATCGTTTGTTGCGAGCTGTTTTTAGACAAAAAGATTTAATCGTTGTATTAGAAAAATTGAACTTTATTCCTTGCTTTAAAGTTGACCATTCTTATAATTTTCTATGTATTTTTTTATTATTTTTAGTATTACAGCACAGTACCAAAGCGCCTGATCAATCACGTGGCAACATCATGGCGTTAAAATAACAAGGCAACATCAACTGGAAAGAAAAAGACATCACAAATGAAGTCATAAGATTCGAATTGTGATTAATTTTTTTTATTCTAATGTATTGTAAATGAATCTGGCTACGCAATCCAAATGAAAATTGTTTGTTTTGTTTGTAATTTCTCTAAATTAATTTGCGCTTTTTCCCTGATAACTCACACATGAATATTTCGGCATAACTTTTGTTTTACCATAATGGTTATAAAACTTTATAATATAAACAAAGTAGGTTGGTTTTCAATTATATGGATTATTAATGTTTTTCTTCATATTATAATACTAATTATTTTTCTGTATACCATTCCACTATAGAAATTTCACTAATTTGTTCGTGTTTTATTATTTATAGCGATATACTTTAAATAAAACTATTTATTTAACATAAATAAAATAGTACCATGCAGGAACTTCCACTCGGCAGATGTTCAATCTAACGATTTCCACTGGACCAAATAGCCACGTGACATGTGGGAAAACTCATTCGACGCAGCCTGTTGTTGTCTACCTGATGTGAAAGTCGGGTCACGTAATGCATGCCTGGAGGAAAAATAAAAGTGCTGTGATTTTCCGCATTTTAGTGCATTTTCCGAGCGACTTTTCTTGTAAGTACCTCCTACAAGCGTGCTGATATAGGCGTGTCACTGTCAAGAAATTTTGGCCATGGATTGATGGTGACAAGTGAAGTAAGAGAAACGGATAGACAGGAAATAAAAGAAACATAAAAAAATCTAAAAGAAAGAAACCATTTTCATTATGACAAAAAATAGCAAATGAATCACTTTTGACTATTTTTATCATTATTCTTATTTTCATGCGCATAACGCTATTCAAATGTACAAATAAACTTAACTACTTATTTTTACATGTGACTTCACCAAACTTGTTTTTTTAACCAAAAACTTATTTCGTATTTTAACCCGAAAGTAACCCAAAAAATGAGCACACTTTAAATGATTGTAAACTTAGTTTCTATTGACAAACAGAAATGATTATTCTTTTTGCCAGCGCGTAACTTCAAACTAGAAATCATTCAGGAGCTGCTTGCTGAAATCGAACATTATGACTAAGGTTTACTGTTAAATTCATTAATTCATCGACTTAAGCTTTACCTTTATCATTTCTGCAAGGTTTAAAGATTATCATTAATAATGGTGCCAATATTACTATGGTATACCCAATCTTCTTGGGAACAACTTCAGACCAACATCAGCGCTTTGAAATACGATGGACACTTGACAATATTTTATATGACACCCCCTGTATTCTTGTGGTTTTCAAAGTTGAATAAATACATGTTGCTAAATAGTTTTCTTTGATGGCTGCACATTTGTAAAAGAATTCGTGTCATCTGTAAAGAAGAAAAGTCATTAATTGCGACAATGCTATTCCGATTAAGATGAAAATGTATTCCCATTGAGTGTATCTGACACCCGTCTTGAATGAAAACTTTGTCATATTGTATGTACTATTTTGCTTATTTCATAATAATTATTGATCAATACTTGACTTTACTGGTTCTTTTTAATACCCAGTTTCAAATGTACGTGATTGTAAATTTGAAAAAGATAATTTAAACTTACACGTGATGCGCTGTCAGACGATTTCAAATAATTGTAAGGACTGTCTTAGAAGCAGTCACTGAAGAGTTTATATCCATTAAACCATGCTGAATTATGATTGCATTTCCTTTAGATATAATAATTGAGTCCATATGCGGAAAAACAGCGTTTGTCTTTATTTGGTTTTATCCAATAAAAGAGTTTTTGATCAATAAACCGTGCCCTCAACCAAATTACTCAAACCATCTTCATTCATTAAAGATAAATATTTTCGATAAATTGTATCTCTACAACAACTAACGGCTATTATCGATGAACAAATTTTTTATGACAACGCTGTTTTTCCGCATATGGGCTCAATTGTTTAAATTGACAATTATGATTATTTAAAAAAACACAATTTTTCCAATACAATCGTAGTATTTTTAATGTGGTTTTAATACGAATCCCTCACATAAAATCGGGGTTTACTGCATTAAGATATGACGAAATGTGAATCAATGCACGTTAAGCAAAGCAATGCATTCGACAGGAATTTATAAACTCTGATTCATTTAATATTCATAAACAAATTTCTATTTCAGGCTTAAACCACACTTCTGAAAACAGCTTATCATAGCTCAAACACGGGTTAGTTGTATTGTTATAGCAGTGAACTATAGTAGAATGATTTTAATCCGCATCTGTTTTCCAGTACTGTTTAATGATAAGCCAGATGCCCAAAGTTAATTTAGGAAAGCTTATTTATTGTTCAGTGCATGGTTTGATTCGAGCTGCAGAATAAGTTATTAGTATGAATCTATTTTATATCTGAGATGTATAATCAAAAGTTTTTGAAGCAACTCAATAAACACTGTTATCAAATTGCCGATCTTTTAGCCGAAAGGTAAATGGTCATGGTCATTTGTCCTATTTGGTTGCGGTGGCCAAGTGTCGAACGGACACTGTCTTGCATTGATTTTTTAATCGATTTACGGAAGTGTGTTCAAAGATGTGGATGTTCATATTGTGTACATTTCTTCCCACTCGTACGATACTAAAAGTTCATTTGATCTTTACTTCTCAGAAAAAGAGAGGTTAAATACTAGTCCTGTTCTAGCTCCATTCTCTCATGGAACCCATTCCAAAAAAATAGAAATTTAGCGTCTGAAAAAAACGTGGTCATCGTAGAAAAACTTTTGTTAAATGTTCCATTAGAAGATATATGGATATTATGCTTAATGTTAGGAGCGGACATGTTTGAAAAACAAATTTGGTACTCTGAATATTTTTTAAACTAAGTAGATTTAAATTTATAATTATTTAGAGTGAGTGACGCGTCGCATTGTGAATCGATTGATGATTGATGGTCAAGTTAACATAGCAGTTGTAAACGGTGCTTTCTTTTTTTTTTATTTCAAATTAAAGTTTTTTACCATGTCCGCTCCCAACGTGGAGCGTATGTCCTCCTAATGGAGATATCTCAAGAGAAGTTTTCTATTAGAAATACTCAGTTGCTCAACCTTCTCTTTTTTTGAAGAGAGTAGAGAAAGAAGGGTTGGGCTAGGACTGGACTAATGGTTAGCTAATCGCTCTCGATATGCCCAGTTTTTGAGGATGGGATGGTTGGACACGAATGGACTCGAACTGAGAACTCTCAGTTCGAGTCCATTCGTGTGCTCGAATGCCTGAAGATGCCGAAAGGCGAAACCCGGGTCGTTAGTGACAAAATACATGGAAGTGTACAAAATCTCAATAATCAAAATTTAATATTGAAATTCCATCAAGCACCCTCAGTCGATGTCTTAAATTATAAAAAAATGGTTTATAATAAAATAATAATGATCTAGTATTCTCGATAAAACAAACTTAGTATTTCAAATAAAAACACTGGAAAACTTTATTTCTAATTTAATATTTTAAGATAATTTTTATACTACATATTTCATTGTTGTATTATAAAAATTGAACATGTTTTATTAAATTCACCGTTTATTTACCAACAAGAAATATAATAACACAAATTGAGGATTTAGGGTTTTTTTTCTTTAAGGAATTTCGTAATTTGTATCAATAAAAGACAAATCAAATAACACCACTCGTCATATCCGATAAACAATGCCATTCAAAAAAGACGTATTTCACAAAATTTTAAAACACATGGCTTTTATAAATATATTAAAAACCAGCAGTGTTAGTGCTCTTTACAAAAAAATGTATTGGATAAATATTCATTTTTTGAACATAAGTTTTAAATTCACTTAAATAAACTATTTTTTATTTCTATTCTCAATGGCATTAAAAATGAGCTTTAATCATTAAAATGTGATTTCGAATAATTTATTTTTTGATAGACTTTTGACTTTCGAAAATTGTGACAAGTGCTGGTTACAAAAAAAAACTGTAATTACTTCGACGTTATTACAAATACGTCGATAGCTATCGTGGAATAATGTTCTGCTGGATTCTATGGAAGCTTACTGGAAACTGAAAAACAGATTTATAAAGAAGAAAAAATCACTGTAAAAAGGACCGTAAAAATATGCAACGCATCATAAACCAAACATTAGTTTTTGCGATAAACTCTCCGCTATCAATTCTTCGTGGTAACTTTTTGATTGTTTTCGTAATCGTAATAAATTAAAACGAAATCTTTATCTATAACCTTTGCTTTATTGAGCATGACAATACCTTAGTTCCATAGTTTAATAAGTAAAAAATAAACAGTTTTCTGTTAACGATGAGGAAGTGCTTAGAATACCGATATCTACCAGTCCCAAAATGTCACAAGTGGTAATCTGCGGTTATTTTAGTTTGAAAGTGGTTATAGTACTTTGGATTCAAACAATGTGAACCATGTGAAAACTTCTGAAAAATTATGTTCATAATATCATACATATAAATATATTTTTACGTAATCTTAGTATTTCATTGAAATCTACAAAAATAGATGTAGGTGAAATAAAATATTAAGTCTGCCCAAAATCATGTTTCCTTATCATCTGAGGACTATCCTTTTTGAGTTGTTACACGATGGAGTGGAGGAATCGATAATATATACTCATTATGGATTTAATTTAATTTTCCTTTTTGTTACGATCAATCAATTGATTTTTAAATATGTAAAATCCTAGTAGACGATCATTGTTAAGAAGGATTGGCGACGACCATTTTCAGTAATTTAACTACTCTCTAGTTTGAGAGTAAAGACATATTTATTGGTTTCGGTAAAAACTAGCTATTAGATAATCATTCTTGTGTCCTGTTTTTAAGGATCAGATTGAGGATTGGTGGGGAGGGATGGAAATGTTTCAGATATCAATAATTTGTAATGAAATTCTATAGCTCGACTGAAAAATCAGTGTATAAAAGTCTGCATTCTGGGATTCAAACGCATGACCCCACAAAAACTGGAAGAACAGCACTGATCATCTGATTACAGAACCGCTCTATATAATATCTAACACAGAAAATGATATAAAATTTAATAAATTCAATAAGACTTCGATCAATGGGGTGAATTGCTTTGTTTTCTGTTCTTCTTTACATAATAACACCGACATAAAACGATTCTAGAGAATGTACCCATCGACTTTGTCATTTGCAGTGTCAAGGATTCAATTCAAAAATTATGATCCCATAATACTGTAAAGGCCGTTCAATCGACCATAAAGAATCGGGCATCAAAAACAAACAGTCGGAAATAAAAAAAAACCAAAGAGAACAAAAAAACAGTTAAAAACAACAAACAAATCACCTTTATCGCATTTATGTACTGTATTTTCTCGAATAGATGTGGGCTTACACCAGACAGTGCCTAACCTTTGTTATCAACAAAAAGCGGTTTTTTTAGAAATCAATGACACATTTTAGTAACGGCATGTAAATTGTCACAATTAATCTTTCACGCTTTGTTTATTAGTTGACGAATATATCTATATTTTTTAACACGGTTTTTTTGCACGGCTGCTTTGCATGGAACGTGTACTCGTGTAAAAAGAAGATTGATGATACTGTTTTCACTTTATTTTTTATTATATTCACCACATCATATAACTATTTATTATGTACAAAACAGTACCATCAATTTGAATAACTACATGGAAAAGGCTGCTGCTATAATACCATAATATTACTATTGCCATAAGAATATTTTTTAGCTAAGCAAAGATATTGGGTAGCCCCTAGTGGTAAAAATATGAATAAATGTGCTACATAATTTGTTTTATTGTTAAATTTATAAGCTGTCACAATTTGTAATGATACAATACAATTTAAAAACTTTCTTGAAATAAATTGGATTAGCTATATTTTCAATTTGTATAACTAATCTGTAAACCAAATGCTGTATATTTTTTCCCGCCTCAATTATGTACAGAATGTATGAAATCATAAAAAAAGTTGCAAAGACTTAAAAATCACTGAATTTATAATAATTACAGTGATTATTTTTATCGTGGGTCAAATTTACCTGATTTGGATGAAAACTTTGGCCCACCTTGTTTCATTTATATTTATACATCAATTATGACAATACGTATATTTATGTTAATTAAATTTCATCTTAAGACATTAATAATTTTTTATTTAGATTGCATAAATGCAATGGTGAAATAGAAAAATACAAAAAGCTTCAGAACTGGGCCAAAGTTACCCAGATTGGCTGTAAATAAAATATATTTTTATGATAAGACATATCGGCCAATTTTTAGCCGCTTAAGTTTTGTAGAGACTTTCGTGAGAGCTCTAAAAAGTATATATTATATATATAGTATAAAGGCTGGGTTTGTAGTCTAAAGGTCAACGTTGTTGGCTTATTCACAGATTGGAAAATCTATGTACGGGCAGTTTTATATCAATTGATTTTGGTATGGGTGTCTTTGAGGCCTTAAATTATATTTCACCCATGTCGTACTAAACAGGGTTCGTAGTGAAAACCGGTAGTCTTGTAATCAGCAGTTTTTATAGAACAACTGCTGTTGAGATTAGCTCCATTAGAAAGTAATATGCTCCACATTGAAATCGACATGTTTACAAATCAAACAGGCATATAAAAACAATAAACCAAAAGAATGCGGAATTTTTTTTGTTTTTAATTCATCAGTATCACATCCCTCGGTCCAGTTACTGGTCCATCTGTCTTCTATAATAACCTTTATCACTGCGCATGTTTTCGCGCGCTTTTTTCGGCCGGAAGCGTTTTCGGGGCGCGAGATTTTGCCGCCAAAACACGCGCCTAATGTAGCGGATATGAAACGGCCGTTCCTCGTTTTGTCTATACGCAAGAATACACAAACCAAACCTAGCACACTGCCAATATGTATTTATGAAAAATGGTTCAGTTTTTTTTTATCAATGGTGAATATTATTCTACCCAGGAAACCATGACAATTTGATTGTCATGATAAATTTTAAATGAAATACATGCCAAGCTGCGCAACTTACCGCCATGAAAGAGAGAATTATACAGGGTTAATGGCCTAAGAATCCTCTTATGGAAATTATGTTTATTTTTTTCATTCGTATTTGAATATCATTTTTGAAATTAGTCTTTTTGCCGGCTCCGTGGTGTCATGGCTAACACTGTTGGCTACGGTTTCGGATGTCTTGGGTTCAAGTACCGGTGCGGAGAGTTTAATTAAATGATTTTTCAATCGATTTATGGTTGTCTGTTCTTATACATCAATGTTTATGATATCTAAAATTCCCTCCCACTCATCCGATCCTAAAAACCGAAGCATAGAAAGAGTGATTAGATAACCACTAGTTCTGTCCTAGAACTATCATTCTATCCCTACTATCTTCGAAAAAGAGAGGTTGAGCAACTGAGTAATAAGCAGGAGCGGACATGGTGAAAAAATGTTTATCCATAATAATAGCGAAGTGTCGTAAAACTAATGAGCGAAATATCAACCATAAATATAAGGTGAGTCAAAATTAAACAAATAGGCTTTGTAAATGTAGCCTGTAGCAAAAAACGTTGTATTGTAAATGTTAATTATATATAGTGAATATTTGTGGCAATCGCAATAAATGAACGGTGTAATAATAAACAACGTGTTAATCTAGCCATTCAAATTAGAATTGTCTTTCCAATCCACTTATAACGTTTCATTGCTTCATGTTTTTTGAAAATGGTTTGTTTTAAGAGAATGTTAATTCGATTGAATTTTTGTGTTTTCTACACGAAACTAAATCATGCGTAAGTATGTCGTGTTTTTATGCCAGAACAGTATTTATATATAGTAATTAAAAATGGTTGTTGTTTAACTTTTCGCATGTAATTTAGTTAAAAATATTACTAATTCAATCTTAATACTTTTTTTGTTATTTATTGAAAACACAATCAACGATTGACATAAGTAAATAATTTGAATGATGTAGTTATAAAATAATTTGTCGAACGGAAATAGAGTGTAGAATCTAATTACAAAAATTTGTTTAGTTTTTGAATTGACATTTAAGTATGTTTGATTATTATTGCGTTTTGAACATAATTTTTTTTACAGTTCAACAGAATGAATAAAAGACGAGAAAGGTTATGGTTTCATTGAATGGTTGATAAGAATTTGAATTGGGCTATCTGCAAATATTCATTCTTACTCTATCAAAATATTTATCACTTACTGCCAACAACTGTAAACACGGATTAGATAATGGATACAATTTTATAAATACCAATGTGTGACCGAAGGCAAGGTATAAAAAAAGTTGCACTCCCATAACTTTTTATATTTAATCAAAAATCAATTAAAATTACATATCCGTTTTGCTTAGTTTTGTATACCGAAATACCGATATTTTTAACTTTTAAAATCAGTATTTGGGTAGTGGAAAATAGCTTAAATACTGGAATCCCGGTTTCGGTAATATCGGTAATACAGTCACTAGTTTAAAGGTCAAGGGTTCGAAAAGCTGACTGAAAATATTCATACATTGGATTTCCAATCGATTTATAGATTTTTATAATTTCCTATCATAAGTTATTATTTTCTTTTTAAGATACAGTTTATTAAATTTAAAGCTTTTCATTCTAGACAAAGAATATATGGTATCAATTGAAACATCTAGCTTCATAAAAACGAAAAAATACGTTGGAGAGATAAATTCATATACAACTATATTGTATAAAATTCTGAATTGAAGAAACCGACATGGCGTCTCATAACGTGCGACCCATATCTTCACAAAAAACGTCGCTCATAAATAACGAAATGATGGCGACCATTTATTTTATATCTGTGATATAAAATAACTGATATTTTTTATGTTTTATATGGGGAAATAGATCCGTGTTTGAGTATTGTCAGCGAGATATTTTATTACATGGCCATAGGCGAGAGGGGTCTTTGCAAAGTCGAATAGATTCCGTTCCCTTCCATCATGCCAAATGGCCGAGTGCTTTTGTGAAGTTATTCGTTATCATATGTCATAACTTTGACACTTTGTGTTTGGAATTTTATGACTCCCCGATAGATTAGTTAGTAAATAAATACATAATAAGTGATCGCGTAAAGGTTTTTTTTGTAGTAACTGGAATACGTGCGCTTTTATGATTGAGTTATTTTATTTAAATTGTTATATTTTCGACAAAGGGATTTCCAGCGCGGTAAAAGTTTTTCGGGATTGACGCCTCCTTAATAATATTTTTAAAATACTATGATAATCAATTAAATAAGATTATTTATTCGAAACAATAATCACTCACTGTAGTCAATCCACAATGGTTACGGAATGTATCCTTTCCGATACTCACAAATATTTTCAGCGACGTAAACGGTATCCTGCTTCCTTCAATATAGGATGAAAGTTACATTCGTGAGGATGCTTCATGCTGTCACTTTTACCGAAGCTCTTCCTCTGATTGGTCTGCCACCAAAAGTTTGACATTTTTATATTAAAATAAATACAATAAAAATGGAAGATTAATAAACAAAATATAAGAGAATAAAATAAACTTAACAAACCTAAAAATGTAAAGCACATTTCACAAACACCAAAATATTTTTAACATTATAAATATGTTCAAGTAATAGAACGATCGTGCCTCATCAACCAGAAAATAAAAAAATATTTCTTTCAATTCCACGGCTACTGTCGGTTATTCATTTTCAATTATATACTTTATTTTAAAATTAATCTAAGTGCGACACGTGTTTTGCTTCATTGAGAATTATCAACAATAGCAAGTTTTTTAATACGGCAGGTAGTGTTTCTTTTAAATTGATCACCCATGAGATTACAAATATAATTGATAATTGATAACGACACTTTAAGTCTGAAAATGCTTCTTAAAAAAGCGAAATGAATACAAAGCATAGTTACACAAATATTGTCAATTTTAATTTTGTATTCCTCTAATGAAGAATGTAAAACATTTTTGATTAGAGATAGTTAAACATAAGAAAAAAGAAATAAGGTCGGAAAAAAACCAGCGTACGCTTACCAACCAGCATCAATTGAAGTGAAACCGATTGGAAGATTTCAATTTGAAATTTTGACCATTATTGTTTAGTTTGGTGCGAAGCGGGGAACTGAATCCAGACATGTAGATATTGTAAAAGGCGCCCTCTACGGTATTTGGCCTTTCCACGCAATGTAACAAAGACATCGTTTCAACGTTTTTGGTATTTTTTGGCAAGAATACTAAGACTCAGTAGCGTTCTGAACACTGACGTCAAAATGTAAATAAAATTGAATTGTTGAAACTTTGAACATTTCTATGTCTGTCAGTTCGAGTTCATTCGCGTGCTCGAATGCCTGAAGATACCAAATGGCGAAATCCGGGTAATTAGTGACCATCTTCAAATTTGATATTAAAATTTTATCAAGTACCTCAAGTCGATATCTTTACAATTATTTAAAATTAGTGGGTTTTGCAGCCGCCAAATGGAACCCGTTTTACATTATTATTATATTTAATATCCAGAACCTTAAATATAAATCTAAAATAAAAAGAGTTTGTTGTTGAAAATTATTTTCAAATATTTTTTCAAACTTATTATGCCACATATTAGAGATGTCTATAAAGTATTTCGTAAAATGATGTCAAGTACATATTATTTTGGAAATCGACTTAATGGAGCGTAAAGCCCTAAAAACACGTTATCTCTAGAGTTTTTCAGGTCACTTTCAACAAAAAGGTGTAATCGCTGTAGTGGTAAGTAGTCCACGGTGAAGCTAGTTCAGGAAGTGATAATAATTATTTCCGTGTCTATATGACAGTAAAATCTTAATTAATTTTTACAAATGCATTTTACTGTATGCTCACAAATAGTAATACATATAAAATTGACAGTGAAGGATGTGATAGTAAACATTTGAAATCTGCTATTTCAACTTTTCTTATCTTCGTGAAATTCTGTATTAAAATAGCACGCGCAAACGCATTTTTATGAATGGTTTTCAAAAACAATTAAAATGAGAACTCAACTTATTTTTCAAATTTGGCTCCAAAATTACTGCGACAATTCATCGCCGTCGTGCGTGCTTAAGGCTTTCGCTTACTCTGGGTTTACCTCAAACTAGCTGTCCGCGCACTACTACAGCAATTACAAACAATTTAATACATAAACACCATAAGGAAAAATCATACATATATCATCTCATGATTCACGTTGACTATAGCTGTAAGCCAATAAGTTGGTCTGCGTTCCAGTCACTTGACTAATAAAAAGGACTGACATGTAGTGCAGCCCCATATAATCAAGGCATTACATCCACCCTACATGCATTATTCTCCGCTTATATACACTAGTGTGCAATTGAACGGCTGGTTTCCTGTCAAACCAGCTGCCAGTTGTAGTTTATTAGCATACAATCGACAATAATAGACAATTTTATACTAGTCTAATTTCAAAGTGGTTTTTCTTATATCTCAGTTTCATATAGCTGGATGATAACACTCAAGCTTAGCTTAACGATTGAACACAACATCCCCAATCAGAATCTGTTCGATTTTAATAATTTTTTCTCATTGAAAACCTTCAGTTGACAGAATTTTTACTAATACAGTACCTGCTTAGCTATTATACACGCGAAAAAGTGCTATAAAGGAAATAAAAATAGTCGGGAAATTGAGAGCCCGTATCGAAGGCTCCATATAGATTCAATAATTTAATATAATGAAAAAATACTTCGGTTACACTGTCATTTATTTGAATCCCTAACTATGCATTTTCGTACACTAATTTCCCAACAGGGTAACGATACAAATCCGATTTATATTTGAATTATTGTATTTAAGCGGCATTCTAATATGACTTCTTTCGTTACGATCTTTTCTGTATCGTCATTTATTGTGTCACAATCGGCAAAATTATTGATTAAAGTAGAGTTACTTAAATTATTCCGATGTTAAATATAAAATTAAAATTGTCTAATAACTGTATTTAAATAGACAAAAAGTAATAATAGATGATAACTGGTACAACAAAAATTAATTCATTTATTCAATTTCTATCACTTAAAAGTTATGACAATATTGTTTTAAGACCATTGTAAATAAAAACGGTCATTATTAATGTTCGTGTTAACGCGTAAATACGAATTAGTTGTAAATATTTGTCACATCGAAACACGTTGTTAAAAAACAGTTATGAATTTTCATACGCTTATGTTTAATATTAATCTTATTCAATTAATTCAGTAACTTTCATAATATGACAAAAGATTCCGTAATTTTATTCAAAAACTTTACCATTACCGAAGTGTATTCTAACTCCTCCTGAAATATATTATACAATAAATGTATCCACAATACAAATTTAACTTATTTCGAATAACACTTATCTCAAATACCTCTGAATGCTAATCTGGGAGAGCATTCAGCGTCTTGAAACTTTTCAAATAATGAGATTCAACCCAGCGCCAACTTTGGAAACTTTCTTCAACTTTTCGATACAACAAACAGTTTTCGATCTAACCCGTCCAATACAAGACCGGTTTTTAAGTGTCAAAAAAGGATCCCAATTTATACTATTACCGTTATATGGTGCAGAAATTGGTTGTAAAATTACATTGAATCTCAATCGATTGTGAAAAAACTATTTTAAACAAATTTACAATTTAATAGGCGCGCAGCTATAAGCGATGTTTTTTGATTTTTTGTTTTATAGTATTTAATAAAATTGCATCTATTTCACTTCTTTACTTCGTAAAATACTATTTTTATTGTTATATAAAACTATCCTAGGAGTGGGCAACCGTTTCATAACGTAAAGTCGCATTCATTAATTGATGTATTTTAATAAAGCCATCACAGGAAAGGTCGAAAGCAGAAGGGGACGAGGAAGAGCCCTGACTCGCTGGAGCGACCAAGTGAAGGACGCCACAGGCCTCTTCTTACCGATAGCCTTTAGAGCAGCGAAGTGCAAGAGTGAGTGGTCAAGGATCGTCAAAGGCGAAGAAGTTGTTGTGGTAGGCAGAGGTCACGACACTCATAGGTGAGTAATACGACTAAAAAGAAGAGTAAAGTCACATTCAATAAAAGTCAATTACATATACACCAATCCCTCGCTTAACACGGAAGATAGGTTCTGCTAGATCACCGTGTTGATCGAAAACAAGTAAAGCGAAACTAACAAATGTATGGAAGAAAGGGGATTTCTTTTGTTAGAAATATTAATAAAATAAATACATATTACTTTTGAATATTTATTGAAACATGTTATGAAACATAAAAAAATATTATTCGATCTCACTATCAAGGGCGGGTATTTTCTTCTTTTTGGCTGAAGGTCATCATCAGTGCCTTCATCAATTCCTTCGATTATATTTCCGTCATTTTCCATCGGCCGTATCAAAAAAATATAATTTAAAATCTTAGATTGTCTATCTGTTTTGATGTTTGTGTAAATCTCTTCATATCTAGCAATGCGTTGTTTCCTTTCTCGTTGAAATTTTAAAGCTCGATTCATATCCGGATCATTATTTAGAAAATGAATTTCTATATTTCTTGCCATTTGTAATCCATCATTTACTGTTTTTGTTGAAATTGAACTTTTGTTATTGCAATTATTTTCAGGAGGAACTGTAGTAGCCATACCAATCAATTCTTCTTCATTTAATTCTCGTTATTCTAACAATTCTTCAAATTCGTCGATAGCTAAATCATCCAATCCCTCACCCCCTATTGGATGTGCAATATCAATAATTTCCAAATTTATATGTCCCCTCAATTCAATATGATTATTAATCAAAATTATGCTGGGGCAGATTGCTTTCCAACATCCATTTAAAGTTAATTAATTACTGTCGGTAATTGCTGATTGTCTCCGTCCGTGGCGCAGTTGGTAGCGTCGTGGGTCGTGGACCACGGTTATGAATGTCTCAGGTTCAATTCCCGGTGCGGACAGTTATCATAAATTGATATTTCAATCGATTTATGGATTTCTGTTCGTAGTCTGAGTGTGTGTTGTCTAAAACTCCCTCCTCACCCACCCATCTCATCCTGACGGGGCGTAACGAGGCGATTAGCTAATCAGTCAGATTAGTTCTGTCCTAACCCTATCCTTCTATCTCTACTCTCTTCTATAAAGAGAGGTTGAGCAACTAAGTAACAGTTCTCATAGAAAAAAAAACAGTTGAAATACCTCCATTAGGAAACCATATGATCCACATTGGGAGCGGACATGGGGAAAAAAATGCTGATGAGATTATATGTAAGATTTAATAAAAAAAAATCTCAAAGGAGGGATGGGTGTACTTTAAAGTGTATGACGATTATTTTGAAAATAATGAACACAATGAAATGAAAATTTTGTATTGTCACTACTTCTGATTAAGTCAGCTCCAATTTGTTCGTAGAAAATCCGGAAAAATGGCTTTTGGAGATAGTCCGTTGTACGAAAACTCAAAGTTTCTCCAACTATCAATCATTATTAATCCGCCTCATTGGAGTTAAGCAATAAATTGTTGACAGCTCATTCTATTAGATTAATTACGGCAATGGAGCTCTCCTCGCTTCAGTTCTCGCGCTCGACTCGCGACACCGTGCCGAAACCTGAAACTAGGTTTATTTACTTTCAGGGTGGTTCCAACCATTCTCCCGTTAAAAAGTTTGTCGTCGCAAAGTAAGAAACAATACCTGGAAAGGCAACAAAGACTCCTACACATTTTCAAAGACGTCACAAGACTTCTTTTTAAAAAATCAGCTTAAAATATCAGAGGCACAATGGCATATTATAATAGTAAAAAAAACCATTGAATCCTAATTTTGTCCGGTTTGACTACTGGCTTAATACACTTGTGTAATATTAATTGTAAAAACAAAATTCTTTTAAAGTGCTGTTTTAAACAATTTCTTCCTTATGCAACATGTATTTTTATCATTATATCATTTTCGTTTCTCATGTGGAGCATATCGATTCCCTATGAAACGACTGAACAAAACTTTCTTTGCAATAACTGGTTCTATTTCAAATTTGGATTATTGAGATATTGTACACTTCCATGTACAAAATCTCAATAATCCAAATTTGATATTGAAATTCTATCAAGCACCCTCAGTCGATGTCTTAAATGGTTCTATTTCATTTGTTCAATCTCTTTCTTCGCTTTTGCGAATGCCTTTCGAGTCAAATCCACACATCACTTGAAATAACATTTCTTACGATAATTTCCCTGCTTTAATGTGTGTGGGAATCAAACGATGACATTTTTCTTTGCCGTGGCGCAGTTGGTAACGTCGTTGGCTACGGTTACGGCTGTTTCGGGTTCAATTCCCGGTGCTAACAGTTTCATAAATTGATATTTCAATCGATTTCTTTTCATAGCCATGAATTTTTGTGATGTCTAAAACTCCCTCCCACCCATCCGATATTCAAAAATGGGGTAAAGTGAGAGCGATTATCTAGCCACTAGTCCTCTCCTAGCTCTATCCTTCTACCTCTACTCTCTTAACTAAGTAACAAACAGTTTACATAGAAAACTTATGTTGAGATACCTCCATTAGGAGTCTATATTCTCCTCATTGGGAGCGGACTCGATGTAAATCTTTAATAGGGAATTTAAAAAATTGAAAAAGAACTTAATCACAGTGAGAAAAATTTTAAAAATACATAGAACATTAAATACTCCTTACAATATATTTAGATTATCTTCCAGCTCGTTTATATCGTATTACATTGATTTCATTACGAGGCCATTTTAAAAACCCACATTTCATTCATCCTCATATCTAGAACATTCATCAAAATTAACGGATGCATTTTAAGAATGGTTTATCTTTGTGGATTTTGATTAAATTGCATATTTCACTGCATCAAGTGGTTGAGTTTGGAAACTTGGAATGTTTCTCGTACAAATACAAGCGCCCTTTGAGAAAGCTTAGACTTTTTTTATTCAAACTACTATGCAACGTAAAATTACAAAAGCTTTATAATCAATGTATAAACAATATTACGATTCATTTAGTCAGAAGATGCTTCTCAAAGAGGTGAAACACATATTTACATTGTTGCACAAGTTAATTCACAAAGTTAACAATTTTAATAATATTCTTGCAACGTATTTCGATTTAAAAACAAACCTATACGTTTTATTAATATATAAAAATAAAAGTGTCTCACACAATCCTTATACAAATACTGTGAATTCAATCTAACTGGTAGTCTACTAATTCAATTCACGCATTCAAAGAACATTTCAAAAAATTAAACATTTTTAGCTTTCGTTAAATCGAATTTTCAATTAAGCGCAAATTGCCAAAGAATTGTACTGAGCTAGGACCGTCAAAATCTACTTAAACGAAGAAAACAGTACTCGTCTGTATAATCTTTTTTATGATTTTGCATTTGAGAAAAAAAATTCAACTTCACGATTCCTCAGTCAAACACAGTGATACAGTTTGACACTCTCATGAATATCAGAATTCTCATATTGGCCATTTCAATTATTTAAACAGAAAGCGTTTATCAATAAATTCATTCGTTCAATGAGTAAGTATAAATATAATGAATGTTTAAGAAAATGATAAGGCAACCTGTTTTCAGGCGCAGGCAGTATGTTGGCAGGAAGGGAGGAAACCATCACAGGACTCCATGCTTTTGTATATATAACCATAAAAGCGTGCATGACAATGTGTATTGGGGGATTCAAACCCTGGATCCATCAATTGATTTAAATGGACGCTCAATAACGTAAACTAGTCATCTTATAGGCCGACTTCATAACATGTACCTAATCATTTTTTTATTAAAATATAATGATCGTTTTTTTCGAATTTGTAAAGGTAATAAAATTTTATGTGCTGTAGAACTAATGCACGCCGTGCATTTGCTTTTTTATACCGATGCGAATCTTGAAAATTCACCCCTGCGTTAAAGTAGAAAAAACGGGAAAAGCCCGTGGCTTCAGCAGTCAGGATACGCAACTCTTGGGTACGCCCTACTTCCTAATCTCGACTGAGCGACGTTACGGCTTACATCCGGCACTCCGCTGTGCTTCGAGACTACCAACACAAAGTTCATTTTCAGCCTGGGCTGGAACACTTAAACTTTTTACCTGCTCTCATTTCGAGAAAGAAAACATTCCCTACCAATTCTCCTTTACAAAAACACAGGCAGCGCCTTTTAACTTATTCAAAAACAACATTGAGCAGCTTTATTTTTTTTTGTAACAAAAATAGATGCACGACTTAATGGCTCCAGGTAGCACGGAAAAAACTATTTACGTACCTTACATATTTTATACTAATCTTTTCTTCGGCTTTTTTAACTACAATCGACTATAAAACACCAAGTTATGGTGCCAATTTCTTTATGAAAATAAAAGTATCGCTCTTTAAAACCTAGTAATGCTTTTGCATTTGGAGGTCTAATCAAATTTATTGGAAGTTTTGTGCTGGGGATTGTGTGTATGATTAATTCTCAATCCTTAATTCAATTAGATGAAATTTGAATAATACTGATTACACTGCCATAGAAATGCCTAAGATGTGACCAAGTGAAAACAATAATAAACATACAGCTGTGCAAAGACTTACGCCACTCTTTCTATAAAGAAATCATTATTTCGTATACGTATGAAACTTGTACAGCAATATTTTGATAGCACTGTGACATTTTGACTTACCTTACTTTAACTTTTTAGAGTAAAGCATCTGCAGATAGTAATTTCGGATGTCAAAATGTTCAAAAAGTGACTCACACTAGCTTGTATAATATAATATGGTTCAATTTAAGATAATTTAAGACATCGACTGAGGGTGCTTGATGGAATTTCTATGTCAAATTTGAATTATTGAGATTTTGTACACTTCCATGTATTTTGTCACTAACGACCCGGGTTTCGCCTTTCGGCATCTTCAGGCGTTCGAGCACACGAATGGACTCGAACTGACAGACAGTAAACAGTGTCTAACGTTTGTCGTATTTGTATCTTCTATATAAACGTTAGACACTGTTTACTGTGTGTCAGTTCGAGTCCATTCGTGTGCTCGAATGCCTGAAGATGCCGAAAGGCGAAACCCGGGTAGTTAGTGACAAAATACATGGAAGTGTACAAAATCTCAATAATCCAAATTAAATATTATATGGTTCATTGGAACTGTATTAGTTAGTGGTCTGGTTAACTTTTATATCAAAATTCAAATGAAAACGTTTTCTATTCGATTATTCAATAAATAACATATAAAAACCCGGAACAAATCATCAATAAACAACAAATATAAATATAATACACACAATAAACTTTCAAAAAAATAAAATATTCAAGTCTGTCAATGGGGATGCTTCGTATATCAACATAATATTCGACGTGGGCGTGAGTGATTTTAGGAGAGTGTTTAAAGTGTGTGTGGATGGAATTTTCTCGAAAGTCTTTCTTGTCCTTTTTCATATTATTTGTCAGTTTTTTACTTGGTTATCCAAAAACAGTAAACTAAACAATGTTTTCTGCAATGTATCGTTTTAGAAATATATTGAATTGAATCCAATGCTGGAAAAATAATACTGTGCACAGGGATTCTTGGAAAAGAAGTGCTGGTTGACAGCAATATCACACTGGGTTTTAAAAATAAAAAGAAGAAGAATGCTTAATCATTTTACTATACATAAAATAAATGCAACCTTTCTGTTTTCGGCGAAGAACTAGTACAACATATTTTTTGAATATTTATGTATTATTTATTATTATTTGTCGGCCTCTCAATGTTTGTAATATTTTAAATACCCCGGCATCACACCTATATTCTGTTTGAGAGATTACGTTAATGGAGAGATCGCTGTACGCACATATAGGTAGATATCAGAGGCGTACCCCCTATACATGCGGTAGATGCTCCGCATGCTTTACAATTTTCTGATAAGGTTTTTTTCTCATCTTTTTAAAACTAATAAATTATAATTTTACGTAATTATCAAACAAAACTGCTTCAAAGTTCCACCTTTATACACTAAATTCAGAAAGTGTGCGCGTCCTGATTAGCATTTATCTGCGTTCTATTCAGCCATGACCTTTACGTACAACCCTTGACGAAATTTGTTCAAAAGTTTGCATGCATGCGCTAAGAAGTTTGCTTTCCACTCGCATGCGCAGTAACGAAAAATCCGATTTGCGCTATGGATCGCGCATGACAGTTAGTATGCGGATGCATGCACTTCGATTTTAGCAACTCTTAGTTAGTATTGTGATTCGGATTGTCAGATAAATATCGGTAACCTGAAAATGGATTTACAGCAAAGAAAATAAAGGGGATTTAATAATACATCAACGGAATATTAGAGGCTGTAAAGAATTTGAAATTGAGAAGTAAAACTCGTGAGAAGAATAAAATTGAATTTCAAAAACAAGATAAATTTTGCATATTTGCCTCCCTTACAGCCAGTCACCGCACGCCACTGATAGATATATCAGACAACCCATAACAACATTTTTAGCAGGCTAGGCACACACCTCAATATTATTTCACGATAAGGTGCTATAATATAAATCCTCAACGCAACCCTTTTTCACATTTTATGTCACACCCCACCTTATCATAAAGAATCAGAATTGCCAAATTAAAGTTAAGTAAAAGTTACTTATGAAATTTAACATTTTTTTAAATAGTTTTAAACAAAATGTTTATCTCAAATTGATAAGATGAAAAAAGCAAAGTTTTTAGTTTCACGAGAATTATATCAGATAGCTCATAGATCTTTGGACATCAAATATGTTAATTCTTTACTATTTTTCAATTTTACAAAGAAGTTCTAACTATAATAATAAATATGTGATTAATTGCTTTCAACAGAATATTTTTGAGAATCAGCATATCAATAAATTACTAGACGTGGTGCCCCATAATTACTAAATATTTTAATAACTAATTATAATTTCTTAGTACAAAAAAAAACATTTAAAAAATATTATTATTGAAATTATAAATTAATTAATTTTTAAATGAACCCTGAAAATTCATTGATAATAAATATAGAAATTATATACATATATAGTGAATTTATAAATAATATAAGTAAAAAGTGAACTGGGATTTTTTGGAATATGATTGATAAGGATCAAGCGTCGTCTCTGATTCGTTCATCCGAGTCGTGTCATTGCTACTAAATCCTACATGGGCTTTGTCATTTATTTTCTCACTCTACATACCATTGAAAAACAGTGCTTATATTAGAGTGGGAAAGCAAATGATTCGCCACGATTCTTATTTTTCCATGTAGGCGAACGAGTAGCTCTCGTTTACTACAATAGTTAAATCATGTGTTACATGTGTACGATAAAAATACGATCAAATTCAAAATATATAATTATACGTACACTAGTATGGGGAACCGCCTAAATAATGTATGTAGGTGTATATAGTGCATAATTTCAACCAACACCAAGTATTTAAAACCCCAATAAAAGTAAAGTTGTGGTGGATCAATTCTCAGCAGATAAATAAATAAATTTATTTAATTAAAGTGCGAGATTTATTGATATAATTTACTTTATTATTTATAAATACCCCTATTGGCAACACTTTAACTCAAAATACACTTGGTATAGTTGATCCAGGTTGTGGTTAAATTGATTGTCACAGAAAAATAAATAAAACGAGGTTACGTTTCGCCAATAAATCCTTCTCAACAGCACCTTTGTGTTCGCTGCAAAGTTTCCTTTGAAAAACGACAGCTAAGTGAGATATTGTACGTACCTTTTGAGAAGGAGAAAATATTGTATTGTTGTTAACCCTTTGGGGACGCAGGCCGAACGGAGTAAGCGGCCTTTGGGGACCGCACAGTTTTCGCAACCACCAATCTATATGTTTGTAAAGTGTCGCTTTGTTGAATTCGATTTTCCCTGCTGAAACTAAAAGATGCAATACTTCTAAAGGTCGCGTAAGAATAAACAAACTGTCCAGTAATATTCAAAGAGTTTTTGAAATGGAAACGCTTACAGCTGTCGCTAGCTGCATATACCGGTATTTCAGCTGTTTTTTTTTTACATCGAAAAACCTATTTTGAAAATGGAAATTGTGCGCTTTAAAAATTTTAGATAGATTCGATCAAGATTAAAAATTTCTAGCCTAAATGAAATAGCATCATATCTTAATTCAAAGAAACAATACATTAAAAGTTTTTATGAAAAACATATTATATGAAAGTCATATTAGACATCGTAATGGTGGTATTGTGATTCCAACAGGCTGATTTTTTTTCATTTTCATTTATATATTTTTGCAATATCGATTTTTTATATAAAATTCCATCCCTATGGTAGTTTTCATATCAAAGATTCACTATAAAATTACGATACCTCCTCTGGTTATACAAACATTATTGCTTATTAGTTAAACAAGAGAATTTCAATGACAATGGTTTCTCGTTGCCTTATATCATTGCATTACTGCAGCTTTTCGTTGATCCAACTATGTATGCATCAAAACAAATGGCATTGGTTTCAAATTCTATATAGCAGATATTGTTACTAAACGTTTATATTATCTTAAGTTTTATTAAAAATATTTTTTTGATAATACTGATATTCACATTGCTTTATTCCAATGTAATTTTATACCATTAAAACCCCAGTTTAACTGTTCAAAATTGTAATAGTGATCTATACCACTATTTCAAACGGATCACTTAAATTTCTAGGAGACTGGATGATAAATTCTCCTGGTTAAATCAAATTCATGAATCTACCCAACTGTATTGTGCGTCATTGTTTATCGGTTCAGCTGCCGACTAATTAATCTCCTTTGTCATTTAAACAGTAGTTAATTCTTAATGAAAATACTTTTTTAATTCATAGAAATAAAACATAATAATGTGAAGTATTATGTTTAGGACTCATTCATCTAAAGCATTCTAAATCAAACAATATAATTGCTAAATAAGTTCCTCTAGTTTTAATTGGATTTTAATCGACTCACCGTACAGCTTATGTTAGTTCCATATGAAATTTACGTTTTTCCTTTATCGTGTTCGCAATGGTTTTGGATGAAAACTATCGTGAATTTGCTGTTGTGTACAGACCAACGTTTCAGAATCATATCAGATTCGCTTATATTATATCATCTCTATGTAATACTGAGTCTTTGGTGCATCCGACGTATCGAGTTATTGCTAACAAACAACCAACAGTAGTTAGCATCAAAACTATTATCAACCTACAAAAACGGTATTTTGAAACGAATGTTAGATTTAGTGTTATATTATCACTTTTAAGGTGTTAACTGTCAATTCTTGGTGGAAAGACATTATATTTTTAAAAATTAAACACAATTCATTTGTACTACTTCCACATATTTATAATGATCAGGACCGGTTTCGCTCATCACGAGCATTATCAACTGATAAAAATACAAAAATAACAGGCTTATTTATATAAAATTGAGAGTAAAAATGAAGCTATATAAAACTGATGGTTCATGAACTGAGACAAGAAAATACTGATTAACAAACAAATTATACATAATTCAAATGAAAGAGTCTACAATTAAAATGTTATGGACCTCTTGCAAATCGTTAAATACTAATCTGAAATCACAAATATGTATATATTAAAAGTCCATTTAACTGAACAATTTTTTTAATGACGTTACTAATATAATATACAATAATGAATCAGAGAAATTATAAGAAAAAATTAATGAACCATTTAAAAATAATCAAATATTAAGTATGTAATTAATATGAATAATAAACAGCCACCTTAAGTGGAGAAAGCAGAGCAGCTATGAGCATCCATTAAATTTTTAATATCTGAAAAACAAAAATTACAGAGACAGAATCAATTCTTACAAGTTAAAAATAACCTTACAGGTATAATACAAATTAATGAATCTGATATAACAAAGGAGAAGATGCAAAGACGGTTTGCTCATTCAATAAATTTGAATTGGGTAAAAATTTATATCTATTTATTTCTAAAATCTCTTGTTTATCTAATTTTAAAGATTTGTTATTTAAAAAAAAAAAGGTTATATTATCAAACTCATCAATGAAAATCTGTTGAATTTATATTGTATTTGTTCAGTATGAATTCAACTACGTGAATTACTTTTAGTGAGTGCTACCTGTCAATTCTTGGTAGAAAAGCATTATATTTAAAAAATAAAACACAATTTGTTTCTACTATTTCTATATGTTTATAATGACTACGCTGCGTTTACAACTATGTGATATTCTATTTGGATGATATATTTTGATATGAATAACGAAGAAAGACCGTACATAATTTATTTATTGCACTGTTTGTTTAGTATAACTGAAACGTGTTTCTTTCTCTGTAGAAACAAAATAAAGATGACGTCACATAAACAATAAGTGATACATCGATACGTATTGTATTTCGTTAGCAACTTGTCTAATCTATACTTCAACCGCCCAGTATAGCTCAGTTGGTAACACCCGTTTCCGTTGAAAATTTTATCAGCTTATAAATATCTTATAAATAGTAAATAATAATCCCGGAAAACTGATAGTTTACTAAATCAACCGTTTTTTATAATCTATTTCTGTGGGGCTTATGAGACCCTGGTTGCAAAGACTGCCAACAAAACATTGATGGACATATTCAGGGATGAGCGTTGTTCATTTCATTTTTCATACATGATTTTTTTTTAGTTATTTAATGAATAAAACTTTATTTTTTTAATGTACAGTAGGTATATATATAAACGTTGTTAAAAATGTGCACGTTGCATGAGTATCAGCTGTAATTCTTTGTTTTGTCTTTTTCCTATTATTCATTAAAAATATAGTAAAACTGTAAAAGCCATATCAAATTAACTGGAGAAATTGGAAAGCAAAGATGATTGTCATTTTACTTTGTTATATACACATATACAACAAGTTTGTTTTGAGTACAATAAATACGTGACTAATTTTCATAACATAAAAGATATAGGTGGATTCATAATATCACGTTTTGTAAATTGAATTTTCTTTCAATTTGGTCAGATTTCTTTGGTCTGTAATAGCACAATACAGCATTTAGTTTGGACGCTAGCTTTACAAAATATTTTTTTTACAGTCTCGACTCCGTTCTTTTGAAAATCATGTCCACATTGAGAGAAAATTCTATTAATAAAAGCCTTATGAAAATGCTGTACTGAAAATAAAATAATATATTTGTGTGGCCAAAATAGTTGTGTTAAATTGATTCGGTGCATTGAATAAACAAAGATTATTCCTTTTTTATAATACATCTTAACCGGAAAATATAAAATAAAACAAAGCCTAAATGTAAGCCATAGCATTATTTCAAGTGATATTTTATAGAATATACCAAAGGCATATTACAGATTTTTATTACTGAATCTCATTCGCTGACAAAGAACACTTTAAGCCTCCCTCATGTTCCCCGGCAATTATTGCACTATATTATTTATATGAATTCATGAATTTATATATGAAGTCACAAATATTAAATTTGTAATATTTCATCTTTTAATCAACTGTTGACGAAGCCGGCGAGAAGCTACCAAATTGGGGACGATTATGATTGTTAAAAAAGGCTTACAATTAAATGCACTTTTGTTTAGATCATATTCACTTTCATAAAAATAGTTTTCACTTACCACAAATACATTCCGCAAAAAACAAATTTTTTCACTAAAAATAAAGTGATATATTGAAGAAATATATTACACTTACGGAAAAATATTTACACATAGATAAAATAGTTTTCACTCAATATAAATACTCACACTTTGAAATCGATAGCTCTAGTAAAATGTCACTTACTCTTCTACCTTATATATTATTAGGCCACCTATATTGTATTTGATCCACGCATTAGAATACATTACACAAACCAAACCAGACCAACCCTAACATAACCTACTACATCTTAACTCACTATGTTAAAAAAATCCCTGACTAAGTAGAAACTATTAAAATCAAAGTTTGAGTGTACCAAGTTAATACTATCTAATCCAAAGTGCAAATTATCGAAATATAAGTTCAAGTGTACCAAGTGAATACTGTCTTACACAAAGTGCAAACTATTGAGATAAAAGTTCAAGTGTACAAAGTGAATACTATCTAACACAAAGTGCAATTATTTATAGCTCTTTTTAAAGCACCTTTTTGCATTGATAGAAATGCTGAACAATATACAGCTATTCATATTTAGAATTTATGTCGTTGACACAACAAATGGCGGGAAACGCTTACTAATATTTAGGCAGGTGTGTTATTTTGAAGGTCACAAGATGGCCCCAAGGGCTATATTTTCCGTAAATGGAATATTTCAAACTGCAATTCAGTCAACGTTATAAATGGGACATGATCATAAACATTACTATTATAATCTCCCTTCGAAAACGTTTAGCGAATTACTTGAATAAATAATTAATCATGAGGAAATTGACTACATACCAAATACCGGAACTGTACTATAACACTTAGATAGCTATTTTCAATAGAGTACAAGACTTTTGAATGCTTATTTCATTTATTTTTTCTCTTTGGCCTTTACTTGGCATGAACATTCCCAAGTATTACATTGTGATTATAAATATATAGTATAGAAATAGATTAGAAACCCAGTGCGGACAACTTCATAAATTGATATTCAAAATTCCCTCACACCACTCCAATCTTAAAAATGGGACATAGCGAGAGCAATTAGTTTACCGCTCGTCTAATCCTTAGCTCATCCTTCTATACTTATTCTCTCCGAAAAGAGAAGTAAATTGTAACTAGTAATCAGTTTTTGAAGAACAACTTCTTTTGAGATAGGCTCCATTATGAGTTCACATGCCCAACATTGGGAGCGGATATAGTTACAAAAAAAGAAAACAGTTTCGGGTGTTTTGACACAGTTTTTTTATGAAGGAGCGTCAGAAAGGCAATAAAGTGGTTATTACTACTGATCTTAACTACTAGGATAGTATAATCTCTACGGTGAACCAGACATTGTCAGATTGTTCAAAACCTAACACCTGGGCAGGACATATATCACGCATTTCTTCGAAAAAGAAAGCTTAAGCGACTGAGTAACCAGCAGTCACTTCTCGCAGAAAAACTTCTGTTGAGAAAGCTTAATTAGGCGTCCAAATGCTGCATATTGGGAGCGGGTATGGTAAAAAACTAAATTAATATATTTCTTCATAAATAAAATTTGAATTTGTATTGGTGTACGCGCCAACCCGAGATGAGTGCGTGAGCTTAAATAACATTGCGCACATACATACCGACTGAAGAGATTAGCCACACACCATCCGGTCAGGCAGATCTAATGTCCTCGTCCTCGTGGTCCTCGAGGTCAAAATACCCACACATGGTACGGGTTTCCATCGGGTCAGTCGAAACTAGAGGTAAAACTGATATCTTATATGAGGCAGGGCATTTCATAATGTATTCATTTTCTATCAAATGAAGTAATCGTTATAAATACATTTAATGTATTTTATGAAATGTTAGATAAATTAACTTTATGATAAATTGCTTTTTACCGCAATACCAAAACAAAGTTCAATTTGATCCATCTTGTACATTCGTTTTATAACAGATAAGATAATATTAAATTTAGCGGTTATAAACGAAGACTGGGAAGCTTTGGAATTATTTTATATTATTATTTATTTTTCGTATTTCGTATCAAAGTCGTAATCTTCAATTCATAATTCAGAAACGCAAACTTTGGTCAAATCCTTTTAAACATTCATAATTAATTTGATTTTAATGATATTTTTTGAAGGTGGCGTTTCATGAAAGCGAATATCTTTTAATCTAATGATAGCACCGTGGTAGATATTAATACCCTCCATTCTATTATAAAATGTGCATAAACCATCTTGAAGAACTGAAGAGAGATTTCTTTGATAACCGCCTAATTAAAGTTGTCAGTTATTATGCTCATGCACGTTTTGCTGGTACGTCAAAAGATTGTAGAAAAGTAAAACGAACTAGCGCTTCATAGTAAAAAAGTTACTAATACGAAATTATTCAATGGGTTTATGAGTTTCAATGCTTGCATGCTATTTGCAAACATGATTTACAGTGAATCCACGATATTCAACACTAACTTATAAACCGTTTAAATCAGGTGTTCTTAACCTTGTGACTGCAGGCGCATGTGCGCCCACGAAACTATCTTCATGCGCATTTTATGAAGCTTTTGCAGCACCTTGAAAGTAGATTCCAGTAATTTACTATTAGTAATCCAGTGGCTACGTTTTTTGTTAATCCTTTTAGTACACAAATACACATTACTGAAAATGCAAAATCCGTAGCTGAAATATTAAAAATTGAAGAAGAGATTGTGGGTTTTCAAAAAGAGTCGTATTAAAATCTCACGGTCCGATTACAAACTTGTGGAATTTAACTCTACAAGGTACTCTCTTTTGAAAAAAGAAACTTACAAAATTATATCCTGTTATGGTTTGACACATTTTTGAGAAATCTTTATTTGTCATAAAATAAAATCAAAAACCAAATATCGACTTACCAATACCAACCTTGATGATTTTTTACGATTGACTTTATCATCTAATACTCCCAACTTTGAGAAATTAGTAAATGAAATGCAACGTCAACGCTCGCACTAATTGTGCTTTGTTATTAAGATAATATTTTTTTACTCTTCACTAATGCTTCCTTTCCTAATGCCCTCATACGCACATAAAGATAAATAAACGTACACTTAACCGATTTATAATAATTTAGTAAACATATTATAAGTGTAATACGTAATAAATACTTAAATCTTGTTTTTTTAGACATCCGACGTGCGCGCGCCACTATTATCCTAAATCTCAAATGTACCCGCTACCGCAATAAGGTTAAGAACCTCTCATTTAAAGTATCTGTCGTGTGCAAAATACCTACAGTATTTTATCAACAATTAAATCTCAGATCTCTTAAAGAGAGAGAATTTACTAGATCGATGCTTTTCTGTAGATAATTACGCTATGCATTACATTGGCGCGAATTTCGTGTAAATTTACTGTGTTCTTTGCTTGCTCACACACTGTATACTTTTTGAGTTTTTTCTTCTAAGTTCTACGTTATTTTCTTTTTCCGTGGCAACAACATCGTGATTATTTTTGTAAAAATTTTTAACTATACATCATACAGGAAAATTAATTAGAAAGTCTCTTAAAATTAAATGATACGTTTTAAAATTTAACGAATATGGTAAATGTGGCTTGGTTGGCAATGTTTGCATGTTGGTCAAGCGTAGAATGACTATGAGTTAACGTTGATTTAATGAATTAATTTAATACGCCTCTCTTACATCATTTATTATTATCAATGAATTCATTGATTGAATTGGAATTTACTAGGTGGAAATCCATTATAATGATATAAAATTACAGTGAATCAGTGAAAGAGTAATTTTGAAAAGGCTTAAAACCGTATTGCTTGGTTTTTTTTTACTGAAATCATTATTTTCAAATATATTTACATCAATGCTTCAATGATATCGGATATTTTAATTTTAATATCGTTTTTTGTAAATCTAAATTTGTACATAAACTTTCAATACAAGACTGTATTAAGAGGACAATGCGTACACGCATCCCACTAACGAATGGCTAGTAAGGGGTGGTAAAATACAGACGTGTGCTCAGATATTTACGATAACATGTAAGAATAATTTTAGTTCAGATTCCGGCTAACGGGCAGACGCAAGTTATCTCATATCTGGAATTGTTTTATACGAAATAGTAAGCTTACTTACACGATTTGATATCGAGAAATAGACCCAAAAGTCGCCATGAATTCAGTCGTATCTAGCAGCAATTTGTAATTCAATTTAGAAAACTTAAATACTGTTTGCTTCCGGTTGTAATAAAATTATTAAATTGGTACATCATTATTTTCGCGTATATTTAATTAATTTTACACTTAACAAACATCAGCAAATTTAAGTATTTAGCAGTGGAAGAGTGGTTTTCATCGAATTAATTGTAATATTAATGTAATATATAATTGTAATTTCACATTTTTCACGACTAGTTTCATCAGTTGATAATACTTTTGATGAGCCAAACCGGCCCCAATCATAATAAAAAATCTGTTTTGTTTTAATAAATAAAATGCATTTATAAAAAGAATTTACAGTTAACACCATAAAAGCAATTCGTATTTGTTTATTTAGAAATTAGTGAGTTTATTATTTGGATTCATGGTGATATCATCAATCATTTAAATGTTTAAAAAATTCGTAAGCTAAGTAAGTAAGTCGTAAGCTGTACTTTTTACTTACGACGACAGTAAAATAAGAAAACAATGGTTAAATTACCCATATTACCTACTTAGTTACTCAATTATAAATTTTCTATTCAAAAATATTAATAAAATGTAAGCAAAGTGTGTTTAATAACATTTTCCCCAGAAATATGAAATTACCTTAATGAGTTTGCCTTCGTACTAATAATATAATCTCTTAGTAGCTTCTTTTGACTTTGTACTCTGATATTAAAATATAATATTGTGAGCCTATTCCAACAATCCCATACCTCCAGAATTACGTTACGAAAAGCATTATAAGATAATAAAAAATTTACCTTGTGTTGTTAAATTTAATAATGTTCCTCAAAATACTTCAAAATTTTCCTTAGCAACTAATGTATTTCAGTTGTTAACAACGTATTCAATTTTCAATCGTAATAAATAGCCAAAGAATG
This sequence comes from Himalopsyche phryganea, assembly GCA_022494535.1. NCBI lineage: Eukaryota > Metazoa > Arthropoda > Insecta > Trichoptera > Rhyacophilidae > Himalopsyche > Himalopsyche phryganea. The sequence goes on from JAGVSL010000024.1 coordinate 2,965,436, forward strand.
CAAAGAATCTCAACTAGTGTCAGCAAAAAATTTGAAATTGAATTGAAAAAACTCACATTGGATTTGATTTTGCTGTTGGTATTTAATATTAAGGCTCGTAGTGTGGTAGTAATGAAGGATAATGAAAGAAAAACGGTGGTTTCAATTTAGTCAAATAAGTGTATTTAATATATCTTCTATATATATATATATAAAAATAAAGATTTGTTAGTTTGTCCTCTATGCATTCATTTACCATTCATCCGATTTCGACCAAACTTTAGTGAGCTGTTGTGCACAAGCCCGTGAAGTTTTCTGAAGAAAAAAAATTAAAATCTAAGATCTAAAAAAAACAATCGTTTACGTACAACTAGCGACATCTTTTAACCAGACGGAAAGAGGTCTGCATGTGCTATGAATATCGTTGAAAATGTGGAAACAATAACATATATTGTTCGAAAGGTATAAATGAAATACTATTTAAAAAAATAAGCCGGGCTTTTTTCGGGATGACAAAAATAAATCTAGGCTTCTGGTCGGGTTCGGGTGACTAGTGTGATATTGAGACTCGGGCTCGCCAAAAACACTTCAATAAACAGAATTAAAACACAAACCCTTTCTTTCTTTGAGTGGCATTGCAACGCATGCTGGGTACTCACTAGTTTAAAATAAAATGTTAGTTTAATAATATCATTTGAATTTTATTTTGCTTTTGCTATTTAATATTACCATTCTAGTGTAGTATTAATGAAGTATAAAGAAAGACGACAATTCCAATTTAGTAAAATAGGTATCTTTATTGTAAATGTTAGTACAATAATATAAAATCTATATTCAAAATTGATGAAAAAAATATCATCGTTTATGTTAAATGACAAAGTATCTATTGGGTGTAAAATTTTTTAATAAGTTTCTTTATATATTCCTCGCACACTCAGTAAAATAGTGTCGTATGTCTGAAATTACCGTTTGTACCGTCATGGATTTGTTGTATTCGTGACTGTTTGTTCTATTTTTATAAAATAGTTTCAGAGGAAAGTATTTTTTTCAAATAAAAAATATCCGTGTTTATTTATATCAAAGCAAAACTAAAACGAATGTTGTAAAGAGACTATGCTTTTCCAATAAAAACAAACTATAGTTTATGCGTGCAGACTTCTTTTATATTTATTCTGAGAAACCGATCATTTAAAATATTTATGAAAATCAGCTTTTATGATTAAGTACGATGTGAAAATGTCTTTTAGTATCCGGTATGCCACATGAAAATAAAAATGTTTTTTTATTCGTTCGATATTGTGTTCCTAATTCACCGTAATTATTATTTTAAGAAAATCTCATCTTTTTTAACACCGTTATTTAATATGAAATACAACAGTTGATAGATTGATCCGGTATTGCAATCCCTTATCGGTTTTACGTAATATTTTCAATAATGTTATAATTTAAATATTATGTTTAAAAAAAAGCATTCTGCATATCATTTATATACCCACGCACCCCATTTTTCTCCACTCTCGTTTTTTTAATGTTAGCTTTATCTTCTTTCTTCTATATATTACGCTTATTTTTATTTTGAGTTTTTATTGTGCCAAAAAAAGACTTCCTTATGACGTGTTTCCTTATGTTTATTTCATACAATGCAAAGAAATCGTATAGTTAGAGATATTTTTTCTGAAGCACCAACGTAACATCTTTATCAAACAATAGGTAGAACATTTACCCAATTATAAATAATACGAAACGGCTCACTGAATTAAAAATATCGTGCTTAAGATTCAAAAATAATACAATAAATAATACTAAATACCAAATATGTTGCTGTTGTAAAGAAAACGTGATCAAATAAGTCAATATTAAACATTTTTATTCTTAAACTAGTATAACCGTACCCGTCATATATGACGGTACTGAAATTGAAATACTGAATGTCTAAAGAAGTTAGTAAGTCAGAACTGTGTGTGCATTGCATAACATTTTATTTTATATATATACCGCGAACGCTTAGGTCATGAGAAAATTTCATTCTTACATGTGATATGTGATAATAATAAAACGTCTACAAAGCGGTCTGGGCTATTATAATATATAAGATAAGTTTACCTCTTTGCTCTATATGACGAATATTTAAGCAATCTTTTGGTTGTATTGGATAACATTTCGTAGAAAATGTGTTATGATATTTTGCAATTAGATTGACCAAAAAGTGAAGTTAATAATATTTATTATTAATATTAGAGTCGTCATTATATTAATACATTGATCTAAGAATCATTCTACACAGAAAATCCCTCCGTGTCAATCCATCCACATTCACATATATGGGCTCTAGGAAAAAACCGTACAGGAAAAAACCGCACACAGAGAAGAAAAAGAAATATTCTTATTTAAAATACTTCTTATCGCTTCATGAGTTTTTCAGCTTGAAAAAATGTTAAAATCAGATTTTTATTTTTAAATAACGTCAAATAATAATTTTCAGAAACTCACGCGACGAGAAGATTCATTTGTTGCGTTCTATATTTGTTTGTTTCTTTATTTGAAAGTGCATGTTCTTGTATTCTGTTTTTGGTTTTTTTCCGTGAGGTTTTTTCCTGTTCGCTCTTTTCTGTCCGATTTTTTCCTGTACAGTTTTATCCGTTCATCACATATAAGTAACATAGTAATGAGTAACAATTAAATATAGTTAAATTGGTTGGTCTTTTTTTAAAATCGATATTCATAATTACTCAGCTTTCAAAATAATAGTAACGTACAAGCCTACGACAGATTCCATTATGCATTCTCTAGCTAGGACAGAAACATATCGATTCGAGCAACGAGTTTGTTCTTTCAACCGATGACAATTATTCTTGTGACATTGATGTCACATATGATGACACATTCTCATTAGTCGACGATGCTCACTCGTCGCATGCAGTAAAAAAATGTGGAACATTCACTGTAAAAGGAGTAATTTTAAATATTTATTATATCGGCCTCTTTAGTCTAATGGGAAGGACTTTTCCTTAAGGATCAGGTCCTGGTCCTGGCTCAAATCCCAACAAGGTCGATATTAAATTTAGATTTTTTCAATTTAAATTTGTGATCTTGGACATGAATGACTTTTAGTATATTTTTAATATATAAAAATATCAAATTTGGATTATTGAGATTTTGTTTACAAAATAAGGATTAAGGCGATTCTCGAAATGTTAACTCAGGTATCAGTGTGGCTCCCAGACGTATAATATTTTACCTCGTATATAATATTTGTCGTATTTGTATCTTCTATATAAATTTTAGACACTGTTTACTGTCTGTCAGAATCTTTTTAGATAGCAGTACTTAGCTAGCTTACATGCTGGAAAGGGATATAAAGACCTAGTCTGTACCCACCCTAGCACTTACTTTAGCCAGGAAACTAGGAGTCCGCTTCGCGGACTCCACATAATAGTTTCAATAGGAAAGTAAAGGTAGGAAAAAAAAATTACTGTCTGTCAGTTCGAGTCCATTCGTGTGCTCGAATGCCTGAAGATGTCGAAAGGCGAAACCCGGGTCGTTAATGACAAAATACATGGAAGTGTACAAAATCTTAATAATCCAAATTTGATATTGAAATTCCATCAAGCACCCTCAGTCGATGTCTTAAATTGTATAAAAATATCGTTATAATTAACAAACCTAACCTAACCCTATTCTGGCACCATAAATTGTATGTCATATTTATGGACCGCCTCTTTGAAAGCATTGACGTCATTTTTGGAAGGACTTTTCTCAGGAATGGTGCGTTTTTTGCGAGTTTTTGCTATTCGTTTTCGGCTACTACGTTCACAATGCGAGGGAATGTTAAGGACTGTCCGAGTCAGAGGATGTTTATATCTTGAAATCATAGCATTGCAACGAGTTATTTGCTGAAATTTGGCCTGTTTTCAATCCGAGTGACGGGGTATTGGTTTTTCGAACATTGTAAAATAAAGAAACGTTTATAAAGTTAAACAGTTTATTATCTATACAATGTGTGCTAAATATGCAGTAAATTTCTTGATAAAAACAATTGGGCTTAGAGCCCTGAAAGAGAACATTCATACATTGTTTTTGTTAATCAATTTATCACTGATTTTTCGGTAATTTTTAAGCGTCTTATCTTGTTCTGAAAATGCGCTGAAAAAGCAATTAGCCTACTGTTATATTAACCCTTTTCTTTTGAACCACAATAGAGTGTAGAGTGTAATCTTTTCACCGTTCGGTAACACTGCTAAATCTCCGATAATATCTATGGCCTAGTTCCATAGTTATACAATTAGAAATTGGTAGTTTTTAGATATGGCGATCAAACTTTTGACTCATTTGACACGTAAATTGATGGTAAAAGTGATGGCTTATTATTTGTATTACTTTTTTATTCAAATAGGTGGTCAATAGTTTAAAGTTTTACGATTAAAGATTGTTTCTTTATGGAACTCCACGATTCACAAAAATATATTTCCTCAATACGATATTTGGATATGTATGTATGTGGAACTGAGAAATTATTTAATTTTGCTGATTTCCATATGCAAATATCTGCCTTTTGAGGGAAAACATGGACATTTAACAATCTGTACTTTTTTGGAACTGTAGAAGAGCGGTGTTAGAATATAATGGCTGACTTAACTCAAAACATCACATTTTTGATTTATCGTCCTATGGAACTGGGTCATTGATATGTAGTTCGTATACAGTTGGAAAAAGAAATATTACGTCTTAAATATCCAATATAGTCGTTCAAGTTTTGATTTCTTCCATTTTCGCACTGCAGAATGTTGATTCAATAATAGTTTTTACCACGACATTTTTTGTAATAAATTTGAAGAGATCACAATTTTTCCAGTCAATCTCTCACTTATTTTGATAAAATAGAACATATTTCAATCACATGATCGGTGTTAATTTGTTTCTATATGCTAGACAGTTTTATAATTATTTATTTTATGTAACGCTATACATAATTTTTTTCTGCTTCCAGTGCATCAAATTACTGTGTGCCGCAGCTTAAAATATGACAGCGACTACTTTGTGTAATGAAGATTATTGAAAAAAATCAAAAATGTTACATCAAATGTTACATTTAAAAATATAACACGAAATACCAATTGAGATTGAAAATATATTGTTTGAAAAATTGCTTCATTCCAGGGTTTGATTTTAAACATCCGTTCTGTGTTGTATTTATACCTTAGCATAAAGAAAGCAATTTCTTCCCTTCCATTCCACTCTTAGATTCCAAGCGAAATTAAATCTGCGTGATTTTCTGAACGCCCCCTTTACCATCTCCATTGGCTATAACACCGTCTACATCTACATAGAGATGCATAGCCATTAAAAATTCTTTCAGCCTGGTGGAAACAGTATACGAAAATATCCACTACGAAAATGGTCAGATTCCAACAATTCATCGCGGGCAATTATATTTTAGTGTGTAATAAATTCTAACGTAATAATGTCTTAATTTCACGGAGACTATCTCTACATAGCTGTTTGTCGCTGGCTTATGGGCTTACAAAATGATTGTTGTTGATAATACACAATCAAATTTATTTGACAAAGATATCAAGTAACAGTATCCCATGACTACAAAATGTTTATCATAACCTTTCGGCAAGACATTAGTGTGAAAATGAAAGTACCCAACGAACGTTATTAAATTTTCTAATTTATTTTAATCATAATGAAGTGTTTCAGAGAATACTTCTTTTTTATGAAGGTACAAGAGAAAGCAATGGGCTTAAAAATTTCATTATTTCAATTCAAATCATGTTGTACCCAGCTCTGCTCACTACGGCGTCAAACCGTTCTTTCATGGTGTATTCAGCACCATACCAACGTGAATCGTTTTTCATCAATATTTTTTTGCATGCGAATAGATGATGTAAGAGGATGTGGATAGTGGAAGACCTTTTATAAAATTTATTCACTCTCCATAAGATATGAAATTTTTGAATAACAAGGAATTTGGCAAATCCAACTACTTTAAAAAATAAAACACAATTTCTGATCACTAATCAACTAAACAACTGATCATCAACTTCAGTTGATAATGCTCGTGATGAGCGAAACTGGTCCTGATCTTTATAAATATGTGGAAGTAGTACAAATGAATTGTGTTTTATTTTTTAAAATATAATGTCTTTCCACCAAGAATTGACAGTTTAACCTTAAAAAAAAAATCCAACTACATCGTTATATCCAACGGGACTGACAACAACGACTGATAATCGTATCGCCTTAATCAATGATGATTATTCGATGATGTAATCAGCATTCTGAATCGTATTGCTGCATTTAAATTTTGGTCTAACCCAGTGTTCCCTAACCTTTTTACACCTGCGGACCGGTAAAAAAAGGAAAAATTTTTCGCGGACCACTAATACTGAAATTAAAATGGTTTTTTATGTATTATTTTTTTAGTCCTATATTGTGACAGATGGACATAACTATAACTAATAAATATACATATAACAGTCTGATATAATTAAAATTTAACAAAAACAATGGGGGGGTTATTTTCAACAAACAAATGCGAAACCTGCTGTTGCATCTTTGCTAATATATTGGATATTCTTGGCTACAGTGTTGTCTCTGACAGACGAAGTCTTGCATTCACGTCCAGTCTATACGTTTGTTTCGATTCTATTGAGGACATGGACGAAAAAGCTTTTTCGCATGGACAGGTTGTCGAAAATGACGTTAATAAATTCAAAATTTGAAAGATAGATATTCATCTTAAACTCTCACTCTTTTCCTGTACAGTTTTTTCCGTTTACCATTATTTTTAATTTATTGAAATTTGGCATACTGTATGCGGCCCGGCACTGGACACTGGACCACCGGTTGGTGAGCACTGGTCTAACTGACAAAGCTAGAAAATTTTGAAAATGGCAGGTTATGAATTATCTGATCCAGCTATCATCAGAGTCGAAACATTAGTAATCTACGTTCACCATTTTGTATTAATAGTCCCTAGAGTTAAATAACTTTTTAAAAAATAATCAAAGATTTCTAATGATAAGGACACCGTGGACTCTTTTAATGGCTTAGATGCAATCGGTGATGCTGACAAATCTGACTTGAGCATTGTTTCACTTTCGTTAACCATGTCTGGATATTCTATAAGGATGTAATCGCCATCGCCACCCACTACGGCTTCACACTCTTACAGAGTGTATTCCGTAGCGTGACAACGTTATGCGTGTTTCAAATTTTTGCCAGGAATGTCCGAGGAGAAATTCCTCAAGACTTGGTTGCATGCACTCTAGTGTGCAGGAGGTTAGGTTTAAAATAAGTATTTAAAAAAAAAAGGAAAAACAAAGGTGTAAACAAAGTCGTATCGTCTTGAGCAATTTTTCCCGTTTGTTGTTCATGTCTGGACATCAAAGGATGTGATCAGCATCCTAGATCATATTGCCACATTTACATAGTGGACTATCTACCAACCGGCCAAGCTGGAAGAGCTTGGCAGCGAAGTGACCATGGCCAGTTATGAATTGGCTGGTTCAAAACTTTGGTTATCTCCATTCGCCACTTTGTATTAATTATTATTAAAAAAAAACCTTAATGTTCATCACTGGCGATAAACTATTGGGGAATATTCTGTCCCGTTACCTGAAAACATTCCGCCATTCATATTGAAAGGTTTTAAAAGCGCTTTTATACATCTACTCTCTCACTTATCTCAGGTCTAATACCCTAATTAGATTCACAACATTCTAAATTGATATGAGGTATCAAGAGAGAATCATGATTGAATAGAAAGATGATCATGGATAATATTCATTATTACAAAGCAGCAACTTTTTTTAATGTTTACCTGAACAGTCTGAATAAGATTATTATGAAGTTGATATATAGAATATACCCACGGGAAGCTGAAATATTTTACCAACATAAATACTACGAAATATAAATAATGTTGTAAGCGGGTATATCTGATAAATTAGTGTTTTTACCGAGGGGGTCCAAAAAGGTTTTTGTGTCGGTTTATCTTTAACAATATATTCTATATATGATTAAACATTACGTTTTTAAACTGTGATTAAATAATATTTTTACGACATTTTTTCTTGAAATTTAGTTGTAACATTGCACCTGACTGTTTTTATAGTTGGTATCATTGTGTTCCGTATTTTTGTATTCCCACAATCTCCATTCAGAGTAGTTATAAGACCTCAAACCGCTTCCACTTTCTATAAAATTTACCCTAAAATAAAACGACAAAAAGGGAAGTTGTTTAAATTTTTATTCAAATATTGGTCAGGCAGTTTAATTTAACGTCAAAAAAAAAATAATAATATAAATATATAAACACAATCTAAATAAATTTGATTGAAATTATACAATTGACTTATATGAGTGTTAAATATAACGGTAGAAACAGGAAGCCTCGCCAGGGACAACAATGACAAAATGGTTAAGAAATACCGTTATAAAGAATATTTAAAATGTAAAGAAAATCGCCTGTTATACCATTTCATCGCACCTTTATCGATTTTGTATGTTACCGTGGAAAGAAATAGCGCAGTAGATAGCGTCCGTTCATAGCTGTTTGCGCCTTAACAAATGAGCGGCTGCAAAGCGTAGACCAATAATGAGGACCTTCGTAGACCTTCGTGGACCCCTATTTAGACGCGTGAAAAATCGCAGCGATTCATCTTGAGACCCGCCACATTTTTTTACTGTTTTATTTCCTGTGCATAACATTGAAGGACCGTGAATAATTTCATTTTAAACCGTAAACACTCTACTAAGACCCCATTATACAATATAATATGATTAAAACATTCATTATTTTCCTAAGACATCATTTATATCAAATCAGTATTCAAATTAATTCAAATCACCACCAATATAGTTCCTAGACTTGATAATATGTTTTCTTAAATCTTTTTATGTATAAACGATATAAACTATTTACTAACCGTCAGTTCGAATTCATCCGTGCACTTGAATGCCTGAAGTTGCTAAAAAGCAAAAACCGAGTCGTTAAAGGAAAAACTTATAGGAGTGTACAAATTTTTAACGATTTGAATTCGATATTTAAATTCTTTAAAGCACCTTCAGTCAATAATTTAAGTTAAAAAGTATATCGAAGGCTTGTTTTCAGATGTGTTGTGGTAAGACATTGTGTATTTACTGCTGATTTACCGTACCCGTACCTAACAAATGATTGTTTAAAAGTTTAAATGAAACACAGTGAAATAAATCTCTGAATAATCTTTTTTAATTGATCATCAAAAAAGTTTCATAGTGGATTAAACGAACAAATGGTTTAGTTTGTTTTATGTCTTAACTATTTTTGTGTAAATCATTTTCTGTCGTATGATTCGACCGTACACAATTATGTATACACAATTATTAGACTTTTATAAAATGAGACTGATACTTCTCAACAAACTTGAGCCATCAAAAACGATAACCTGGCACCTCCTTCTCCCTTGGCACTGAAAAATACAAATAAGAAATTTTTCTTAAACGTATTCATGTAAAAAAAATTGTATTAAAATGCCTTTTTATTTATCATAACAATTGTTAATGACTTTTTAGTTTACAAACAAATTCTGTTACTACATTCATTTCCAAGCAATTCAAATTGAGAAAATGTTGAATGCTTTTTGGAAAACTCAAATATATACAATTTCAAATATTATAAGCCCAGTATTCTATGACGAGATTAAATATTATTTCCAAATAAAACTCAAAGCTTATAAAAATTAAGCTTTAAAGTATATGAACTGAAAACCAATCGTCATAAAGCATTCCAATGACAGAAAATCCTTTTTAATTACATTGAAAACAACCACCTGAAATAAATTTAATTTGGTAAGCCTCTTCTGACTTGGCAAACATTTGCCGTAATACGCACTCCAATACGACAAAAGAGCATGGTAACGTAAGTCCATTTAAGCCTTCTAATGGGATCGTTATTTTATTCGATTCTACATTGAAACTTTAAATATGAAAATATTATGTGGTCGATAACATTTTGATCGATTTTGTTTATTCTTATTCTGTCAAAAACAAAATTAATATTTTTTATTCAAATTTTCATGATATCTCTACAATCATGCCTCAATGTTTTCATATTTTCCCATCCATGTTGTATCCGTTTCTAAAAACGGTCGAGTGACTGACTTTGCAAGCAACATTCGTTAAACAATTTATGTTGAAAAGCTGAATAAGAAGCGAACGCATGAAGAAAAAAATAATTCTTTCGATGGAGCGGTTAATTTGTTGAAATTCGTTTTTAATATAAAATTTAAATTTAGAGCTTTGTTAAATCACTAGCTGTGTAATCAGGTGTGGTAGATATTTTGTTTCTTTGCTAAGAATCTTTAGACTTTGCAAATATGGCAGATATGACCAAAACTATTTTTTACTATTTATTATTTACTAAATAGAGTTGAACCTTGATTATCCGGACTAATAGGGGATGAAAGTAGTCCGGATAGTGAGAAATCCGCGTTATAGAAAAAATCATGATTGACGTGGATAGAAATGTACTTTTAGTAGAAACAATTTTTATTGATATATTTATAAATATACCATATAGCATCAATTTTCGTCCGTGGCGCAGTTGTTAGCGTCGTTGGATACGGTTACGGATGTCGCAGGTTCGATTTCAGTACGGACGGTTTTCATAAATTCATCTTTCAATCAATTTATGGATTTATGTTCGTAGTCGTAGTTCGAGTGCTTGTGATGACTTAAACTCCCTCGCACCCATCCGATCCTCAAAGGGCGTAGCGAGAGCGATTAGCAACCATTAGTCCTGTCCTAGCCCTATCCTTCTAACCCTACTCTCAACGAAAAAAAAAGAGATGTTGAGCAACTGAGTTACAAGCAGTTCTCATAGAAAAAAATCTCGTTAAGATACCTCCATTAGGATACCATATGCTCCACGTTGGGGGAGCGCACATGGAAAAAATGAATTATAAATTATTTTTGGTAATAAATTCAATTATTGATTTTTGCTTTTATTGAAAGATTGCTATCCTTTTCGAAACTGCAAAAGCACGAATACTTTAAAGACATATAAGTTGTCTTGAGTTACATTCTTCTTGGCTTTTTTCGGTTTGTTTTTAAAAAATCCGAGGTTCTGTTTAACCTTTATTTTTAAAGAATTATAATCAATTTCTATGTTATAGTTCAAAAATTATACTCAAAAAAATTTTAAAATCTCAAATTGGTGAAAAATATACCATACTTTTTCATGGGCCCAGTGTAACAACAAAATTATCAACTAAATAGTATTATTTAAAATAACCCTAAATAATAAAGTATCATTCCTTATATTTACAATACACCTACCGACTTTCATTACAAGCATTGCCCAATTTTCCCCGAATCCATGATATAAATAACACTAATCCACTTTGAAAGGATTCGCTGAGAGTTCAGGTGTTTCTGATAAAATTACGTCGAATAATTCCCCCAATAAAATGGACTCACAATTTGGAATGATGTCTTAATGTAATCTGGTGCAGGATTTCGCGCAGTGCCTACCAATTCACGTAATGACTGAGAAAGCCATAAACGTAAACATGCATTAAAAGAGAAGAAACAGACCATTAATTTGTACAAGATAAAATCACGTAAATTTAAAACTTATTGTATTTCTATTTGAGATGTATTTTTTGATCGAATGAACTAAATACATTATCGATTATCAATGAAACGAAACAATTCTTTGTAATCAAATTAGTTTAATCAAACTCACTGTGTGTCTATGAACATAATATGGACTTTGATTTTAAAACAAATACCTGTCACTTTTTTAAAACAAACCTTAACTTTCAAAGACATATATTATATTGTCCATGTAACACTCCCCCAAAAACTTGTTTTTGTATGCATACTATCAATAATACTACGTAATAATTAATTTAGGGGCGCAACATTACGACATACAACCACACGATTCAGAAACCTTTTGATTAATGAGGGTCTATATAATGCGAAAATTTGGAAAGTTATTGTATTTGGGGATATACAGATATTGGTATTCTGCAACCCTATGGGATCAATTCCTGTGCCGCCATCTTGGAATTGCGCAAAAAAGGTTGCTCAACACATTAACGACTTTACTAAACTTTGTAACGGAGATTGCAATATTCGATTTTAGAGTGGTGAACGCTCTTGGGCTTTAATTTTACTTAGTAGGACGGCTAAAGGATTCAAAGCCCACTTTTAAACAGTGATTTTTCAATTGATATTTTAATTCGTATCGAAGTTATTTAAGTTTTTTTCATGAAAATATTTCCATTAACTCGTAGACAAAATGTGATGTCACAATATTTTTTTTTGATTTGCCCGGTTATTATAAATATATATTTTCTAATCTGACATTCAAATTTTAAAGTCGCAGAAGTACTCCATTCATAGGTCCGTCCGAACCAGGTTACTGAATGACATCAAAGATAATATGCAATCCAAAACAAAGACATTCAATATAAATGAGTAAAACAATTAATTAATTGCTTTATCATAAGGCCGAGTGGTCGAAGATTTAGGGCGTTTAGGGCGTTCTTCAATAACAATCTTTTTTTTTTAATAACGTCTGTTGAGAAACACCAATATAAGCCCATATATTATGATCCACGATATCAATGAACAAAAAAAAATAGCAAAATATAACTAAGCTAATTTCTTGCATGTGCCAATTAGCCATTTTATATTTTAGTACGATTGTGTTTAATTTTGCAACATCAACATACATAGAAATAAAGTTTACTGACAAATACCACTATATTTTCACTGTGTTTTGGCCAATTGATAGAATTACATGTAAATACGAAAATGAGTTAAATGATTGGATCTCATTTAACAAACAACAGAGCAGGTCTCGGCCAAATTATGTAAATTAGAAAAATAAATTGATCGCTTTTTGGAAAGGAAACATCATTTTACATTGGTTTTAAGTATACAAATTCTGACCAGGCCACTTGATGTAAGCCACTATTATATCGACACTCCCTACGTATAATCCCGTATCTGCAAACAATAGAATTTACAGGAGTTTATTTTAAAGATTTATAACGCAACTCAACGTATATGTTTTCGATAAAAACAGTTCTTACTCTCTGCTGAACAATTTCAATTTTGAGAGTTACATCAATTGGTCAACACGGTTGAGTTGATTTTTAATAATTTTGATAGAAAACATGTAGATATTTTATGAAAAGAACATACTAACAAATCTATACGATGACCTCTGATAAGTTTCTTACTTGTGGTCCCTAGTTTTTAAAATTATTACGTGGGTGGTGAGTTACATTGGTATTTATTTCAGAGAATAATGTGTACTACAATCATTCAATTGCCTGTATGAATAATTAATTCGTATATACTTACAGATTGACAGTAACCTTTGGGAAGATATTTGTGTTCAAATGATGTTGTTGATCAGAACCAAATTTATGCAGCTGTAAATCATAATTCGCAGATATTCGTAACACGATAAATATGTATGGACACGAAGTGACTCTGACAAAGACCGACTGATTTGTATAGTTCAATGGACTACGAACAAATAGATAAATTTTATTTATTAATGTTTCAAACAAGTTCCCAGAATCCTAATATAGTGGTGCAATCGTATATATTATATTGAACAGACACGGGTTTTTATTCGTCGTTAAGTCGTGCAACTGTCCTTTCATGTAAAGGTATGAATAAAGAAAGGTCCGTTAACCAGTATCTGGTCAGTCTTTCTGATGCTAATTTTAATAATTGGGTAGAGTGATAACGAGTAGAGAAAAATAATCGCAAACATTCATAAGTTTTTAGCCTTACAAAGTTATTGTATGTTTTATAGATATTATTTAAGGATGGCACTATGTTTTTTGTTAAGCTCCAAACCTAAAACAAAAAAAGGTTTATTAATTTTTTTGTGCCACATGTAATCACGATAATTGTGGTTCAAATCAAATCAGTGACGCTATTTTTCTTCTTATCAAAATGTCTAACTGTGTAATGTAACTTTATCGAAGAATTATATATCCTAATTAACAAGTGCATATATCTACCCAAAAGATATTTTCGTTGTGGAAAGTATACATGTCATGAACTGTATAATCGAAATATTAATCGTACCATCAAAACGAAATTTATGATTTATTTACAAAAAATGTAATCCTGGAAGTGTTGATTGTCGGAATAGTATTTTATGAATTGACTTTTTACAGCTGTTGGTCTATATTCCTCTTTATGAAGCATGAGTAGATTAGTGATGTCTAACCATGATATTGCGATCGCTTAACTCGTTGAGCATTTATATGGTAGTAAAGGTTTGCAATCAAAATTATATTCAACGATTCATTTATCGATTACCTGGTTGTTTATACTCAACGTATTTAATAATAGTAAATTATATAAAAAGACTAAAATCAGAAGTTAAGCCTAGGCAATTTTTTTTATATGAAAGACCACAATTCAAAATATAAGGCAGATCGTAAGTAAAATACTATATTAATATACAAGTTGGTTGCCCCACCTCCACCCGTTATGTGTATGCAGCCGCTGTTTCACGGCCACCTTCCATAACGCAATAACGACCAATAAAAGAAACGAATTTACTCCTCATATTCTCGGCCCGATGCAGAGCTGCACGGGATCGATCTTTTAACCACGCACTATTGTGCTTAAGAAAAAAAAAGATAGAAAGAGAAAAAAAAAAGAAAATGTGACTTGCTCAGCCGCTTAGTTTAAGCCAGTGCTCCGCAACCGGGCGCAGTGCGTTCAAAATAGAAAAATCGAGTATAATGATATTATAAAAAAATTTAAGGGGTTTGGTTAGACCTCCATTGATATTATTCTCATTGAAACAAATATTGTATTATTTTGACATTTATTGCAATAATTGTATTGTTATTTGCACGAATAGTGAATAAAATGGGATTTATCTCATGTGTAAAACAAAAAAATGGTAGTTTTTTTAATAAAATTACCATATTTTGGCATGTTGTGTGCCGCAAAATATTAATGAGTACTTAAGTGTGCTGTAGGTGACAAAAGGTTGCGGAGCACTGGTTTAAGTAATATTAAGTATCCTGTGTATGCGTATACTGAGAACCCGCCGTAGCACCAGAGTTTAATCTACTCCGCGATGAATCTAAAGAGGAATCGAGGATATCCCGCTGCATCAGAGTCAAGATCAAGTCAGCGTGGCCTATTGGGCCATGTATGAGGACGGACCACAGCTAACAGCTTTTAATATATCTATTATTTGTCATGATAAAAAAGGAATTCCACCATAAAAATTAAGTGATTCTCAAATTACGATGTAATATGATGAGTGGGCCGCACAAAAATACTCGTCGAACCGTAGTTTGCACAGACATGCAGAAAGTCACAATGTTTTTTTGCATAAGTTATGTGAATGAAAAAATATTTTTCTTTATAATACTTTTATGTCATATTTGAATATCATGTTTGGTTCATTACATAACTGTGATAAACATGATAGAATATTATGGTCAAAATGGTGTGGGCATGGCGGTACGGACACATATGTGAGAATAAAACGGTGTAATGAAAATGGATTTTACTATATCCTAATATTTAATCGTATTCAATATTTTGCCCGAACTATTACATCCACACCATTTTCTCCTCCAAAATAATTCAGTTGATCGCAAAGCCGTAATGGTTGCCCATCACTTAAATACACTGTAGATTCGCATTGATATAAATCTTGATATCTATAGACCCGATATCAATACCGTCAATACCACCCGAAATGCATTTAGTATATGTGCACGTAACTCAAAATCAAACCATATAAAAATATCAGATAAAAATAGTTAATATCGGGAATTTCAGATTAAATTCATTTCAGGCCCCAAACATAACCTTGGCATGCAAATAATTAAATTTGCCTGCCACGTAGCTGAGTAGGAAACATACGCGGACTTTTGTCGGTTCAAATGATCACTTTCTTTGTTAAATTTTTAATTGCTTTATTTCCAAAGAAATGGACGCCTGGGACGAGGCGTAGTTTTTTTTGTATAGCTTTCACAATTTTATATAATGCTCACGATTAGTATTGTCTATGGTGATAATTTTCAGCTGACAATTTACTTTGTAAAGACACAGTCTAAAACCTTAAACATGACTCAATTCTTCGTTATCATTTACTTCATACTTGTCAACTTAATTTAAAAAATTCTTAAATGTCGTCGGCCATTCATTCAAGTTAGCTTATTGTTAAAGGCAAATTAAATGGTCAGAATTTAAATCAATTTTTGGTCAGAATTCGAATCAGAATAAAATTAAATTTTCGGTCAGAATAAAAACATGGAAGGTCTGAATAAAATTAGTATACGGTCAGAATAAAAAGTTAGGTTAGGCTAAAAATACTGACCATAAATTATTTATTCTGCCCTCTGTAATTCTGATCAATACATTATGACTATTAAATATAAATTCTGACCAGAAAAATGCGAGCCATTTCTAAACAGTGTACACTTTTACAGAGGCAATGATGTTATACTGTAAGTCAGGTACCTCGCTTCTGTCACAAAAAGAAAAGTACTTCTCGCTCTCAATCAATATCTCATTATTTTCAAGTACACCTTGCACACGTATTTCTCGTCCTCCGAGGCGTAGTCCGACCCTGGATCTCGCATTGCGGAGGCTTCCTACCGAGGCATTAATCAACCTCTAATCTCTCTCCTTGAGTGCGCTGCGGCCCTGGCCACATTTCGATTATAAACGCCCGCCTTATCTAGAGTGGTGCGACCCTGAACTGAAGACATTAAACTTTTACTTTACGCTATTTACTTAAACAAACTAGTCATTATTTTTAATTTTATTACATATCGAATTTCATATAGTCCAATTAAGGGGTTATAAATAATTGCACTTTGTGTTAGATAGTATTCACTTGGTGCACTCGAACTTTTATTTCGATAGATTGCACTTTGGATTAGATAGTGTTTACTTGGTACACTTGAACTTTTATTTCGATAATTTGCACTTTTGGATTAGATAGTATTAACTTTGTACGCTCAAACTTTGAAATTAATAGTTTACACTTAGTCACGGATTCTTTTAACAAAGTGAGTTAAGTTGTAGTGGGTTATGTTAGGGTTGGTCTGGTTTTATTTGTGTAATGTATTTTAATGCGTGGAGCAAAGACAATATAGGCGGCGTAATATAAGACAGCAAAATAAGTGACATTTCATTACAGCTTCGTGCAACCATCGATTTCAAAGAGTGAATATTTATATTGATTGAAAACTATTTTATCTATGTGAAAATATTTTTTCGTAAGTGTAATATATTTCTTCAATGTTAAAATATATTTTATTATGTGGGACCACTCTATTTTTAGTGAAAGAATTTATTTTTTGTGGAGTGTATTTGTTATAAGTGAAAACTATTTTAATGAAAATGAATATGATCTAAACAAAAGTGCATTTAATTGTAAGCCCAATCAAGGGCTTCAAAAATAGCAGTAGCTATTTTTTCGAGGTCTAGTGATAATGTTGCCACTATAACTTTTCACAATAGAATGAAAGGCATGTTAAGAGAACTAACTGTTTGCCAATAAATCAATGACAGAAAAACTTTAGTCACTGGTAAGACCTAATTTTGTATGAACAAAAGTATTCGTTACATAACTAAGTTTCTTGACATTTGTACTGTGTGCACGTCACCGGCGCTTGAGACTCTTGCTAGCCTTCCTGACAGTTGGCCAGGCAACGCAGTTGAAGCTAAAAAATCTCACAAAGATAATAACCTCACGCTCCACTACGATTTTGTTTTTGAACATGTTGACTGGTGAACAACATGTTCTCTTTAACGACTTTAACGACTCCATTAAGAATTCATTATATTCTTTATATTGTGGGTGGGAATGATTCAAAAAAATGGATAAATGCTAGCCTTAAGATCTAAAACTGTAGCAAAAAAGATATCTAGATAACAGACGTCTGTAGGGTTTTAATTAGAACAACATTTACTGAGACATTTTCAAATTTCTAGTGAGTTATATTGTAGCAATTATCACCATTAATATGCATATAATTTTCAATAACTTGTTACTCTCATCAATTAATAAATAAATGTCCCTATATTATGAATATTTGGCGATGCTCTTACCTTTGAGATTTGCTTTACTATCGCTGAAATTTTTTATTTTCCATGGTAATTTCAGCATTAAAATCGTATTACCCGTTTTTTTAATGTGTCCTAATAACCGAGACTCCATTGAAAATATATTCTGAGACTATGTTTATCTTTGTAATATTTTAACATCCACAAAACAAAAACAAACTTATCTCATCCCACTATGATGCTATCAAGTGTGAAGAAACGTTTAAAAATGGCGTCATAACCTTTGCTTTGATCGTTTGAAAATGTTGCCACTAAAATACACCCAAGGGGTTTCAGTTTTATTAAAAAATACTCGTAAAAATTCACTACCAGATTATGGCTATATAGTGCGATGTTTCTGAGATTTTATACACAACTAAAATCTATATAAACTGTGGTGATCAAAAGATCCGAACACATGAACAGTATAATTTTACGGTCGAAAACAAATTTACTAAACTTAATTTACTTTAATATATTCGTACCTTTATTTGGTCGTATTGCATGAGGAATAAAAATTTCAGTATCAGTTCGTGTTGAAATGGAGTGTAAATCTAAAATTTTCTACGTATTATGTAAAAATGTGGAAGTTTTAAAATAAGTTTTTACAAAAGATAACTCTCATTATAAAATTTATTACATGCTTAATTTTTACACTCTCGTATAAAGTATTTTACGGAGTATGCACGTGAGTCTGACAATTTCTGTAATAAGAGTCTTTGTAATATTGACAAAGTGGCATAGTTCGAAAGTATTCGCCATATGGAGAGCGACTAAATCGCACGAAAAAACTGTCTTTATATTAGCACACCTCAGTGCATAGCAACCATTCCACATAAGACAATTATGGCAATCGTTAAAATCGTTAAACAACGTATGTTTAACAGTCACTTAATATCCCTCTTTGTCAAAGCTAGGATTTAAGAGTGGTTCTTACAAAGAGTTGGTTTTCAAAAAATGTATTATATCCGGTTTTCTTTGGAAACAAATTTGATATATGATAATTTTCAATTTATTGGTTGACGATTTGAATAAATATGTATTTTGATAACCGGAAAATTCAAGAGAAACATTCAAAAGGAATGCGTTTTGCCGCTGTATTTGTATTTCCATAAATTAATCGGAAATCCCACAATTTTTTGAAAAATGCTTTCCGGTAATACTGTAAATTTTTTGCTTTCATTTTTATGACGATAAATGAAAAGCTTTTCGTGGCGTTATTACACTTTTATTTAACGTTTTTTGTAGAAATTGCGGATTTCAGATTTTGCTATAGAGAAATATTTTCAACCACGTCTGCTTCCAATGCGGAGCGCATAGATTCCTAATGAATTAAACGAGAACTAGTTACTGTGCAATCACTCATACTTTCATTTTTAGAAGGTAGAGAATTTAAAAATTACAAACATTACTTTTTAGATTAAAAAAACAATGAATGAAAGTTTCTATGCACGAATTCGAGCACGTGGACACCGCCAACGAATAGGACGAACGACAAAGAGCATCAACCACTTGAAAATATACTGAATGTCAACAAAACTACCAGTTATTATGATAATTCATAAAATGCTTATCATAATAATTATCTTTTTACTTTATTTTATTTTACATAGTTTTGTTGAAAATAAGCTTATAGTGTTTGAAAATTTTGCATATTTCGCATGAATAAAAAAACTAGTTCATGAAACTGTATTTTAATTTTAGTCAAATATATACACACTTAATATTCGTCATTATTTCTTCATTTTTTGGATTTACGAAACAGCTTTTGTTTTTTCAGTTAATGAAATAAAATTAATTCATCATTTATTTACGCTAGTATGTAATGGAACCATTTTACGGTGGTCAAATGATGTCGGCGGATTTATTTTAAATTAAATTTTAGTATTAAAAAAAACTACTGAATAATTTTAGTATCGTTTTTCAGCCTTGGGACTATACACGTAGGTTTGGCCAGGTAGGTATTATTAAAAGTCCTGAAATAAATAATTGTCTTTTGTCCTGAAAAGATAATTACTGCAATATTCATGAATAAAACTTATACAGCAATCGTATAATTAAACTCATCCATAACGCAACAATGGCGTCGACCAAATTTTACACATTTGTTTTGTCAAATATCTATTGTTTCAGTTGTATGTATTTATAGCCACAGCGAAACATGCTTTCGTTGTTCATAAAATAATTGGTGTCGTGTTTTTCAGAATGTATGCAATTAAAAATTAATCAAATTTCTTGCACTCTAGTAAATTAAATAATAATTTTGTGCAGAAAATATTTATATTAAATACATTTGGAAATTGGTTGCATTGCAAAAATTACAATAACGTTTCATAAACAAATGTAACATTTAAGTTTATTCTTTAGTCGAGTAGCTAATAATTCTATTTGATTTTCGTCCTACACGTTTTCGGGGTCACGGGTCCAGATCCAGAAATGAAAGAAGGTCTACGCTATGGTCTTCGAGTCACTCTCGAATATCAGTTAAGTACTGGGCAAGCAAAACTTATGTTTAAAATATGTAACACAACTTACAATTTCTGATGATAATAATAATAATTTTGGCAGGCAGTATTGGTTAGGGGTTTTCTTGCTTGTTTTCCTTACACCAATCTTATAACTGACAAAATACTAAAAAAATTAGCTAGAATATGTAATTCAAATAAAATGTATTACTTTTTAACAGATTACTACAAAACCGTTACAAATTATAAGTTTGTTTCTTTCGCAATGTGAACATATTTTATACATAAATACATCGAGAAACAAATAAGTATTGTTAAGGAAGTCGAGCAAGTCCCGATCTAATCTAATTTAAAACTTATCTAAACTCACTCACGTCCACGCGGATTATGTCGACGTCTGAAACATTATCGTCGTCCTTTGTTGACGCTTTTCAAGTGGTAAACTTTACATTATTAGGCAAGTTCTACATTTTGGGAGAAGAAACAATGCATATCAACAAATAATTATCAAGAACATGAAGTTTGACACTCTCAAGATTAGCAGAATTTTCGTGATTGATACTTCCACCATTTGATCAGAAAACATTTTACGAGTAAAACAGTCGATCAACGTGTATCTTCAGACAGGATATGCATATAATAATTCATTAAGGGAAGGACTGAGAGTGGCAGAATCGATAGAATTACATGCGATAAAGAGATATAAAAACAGTTTGTACACACCCTAAAAGCTAATCATCCAGAAAATTGACACTACTTGAGTCTACTTTACATGCATCATATAATTTTAGTAGGAAAGCAAGGATAGTGTTTTAACTCTGCTGTGTCGATATTTTGAATAGACTAAAAAAAATACTTCAGAAAGCGGTGAGTGCCTAGATCGGCTTAAACATGGAGACGTAATCACTTTTGAGGCTTCCCTTATCCATGAACGGAATTAAATTACTCAGCCTGCAGTCTGTAGTAGAAAGAGCAGACAATAATAACTCAATCAACTGCAAAGAGCCTACAACGAAGAATATTTTAAGCAAATCGGATGTTCAAATATAAATTCGATAATCTCCGAAATGTTTATTAATTAGGTACCTACAAATGGCGTGACGCAATCTTATATTATGTTCATTATATCTAGTTGAAATACTCATTCCTGCATGTCCAATGTAGATAGAATTAAACAAACCGCAGTTAATTCTATATAAATCCAGCTTCTGTCTAGTTTATCAATTTTATCTTTGCTATTTTTAAGACGTGTACCAAAATTATTATTTATTTAAATGCTATAAAATTAACAGTGTTTTTAATTTCTTGGTAGAATCACTAATTCTCCCTGGGTAGTAAATTGATTTATAGAATCAGTTTTCTAGGAGTATGTTAGATAATGATAGAGACGCCGCTTGGTGGCCATATTCTTTACGTAGGAAGCGAATATGGTCGAAGAAGAATACTGTTAGGGTAAATAAACTGACTAGAGAGTTCCAATTGTTTTTTTTTAATACTGTTGCATTTTATTTGATTAAGGGCTGATAAATTAAATTCATAATTCAAAGCTATTGATACAACATTTCTGATAATAAATACTGAATAACGTTTCATCAAATAGAGGACGAATACTGCGCAATTATATAAATATTCAACAAATTTACAAATTTTTTTACTAAACCATTAAGTGGAACAGATTTCACACGCACACCATCCATTATTAATGTAATATTGTTATAAAATCTCATTAAAAAAAACACTGTCTATTGGATAGTATGTATGGATCCTGTAATTCTAGATGCTAAAGCCGAAGTGAAAAATTATAAAGTGGCAACTCTAGTTTGCGATGAAAGATGCATGGGTGGTCACACGCCTTTTTCAATCTTATTTGATTAGTTACTGTTGTTAATAATGATTGATTTTGTTAAAAAAAATACACAAGATATACCACCTGGAACCAGCATCATCAAAATGTTTTCACCCAACGAAAGATGAAAAAACGTCTCAAATATTATATTCGCATTTTTTTGTTACAGTTTAAAAAATAAAAAATCAAATTGTCAGACTAAATATTTTTTTAAGAATAAAAAAATATATTTGAGCTATTTTTGATACGGATAAAAAATGGTAACCGGACTAAACAGAACAATTTGAAGTTAATATTTTTGTCGTGTCTATTATTTATTGAACATATATGATTATAGACATGAGTGACTTCTCATCGAGTTTATGTCGTATAATTTTCCGACTTTCAAAATTTTTCGGAGAATCAGATATTTTTTCCAAGCAAATTTTAAAATGTTTAAAAAAATTGCCTTGTATTATAAGAAAGAAACAGTACGGTTATTTGCAAATATTTATGTTTAATATCTACAATAAACGCATTCTAATTACA
The DNA here is from genome assembly GCA_022494535.1 of Himalopsyche phryganea. Classification (NCBI taxonomy): domain Eukaryota; kingdom Metazoa; phylum Arthropoda; class Insecta; order Trichoptera; family Rhyacophilidae; genus Himalopsyche; species Himalopsyche phryganea. The sequence goes on from JAGVSL010000024.1 coordinate 2,988,368, forward strand.
TATTATACTTTTTTGTTTTTATAAATTATCGAATATATTATTTATTTCCTATATGTTTCCTAAATAATAGATACGACAAAAATATTATTTTCAAAATCTTTCTGTTTAGTCATGGAAAAATAAAAAATATTTGTAAGTCTGTTGATTGAATAGGCATTCCGGTAGAGCTAACTTAAAAATATAATAAAAATAACTTATAATAGCTGTTTAGTTCCACTATAATTTAGTTATATAATATTATAGTTGCTTTTTATTTTAGCATCATACCATCGAAACAACTGTAATTTTTAACAAATTAATTTGCCATTCCTCGTGTTCCAAAAGTTTTAAAAGCATCAACGTAAAAAAATTGATGAACCAAAAACAGTTCTAATTTAATTTTAGGGGTCAAAATTACTCCTAAAAGCGAAAATCTCCCATCACTATATCTGTAAGACAAGAGACAATCTCTGGACAAGTTTAATAATACAGTTGTGTTCTTTAGGCGATACCACAGGCTTAGGGTAGTAGCCGACGATAAGCTGATTAATTAATTAAGTTCAACGACAAACCGTCACAGAAAATTAGCGCCAAAGAAACTTGGGAAACACCATTTTCAATTGCACTAACAATCAAAAATTGTAATAGAAAATTTATTTTTAAAATTATTTGAAATTCGAGCTTTGTCATGTGTTTTGATTTAAGGCTATATTTTTTTTAATTACCCTAAGGCAGCGTTTCCTAAACTTATTTTTCCGTAACCCGGTTATTTTTAAATTTCTCCTTCGTGACCCACTAAATTTGCTATCGCCTACACTTTCTGCCTATAGGTAAAATAAAACAGTATGTTTATGTCCATACAGTCTTTATATATTACAAAAGAATTTGCTCTGATAAGCCTATAAAGAAATCAAATGTACCAATAATTTATTAATGAGAGGTGTGCTGCTGTTTCTTGTTAACTAATAGCTCCAGGTTTGGAGAAAAGGATGGTAGCTTTATTCTTAGCCGGTTCGACTTCCAATCGGCTTCTATATTTATTTTTTAAGAAAACCAATGTTGAAAGCCTGCTTTACACTTATAGGTTGTGACAAAAGGCATTGAAATTGAATAGTTCGTTAGTGGCACATCATGTGCTTGTTGTATTATCATCCATATGTCCATCGTCAAATTAAACGGAATCAATAAATACAATAGATAGTAAAATTTTACTTTATGTATCTTAGCTGTTAGCATCGCATCAGTGCTGCCAGCACAAAAATACTCCATTTAACTTACCGAATACAACACGACTATTTTTGACCATACACAGCGTTGCGTCAGGTTCGCTAATTATATAGTAACGAAATTATATAGTAAATATACAGATTTATTTTAGGAAATTGGCGACCCGGCATTTTGCTTTCTGTGGCCCGATACTGGGTCGTGACTCATCATTTGGGAAGCGCTGCCCTAGGGTACTCAACATCGTACCCACCATCATCCACTACGGCATCACACTATTTGAGGAGAAATTTCTCAAGACCTGGCTGCATGCACTCAAGTGTGCAGAAGTTATAAATAATGATAATATTATTGAGTGGGTATATGTTTTTAGGAATTGCGTTCCAATCGCGTTCCATAGGACACCGTGAACTCTTTGAATCCCTTGTAATTTTTCAGAGATGAAACCAACTCATCATCACCGACCTCGTTTTGAGAAAAAATCTCCCGTTAATTTTCCATGTCCGGACATTCCCAAAGGATTCGATGAGCATCCTGAATCATATAGCCACATTTACAACCAACCGCTCTAGCTGGAAGAGCTTGGCATCGAAGTGAACATGGCCAGTTATAAATTGACTAGGTCAGAAATCAGGATTCAAAACTTTGGTTATCTCCATTTGGCACTTTATTTTCGAAAATAAATTTGCAAAACTCAGTCATAAATTTAAAATATAATTATTATATAAAGGTATCAGGCATTTCAAATACCATTTTAAAATTAACTAATTTTGACTAAATTTTTATAAATAAACGAGTAATTGATAAAATTTGGTTATAACCATTATAATTAAACATTCGTTTATAATTACGCACTGAACAATGATTTTACTTTCCCGAAATACAATAGAAAATCTAAAATCAAGACACATTAATTAGTAATAATATATATAAAATAAGTGCCGTGACTTATATATCTGTTTGTAGAGCACAACACATACACACACACTGTTTGCACATCGTACCAGGAACAAAAAAGCACACAGGTATCTCTATCTGCGCTTTGGGTCAATAATTACCGGTGGAAATGCCATCTGGTATATTTTTAATATATGTGTGAATATTATAATACAACCATTTGAAACATTAGAGAAAAATATGGAAATGCATTATTGTAGTAGGACTAAGCAAAGAAGTATATACAATTGCAACAAGCGATGGTCATCCCGGTTTGAAGAGGTCGACTGAAGAAACCGAATAGTCTACCAGGGTTTCCCAAACTTTTCGTGCGATGGAACACTTCGCAAATCTTGAAATTATAACGGAACACCTTGTTTATTTTGTAGGCTAGGTAATAATACATAATCATTAAAAAAAAATTGAAAAATCAATGATTTATTTAGTAAATAGTTTGATAACATAACATGCAAAAATGTAAGTAAATTAATTTCATAATGGCTTCGATGATTTTGGTCTACTTTGAAATGCAAACCTCTTTGCTGTCAGGTACAATATTATAAATTTTAATTCTTATATCTGGTGTGGCGTCGAACCTGCTCCTGAACTGCAGCATAATAATAAAAATATGCTTCATATAAATATGTCACAGACAACGTAAATAAATCAATAATAGTTTATTTTGACACACTGAGTTACCCTTTTGATACATTCGCTTAGTAATCATTTATTGTTTGGCTATTTTTTTAAATCACTGATTCGCCTGTCAATTAAAAATCAAACATTGTACCGTGCCAGGTTTTTGCGGAACTTTTTTTTGATAAACGTTCTGCGGAACACCAGTGTTCCGCGGAAAACAGTTTGGGAAAACCCTGGTCTAATCGATCAAATGATCTATCTTCAAGCATTCCGTTTTATAATATAATAGTTTTTTACTGTTCTCGCGATTTCGTTATCAATATTGATTGCCTTCGAAGCATATTTGCTCTCCTGCATTATGCTGTTATTTATAAATGAGTGGCCCATATAGATTTAATCAAATTCGTATTCCGTTATATTTTACGACCTCTATTTAGTTTATTACGTTTGACTAATGCATGTTCGAATTTCCCATGACATTGGGTGCCTTTGTTCTGTTTTATTATAATAATTAGTTTGTATTCATTAATTCCCATTACTTTGCTTGTTGTTTTAAAGTTTCTGTTTTCGGCCACAAAAACAAATGTCAGATTTCTCTTTAAATAATTACCCATACAACATATTGACGTGTATTATTCTCTTATGTTTTGTTTTAAACCACTTTAATTATCACTCCAATTATAATGAAACCAATATTGTATAAACAGATATTTCGTTCATATTTCACAATTCGACTGGATCCGCTTACTTGTAAGAATTTTGAACTAATAGAAAATTGAATCAGGCTGTGGTAATTATAATATACTGAACATTATAATATTATAGCATATCTAGTTTCTAGGAAGACTCCGGAATACAGCAACTTGTATTCTTTTCAGATACACACGTGAACCCCTTTGCTTCGTTTTCCACGTTGTCGGCGTATTTCTTTCAAGATAGGGAATAATGTCGTGTAGCCACCGTAAGCTGTCTGATTATCATCATGGAACCACAACAGAGTCATCAGTGACACAGGACTGACCACAATAGTGATACAGGACTTAAAGAAGACGAGAGAAGTACAGCAGTTTTACAAATTTACCAGCCTTGAATTTCTCTTACCGACCAATTGTCAGATAATTTAATTTTTTTTTTTGATTAGGAGCTTGGGACTTTGATAGAAAAACACTCAACAATTAATCAATATAATCACTTTTAAGGTGTTAACTGTAAATTCTTGCTGTAAAGGCATTATATTTTTAAAATAAAACACAATTTCGACGGTGTTTTGGCCAATTGATGTAACCCTCAAAATTTAAATTGTTCAGGAGAGAGTAAAAACTGTTTTTACCGAAAACATTATACGGTGAGTTGCGTTATGAATCTTTGAAATACACTCCTGTAAATTCTCTTCTTTTCATATAGGGGGTTGATTATAAGTATTGATTTTCACACAACTTTTAAACCTAAAACCAATGTAAAATGATATTTCTCTTAGAAAAAGTGGTCAATTTATTTTTTCTAATTTACATCATTTGGCCGAGACCTGCTGTCTTGTCTTTAAAATGAGATCAAATCACTAACTTATTTTCGTATTTTTTGAGGGCTACACCAATTGGCCAAAACACCATCTATTTTTTTTACTACTTCTACATTTATGTAATGATCAGGACTGATTTTTCAGTCAATCAGTTAATAATTCTCGTCGCTTACGAAACCGGTCCTGTTTTATTATAAAACTGTGGAAGAAGTATAAAACAAATTATGTTTTATTAAAAAAAAAACAAAATAGTGTTAAATAAAATATTATGTTTTCATTGGTCAATGGTTAATTAATGGCCAGATAATCAAAATATCACAAAATCCATATGGAAAAAAATATCAATTTCCGTTCATCTTTACATTATTTAATTGAGTTTTTTCATAACATTAGAAAAATAGTGAGGGCAATGAAAAATGCCGGTCGCGGCTCATTACCTTGCAATCTGAAACTTTAGAACTATTAAAACATTAAATAGGTATGCTTTCACTAAATTTATATTATATTATATTAGCTTGAGCTGGGACAGTGTTACGTGCTCATTGGTTTTCAAGAATATTTTTCTAGTATGTCTTATTTATCAAATAAGCGAAACATATATTACAAAAAACGTGAAATCATATAGGTTTCAAAACTTTTGAGTGCTTTTCCTTGTTAATGGAGGGAGGAAATATTCTCTCGTCACTATCATAATAATAAAATATTAAGGGAGATTTTTTCACTAGAAACTAAATTTTATATCAGAATATAAGAAGGCTATTTTCGCACTAAAAAAAATATACACATGAGGGATTAGGTGAATCGTCAAGTTTGTTTGGATTTTGTCCGATCGATTGTGTCGTGAAGAGTTTTAATTTTTTTCACAAACTTAGTTTTCAATAAATCTATTGATTTGTTTAAAAAAACGCCAATTGCTGATAATAACATCAAATGTTTCGTTTTCTTTTATTATTTAAAAAATACAAAGCACAACGGATCTTTGTAAATAAATAATACATTTCAAACATAAAAATAACATCGAATAAAAAGTGTGCAGTGAAAACAAAAAAAATGATTATGCATTGTATTTCCGTTATTGCAAGCCAGGTCCGAAGCCTGCATTCATTTATCAGTAACAAAATAAGGCCACATTCGAAAAATATCTATTAGATATGAATGTACTTGAAAGTGTGATTATGAATGATTATGATTTTGAATAAATGAAAAAGTTGATTGTACTCAAAAAACCGCAATTTTATTTGTATCTAGATTTTTTACCATATCCGCTTCCAATGTGGATCATAAATATGAACTCCTAATAGAGCATCTTTATCAGAGTTCTTTAACGAGAATTAATTTTAAGTCATTCTACAACACATGCGCACAGTGGCGATTACACACAACATATATTACTATTGTTTATACAAAATATGATATCACTTTACATTAATTAAAAATAATTTATTGGTAAAATAATATAATATAATATATTAAAAATAATATATTGTATTTCGATTTTTTTATTTTAATTATAATATATTATGTATTTCTGCTATTTTATGCGCATCTGTCTTTTGTGCAATCAATTCATTTACTCATTTGTTTTGGGCTCATAATTCTGGTCACTTTTATAATTTAGTCAGTCATGATTCTTGGGTGTTGTTGAAAGCTGAGCACTTCTTCGGGTATTCACTTAAAACAAAACCATTCAATTCAAGTAACAATGTTTGAGCACTTTATGATTACTTGCGGACGCCAACATAGTTTTCAACGTCTAGGGATTACAATACTGATATTACCGAAACCGCAATCCCGGTATTTCGGCAGCTTTTTTCAGTACTAAAATACCGGTTTTGCAAATTTTTAAATACCGGTATATCGGTATCACAATATAAGACGGTGCATTATTTTATGATTGTTCGTCCAATAAGCGTTGAACCTCTCAGGGTTTTTCTGCAACCGGACATACTTACATGACGATCCGATCAAGATTGACAGATTCCAGTATCGATGAACTAGCTTTTTTTTGACAAATTTTAATTCGAAGAAATAAAATTTCAGGTATTTACGAAAATCATCCTGCTGTGCTTGTGATAAAGACATTTTTTTAAATATCGACATTTAATTGTCAGATCCATCATCGAGTGATCAACGTCATTGACTTTGGTTACGATGCTCAAAGGCTCGAATCCTGGTACGGACAGTTTCATAAATTGATTTTTCAACTGTTGACAGTTCAAAGTCATGGATGTGTTTGTTGTCGAAAATTCCCTCCCACCTATTCGTAAATAAAATCTACGTATATAAAAACGAGGCGTAGTGACAGCAATTAGCTAACGACTAATTCTGTCCTAGCCCATGGTGTAAGAAGTACAAAGTGAGCTGGATCGTTGTTTTTGTATTATATATGACGTCACTTTGACGAACCAAATTTTTTATCACCAAAACACCGTTGTAAACATTTTTTTCCATGTCCGCTCCTAATGTGGAGCATATGGTCTCCTAATAGAGGTAACTTAACAGAATTTATTTACGAGAACTGCTTGTTACTCAGTTGCTCAGCCTCTCTTTTTTCGAAGAGAGTAGAAATAGAAGGATAGGGCTAGGACAGGACTAGTGGTTAGCTAATCGCTCTCGCTACGCCCCGTGAGGTTGGGATGGGTGGGAGGGAGGACTCAGACTACGAACAGAAATTCATAAATCGATTGAAAAGTCAATCTATGACAACCGTCCGCACCGGGAATTGAACCCGAGACATCCGTAACCGTAGCCAGCGACGCTACCAACTGCGCCACGGACAAAACTGGTTGAAAACATAGTACATTGTAATTGGATAAGCGTGTAGTGACGTCAACAAATACAAAAATGGCAACTGTCACCTTTTATCCAGCTCATCTTGTACTTCTTACACCATGGTCCTAGCCTTATCCATTTATCCTTTCTCACTTCTGAGCTTCTAAGTGAGCAACAAGCAGCTGTTTAAGAAAAACTTCTGTTGAGGTGAGTTCCGTTAGAAGTCTATATGCTCAATATTAAAATTGAACATTGCTTAACAAATCGAAATACCGGTATTGAGATTTCAATTGGCTGTAAATTTTATCGGTATTGATATATTCGCCCGGCATTGCAATCCCTACCAACGTCTAACCGTACAGGAAGCAACGCGATATGTTTCGAAACATTTCGGTCGATATGATTTGTGTTTTGCCAACTCGGTAAAACTTTTGTATACTATTACTCGGTGAACAGCAAACTTAGTCCAATAGATGTTTAATTAATCTCACTGCGACGCTTAGCGCCAGTTTGTAGTTCAGTTTCATATTATTATGATAATCTGTTTCTAACTATTAAGTGTACACTATTCTAAAGGCTTTGGAATCATTCATCATTTTAGTGCAACAGAGGTATTTGGTTAACAATTTATGGTCTGAAATAAAGTGACGTGTCATTTTTTTTAATAAAATAGCATTCTTCGAACTATATGCACTTTAACTAAAATTAATAATTGCTGGATGAGCTGAGTGGTCAAATGAAAAGTTTGTCCTCTCTGTAAATGCTTAAAAATAATTCATATCTACATCAAATTAAAACTTCTTGAATAACTACAATGAGTACCTCAGTTTGCTCATGTACGATTTCTTTATACCACTTAATATAAATGTATTGTAGTCTCCCTCCTTCTCATATTTGGTAATAGCCGTTATTTACCAATTTGAAGTGGAAAACAAATTACAGAGGAGAATATTTTAAAGTCGAATTGAAGGACATGTCCGCTTTTTTATACATCTGGTAAAACCTGTCTTAATAATACAATAAATAAAATAAAATATAAAACTATTTTATTCATTGGTTTTTTTAACATTTTTCTAGTTTTTATAATAAAAAAACCATTCCAATGACCAAAAAAATATTAAATTATATTTTAATTCTTATTGACGTAATAATGGACACAAATTAAATTTTAAGTGTACAGTTTAACCCATGAAATTATAATTAATGACCAATCCTGGGATTGACAAACTCTAAATCCTGAAATGCCAGGATAATAAAATAGTCCGGGATTGAATGCCCTAATTGACTGTTGACAGGAGTCTGAATGAATTTAAATAAATCGCATATTGATGTCACTGAATTATTACTAAATTATTACTTAATAATGAAAATTCGATAATTTCATTATAATCCGTTCATGCAAAAAATGTTGTCGTGAGACTATGAAGAATAAATAAATAACATAGACTGTGTAAAGGTAAAACCCTGATAAAGATGATTCCAGTAATCTTTATATTGAAGCCAAATGGATGATGATAATGTCTGCGGCGATCACGTTATAAAGGAATATGAAGATAGCTAGAATGGTCTGTCCAATGAAGCACAGCTGCAACTATTACAGATGATACCTTACGTGTGATCAGATTGTTTTACATGAAACAGCCTCCATGAAGTCCAGTTATCAGTTTAATTAGCAATAATAGTTAAAAAAGTAAAAACATAGATAGCCGGTTGCTGTGCTAAGAATAAAATTAAGTAACAACGTGTAATTAAGTCTGGTCCCGTGATCTTATTGAGAGCATTACCAAGTATGTTTTTATTTTAATGAAATGCATTTGTTTAATTAAAAACGGAATTAAACATTTCATATTCATTTATTTTTTGTATTCAAAAAGTCAACCTTGCCTCTCTTGAAATAAAAATACTCGATCGCATTTATATACGTACCAGTGACGTGCGGTGACTTATGATGCAAGGCATGCTGTGAAGGAGGACAATATACAAAATTTATCTTGTTTTTGAAATTCAATTTTATTTTTCTCACGAGTTTTACACCTTAATTTCAAATACTCTTCAGTCTCTAATATTCCGCTAATGTATTATTAAAACCCTTTTCTTTTCTTTGCTGTTAATCCATGTTGAGGGTAGCGACAAATTAAACACGATTTATCTGACAACCCTAATGACAATGCAAACGGTGAGATGCTAAAATTCAAGCGCATGCGTCCGCATACTAACTTTCATGCGCGACCCATAACGTAATTCGGATTTTTCATTACTGCGCATGCGCAGGTAAAGCAATTTTCTTAGTGCATGCATGCAAAATCTCGTCAGAGGCCGTAAGTTTATCGAGCGGTCACGGCTGAATAGAACGCAGATAAATTCCAATCAGGACGCACAGACTTTCTGAATTTAGTGTATTAACGTGGAACTCTGAAGCAGTTTTGTTTAAGAATTACGTAACATTATAATTTAATAGCTTTACAAAGGAGAGAAAAAAAAGCATTTTCATTTCCGAATCGTAAGGCATGCGGCGCATCTACCGCATGTATGGACGGCACGCCACTGATGCGTAAATATATCCTTGTCAACATACTAAATAAAAAGAGCACTCAAAATATTAACCTTCGTATTCATTAATCTCTACCTTTGCGTGTCAAAAAATAGAAATTTCCTCATCTTTAAATTACTTATTCTTTATAAGTAATGTTATGAGCCATATTATGTACTGCACGTAATATTTCACAAGACAAAAGAACATTACGAATATTGTCCTAAAATTCCCAAATGATTTTGTAACATATGTATCTACTCAATAAGAGGTTTGCATGTACAAATATTAAAAATACACATAATACTAACCCTTCTCAAATTATTTCATAGAAATAGTAGAGAGGATTAATTCCAGCAGAGTAATCTTATGCAACTAACAAATATTCGCGAGAAGATATGGCTGCCTACATTCTATATCGCGCGCAGAAACGGATAAATTCAATGCTGGTATTATGTCCAATTTTATTTCACTTATATTTATTGCAATCAGGAGCTTACTGGCTAAAAATAGGGATGTTTAATTTACTCCTAACATTGCAAAGTGATCATATCGGTTTTTACTTTTAAACATCCCATATAATTAAAAAAAACTATTATCTGACTAACTACAGAAATATTTAAGCAAGGCTCCGTAACCGAATGGTAAAATTTATTGGATATTCATCATATGCGCTTACAATGATACCAATGGAAGGATAATTTCACACAATGTTTTCAATGGGTTTTTTTTCTATTTCGTATTCAATTGTATGTGACGCTTTCATTCTTTGCCACTTATACCTTATACAATTACTCAACGAGAGAGAACTTATTACATATTTTTGTTACAAGGGACGAAAAGAATCAGCACTTAAGCAATATTCGCGGAAAGGACAGAAATGGTCAATGCTGAGGTTTCCCTAAATTAATTAAAGCCTTCTATAAGAAATTCTCAGACTTGCAAGAGTATGAAAATTTTTTCAATATTTAACGTGGAGATGAAATCAGCATCCATATTTATAAATGAAGCTTATAGACTTGCAATCAAGCATTGAGTTTAAATTCATGTTTAAATTGAATAAACAAAGGTTTAATCAAAAATATATTAATGACATGCATGCGGCAATATGCATCACAGCTACATTTCAAACCGCAAATAGCTGCAATTTGCTCTATTTCAAAATAAAAATATCTAAAACTACATGGCAACATTTTGGCCGGTATAACATAGCCAATCAACTTCGATGTGCATCGGTAAAATTATCTACCAGTCGAAATAAATGATACAAATTTGAATCGTCCAAATGCTGTACATTTCCAACTCATCAGTTCGTGTTCATCAGTGTACTTGACAAAACGTATTGAAGTATACAAATTTTTGAACGATTTAAATATGATATTGAAATTCCATTAGTCGATATCATAAACAAAAGTATAAAATTGAATATAAAGCAAGTGTCACATTGATCATTTTGAAACAAAATATTTCGATTAAGATTTTTGTTTTTTTATAGAAACGTGCGGCCCTCAAAAGACCAGTAAAATTTTATTTGTCCCACGAAAATATTTCAGTTCTACATCACTGTCCTATTTAAAATGTCTGTCTACGTTTTATCTTTTAAAAAGCAGGTTTTATTTCAATAAAAACATTATTCAATAAGAAAGAAAAAATATTTAATAATTTTAATACATAGTGTAACCCACGTGAATCGCCGTAAATGTATGTTTCCTCTTAGAAGTCTAAATGTTGAATAAATATGACAGCCTTCCATTCATTTCTCGCTTTGTCTTTTATACAAACAAACCTTCTTGGGGGTATTAAATGGAATACACACCTATGGGACTACCAAAAATTACTCAGAAATATTATTCTTTTGTTTGTATACATATTCTTTCTCTGTTTCTGAAAATGTGTACTATTATATAAACAACAATCCTGCATTTGTAACTAAGGCTGGACAACTACAATTATTGTTATAGTAATAAAGACATGTAATAATAAGGTCCAAAGGTTACCGGACTAAGGTTATGAAAGAGTTAATACAATTATTAAACAATATCAAATTTGAATTATTGAGATTTTGTACACTTCCATGTATTTTGTCACTAACTACCCGGGTTTCGCCTTTCGGCATCTTCAGGCATTCTGACGAACGTCAGTTCGAGTCCATTCGAGTGCTCAAATGCCTGAAGATGCCGAAAGGCGAAACCCGGGTCGTTAGTGACAAAATACATGGAAGTGCACAAAATCTCAATAATTCAAATTTGACATTGAAATTCCATCAAGCACCCTCAGTCGATGTCTTAAATTATAAAACAATAATTGTTTTTTTTCAATACCATTGTTGTTTATTTCCGTACATTTTTTAGAAGAGCTAAATAACATTTCCGTACGACTAAAAAAAGAATCTGAGTCTTTGTCTTTAAAATTAAGATTTTTTAAAGTGGAAACTTTTGAACATCCCTGTGCAAAACTAAATCGTTCTAAGACGTGTATTTAAAAATTTACATCATTACTTTTGTATGTATTCATGCCATCGAAGTACTTGCACGGTACCAGCTGTAATGTCATGTATTATCTTTTTTTACAATCAATGACCAGGCTCCATCAGAGAGGAGCAAAATTGGAATATAAAGCACAAAAGCTTTATAAAGTGCATAATTTATTACAAACGGACACCTTGAAATTGAATAAACGATCCTGAATATGCACAATAAAAATTTGTAAATAATTGAAATTCAATTGAGGACCTAGTATCGGGCGTACAACAACAAAATATTCCCTGAACTAATATTGTCACCAATGTTTTTTAAGGTTACTCAATAAAACAAGAGTCCTTATTGTTAAAAAATCTGTTTTCCTAAAGCTAATACTGTTATTAACCAACTGACTGCAAAGCGAATTTATTTTTATTTCTACGATGGGTATAAACTAAGCCTATATATTCCTGCCCCGCATGTATTCTAGTATTGTTTAACTGAAGATTTTGTCGATCTTTTGAGGGCCCTGGATGTGGAAAATAATTTATTGACTTTTTCAGAGTCGAGAGTTGGTGTATGGAGAGAACTTTTGCCTGGACTCCATGAATCAAGCGCAATGTAAACGGGCGATGACTTGGAAGGCAACGAAACATTTAAACAAATTCATCTCGTTATACAAAAATATAATAAAGGGTGGTAGTGGCAGAGGCAGAAAGAGATTACCATGGCTTCGACGCTTACGTAAGTGACTCAATATTTAACGCATTGGCGATCTAACAGTACGAGCACAGAATAAAGACAAGAATTTCAATTCAATAGAAGAATGTTAAAATAAATGAGTACCTAGTAATTATATTAGGTACATATTTCAAAGGTTGAAAGATTAAGTAATCAATCAGTCATTTCCCCTCTAAAATGGTTTGGCAATGAACCCACACAGAGATTTTTTTACGTAAAATTCATTCGACAAAAATACTATTTTTGCATCATTAAATAATCGTATAAATATTTTCCAACGGCAAACGAACCGCTAATAAATATTAAATATCAAATAACAATATCCAACAGTTTAAGCTCTATCTTTAAGTTCAAATAATTATGATTTGATTTTAATAAGCCTCGGCTCAGAATACAATGATGGTATCACAAAATTTTAAACAACATTTTAAAAAAGAAAATATCATATTCACATAACTTGTGCACTATATCAAATAATTCAATTCGAATCGTATGTTATTTGTTGATCTACTTACATTTAAAAATCGAAATGAGATTTTTTTTATTAGACAAATTGATTTATTTATCGATTTTTTTTTTTGGGTATCAATTTGATGGAGCGTTAAGTCCTAAGGCGCGTTGGCGTCATAGTTCTTTGAGTCTCCTTCATCTCTAATTTTAATTTTATTTTAATATTTTTTTGTTTCACTTCCATCGTTGCAGATAGAAGGGCGTGATCGCTGCAGAGCTAAGCAATCCATAGTGAAGCCAATTTGCGTGGGCACCAATTTCACACATATACATATATATACAAACGCATACACACACACATACGCATACACACACACACATACGCACATGCAATACGCAAGGAATCATTCAGAGGAAAGTCATTTTTTATTACATGGTGTCGTGTTTATTCAATTTAAATAAATAAAATCCCCGTTTGCATCTATGGGGGGTCATCGAGTAGAACTGCTCTCGGTCTAAACCGATTCTTAAGTATTGTCTCATCGATACCTATCTCAGAATACGCAACAGCCACTCGTGGTTAATAATAAAATTAAAGAAATGTATGTCGTGGCTAAAACACGTTTTACAGATCCTAACTGAGAGTACGACACTCAGTTACCTATAGTAGCAACCTCTGATAACATCTCATGGTTGATCAAGAGTTGCTACACCAATTATTGCCTTGAAGAGGTAGAAGACGATTTCAGTGTAATGTACTTATCCTCCTGCACACGATAACACTAAAGCCTCGTATTCACTAGAAGACAAAATGTTCCTCAAAGTCCACGTGACGCTTTAATGTAGCGCACTGTCCTCCAACGATGCACAGAACATGGTGCGACATTTCTACGTGACGCAAAACATGTTGGAAAGAACGCACGATCAGATGTTGGCGAATGTATACGGGTTCGTATTTTTCAATTATAAATATATTTATTATTGAAAAATATAAATTCACTAAATATGACGGAGCTATGCATGTCTTGAGTGATATATTTTTATATCACGAATGTTATGACCAAGATACATTATTATACACCACTCCACTTTTTTGAGATTAAAAACTTTCACAAGTTTCACATCCATAATATCGTAAATATGTGACGTGAAGTGTCAAAGTGACATCCGCATTTTTATAGCTTAGAGATAATCGTAAAAATCTTTACTAAATATGTCATGTTTTCATAATAATTATTTTAAAATTCAAAATGTTTCAAATCCATAAGAATATCTATGTAACGTTATAATTTCATGGACTTAAGGTATATTTTATAATCTACAAAACTATATTCATATCACATCTTGTCTACAAGCTGAACAACATAACCTCCCCGGGCAACATTTCTGCGACAACTGACACGAACCCATTGTTCCCGAAACATCTACGTAGATTTTGAGCGTCATGTCCCGAAGAATATTGCTCCATTTGTCCCTTAATGTATCCATGCCTTCACTTTTTTTTTTCGTTATTTATCAACGCATCCTGTGAATTTAGAAACATAAAGCATTTGTCAAGTCAAGAATAACTGCTGAACATTATATTATTTTATTGGCTTGCACATAAATGTGCTAAAATTGAACATTTTCAAAAGTATTTGTGGCATTCTCTTAGTTGAGGTATATCTTTTCACTAAATAATTAATATATCTCTTAAACACTTAATAAATATGTCCTCTTGTCCATTGGTCACATAACACGGTATAATTGCGCATTAAAAATCAAAATACTAAATAAATAATATTTTAATTTCGTACAGATATCATAAATGTGATTATTTTTAATATGGAATAATAGCATCAACTATTCAACGACGAATAAAAAACTTATTCGAATATTCAAGGTGCTAGTATAGTTTGTTATTTATTTGAATTAGCTTGATCGAGTTTTACGTTTTCCCTTTGAGGCAGAAATAAAAAATCGTGATGTGTATCTAAATTAATGGACAAAATGCGGTGCAAAATCTATGGTAATATTATTTGAAACGTATCTATGTCATTAATTACAAAAATGTCATGGAAATCGGTTGTGGCTCTTGTTATTGTTTATAGTGGTAGAGTTTATTCGCAACATATTGACGGATTTGATGATGGATTTTTGCCAAAATGTGAGTTTCTATTTTTACTTTCTATGTTCCGAACTACTCAGCAGAATTTTTTATTACGAAAACAGTTAATCCATTCCTCTTCTGGATAGGACAAAGATGTACGGATTACGCTTGGAACACAATTAGTAAACTCTCAAAGCCCGCATTTTAATATAACGTTAAGGTACGACTCTCACCACATTTTTAAGTATTGTATTTAAAAAAATTAAGTGACGAAAAAAAACTAAAATATTATATTAACAAGTCAGACACCGAGAAACTGACGAAAAGCGTAGATCATTAGTTGCGATAGCTCTCTCCACGCCCGGTGCTCAGAATCAGATAGGAAGTGAGTGAGAAGGAATGTTATCATCAGAAACATACATGTCTTTGCTTATAAATACATAAATCGATTGAAAAACAATTTTTTGTTCGGGGATTCGAATTCGTGAATTCGCGACTAATTGAAATAAAAGCCTGAACGCATTGACCACTCTGATACATTAGCCGGCTTTATACAAAGGCGCTTCTTGTGTGCTTTAAAACGAAAAGTCGATTTAAAAAGGGAACGTCACACAAACTCTTTCTCATTTAAAAGTATACAAACCACCCGATCGAGCGTGGAAGCGCCTGTCTTTAAAGCCGGTTATGAACGGCACTTTATTTTTGTTAGTTAGTGCGCTTGAAACATCCGGATGAATGTAAATATTTTTAGCTCGCTACCGGAATATTTTATTACGTACTTGAATATTTATAATATGGTCGTACTGTAGAACGGTTGCTATGCGGTCATCTTTTGTTATATTTGTTTTTCTATTTTTCTCATTCCATTAAGATATACAGTTTTATATACAGCAAAAATACACAGTTTTTCAGTTATTGTTGTTGTTCAATAAATTCAAACACACTGAAATTTTTGAATATATGTCAATAAGTGCTGTTTTGATTTGGCGCATTCAAGAGCAAAGCGCTTAACATTGTAGTGAACTGATCAATATGAAAAAACACAACCACAAGAGCGTGAAACCAGAGCGTGAAAGAGAATTCAACAAATTGCCAGACGAAGCAATGAGATTGCTGACGAGACTGAGACGCGTTGTACATCTGGTAGAAGTTTTCTACCACAATCAAATTTTGGCCGAAACCATTGAAATTTTCCAATATCAACTACAGCAGAAAAAAGGACATTTAGGGCAAGCATTTGAAAGACAAAGCCATTATTTACTATGAGCATGAGCTTAATTATACAAAAATTCCTCAAAATTTTACTGGTAACATATTATCTGTGAAGTGCACTTAATTTTGATTGTGAAATTCTTGGTTTATGTTACTCAAGTACAAAGGTTTCCTTCCTAGAACTTTATAAACTTCAAATTCTTGGGCACTGAAGAGTCTCATGAACGTTAATCATCCCGAATCGAAATAATTGATTTGCCTTATCCAAAACTTATCTTTAAATTATCACTACTTTTTGAATATATAACTTATTTGATAGAATTGATATGTTTTTTGCGAGTATTTTTTCTTTAGGTTTTCTAGGCCATATAAAAATAGGTCCTAATAATTCTTAATCACCATAAATCACGTGCGATACCGGGTAGTATAATATATCTAGTGGAATGTAAATGTGGGAAGGATTGGACTACGAAACTATATACCTAGTAGTTCCATTTTCCTTCTTTTCTATCAATATTATAAAAGAAATATGGCATTATTGTTATTAAAATATAGTTCAAGAATAATTAAAACAAACCCGTCACATAAACTTAATTTTTATTTTATTTTGACTGTTCGAAAATTTACTTTGCACTGGTAAAGAATTTAAATAGCAATAACCCGCTTCGTGATTGCTTGGCCTAAAGATTTGGAATTTATTCACATCTAAATTAATTAATGAACACTCTTCTGGTTTTCTAATAATCGTATATCTATTAAACCTTCTTATGAATTACAAATGTAGGCGTTCCAGCATTGATGGACCTGACATATTCTAAAGATGCGAGCAACGGTCTTGAGATCATTATTGTCCGTCCTGGAAAGAAGACATTCAAGCATTATGCCATCAGTAAAGCAACAGATATCCTGAAAGACAAAGACTTTAACGTCAGTCGAAAGACGATGATGTTTGCCCATGGACACTTTGACCTGCCTTCTTCTAATGATCATCCACTTTTAAAGGCATATTTAGATCAACCAAATTACAATGTTTTGGTGTTGAATTCTATAGCTATGCTATCAGACATTTTCTACCCCAGGTAAGTGATACATCAAGGAATGTTATAAGAAGACTTCAATAAGTCAATTCAAATGCAAAGATGGCTTTGGAGATAGCTTTTCCAGGTTGACCGGCTGATTAATACGCCATAGTGAAAATGTAGCGGTAGATCATTTCATAGGGATAATAAAATCAGCTCCATCGGTCTCTCCTACTCAGTTGCATTCAGGACAAATCTTTGCAAGAGTTCAACTCATAAAAGCTTTCCCATACTAGGGCGAGTGTTCCTAAAGTCAGCCGTCGCCAGTGGTCAGCCTTTTGTGCTTAAAACATAAATAATAATGGATACATTTAAAAAACGTAAAAAACTCGCAATCCGATTAGGGATAGTTGGAGCAACTTTTAACTCAATGCGGAAAGTCTGGGAAGCCAGGGAAGCTTGAATCCTGTCTGTCTCTTCTACCAATCAGATGGATTCCGTCGCCCTGGAAGGCCGCTGATGACCATCCATAGGATGTATTCGGTGGAGCTACGGGACGCTGGGATGACCTGGGAGGAAGCAAGGAGACTGGCGGGGGACAGAGAAGCTTGGAGGAACCACGTGGTGTTCATATGCTCCGAATAGGGAGCGGATATGGTTAAAAAAAAAACTGTTAAACTGTTATAGCTGTTAACTTTCGTATAGAATACCCTAGTGAAGCATGATAAGCGAGTGGTAGTGGGTACACAAGATCAAGGTTTGGTAACATCCAATTATGATGTATTCTAGATCAGCCATGGCGGTCAGGCACGTAGGTAGGCGTGTGGGTATAGTCATCCATCAAATGATGAGAGCTGGATTCAATATTAATACCTTCGATCTTCTTGGACAAAGTCTTGGTGGGCATATTGCTGGATTTATTGGAAAAACATATTTTAAAATAACAGGTTTGCATTAATCATTTTTGTTTCTTGGTTTTATTCACGTTACTGATTAAAACTATTATCTAAAACTTATGGTGATCTGAATTATTTTAATACTTATTTGATAATAATGAAGTCCAATCTTAATTGGGAAAATAATGGCATAAAGAATTTTTTTATAATTTAAGACATCGACTGAGGGTACTTGATGGAACTTCAATATCAAATTTGAATTGTAGAAATTTTGTACATTTCCATGTATTTCGTCATGAACGACCCGAGTTTCGCCTTTCGGTATCTTCAGGCATTCGACAGTTTGAGTTCATTCTTGCGCCGTAGTGACACAATACATGGAAGTATACAAAATTTCAACAGTAGAATTTTGCAATTTTTTATTTATTTTTCTTACTTGAAACAATATAAACTATTTACTTACTGTCAGTTCAAGATTATCCGTGCACTTGAATGCCTGAAGATGCCAAAAGACGAAACTCAGATCGTTAGTGATAAAACCTATGGGAGTGTACAAAATTTGAACGGCTCAAATTTGATATTGAAATTTCATCAAGCTTCTTAAGTGGATATCTTAAATTTAATGTTTAGTTTTGGGCTATTACATTAATAATTTCAGTTTCATGCAAAACCATAAATTTTTTGCTAACTTTATCAATTTTTGCTCACCAGTACACAGTGATACATTACGTCAATTTAACTGATTTAATTCAGCAATTTAAATAAAATCTTTAGCAAAACATAGCCCTTAAAAAATAAAGTGGTTCCAAAAACGTGTCGCAATTTAGACAAGAGGGTTAAAGATGTCCTAACGAAATGTGAAGATAGGGAGGAGCATTCAAAAAACGGTCATATCGGTTAAAATCATGGTTAAAATCATATGTTGTCATGTAAGGAGAGCCCCTTATGTACACCAACAATTAGTCCTAACATAATCAGTATAAAAATATATTTATCATTGAGAGTGAACTTATTTGTGCTGCAATATATTATTTTCTATTTATCTCATTACCTCTTTTAGTAATAATTTAAATGCATGAATTTCTTTATTTATAATTATTATATTCTGAAGATCCTTCTCAAAGAGGTGAGACACGTCATAACTTTTAACACTAATAGTGGAATAACAAAAGTTATTGATTTTAATCTTATATTGCAACGAAAATATTATATGGTAATTATTGATGATATTTTTATATTCCTATCTGTATATCAATCGATTTTTATTATTTTTTTAGGTAAAAAGATCGCTAGAATTATAGCTCTGGACCCCGCAGGACCATGCTTTCGACAAGCGAACCCTAAAGATCGTCTTGACAAATCTGACGCAGAGTTCGTCCAAGTTCTCCATACTAACGGAGGCTCTAACGGACTCGTGAATGCTATTGGCCACGTGGACTTTTACGTGAACGGTGGAAGGTGGCAACCTTCCCAGATTGCGGGATTCTCCTGTTTAATTTTGTGCAGCCACAGCAGACCAAACTTACTTTGGCCGGCGGCGATGAAGGCTCCAGAAGGTATTCAACACAATGCCATTTTTCATGCCTTCATCAGACACGAGTGTAAAGTGTTAAGACCCAAAATACAAAAAATATAGCTGGTGTAATGACAATTTTGTAAGGATATTATTTTTCAAAATATAGTCTGTGGTAATTTTTTATTACATCGACCAAACTTCCTAATCCTTTATGTGAACGAAAAAAAAAATTATAATTGTTGGAGATTTCAATTTATTATTTGCCACTTTCACATCGCTTCTTCAATTGATAGAGAAGATGAATAACTTTTAAATTAAATTTAATATGAATTGAACCACCAGTCAGTTATCTTTGTTGTTAAACAGTGATTAGATAAGATAAACAAATCGGATACGGCAATCGATTCGAGTTGTGACTCATTTCCCTTTACATATTTTCAATACACTGTAATTTTACCCCTTTATGTTTCTTAATCTTGGGGTTTTCTCTTTTCAGGCTCAGGCTTCATCGGGGTGGAATGCGCCAGTGTTGATTTTGCAGACAAAAGCAACTGTTACGCCGACGGCTATCAGCGAACAGCAATAATGGGGCCAAATGCAGATCCCAAAATAAACGGTATCTTCTACGTGAGGACCTCCAGCAACCAGCCGTTTTATTTAGGAAAGCAGGGGACAAAGCCTATGAAAAAAACTTTTTGATAAAACATTCGTTAAGAAAACCTTAACATGAGGGATCAATGCGGGCGGAGGGAGTCCGATTCGGGCGAAAGTACGTTATGTATTATAATAATATAAAATAAGCTTTCCGAATGTGTTTTAGAGAGAAAATAAAAGGACACGAATGATAAAAAATGAAACATTTTATTTTAAAAAACGATAAGGCTTGTATGAGGTTTGCACAGGATTAATGTGGTTTAGTCGCCGAGTGCACTTCAAATCATTAGAGGACACCCGTGAAAACTACTGCATCTGTTTTTTATAAAATCAAGCTTAATGCATGCAATCTAAAAATTTGCTTATTATAAAGCAATGAAATAATCGCATGTAAAAAAATAATTATTTTACTAATTGAAATAATGTGTGTTGCCGTCACCAAGAAAGCTGTTACTCTCCACCCCAAGTCCTTTTCTATCGTTACGTCTACCCCTGTATAGAGTTTTGGTCCGGTGATCGTCATATATGTAGAATATGACTAACGAATGGTGACTCTTGGATTCAACCATGGTGGGCTGTTTTCAGCAATTTTCACAACAAAACGAAAATTGCGTGCTATATATTTAAAGTCTTCTATATCGATGTTTTACCTTATTTCATAATTTTAACCAAGATTTAAAGTTTTAATTAAGTTTTTAATTTAACAGCAAAAATAAAAATGATTTGTCATTTTATTCACATTCGGTTTTTGTAGATTCACTATTAAGTGGTAAAATCATAGGAAGATATATGTGTTTTTAAATATTTTAATTTATTTATACATTCGCACCAAAAGTTATCTTGATAAGAGGCGATCGTTACAACATTGCTTCCAGATATTGAAACATGCTGGTTTGCAATCAATCTCATGGATCACACTATATAATAAATTTAATGTAATATAATACTAAGTGTCAATATTCTTCACATTAAAAACAAAATATTTATAAGCACCTCCCTCTAATCCCTACAGACTGCGTAATATGGGTAGTAAGCCACATAACACTAAGAAGCAAAGGGGTCACAGGTCAAATGAAGTTGAGAAAGTTTATTATAAATAATATTAAATATAAACAGTAGGACGGATGATGAAGATGACGATTATGCAGTTTATAGTTTGTTCGACGAGTGACGACAGAAATCACGTTCAGAGGATGGTTACAGAATTACCTCCTCTTTCTTTGTCTATTTACACTGTCGTATCAACCTTCTTTTAATTTTCATGGCTTGTCTTGATGTGAGTGTTCACCTGTTACGCAGCGTCTGCAGAATGAATATCGGTAAAATATTACTTGCCGATTAATTATGCTTATTCAATAATGCTGACGAAAACGACAAGCACGTTTTGCTAGATTCGAGAATTACGTCGAGTAATCTGCAGCGTCATGTATCCTACATATCTTTAAAAATGTTAAAATACATCAAAAATAACTCAACATCTTAACAGCGGTTCATTCTTTTTCACTGTTTATTTTGTTTCTGTGGCGGTGAATAAATTGTGACACTCCGATCAATTTTAAGGCTTTTCTCAACACGGTAGAACATGCCATTAAAAAAGAAGTCAGGCCTCCAAGAGAAACGTGACACGCACGACGATGAAGAACTTGTTTTACTTCAAACACTTCTACAACACCCATGCCAAGACATTTTTGACAATCATATGTGCCTAAGGTTTAAGTATTAGTAACATCCATTTGCTTGACGACTGCAGTAGTTGGTATTGTATGAATGAGTTGGAAAAAAAAACACTATATACTGTGAATAGTTTTGACTGGACCCGAGAGCGTATTGGAGATGACTCTTTCACAATATCATTTTTTTTCAATATTGGGAATGGTAGAAAGAATAATGTTATTGAGCCGTCATAATAAATAATCGATACCTGTATTTAGAAATGAGAAAATATTGTATAAAAGGTATGATGTAGTCATTTAAAAATTGTTTAAGTCCCGACTTACGGAAGTACATATTTAGGTGCAGCAATACAATCTTGTTTCCCGTCTTCCACCGGAAATTTTCATTATAGATCTTACTGCACAGTTTTTCTTAGTCCCTGGACGAAGTATAATTATGTTGCTTATCGATAAGACGACTTTATGCACGAAGAGTAGAAGTATGTCCTCAGGATACAGCATTTTTGAAAAGATCGCCTACCGGTTAGTTCAACAATAGTTTGAGGGACATCAGATTTTTTCTCCTCTTGTTATCTTATGGAGTATAAAGGAATGAATTACGTATACCTTCCCATCCCTAAAAATAATTTCCTCCACCACTTGAAGGACTTTTGCAAAACTTCACAGAGAAAATATCAAAAGACATGCGTGACGTTTCTTATATATTTTTAAACACCATGTTATGAAGTATATGAACTCCTAATAGAACTTACCTCAACATAAGTTTTTCTATGAGAACTACATGTTAATCAGTTGCTCAACCTCAATCTTTCTAAGAGAGTAAGTATTGAAGGACGCCCCGTTTTCAGCGTTGAAGTGAATGTGATCAAATATATTGAACTTATGAAACTGTCTGTCTTGGTATTCAAACCCGTGAGCACCGCAACTGAAGCCCACGACGTTGACTGCAGACCGGGTGTATATACCACGAAATACACCTCATGATTATAATATAAATGGTGATTGTACTTTAATTAAGAAAGCCGACAAAATTAAAATTAATAACTTCGTTATTCCACTGGTTGTTTCACCAGGTGTGATACACGCTTCGCCTCTTTGAGAAGCATATATTCAGGCTACTTTTGTAGAAAGGCTTTGATTTTTAACGTAGCCATTGATTCTAATTCGTAAATGGAAAATGAAGAGTAGGTTTCTTTTCTTAATACTAGGCTCGAGGAGGACTAAGACTCAAGCCAAAAATTCCAGTTGGAATGATCAAAAAAATTGTATTTATTCTACGTCATTTGTATGTCCGCTTCTTAACGGAAATAAAAGGTTTTTTCAATTGGCAACACACACAGTTTGCACCCAATAACGAAATCTTATAGAATAATATTGTCGGTATAGATTAAACTAACAGAAGGTTATATTAAACAGTTTTTTAAATAAATCCGTACGTACATTGTTTTATCTACTTAAATATTTTTCTGTTATTCAGTCACGTTTAAACAATAGTATTTAGCTGTATCTGAAATAAAACAGCGATTTCATAAATGTCCACGAAAAATATTATTATACATCATTTTAGTAATCTTCTATTATTTTGTGTACAAAAATAATTGAAATTCCGACCGGAAAACATTACAGCATTTTTCATATATTATAATTACTTAGTTCAAATGATTTATTTTACGTAATAATGATATAATTTTTTTGTCTAGTTAAAATTCAGTTAGTCGTACTTATTGTCAACCTTCGAAGTCAACGTATTTTTACTCACACAGAGGACAAAAAATTTGTTTATTTTTTATATAACTTACATAATATATCATTCACTCTATAATGTAAAGCTCGGAACTGCGAAATTTACAATTTGGCATTACAGATTAAAAACGTAATTAATTTATGGTGAGGTTTCCATAAGATCTTTTTAATTCTACGGAAAATTAATTCTTCTGCATTTGTTTCTTATTTGCATCTTATAATTAATTGGTTAAATCTTCGTTGTTCTGAAAGAAGACTAGTTTTATTCATTTATTCATTAAAAATAAAACACAATTCGTTTGTACTACTTCCGCTTGTTTATAATGATCAGGACCGGTTTCGATCATCACGAGCATTAACAACTGAAGTTCTTAATCAGTTGTTAATGCTCGTGCTGAGCGAAACCAGTTATGATCATTATAAACATGCGAAAGTATTACAAATACATCGTGAATTATTTTTAAAATATAATGCCTTTCCACCAATAATTGTCAGTTTGTGTCACTTAAAATTTATTCATTTAATTTGTGTTTACAAAATTGTTTTTAAGTAAAAGCATAATTTATAAAAAATAAATGTGTCCGAAATAAGGAGCATTTTGGTATAACTAACTCAGTATGTCATTTTTTCGATTTAGTGTTTTCTTCTAGAACAGCGACGAAATTACAGAATGTTTCGCCAAAATAATTGGAAAATTCTGTTTTACATGCGTTACATATAGTTTTTTCTTTTAATAATTACTATTTATTCGGTTACTGTACGTAAAACATGTATAGTAATTAAAAAACAATCTCCGCAACAAACGAATCACAAAATGATTAGTGTGTTGTTTATAATTACCTGAATTACGAAGGATATTGATTCCATGATTATTAAAATATAAGAAAACGTATAGAACAGCTAATAATTGCAAATGAGCCAAATATTTTGAAATTTTAAATCACATGAGATAACCTCAATGATTAACATAGATTTGTTAAATCCAGTTCTGTGTTTTCGCTGTGTAACGCGTAATTAACTATGAGCATTTAATAACTTTAAATCAAAATAGTCAGAATGTGAATACACTTATTTAAAATCACACACAGTCCATACATCACATGTATATAAATAACGTATTAAAATAAACAAAATGTCTCTTCAAGTGGTCATGTTTGTGGTCCAAATTATATGTTGTGTATCTTCACAACATATGGATGGATTCGATGATGGGTTCTTGTCAAACTGTAAGTTACATTTTTTTATATTTTAACCATGTGTTTTTAAGAAAATTTAAAAATTGTCGGTCCAGTAGTGGATCAATGATCTTGAGTTTTCGTCCTTCTTAGTTGCGCGTTCAACGACTCCAATCTAAGTGCATGTTTATAGTCATTTGCTAAAAAACTATCCGTAAGATTTTTTTATTTACAGTGGGTCCTCGCTAACCGAGTTACAAAGTTACAAAAATATTTATTAAAACATGTGCAATAGTCCAGCCACACGTCGTCGCTCATAACGCTTTATATTCTCGTATCGCTGGCCTGCCTCCTTCTCTGGTCAGCCATTATATTTTCCCTATTAACCCAGTAACTCTGGTCGTCATTTTAAATGCAATTGCTTTAAAAGGTATTTTATTCGGTACTTATTACTTTCGGATAACGAAGACTTCCTATATGCTCTCTGTATAGTTTTTGTGATTTGGGTTCAATTCATCAACTTGTTAACAAGAGGTACATCTTAAAGTTTGTCCCACCACGCCTTCAATATATACATTTAACACGTGCCTTTGATTCCGTAGCTCATTCGTTGCTACCATGTCCACAAAAACATTGAAAAGTGTAATGTGAATTACTATATATATAACCGTACCCTTCAGATATAACGGTATTGACATTGAAATACTGCTAGCTAGTACGTCGGAACTGCGTGTGCATTGCATAACATTTTAATTTGCTACCATGTCCACGAGTTAAAAAATTGAAAAGTTACATCTGATATGTGTAGTAATAAAACGTCTACAGAGCGGTCATACATTATAACGGTATAAGATAAGTTTATCTTTCTGCTCTATATGACGAATATTTAAGCAACTGTGGTTGCATTGCATAATTTTGAACATATTGTATATACATTTCGTAGAAAAGTTAGAATGGAATAGTTGGATGGGCTGTAAGTTGTAATATATATATTATAAACGGTTATTGAGATTTTGCACTTCAATATATAAGATAAGTTTATCTTTCTGCTCTATATGACGAATATTTAAGCAATCTCTTGGTTGTATTGGATAATTTGTGAACATATTGCTATTCACAACATTTCGTAGAAAATGTGTGTAGAATGGAATAGTTGGATGGGCTGTAAGTTGTAATATATATATTATAATATTTTGCGACGATCGATTTATTAAGAGGATAACTGCAATAATAAAATGGTGTGAATTTAAATGTTCAATTTTTCATAGTTTTACTTGAATAAAGATTGGCCAAAAACCGAAGTTAATAATATTTATTATTAATATTAGAGTTGTGATTATATTAATTTGTTGATCTAAGAATCAGTCTACACCGAAAATCGTGTACATAGTGGTCTGGGTTATTATACATAAGATACTCAAAGTTTAGGGTTGGTAACTTGCTATTAAATATTTTGAAAAGTTCACGTTTCAAAGTTGTTATAAATGTATTCCATACATATATGGAGGAAGACTAAAATTAACAACAACGAACCAAGCACTTATCGTACTCCAATAAATTTTGAGTCACCCCCTGCTGTGCGAAAGAGACCAGGCTCACGACTAAAAGTTAAGGTGTATGTATATTGAAAGATGGTGACATAATTACAATTTGCAGGCATTCCAGGGTTGATGGACCTGACATTCTCTAAAACTGCCAGCGACCGTCTGCAGATAATAATCGTGCGTCCAGGAAAACTACCTTTCAAGCCGTACCCCATCAGTAAAGCACTGGATATTCTGAAGGACAGAGACTTCAACATCAGTCGGAAGACGATGCTATACGCTCATGGATACATAGATCTACCATCTTCCAATAACCATCCGGTTTTGAAGGCATATTTAGAAGAACCAGAGTACAATGTATTGCTGCTGAACTCCATAAGCATGATCTCAGATATTGGATACATCAGGTAAAAAAATATTTTTTATTCAGAAACTTGCATACAAATAACGTCACACTATTTGTGCCATTTTTACTCCCCCTCTCCCTCTCTCCGCCAGTCGTTACATTTCATTACAAAATCTTTGATGCCCCAGTCTTCCTCTTATTTAATTCCTCTTATTTAATGACATTTAGCTGCCTTTAGATTAAAAAAAGAAACTTCGACATTCGCAAATCACTTGCTAATGGAGAACCATACGTTTAATGCGGATGAGGTTAAACTGTTCCATCAAAACATGGGAGATCATAAATTATTTTATCAAGAAATTTTAGAAATCAATAGAGCCCAGTTAAATTCCTTGCCAATTCTGAACGAGCAGCTGAACCTTCCAAATTCTCCGTTACTGTATCCTATACGTTGAAACACCTAACAGATGTCACTAAATGTGGACTGATTGTATATATTTACCCTTTCGTCGAATTGCATCCCGTCGAAACCCACAATGCTATTATAATTGTAAAATCACTGGTAATTCTAAAAGTAGTTGGAAAGCGGCAATTCGCCACTCTGTTAATGTGTTGTTTACAATATAATGATTAAGGCGATTCTCGAAATGTTATCTCAGGTATCAGTGTGGATCCCAGACGTATAATATTTTATCTCGTAGATAATATTTGTCGTATTTGTATCTTATATGTAAACGTTACACACTGTTTACTGTCTGCCAGTTTGAGTCCATTCGTACGCTCCAATGCCTGAAAATGCCGAAAGGCAAAACCCGGGTCGTTAACGACAAAATACATGGAAGTGTACAAAATCTCAATAATCCAAATTTCATACCTTTTTTGTTACACACACAAAATATAGTCCACCAATTAATAATAATGCTAAGAGTTGAAACCAGCTTAAATAAAAGATGACAATTTTGCTACTTCCCGATAGACAGCTTGTTGATCTGCATTTAATAATCGCTCCTGCAGCGCCACAAATTAAACATACGATCAGAGTCATACGCTAATTCTCAATGACGATTCCAGATGCGCACTAAGTTGTACTAATTTACCACTCACTTTCTACCAAATCACAAATATGAAACTCAATATTTAACACAAATATCTACGTTCTCGTTACTATGTCAACTATCACTTCCAGAATTTATTAGTATTGAGCTGTTGCTAGGCGAATATTATTAATATATTCTAAAATATCGCGTTTTTATTTTAAAAGTTAAATGTTGAGAGTTGAAAATAGCGCAGTTGAACTAACAACTGCAGCCAGAATGACGTGTGAAAATACTGGTACACTGACATACATACAAACATACAGATTTCTACATGTATTTTGTGCTGTATAGTAGAGATTTACAATAGTATTATACTTCACATTAAATCTCAAGAAAGATCAAGGTGTATGTTTATGTTTTCTGTGTGACGGTGCCTCAATTGCTGTAGACCTCATTCGAAAGGAATGGATGGAAATTCGTACATGAATCGACAGGCTGGCTATACACAAAATAATAAATAGTAGTTTTACATAGTCAACAAGCTATGGTTAAAGTATTACGGAAAACAATTATTATTCTAGGTCAGCTAGAGCCGTCAGATACGTTGGCGCTCGTGTAGGACCTGTTCTCGCCCAAATGACGAAAGCTGGACTCAATCTTGACACCTTAGAACTTGTTGGACACAGTCTTGGTGGACACATTCTTGGATTTACTGGAAAGTCATTCTTTAAAGCAACAGGTATAAAATGTCATTTTCATTCAGGATATAAATATTATTTAAAAAGAATGACTCCCATATTTTTATCACTGGATGGATGGAGTGTCACAAGAGTGCTAAGGAACAGCAATTCTTCGTGTTGGAAGGCTAGGAACTAGAGTAGAGGAGATCAATTGAGTCGGCCAAATTTTACCCATCAATTTAGCACACTTTACTTAACTTTTATTTTAGTATTTTTTTTTATTTACCATGTCCTCTCCCAACTTGCAGCATATGACCTCCTAATAGATGTATCTCAACAGAATTTTTTCTATGAGAGCTGCTTGTTACTTAATTACTCAACCTCTCTTTTTTCAGTAACAATGCTTTTCCAATATTGTATCTCAATTATCAGTTATTAAATCAATATAATATAAGACACCTGACAAAAAATTGCATAATACAGTTAAATGTTACACAAGCAGGTATGTTTATCTAATTTCTCAACAAATCAAGTGTCTCATGGAGATAATCAAATTTCTATAACGACAAATTCATAACTGGGATCGATGTTTTTCTTTCAAAGTCTGTCAGAATAATAATTGTATATATATTATGATATACAGTGAATACTTCTATAGCACGCGATGTGGCGTGCGGCATTTTTCCTATAACACGTGCTTAGTAATGTAGGAGCAGTAAGTGACTATAAAAAAAATAATAAACACGTGCAAGTAAAAAAACATTTAAAGAACGTTTTTTAGACAAAATATCAATATGAACAATTATAAAGTTTGGTTATTCACTATGAAAATTTTTCACTTCTTGTTTTTGTGTATTTTAAATAAATAACAAAAAACCTGGCCCCAAATATTGAATGGCACTCTTCTGGCAAGCTTCTATAACACGGAACCTATTAAAGTGTTAAAGAAAGGTTGGCTGTAAAATGGCATTTAATTTTAATTGTAGGTAAAAAGCTTCCTTCCATTGTTGGTCTGGATCCTGCAGGTCCGTGCTTCAGGCAAGCAAAGCCAAAAGATCGTCTGGATAAAACTGATGGAGTATTCGTCCAAGTTATTCATTCTAACGATGGGTCTTTCGGGCTTGTTAACGCTATCGGTCACGTGGATTTCTATATAAATGGAGGACGGTGGCAGCCTTCAGAGCTAGGGCTCGTTTGCCTTATCATATGCAGTCACAACAGAGCTATATACATTTGGCAGGCGGCGATGGCTGCACCAGAAGGTATTATCATAATAATTAATATTTCGTACAAAAACAATATCCTCTTCTTCTATTGGACCATATTTGCTCCCTATGTCGAGTAAATAGCCATCAAATGACGCCTCTAGGATTCATTCTAACCCACTAATTGCGTTGTTTCCTCGCAGCATTTTTCAATTTTGCCAAGTATATTCTATGGAAAGTACCCAAAGGTCGTCCAGGGCACCTGAATCTTACAGGTCGAATAAAGAGGTAAACGATTTGAAGGCTCTCTTGAGACATTTGTAGCACGTGTTCCAGCCAATTCCATCGTCTCTCGAGGACTGATGACATTACAGGATTTACTGGTACTTTCCTAAATCTCCGAGTTCTACACTAAATACAGTTTAAAAAAAAAAAAACACATTTGTTTGTACTATATACATGTGCAAGCCTCATAATCTTAAGAAGATTTTCTTAGGACATGCCTGGATACTAAAAGGTACTACGTGTAACGCCAATTCATACAACCATATAAAATCAATGGATGTAAGAAGAGTGGTATATGATAACAGATAGCAGATAAAACTTTTTAGCAAAACAGTACATAGCTAAACTTCATTTGGGAAAAGGAAATGAAGACTTAGTCTTTATCCACCCTGCCAACTAAATCAGTAGTACTAAACTATATATCAGTAATACTAACCTACTGAAACTAGTTTACTTTTTCCCCTACATATACATGTAGAGGCAGTAAATTTGTTGTGGGTGAACATTAAGCACCCTTGAACGATAGTGTGTCGCTCTACTCTGTTATTTAATGTTTTAATTATTATTTTGCTTTTCAGGTAGAGGCTTTATTGGCGTGGAGTGCCCAAGTGTTGATCTCGCAGACAAAGGCAACTGTTACAGTGACGGTGAGCAGCGAACAGCAATACTGGGTCCAAAGTTGAATCCTAAAATGAACGGCGTCTTCTACGTACGGACCTCCAGCAACTATCCATTTTATTTGGGAAGGAAAGGGACTAAACAAATCAAATCGCCATGACGCAATACTATAAACATTGTGATATTTCAGTATAAGGAACACAAAATAGTTATTTCAATTGAAAAATACCTGATATTTCTGTCAAAATAAAATACATCTATTTATCGGTATCACAGCCAAATAATAACGCCTAGGGTGACGGTCGAGGAACTGGAATAAATTACTCCATGGAGTATTAATGAAAATCTTAAGGGTAATGAAGGCTCAATAAAATTTTCGCTCACTAATTTCCATGCAAATTGCTCAGACGTTTAAGGGTTTCAATATGATATTATTGAATCTAACATAAAACAATATGATTTTCCAAATCTTAAAGCTTATTTTTAATTTTAATTACTCCTGTCTTATACTCTATGCGGTCGTTTTTTAATTCATCGAGTTTTCAATCCATTTATTGACATGCATTCAAAGGCATCGATGAATGTGATTGTTTTATAATTTGCTGTCTATCTTATCTAATCATACAACGGTGGCTGATTTTACCTCATTCCGAACTGGGCGGGAAAATTAGAGCGCCCACACACCAAATAACAATTGTCAAACAATTGTCGTGAGAAAGAATTATTTCAAAACACTTCTGTAAATTAGATGAACAAAAAAATTAAATTTCATTTTCCTAAGCGATAGGAATGCTAATTCAAAAAGATTTGTTTAAGTCGTGTCTGCTCGCAATTTAGAGCATAAAGTTGCATAATGAAGGTATTTTAAAAAAAGTTTTTCTCCGAGAACCGCTTGTGGCTCAACCCCTATTTTTCCAATAGAGTATGGATAGTAGGATAAGGCTAGGACTGGACCAGTGGTAACCCAATCGCTTCCGCTACCGTGTTTCGGATCGGATGGGTGGGAGGGAATTTTAGACATCACAAACACCCATTTCTTCGAACAGAAACCCAAAAATCGATTAAAAAATCAGCTTATGATTCGAACCCGTGAGATCCTTGACTGAAGCCAACAACGTTGATGACTGCACAACGGACCTAAAAACCATATTTGAGAAGATACTAGGTTCCAACTAACATAAAAGCAAAAGTGGTCAAATAGTTGTAGTAGCTAATAGAATATTAACTCCCATGCGAAATGCACAATACTCTTCACTCTAGCGAAGCTTTTTTGAGTTTGACAGACTCCGGTCTAGATAGAGTGATTACAGCGAAACACGTGATGAAAGAAAACGAAAGATGTTTCAAAGAAACGCTTTTATATATTTAAATATGCTCTGCAATTTAAAATCAAACTAATTTATGATATTCGGCATGATGTCATTTTAACACAAGGTTTTACTGGAGCATTTATTTCGTACTAATTCTATGGTTACCAAATCAATTTCAAAAACGCATCATTTACAAACTCTACAGCAAACTTTCTATAAATCAGCAATATCTCTTTCATTCTATGTCACTTTGACAGCAACATTCTTATTTGGTATAAACTGATTCGATGTTCAAAGTAAGAATCATTGCAAACTCGTGGAAAATGGCTTGCCTACAATTAGTCAAAAAGTTTGCAATTGTTAAATTTCAGTTCACGAGAAGTCAAAAACAAATATCACATCCATTTTTAAAACTATCCATCAATGAATTGATCGAATTTGGCCTAAACTTGGTAGACTCAATATACTGTATTTCTTGTTGTTCGGAGTAAAGCGTATTGCCACAATAAATTAATACCTTTTTATATTACTTTTCATGCTAATTGTAACTCACGACCCGTGAACGCATAACATTGAAATAATTCACCTAAATGAATTTATGTTTTTATTTTTAATGTCAATCTACATCAGTGATTCCCAACTCAGGGTACGCGAAAAATAAATCAATAATGAGGCTGAAAAGGCAAAATATTCTGTTTTTTTTCAAAAAGGTAAAAATAGAAAACACTAAGAAAAATTGGCTGCTATTTCTAGGTCAAGTTGGCTTTTTGAAAACTTACAACTTTCAACATTATTATCAATTTATGAACAAATAATTAAGAAGTATTACACGCATGAAACTTAACTATTAAGCAAAAACTGTATTAAACTTCAAAAATACTATGATACGATATCACTAAAGATGCTTTAAAATGAATTGCGTCACTTTCACATTTATTAACATTATAAGGATAAAAAAGTTTTTAATTTTATATTGGTTTACTAATACTGTAGAATCTACAACGGGTGGGGCTGTCCCGCCCCTCGTACAACAAAGCGCCTCGCTCTTATAGCTCTCAGCAATTTTTATGTGTATAATCTTCACAAAACCTTGACTTTTTTCCTCGGCACACCAACTGATGACCACGGCACACCAGTGTGCCGCGTAACACGCTTTGCGGAACACTGCTGTAGATGACGACGCCTGATTTCCAGTCTGGCAACGTATTTGAAATAATAAAAAATCGACGTCTAAGCTTATTACATTTTTTCCGTGACGCAATCTAGCTACTAATTTTCGTAACATGTAGATCCAGTTACTTACTTCTATATTTCATTGTACCTGAGTCAGTATTCAATTCAAAACACACCGTCGCAAGTAAATTAGGCAAAATATTTGTACATTAGGTACGCATGACAAATTGACATAGGATGTATCTGAAGTTGGACGTGTCGCTGATTTTAGCGTTCACTTCCTCAGTATTTTCCCAACACTTTGATGGATACGACGATGGACATTTTTCTAATTGTAAGTTTTAACATGAAAAATCCTCAATCACCGGCTTAATGTAGTTTTCTTCCTACAATGTCGCCTACCAGAATTAACAAGTGTGCGTTTTCGGTTCAATTGTTTTGTATTATATTATACTCTGGATAGTTTTCAGAAAATATCAATAACCCTTGGGTGTATTAATTTTTCCCTGTTGACAATAGCTTGAACTTTGTTGAAAGGATAGGACAGCAATAGTAGTTAGATAATCCCTACGACCCGTTTTAAGTATTGTATGCGAGCGTCCTTGTCTTAGAAAACAAATACATAAATCGATTTAAAAACCATTTGAAGAAACATGAATTCGAGCCCGCGAACTCCTCAACTGAAGCCAACGACGTTGACCACTCTGCTACGGTTACTGCATGTATTATATGTTTATCAAATTTTCAGGCGTGCCAGGCCTATTGGATCTCACTTTCTCCAGAGACGCCACCGATGGCCTAGAGATCGTAATAGTGCGACGAGATAAGCCCTTCAAGCGTTTCTCCATCAACAATGCCTCAGACATCTTGCAAGACAGAGCGTTCAATATCAGTCGGAAGACGATGCTGTTTGCTCACGGCTGGGTATCTGTACCATTGTCGAATGCCCATGAGATATTGGATGCCTATTTATTGACGCCAGAATATAATGTCCTTTTCGTAGACTCAATGGCACTAATTGGTGATTGGAATTATTTGAGGTGAGTCTCGACGGCTTGTAAAATGAATGTAATAGCAATTACTTATTTTTCCTTCTTTCTTTTATTCTATGTATAGATATAATCTATTTATTTACTCTTAATATCTCCGACAAATAAAAAATAATCTCATCTCACATAAAATAAAATAAAATACTGCATATAAATGTACTGTAAACAAATACGCTTTCGGTGAGAAGTACTAATAAGAATCCTGAAAAATCTATTGATTATGTTCATTAGTCACCATATTAAAAACGAGTTTTTTTAATGTATGCGGGGATTGTAGTTTACTTGGTTATTATAAAATAATACCAGTCATAAAGGGTTAAGAAACCGTGTCTTAAATCCGTGCTCTGAAAAATTTGTTTTCTATGGCATATAAAATCATAAGTTTATATAAAAACACAGAAATTAAATTACACTACATTTTCCTTGTGATAAATAAACATAATAAAAGAACTGTATAGTCATATATTTACTTTTATTCAAGACTAACATATTACTCTGTGAATGCAATACCAACATTAAATACCAACATAAGTCAAAAATATAGTTGTATATCAACGATCAAAAGAGTATTTTTTCGCTTTATGTGGTGGAAGTTTTACTTGCAGCTCTACATTTTGTAGTGCATATACTAGAGGTCCGCACGGTCTGACATCTTCAGGTCCGGCCCAGCCCGAGCCTGAGCCTCAATATCACATTTCTTACCTGAACCCGACCGAAAGCCCAGATTTATTTTTTTCAGCCTAAAAAAGCCCGATTGTTTTTCAATATAGAAATTCAGTTCTACTTTTCAAACAATTTAATATGTTATTATATCCATGTTTTCAACGATTTACATAGCACATGGGAAATGATGTAAAGTTATGAATAGTATTGCGTTATTTCTGGAAATTAAATTCCTTACCCACGGGCCAGGCCGGGTAAAAACCTGCGGGTCAAGCCCGGACCCGTGCAGACCTCTAGTGGGCCGAGTATTGGATTTAAGAGGCAAATTATTTAATTTTTTCATATCTTATATGCAATGAGCCGTAGCACACCTATTGTCGACTCAAAGCACAGTGAATGCGGAGAGCTTGACTGCCTTCCATAGAAAATCCTTAAAAGTCCTTTTGACCTAATTCATAGTTCGTTTTATCGATACTTAGTAACTGTGAATGGGGTATAGAAGTTTAATATACGTAATGTTTTATTTTAGATCAGCAAGGGCAGTAAGATATATTGGCAACCGTTTAGGAATTGTCCTCGCTCAGATGATACGAGCTGGTCTTAATATTGATACATTAGAGCTTACTGGACATAGTCTTGGAGCTC
This sequence comes from Himalopsyche phryganea, assembly GCA_022494535.1. Taxonomy (NCBI): domain Eukaryota; kingdom Metazoa; phylum Arthropoda; class Insecta; order Trichoptera; family Rhyacophilidae; genus Himalopsyche; species Himalopsyche phryganea. Next base: position 3,024,149 of record JAGVSL010000024.1, read on the forward strand.
ATATAGTTGGTTTTACTGGAAAGTCATACTTCAAAGCCACAGGTATGAAATTTAAACCATTATGTTGTTAATTGATAATGTTCGTTGTGAACCCGAGTGATCAACACTCTTTGGCTTTCGTCTTATTAATTTACGATTTGCAAAGACTAAATTAAGGATTGCAATACTGGACAAAAATATAGTGGTATTTCATAGTAAATACATGTATTATAAATATCGTTACCCACATAATTACGATGAGACAATACTGAATAATCATTTTAGGCCGAGAGCAGTTCTGCTCGATGGAAGGGTCGGAGATTTAAACAAGGACTGTTTTCATTAATTGAATAAACATTGCATCATGAAAATGACTTTTCTCGGGTCGCTTCCTTATGTAATGTGTATACATACATGTATGTGTGTATGCGTCTGTATATGTATATGTGTTTGGGTACAGTATCCGGGGAGGTTTATTTATATTAATGCATATTGCGTCCACTTGAACCGGCTTCTCTGTAGATTGTTCCCTTCTGCAGCGATCACACCCTTTTGTCGGCAACGATGGAAAAGGAATACAAAAAACAATAACATTAGAGATGAAACCATCAAGTTGGTATCAAAAAAAATTGTTATTTTCACCATCTCCGCTACTAATCTAAGCCATGTGGAGTCCTGATGGAGTATGTCTGAACAGATGTTTTTCTACGAGAACTGCTTATTGCCCGGTTGCTTAACCTCTTTCTTTCGAAAGGAGTACGTATAAAGTTAGGACAGGACTATTTGTTAACTGATTGTGAAGTGACAAATTGTTCATCGATCATGTGGGTCACATTTTTCAAATAAGTTATTAGCATCTCGCCAAAAATTATATGTACCATACATGTAATTTTTAGATACTTTATCTGCAGTTATTTATCCGATTGATAACTATTTCCTGTACTATAAAATAATTATACTTTATTCATTTTTTTCCACTACTGATTACTTCATGGAAATATTCATAGAAAAAAGTGAAGAATAAATTGATTTGATTAATTGAATTCTATTGATTAATGTTTTTTACACAATTTTACGGGAAAGCGTTAAAACATAATCATTTTTTGTAAATTTTCAATAATATTACATTATAATTATATTCTGTGTCCACTTTGTTCATTATGGTGTAATTGTTTTACATATTGTAAATAATTGGCAAATGTGACTTAACCTTATTGATACTATTATCAGCTTAATGGCTATTTTTTATTTTAATATAATATTTTTATTAAATATCTTGAAAAATGACCGTGTTTCCGGTGATGAATGGGTGGTTTTCATATTCTTTCATCAAAATCAAAAATATGTATTATTTAGAATGTACTACCAACTCATTCTACTTTTCAATTAGTTATAAAAGACGTTGGTTCGTTGGGTTGCTTTTCTATCTTCTAGTTGAAAATCTAACCAACTAATAAAATGTGGTAATAAAAAACGTTATCACTAAATTATGTTATGGTATCAATATCTCAAAGGCATAATATAAGTGGGATTTAGCGAATATCTTTATATAATAGAATAGCATTATCAACTGATCAGTTGATAATGCTCGTGATGAGCGAAACCGGTCCTGATCATTATAAATATGTGAAAGTAGTACAAAGGAATTGTGTTTTATTTTTTAAAATATTATTCGTAGTTTACTTATATTTTTTAAAACCAATAGCTAACAAATTAAACAAGACCAATCCAACCAAATTTCTTTGTTGTAGTCAAAGGGTTTGACAGATTTGATTCTACTACATTTTTAGCGAAATAAACGTTAGTTGGCAAACATAGTTTTACTCTAATTGTCTCATTCCCTTCTTTGACAAAGGTGTGCAAGTATTTTTTTTATAACTCGCCTTTGTTATATTTTTGATTGATTCTGATTAAAATGACGACAGACAACGGGAGAAATTGGTCTGTATCGATTACCATGATAAGAGGAGTACCATTACGTCTGTCACTACTCACACTTCGTTTACTACAAAATGAAAAATTAATTGATTTTTTTTTCATTTTCGTTCATAAAGGTACAAAGCTTCCGTTGATTGTCGGCTTTGACCCCGCCGGCGGATGCTTCAGGCAAGCAAAGCCCAAGGATCGTCTCAATAAAGGAGATGCTTTATTCGTTCAAGCCATTCATACGAATGGTGGGGGCTTGGGCCTTGTGAATGCAGTTGGACAAGTAGACTTTTACATTAATGGCGGAAGAACGCAACCATCGCAGTTTGGTATCCTTTGCCTTACACTGTGTAGCCACATGCGAGTGTTAATGCTTTGGCAGGCAGCCATGATTAATCCTGAAGGTATGAAACATTAACTCTTCTTACATCATTTTTCAGAAATTAGTTGGGTATTAAATGTGTATTCTAGAGGTCTGCACTGGCCTGGGCTTGGCCTACTGGTTTTTACCCAGCCCGACCCGTGGGCCAGGTTCAGGTGGATAAAGACAATTTAAATTTTGGCTCGGGCCGGCCCGATAAAATACAGTCGTGTGTTTAATTTTTTACTTTGCAGGAGAACCATCTGAATCAAAAATTTGCTGTTATTCTAAAAGACGTCCAATTGCATAAAATATTGTCTTTTTTTATTAAAAATATAATCTTTTTACAACTGCAGTTTTACTTTTCTTTAAAATAAATATTTTTTCTATAGATTTGACTGGTTTTTGAAGTGTGATCAAATATATTATTTGCTCTTTTGTAACACTATTTGAATTCAAGATGGGTATGTATTTATAAAAATAGATCAACCAATCACAAATCCAACCATATCCATAACACAATATTACAATATGACAAAATTATTATCATATGTGCCGTAGATATTACAATTAAATAAATTTCAATTTTTACAGTTTTTTTAAAATTTAAGTTAAACATTCTATCTACAGTTGAGATAATATGTGGTTATGAACTAAGACGTAAATTAATAAGCTGAAAAAACATAAATTTATGCTTTTAGTCTTGAAATCAACGATATTATTTTAATGAAATTATTTATAAAATATGTCGTCAGATGAACGATGAATGTTCATGTCTATAATGTTTTGATTTCACATTTAACATCGTTTTGCTTTACATCGATACACTTATCATCAAAGAGAAAACCTTATTTCTTTAATTTTGAATGATCTATTAAAAAACTTGTCGGTGCCGCTGAAAATGATAGTATTTTTTTAATCATTAACAAACAAAGTTATTGTCAAACAACGCCATGGCATTATCAAATTTATCTTTATCAAAGAAACACGTCGTCATTGCAAGATGTTTATGCCATTCCGAGTTTTAATTTTAATTGTTTTTTCTTCAGGTTTTATAGGTGTAGAATGCACCAGTGTTGATTTTGCAGACAAGAGTAATTGTTACACCAGTGGTAAACAGCGAATGGCAATAATGGGTCCAAAAGCTGACCCGAACGTATCTGGCATCTTTTATGTACGGACGACCACCAACTATCCATTTTATTTAGGAAAAGCGGGCACTAAGCCTGCAAAAATAAAAGTTTGACTCAGAATTGTGCTGTTGCAAAAAAATCTGAATTTCAGAGTTCTTAGGCGTGTAATTGATCTTTCATAAGTTATTTAAATAATTTGTATTGTATAGAAGATAAGAAAGATACAAACAAGCGATAAGTTATGTAAATTTTATTAAGAATAAAACAACCAACAACTGACATAAAGATAATTTATTCTTCTATTCGGCCACTTTTGAATTTTCGAATAGTTAAGTCGTGAAATAATTTAAAGGAGATCACCATCAATAGCATATTTCTATGAATAAATATTGGAAGAAAGTTATCCGATCTTGCGCGAATATGCTGAAAATTTACGTAATTCATAACATATGCATATCTGTCAGCGTATATGCAGAGAGAGAGTGTGTGAGAGTAAGTCTTGACTGAATTTTTAAGGCGCGGTACTAACTCTCTCTTCATCTCTCTCTATGTCTGCGAATTGTCGGCATCAAATGTATTGCGAGACAGGTGGTAATTTATAACGGTGAATAGCTGTATGAAAGATAAACATACGCAATTACAATTCAGTAAAATAATACTGAAACTTTCACATCACAAAAAAATACTTACATTCATTAATTTGTTATCCAATAATTATTTTATTCATTATGCTGGAAAACAATATATACGAACGTGGCATCACTGGTGTATTAAAAAGTTAATGTCTTTCAACAAACAAAGTAATAAAAGAGCAGTTAGCGTAATTGAGGAAGCTTTTATTGCTGTTTTGGAACATTTTTTTATTGTTTTTTTTAACATTTCGGTGACTTTTTGTTTTCGTTTTCAATTATTCTGTGCATGACTTCACAGAACTGCACTGAGTGTCTACAAAAATACATTAATGACAAATTTTTCAAACACACTGTGTTTATCTTTAACAACTTTAAGTAACTAAAGGTTATGACAATACGTCATTCACGATAATATCGTGGTCGATAACATGTATAACTAAAGTGATATATTTCGTCATATACCATAAAAAATTATTTTATCTTTCTGTCTAAAACATGTAACTCACAGTTTAACAACCTCTCTCGACCTCGCTACTCGTTGAAATAGTTTTGCAGATTATGCAAATCTTCTTTAACAACTAATTGAATAATAAGAAATGATATAGAAATACTCCATCGTAAAATAATGGTACAAGGTGGAAAATTGTTACCAAAATCATTTATCGACGTGCATCAAAGGCATTGATTGATGAATGTGATTGTTTCATCATTTGCCACCTATCCTGTCTGAACATGGAGCAATGGCTGCTTTTTTACCTCACTCCGCTCTGGGAAGGAAAATTAAGGCAACTACACACTAAATAATAATTGTCCAAAAAAAAACAATATCTCTTATTAATTCTATGATTGAGAAAAATTATATTATCTAATAATAAAATTATAATGTCTTTTCAACTTATACAACATATAGGTAGTTAGGTAAGGATTATAATTTACTAGTGAGAAGGCTACGATTTGTCTTGAGAAAGAATTATTTCAAAACATCTCTCTAAATTAGATGAACAAACAAAAAATACTCATTTTTCATTAAATTTCATTTCCATGAGTGATAGGAATGCTAATACGAAAAGATTTTTTTAAGCTGTGCCTGCTCCTAATGTAAAATATATGGCGGCATAATGAAGGTATCTAAACAGAAGTCTTTCTACGGGAACTGCTTGTTGGTTAGTCGCTCAACCCCTATTTTTCGAATACAGTAGAGATAGAAAGATAGGGCTACGACAGGAGTAGTAGTTAACCAATCGCTCTCGCTGCACCCCTTTTTAGGATCGGATGGGTGGGAGGGAATTTAAGACATCACAAACATTCATGCCTTCGAACAGAAACCCATAACACGATTGAAAAATCACTGATCACTGGGATTTGACCCGTGAGATCCGTGACCAAAGCCAACGACGTAGACGACTGCACAACGGACCTGAAAACCTTATTCGCAAATAAGTTAAGCTCCAATTAACATAAAAGCAAAGGAGGTCAGATGGTTGTAGTAACTAATCGAATATTGACTACCATGTGAAATGCGTATCGGAGCAGTGATTTTTTCACTGCTACTGGTAAGTAGCAATCACAGGCTATTTCAAAATCTGTAAAAAAGCAGCGTTAATTTTGTCAGCAACATTATATATAATGCTTGCTGCTACAGCAGTGAGTGAGTGATATAAATAAGTAGCAGCAGAAGAAAAGGGAAGTATTTATTCTCTTGGGTAAGGAACGCTAAATTTTTTGTTCGATTTATGGCCCCGATGCTGTAATTGGGATATTTTGCAAGTTTGCAGTTTGAAAACTTGCATGAAATTTCTATAGTTTTATATTTTTAAATTCAGCGCTTTTTGAGATTTAAAAGTTCAATTTTATATTTACATCTGCTTAAATTGATATCAGGTATATATTGTTTTATTAAAATTATGGCTCATCTGGTATAAAAAACTAGACTGTGCATTTTTTCAGAAGAATGACATTTCTAATGGCTAAAAAGAATAGTCCAATTTGGAAACATTTCTTGGCTATTGATACAAATTTTAAAATATATTAATATATATATATCACAAAAATATCGTTATGTATGTTACATGGAATGTTATTTTTTTAATTGTTTCCTTATTAAATAAGCTTATTTTCTAAGCAAATATTTTTTATGTTATGGTAATGATAAATAATATCGCTTCACCCGTCATTTATATGCAAAGCCATAAAGTAATTTACTATTATGCAAAGCTCAGCATCTTTTCAGAATAGCAACTGCGATTTGAATCACAGGTATTTTTCACTCTGATTTGAATGTAGCAATCACTGTTATCACCGGTGACTGTAAAGTAACAGTTTTTCCCATCCCTAATACTCACCACTCTAGGTGAGCTTTTTTGAGTTTGGCAGACTCCGGTCTAGATAGAGTGATTACAGTGAAACATGTGATGAAAGAAAACGAAAGATGTTTCAAAGAAATGCTTTTATATATTTCAATATGCTCTGCAATTTAAAATCAAACTAATTTATGATATTAGGCATGATTTCATTTTACTACAAGGTTTTACTGATACATTCAGTTCGTACTAATTTTATGGTTACCAAATCAATTCCAAAAATACATTATTTACAAATTCTCCAACAAACTTTTTATAAAACATTTATGTGTCTTTCATTCTATGTCACTTTGACAGCAACATTCTTATTTGGTATAAACTGATTCGATGTACAAAGTAAGAATCATTGAAAACTCGTGGCAAATGGCTTGCCTACAACTAGTCGAGAAATTTACACTTTTTAAATTTCATTTTTGTTTCAAAAGTCAAAAACAAACATCAGATCCATTTTTAAAACTACTCATCAACGAACTGATTGAATTGGCCTAAATTTGGTAAAAATCCAATATACTCTATTTCTTTTTGTTCTGAGTATGATGTGATGCCGAAATGAGTATCAACTATATTACACAATAACTTAATAACTTTTAATATTACTTTTAATGCCATTTGCCACTCATGACCCGTGAACGTATAACATAAAAATAATTCAACTTAATGAATTTATGCTTTTATTTCTAATGTCTATCTATATCAGCAATTCCCAACCCAGGGTACGCGAAAAATAAATCAATAATGACGTACGCACTGAAAAAGCACAATATTCTGGTATTCAAAGAGGTAAAAAAAGGAAATTCTATGACAAATCTGGCTGCAATTTCTAGGTCAAGTGTGCTATTTTCAACTTACAACTTTTAGCAATGCTATGAATAGATGAACGCATCATTAAGGAGTATAATATTTACATATTAAACTTAAATTTTAAACATAAACTGTATTAAACTTGAAAAAAGCTATGAAACGATAAATCTGATGATGCGTATTAATGGATTGCGTCACGTTTTACATTTATTAAAATTATAATAACAACAAAGTTTTTAATTTTATATTGGTTTCAGTAGTATACTGTAGATGACGACGCCTGATTTTTAGCATGGAAACGTATTTAAAATAATAGAAAATCGACGTCTCTGCTTATTTTAGTTTTTTTATGACTCAATCGAGGTTTAGATACAGCCACTTTTATATTTCGTTGTACTTTAGTTGATATTCAAAAAACACACCGTCGCAAGTAAATTAGGCAAATTATTTGTACATTAGGTACGCATGACAAATTGACATAGGATGTATCTGAAGTTAGACGTTACGCTGATTTTAGCGTTCACTACCGCAGTATTTTCCGAACACTTTGATGGATACGACGATGGACATTTTTCTAATTGTGAGTTTTAGCATAAAAAGTCCTCAATTACCGGCTTAATGTAGTTTTCTTCCTACAAAGTCGCCTACCAGAATCAACAAGTGTGCGTTTTCGGTTCAACGTGTCTTTCTATGATTGCAAAGAATATATTATTATCATCGCTTCCGTCAATTATTTTGTATTATATCATACTCTGGATATAATTTAAGACATCTACTGAGGGTGCTTGATGGAATTTCAATATCAAATTAGGATTATTGAGATTTTGTACACTTCCATGTATTTTGTCACTAACTCTCATCAGTTCGAGTCCATTCGTGTGCTCGAACGCCTGAAGATGCCGAAAGGCGAAACCCGGGTCGTTAGTGACAAAATACATGGAAGTGTACAAAATCTCAATAATCCAAATTTGATACTCTGGATAGTTTTCAGAAAATATCAATAACTCTTGCGAGTATTAATTTTTCCCTGTTGAAAATAGTTTGGACGCTACTGAATGGAATTGCGAATTTTTAACATAATTGGATTGATTATATTTATCTTTTAAGATTCTTTTTTTCTAATGGCGTAAGCGTGAGTTGTATTGATTATTTCAATCCAACACACTCCACGGAAACAATTAGTCACTTAAACATATTAATCTTTTTATTTTGTTTAATCATGTCCGATCCCAATGTATAATATATGAAACTCCTAGTGAATCAAAATTAGCACACCTTAGTTGACGAAAACTACCTGAAATTATTCTTTTACTCAACCTCTGTCGTCGGAGGTGGTACTAATGGAAAGACTGAGGCTTGGAGTGGGTAAGTTTTTATTTATTTACTAGCTCTGCTTCCTGTTATCAGGGTTGGATAAGATATGGGTGGAGAGTAACAAAAATAACGCAGACTTTGGACACAAATCCATATGTTGATTGAAAAAAATAATTTAAGTGTTCGTTAGCGCGAACGATACCCCTGAAGGCCACCCTGCTACGGTTACGGCATACATTATATTTTATTCATTTTGGACATTATAATATGTTTATCAAACTCCAAGCGTACCCGACTTTTTGGATATCATTTTCTCCAGAGCGAAAATTAAACTCTGACAATCAACTGAGAAGTCAAATCTTTGTCATGTCTCAAAAGAGTCTTTGGTCGTTTAATTTAAAAAATCGTTGTTAAATACATTAGATATTTTATAATCAAAATAAAAATGTATGCTAAAATCGTAATTTTTCATTTTTCATGCCATCGACAGTTTCAAAACACAATAAAAAGTACTGTTTTGCAAGAATATTTAAAAAAAATGTTGTTTGTTGAATTTTGCTTTTAATGTTATATATATATTGACACACCCTGGTTTTTGTTAAGGATAAGTGTCATTAGTGTCCTGAACTGAAATCAGCCAGCGGCAACAGCAATGTTTTGCAGTATAGGCTCTTTCTTGTTGCCAGGCGTTCAAATAGCCCCCGGTTACGTCCGCTGGACGAGTCCATTTTTACGGAAAAGGGTAGCTCCAACTTTGCAGGGAGTTTTTTTTAATTTTTGTAGACAGTCGATTACGATCTGGCGAGCGGGACGAGCTGCGCTCTCGTGGCGGAGGTGACGTGACGATGTGAATTTTTTGTTTTTTTTGATTTGCATTGGATTTATTTTAAATTCGTTGTGTCATTTGTATTATAACTTAAAGTAAATTCAGTTGCTAAGTAAATGTAAATGTAGAATCAATTTTATGTGTTAAGATTTATATATTTGTGTAATGTTAAACCACTGCATCTTGAATGGAAAATAAATAAGTTTTGAACCGGATTTGAAATGGTGTTTGTCTGAGATCAGCCCTTCCAGGACTCCGGATACCCAGCCGTTCGCCTCTCTTCGATCCGGAGTCTTCTCAATATACATACATATAAGCATAGTTGTATCTTCACAATAAATTAGTATCTTATCATTATGTGAGCAAAATATCATTAATAATAAAATAGCAACTCGTTACTCAACCGCTCAATATCTCTTTTTCAGAGAGATTAAGAATAAGAGGATAGGACAGCAATAGTAGTTAGATAATCCCTACGACCCGTTTTTAGTATCGTGTGCGAGCGTCCATGTCTTAGAAAACAAATACAGAAATCGATTTAAAAACCAATTGAAGAAACATGAATTCGAGCCCGCGAACTCCTCAACTGAAGCCAACGACGTTGACCACTCTGCTACGGTTACTGCATGTATTATATGTTTATCAAATTTTCAGGCGTGCCAGGCCTATTGGATCTCACTTTCTCCAGAGACGCCACCGATGGCCTAGAGATCGTAATAGTGCGACGAGATAAGCCCTTCAAGCGTTTCTCCATCAACAATGCCTCAGACATCTTGCAAGACAGATCGTTCAATATCAGTCGGAAGACGATGCTCTTTGCTCACGGCTGGGTATCTGTACCATTGTCAAATACCCATGAGATATTGGATGCCTATTTATTAAAACCAGAATATAATGTCCTTTTTGTAGACTCAATGACACTAATAGGTGATTTGAATTATTTGAGGTGAGTCCCACTGGCGAGTGAAATTAATGTAATGGCAATAACATATTTGTCCTTATTTCTTTTATTCTATATAAATATAATCTATTTATCTACTCTTAACATCTCCGAAAAATAATAAATAATCCCATCTCAAATAAAATAATGCATATAAATATTTTGAAAACAAATGAGGTGCCCAGTATCAAAGTTAGCCAAAGGTAACCTTGCAGTTTTTTCAGGAGGAAGGAAATTCTGTTGTCATAGTTTTGACAATAAATATTGAAGTGAATATTCAGGAATACTTAAAAATGAAAAAAATTGCATTCAAATTTATTATGAACGCTCTAGCATGCGGTAGCAATATGCTCTTGGCCCGTTTGGATAGAGAATTTTTCCTTTGGCTGTTTTTGATAGTAAGCAATAAACTTTTGGCCTTTTTTTGATACTAAATGAAAGGTGAAAAAATAGTCAATGCATATTGAGTAAAATTGTCATGTTTTATTGAAAAATATACAACTCAAACAAATAACCACCCAAAAATAGACATAATTTCACAAAATAAATGATTAATTTTATTTTTATGCAAGAAAATAAAATTATTATAACAGAAAACGATTCTAATGATTTCCATTGTTTATTTCATACAAAACATGCGTGGACTTCACAATCATTATCAAGTTTTATTAGGGTTTTTTGAGATTTATTTTTAACGTAGGATGGAGTATGTCGGCCTGTTTGGTTTAGTGGTAAGAGTTTTGCCATAGCGATCAGATGCATCTGGGTAATAGTCCCGGCAGGGTCAATATTAAATTCAGATTTTTTCAATGTGATTTTTTGATGTTGTTTCTTCTCGAGTTGATCTCGAGTGACTTTTAAAATTTCTCGTTTGGCTTACCTCATTTCGTTGGCGTCCGTGGCGCAGTTGGTAGTGTCGTTGGCTACGGTTAAGGATGTCTCGGGTTCAATTCCCGGTGCAGACAGTTTTCCCACGTGCTCCACGTTGGGAGCGGACATGGTAAAAAATCTCATTTAATTTTACAATTTCAAATAATTGGTGCATTGCCATTAACGGTAATGTCAAGTGTTTTTTTTGAGCTTTAAATTTCATATATATAATTTAAAGGTTTATTTAGATTTTTGAAATAGTGTCTTAATAGGATGGGGAACTTTATATGTACAAGGGTTATGATTGTAATGTTAATTTTTTTATTTTTTCATTTTTGCTATCGACATACGGTGAGCATGGGTGGGAGAAATTTTAGACATAAATAACTGAAATGCATACATTGATTATAAAATTAGCTTATGAAACTGTTCGTACTGTTATTCTAACACGTGAATCGAAGCTTCCGACATTGACCACTCGACAATGGACCCGACAAATGGACTGACAATATTAGCTATATATGTCTTTTTCTGCTTAGCATCATGGTTATAAACACAAAGTACACAAATGCTACTGTGAAGTGATAAAACTGCAAGTACAGATGAGATTTCGTTTGTCATTTTAAGATAAACAAAATGTGTAGAGCCAAAAAATATATGTCGTCTAGGTTATTTAATGTAGAGCCATATTAAATAACCTAAACTATATTGTTATGCAGTGATTTTTTATGGTTTTAATTCACTTACTTCATTGCCGTTTGTTTTGCACATTTTTATAAATATTAGTCTTTTTTACCTTTATAGTGTGACAAATTTCATAATCTTCCATTTTTGCGTTTGATTTTTGAAGAATTAATATTTTTTAACCAAAAAATCAATAAAATACAACCAAAAGATGAGAATTTTGAGATGAGAAGATGAGAAAGTTTTGTGAATCAAACGTGTGTTATGGCGGCCATATTAGATTTTTTAAATACAAGGCCTGTGATTGGCTTGTCAGTCCTTCCATTTCAGTCAGACCATTTATTTTTTTTGATTTCGAACAAACTTTTAAAAAGTTCAAAAACTTTGACCGACTTTGATACTCAGGCAATTTTAAAAGTCGATTTAATGAAGGTTCTGGACGATTTTAATTCAATTTTTTTTTTGAGAATGGTAGCTATAGTTGCAAAGAATTTAATGTCATACAAAACTAAAAAAATTCAAAAAGTGAATTTGGCTAACTTTGATTCTGGGCGCCTCAAATGCTCTATTTACTCTTAATATCCCCGAAAAATAAGAAATAGTCTCATCTCCAATAAAATAAAATGATGCATATAAATATTTTGTAAACAAATACTCTTTCAATAAGAAGTACTAATTAGAATCCTGAAAAATCTGTTTATTGTGTTCATTAGTCACCATATAAAAAACGAGTTTTTTTAATGTGTGCGGAGATCGTAGTTGACTTGGTTATTATAAAAAAAATATCAGTCGTAAAGAGTTGAGAAACCGTGTCTAATATAAGTGCACCGATAACTTTGTTTTCGATGGCATATGAAATTAAAAATTCATATAAACAAATACCAACACGGAAATTACATTAAGCTACCTTTTCCTTGTTATAAATAAACATTATAAAATAACTGTATATCCATATATATATACTTTTATTCAAGACTAACATATTACTTTGTGAATGCAATACAAACATTTAAATACTAACACAAGCCAAAAATATAACTCCATAACAACGGTACTTTTAAATATTACATTTGTAACCCGAACTCGGCCCAGATCAATTTTCCTCAGCCCGAAAATAGCCCAAATTTTTTTCAATACAGAAATTCATTTATATTTTTCAAACAATATAATTTGTTATTATTTTTAACTATATTCATAGCACAGAATTGCAAAAACATATTGAAATTATTAATAGTATTCCATTTTGGCTGAATCATGACCCGATCATAGTCCAAAATATTTCTCTGCAAATTAAATGCCTTACCCGGGCCCAGCCCGAGCCCCAATCTGAATTATCTTTACCCGCCCGAAGCCGGTCACAAGCCAGGTTAGGTAAAGCCCACGGGCCAAATCTGGGCCTGTGCAGACCTATAGTATATAACCAAACGACAAAAATATACCTTGTTGACTGCCCACGCGTATTGCATATAATAGGAAAGTTATTTTCATTGTTTCTTATCTTACATACAATGGACCGTAGCGCACTTAGAATCGTCTCGAAGCACAGTGGATGCGGTGCGCTTGACTGCATTCCATAGAAAATCCTTAAAAGTCCTTTTGGCCTAATTCGTAGTTCGTTTGATACTTAGTAAGTGTGAAGAGGGTATAGAAGTTAAATCTATGTAATGTATTTTAGATCAGCGAGGGCAGTAAGATATATTGGCAACCGCTTAGGAATTGTCCTTGCTCAGATAATACGAGCTGGTCTTAATATTGATACATTAGAGCTTACTGGACATAGCCTTGGAGCTCATATAGTTGGTTTTACTGGAAAGTCATTCTTCAAAGTCACAGGTATGAAATTTAAACCATTGTTATTAATTGATAATGTTCGTTGTGAACCCGAATGATCAACGTTCATGGGCGTTTGTCTTATTCAGTTACGGTTTCCAAGGACTAAATTAAGGATTTCAATACTGGACGAAAATATTGAGAGCGTTATTTCATAGTTAATACCGGAATTATAAATATCGTTACCTACATAATTACGGTGAGACAAAACTGAAGAATCGTTTTAGGCCCAGAGCAGTCCTTCTCGACGACTCCCTATAGATTTAAAGAAAGATTATTTTTCTTAATTGAATAAACACGACCCCTTGCATCATGAAAATGAGTTTATTCGGGTTGCATCCTTATGTATTGTGTATGCATACATATATGTGTTTATGCGTTTGTATGTATATGTATATATGTGTGGGTACAGTATACGAGGAGATTTATTTATATTAATCCATATTGTGTCTACTTGAACTGGCTTCACTTTAGATTTTTCCCCTCTGCAGCGATCACACCCTTCTGTCGGCAACCATGGAAGAGCAATACAAAAAAATAAACAAAAAATATTGTATAAATAGAGGTCTGCACGGGTCGGGCTCGGGTGGGTAAAGAAATTCAGATTCGGGCAAGGGCCGGGCCCGGATAAGGAATTCAAATCAAAGAAAAATATTTAGTACTATGTTCGATCATGAGTCAGCCATAGGGCAATAATTTATTTCGCATGTGATATGAATATCGTTAAAAATATGGAAACAATAACATATATTATTTTAAAAGTATAAATGAATTACTATATTAAAAATAAACCTTTTATAGGCTAATAAGGCTTTTTTCGGGATGAGAAAATTAAATCTGGGCTTCGGATCGGGTTCGGGTAACAAGTGTGATATTGAGACTCGGGTTCGGGCCGGGCTGGGCCTGAAGATGACGGGCTCGCACCAGGTAATTTTATGAAATTTCGGCTCATGCAGACTTCTAATACAAAAGCACTTCATTAAACAAAATTAAAACATAAACCTTTTCTTTCTTTGAGTTGCATTGCAACTCATGCCGGCTTTATAAAAGGCGTTGTTTGGTTGGGTTGCTTTAGTTATTGTTGTTTATATTAATATAATAAATACGTTATTGAAATAAATAAATGTTAACAATTTTCCGTCTTTCCGGTGGTGAACAGGTGGTTTTCATATACTTTTTCCAATCAAAAATAAATGAAAGGTATTATTTAGAATCTACTACAGATTCGTTCATATAACTTTTCAATTATTGCTTTTCTGTCAGTTAAAAATCTTACCAGCCAATAAAATGTGGTAATAAAAAGCGTTATTCAATAAATTATGTTATGACGATATCTCAAGGGCATACTATAAGGGGGGGTTGAGTGAGTATCTTGAGTATATTGTTCGTAGTTTATTGATATTTTTAAAACCAATAGTCAACAAACTAAGCAAGACAAAAATATGACTGATTCATGCAAATTCCTTTGTTGTATTCAAAGGATTTGACAGATTTGATTCAACTGTTTTTTTAGCAAAATAAACGTCATTTGGTAAACATAATTTTGATCTAATTATCTCATTTCCTTCGTAGCATTTGTTTCAAAATTCACCTTTTTTATATTTTTGATTGATTCTAATTAAAATAACATCCGGAGAAATAAACGTGGTTGGTCTGTATCGATTACCATGATGAGAGGCGTACCATTACATTTGTCACTACCCACACTTCGTTAACTAAAAAATTAATAATTAATTGATTTTTTCGTGTCATTTTCGTTCATAAAGGTAGAAAGCTTCCGTTGATTGTCGGCTTTGACCCCGCCAGCGAATGCTTCGGGCAAGCAAAGCCCAAAGATCGTCTCGATAAAGGAGATGCTTTATTCGTTCAAGTCATTCATACGAATGGTGGGGGCTTGGGGCTTGTGAGTGCAGTTGGACACGTAGACTTTTACATTAATGGCGGAAGAAAGCAACCATCGCAGTTTGGAATCTTTTGCCTCGCACTGTGTAGCCACAGACGATCGTTGTTGCTTTGGCAGGCAGCCATGATTACTCCAGAAGGTATGGAACATTAACACTTCTTCCATCATTTTTCGGAAATTAGTTGGGTGTAGTCATATAAATGTCATGCAATATATCAGTGCTGCGCAACCGGTGTGCCGCGGGACACTGGTACGCCGCGAGACGATGCTAGGTGTGCCGCGGCGCAAATCGTCTAGATTTCATTTTCTCACGCAATTTCTCACTCTCATAGTATTGGTTATTATTATTTACACATTGCGTAGTGATTTATTGAATGGGTCATATGGCATTTTTTATGGTGTTCGAGTCATTATGATAACCGTGTCCAGTCCCGGGGTGAAATGCTACATCTCCAAGATTTTACATATTTAAAAAAAAAACACCTTTTAGTAGATTTAAGTTTTTTTCACTGCACCACATAAGTATGCAGCCCACAGTTATAGAACCACTGATCAAATGGCATTGATTTATGTGGAAAAGTATCTGGAAGCCATCAAATTAAATTTGGTCAAAGATATCTCAATTGGTTTACATATATAGTGAATTTAGTGAAATGACAGTTAATAGTAGAGTTTTCAAGCCTGTCTAGCAAAGAGTTGACACTTGTTTTTCAGAAATGCTTTTATTTGCTCTACGCCGTGACTAGATTAGGGTTTATTGTAGGTGTTTATATGATGTCTGTGACAAAATTGTACAACAAAGTGTTTTTAAGAAAGTGAGCGTGGCAGAATTTTCAATTTATGAATATTCAATAAAGATTTTTGAAATGCACCAAAAAGTTCGTTTTCTCGCACTTTTTCTGATATTTTAAGTATAATTATACTGAATATATATATTTTTTTAAATAGAGCAACAAGAAATTGTATTATATACATCTTTTAACAAAAAAATCCCAACAAATAATAATAATAATATAATAATCATAAAAATAGTAAATTTAAAATATTGACAAATTGTGACTTAACTGATTTTACATTATTATTAAGTTCACACCAATTTATCATAATTTTCAGAATTAGATATATCTAGATACTCAGGGATTGCCAACCAGATAGACCAAGGGCTCAAAACCAGTGGGTAATTCTCCCTGGGGGGGAGTTTTAGAGTTCCAGGGAGGGAATTGCTGCCGTTAAACGCGTTTATTAAAGATTTCCAATATTATGTATATGCATATTTGGAAAGCACCCTTTTAAGCTAGAGATAGGTTATCTTGGGAAGGGAGGTATTATATTTTGAATATTGGTGAAAGGGGGAATGGAATAAAAAAGGTTGAATCGCAAATTAAATTTATTATACATTGGCATTTACCTGGTAGGCCTTCATTATAATAGGATAAAATATCAAAGTATTTAGTTCTACAAAATGTTATTAGTTACTTGATAGCTATCGTCAGAACATATTTCTGACGATGGTGTGAAGCCGTAACTGCTATTTTATAACTATTCTATTAAATTTATTATAAATTATGGCTTGGGCCGCAAATTAAATGTATTATAAAATTATCCTCGTATTTGAATTCACTTACAGTATCCACACATCAAGTCAAACCTGGACTTATAAACTGTCCGTTGATTTTTTTCACGACAGTAGTGAGATTTATTGATTTAATTTGTATTTGCTTGATAGAAATTTGTGAGATTTGTATTCAAGAAATTTATTAATATGTTCAATAGTTAAATATAATAGATTTTGTAAAGTTCATAAAGTTCAAAGTCAAGTGATTTATTTTTAGCAGAGCAAATTAATAAAAATTATCTTAAAAATACCCATTGATTCAAATTTTTCAAATAAATTAAATGCAAGATCATAAACTTTAAAACTTGACAGCACCAAATTGATAATTTGCTTATTATCCATATAGCATCAAATTTAATGAAAAATGGCAATTATATTTTGCAATAATCAATTAAGCAACAGTTTATGCACCACAACATTTCAAAAAATTAATATGCAATTATCAACTAAGTAACAAGTGAATTTGACAGTTCGTCAATGTGATCAACATGTATGAATTATATTCGTTTGAACTTATATTATCCATGAATTCTTCTTGTAACTTCTTCAATAATAATATAGTTATGTTTTGCGATAAACAGTTGAATGCTTTATAAAAAGATAAATACAAAAAACATAAAACAAAAAGTGACCCAAGTTCACGGTTTGACAACGGCGGCCATTATGTTTGATGGCTGACTGTTTATTACAAATCAGAAATCTCTCATTTCATAACATGTCCAATTTTTCAAGCCTAAAAAGTGACTTTACTCGATAAATTACATTAAACTCCATATTGCAAATCAAAGATGCCTTGTTTAGCATGGCGTTTACATAAAAATTGCAAAAATTGAAAAATGTCGCTTAATTGATTATTGCACCCTCCACTTAACCTATATACAACCTACAGAGAAATAAACGACGTTTTAAAATAGACCTGAGATAGTTGAAATTAGCAAAAGCTCAGGTGTCGAATGGAAATTATTTAATATTGTCTATGGATTCGGCGGTACCTTTGTGGAAGTTCATTTTTAATATAAAATTAAAATTTATAACTTAGTTATTCCACTTGGCGTATCACTATCGTGACGTGTTTCGCCTCTTTAAGAAACATCTCCATACCTAAGAAATAAATAACTTTGCGATATGGTTAGTCTGAAGACGCTTCTTAAAGAGGCGAAACGCTTCACGTTAGTAATAAACTAAGTGGAATAACTAAGTTCAATCAATTGTTATTTAATATTAGAAATTGTTTAGTAAATTTTGGTTAAGAGTATTTTTCATTATAATCATGTAATTTTTATTAATTGTTCTTTAGCTATTTCGAAAATCAAATCAAAAGTGTTCCGTCACTCCAAAATGGTAAAGAAAAATTCATCGGCTTAGCAAGGGGAGGGAGGGTTCGCCACGATCGGTACGTTTTGGGGGGTGGTATTTTCGAAAATGAAAGGAAAATTTCGACGGGAAAAATAAATATTTTTTGTGTGTTCACATAATTAAAGCAAGGTATATTCCATTCACCATGTTTTCTTCTGTCTAATTTGTGACCCGCTTTCAAAATATGCTTCATTAGAGGCGGCATGTGTGAAAATGAATAGAAAAAAAATTGTTACGCTTTGTGATTCGCTGACAAAATATAATACCTCCTTTCTGAAATTTCGAATGACAATCATGAAGCCTCAATGTCGAGGGAGAGAGAAGAAATTGTTGTCTGGTGAACAATCAAAAGATGCTGAATTACCATTCGAAGCAGAATTGGGGAGAGAAATCTTTTCTTCTCAGGACAGTGACTCATAAAACAACAACTGAGATTTATAATCAGCTTTATAATCTTGCTGAGAAATATGGTTTTCTTACTCCATGAAATCTTTTGAGTGAAAATTGTCAGTTAAATTAATATCATAATTATGGTGATTGGAAAGAATTCAAAATTATGTTGCTATTTAATCTAATGATACAGATGTTTAGAAGAATGGTGAAGATTGAAATATTGTAATTTATTCAAAAATATAATTTTATCCTAGCAACTATGTTGCTAGTTCTGAAAAGAGTTTTTCGAATATGGAATTAATAAAAAACTGTTTAATATTGACAGTGAGCAATTTGCGATTAAAAAAATTTGCAATACTCTTAATAGAATACCAACTGGCAGATAAATAGATTTTGATAATGTTGCTGACGATTTTGCTAGGATAAAAGTGAAGAAAAAAAAATTTGTTATAATTTTTTTTTTTGTGAATTGTTATATTAGAAAATTTGATGAATATCTTGTTCTAAATTAATTTACAATTTTTAATTCGGTTTTACGCACGATAAATGTCTATAATTTTGTATTAATAACAAACATAAAATTTGTTTTAATGGCTAATAGATTTTTTAAATATTTATTTTAAAAGCAAACCTGCGGGATTTTACAATATTAATATTATATGGAAAATTTTTTACGATTGTAAAACTATAGTACGTATGTTTCAAGAAATTATATTTATACATCAAAATTTTCTACCTGCTTCATTGGTTGCGGAGCACTACAATACATGATCATATTATCGAAACTCCGATAAAATACAGTCGTAGGTTTATTTTTTCATTTTACAGGAGAGCTATCAATCAAAAATTTGCTATTAATCTAAGAGACGTCCAGTTGCATAAACTCTTATTTGCTTTTATTGGAAAATATAACCTCTTTACAAATGCAGTTTTACTTATCTTTAAAACCATAAAATATGGATTTGACTGGTTTTTGAATTGTGATCAAACAAATTAAGTGCTCTTTTGTGACACTATGTGAATTCATTTTATAAAAATAGAGGAACAAATCACAAATCAAACCGTATCCTAAATGCAATATTACATTATGACAAAATTATTATTATATTTGCAGTAGGCAATATAATTAAACACATGTCAATTTGTACAGTGGTTTAAAAATTGAGGAAAAATACTATATACAGTTGAGATAATATATGGTTATCAACTATGAGGTAAATTAAGAAGTTAAAAAAATATTTATGCGTTAGGTCTTGACATCAACGATGCTATTATAAAGAATGTCAGAATTATTTATAAAATAAGTCGTTAGATGAATGTCCAGATGTTTATTATCGTTTGTTCGCACATTTTACATCGCCTTGCTTGACTAAACATCATAGAAGAGAAACCTTTTTTTTTTTAATGTTGAATGATATAATTTAAGACATCGATTGATGGTGCTTAATGGAATTTCAATATCAAATTTGGATTCAGTCAGTTCGAGTCAGTTCGAGTCCATTCGTGTGCTCGAATGCCTGAAGATGCCGAAAGGCGAAACTCGGGTTGTTAGTGACAAAATACATGGAAGTGTACAAAATCTCAATAATCCAAATTTGAATGATATATTAAAAAACGTGCCGGTACTGTTAAAAATGATAGTATCTTTATGATCATTAACAAGCATAGCCATTGTCAAACAACTCCATAGCACTATCAAATTTATGTTTGTCAAAGAAACACGTCATTGCATGTCGATTGTGTCATTCCGAGTTTTAATTTAACTTTTTTTTCAGGTTTTATAGGTGTGGAATGCCCCAGTGTTGACTTTGCAGACAAGAGTAATTGTTACACCAGTGGTAAACAGCAAACGGCAATAATGGGTCCAAAAGCAGACCCGAACGTATCTGGCATCTTTTATATAAGGACGACCACCAACTATCCATTTTATTTAGGAAAAGCGGGCACTAAGCCTGCAAAAATAAAAGTTTGACTCAGAATTGTTCTGTTTGCAAAAAATATGAATTTCAGATTTCTTATTCGTTTAATTGATCTTTCATAAGCTATTTAAATAATTGTATTGTATAGAAGATAAGAAAGATACAAACAATCGATAAGTTATGTAAATTTTATTAAGAATAAAACAACCAACAAATGACATAAAGACAATTTATTCATCTATTCGGCTACTTTTGAATTTTCGAATAGTTATATCGTGAAATAAATTAATGGAGATCACCATCAATTGCATATTTTCATGAATAAATATCTGAAGAAAGTTATCCGATCTTGCATAACATATGCATATCTGTCAGCGCATACTCAAAGAGAGAGAGAGTGTGACCATAGGTATTGAGTGAATTTTTAACGCGCAGTACCCTCTCTTTCTCTCTGTGTATGCGAATTATTCGCATCAAATGTAATGAGCGAATGATGAGAGGTGATAATTTACAAAGGTAAGAACGATATTTATGAATTTTAAGCAACGCACAGTACTCACTCTCTCTCTCTCTATGTCTGCGAATTGTCCGCAATTCACAATTCAGTAAAATTATACTGAAACCTTTACGCCACAAAAAACACTTTCATTCATTTATTTATTCTCCAATAATGCGGCTTTGGAAAATTTTGTTCTTTGTTTTTATTGACATTTCGTTAACTCTTTGTTCAAAGTGTGTTTTTTGTTTTCGTTTTCAATCATTCTGTGCGTGGCTTCACAGAACTGCGCTGAGTGTCTAGAAAAATACATTAATTACATATTTTTCAAATAAGTTTTGTTTATGTTTAACAATTTTAACAGGAAAAAACAGAACAATTTGAAAATAATATTTTTGTTGTATCTATTATTTATTGAACATAAAAAAAACAAATAGTATATGTATTAATTTATATAATTAAAAAAGTATAATAAACTCTAATATGCAATTAGAATGTGTTTATTGTAGATATTAAACACAAATATTTGCAAATGACCATATTGTTTATTTCATATAAAAAAAGGCATTTTTTTTTAAATATTTTAAAATTTGCTTGAAAAAAAATCGCCAAAAATTTTGAAAATCGGAAAATCTTACGAGATAAACTCGATGATTAGTCTGATTCTTCTTAGATAAGAATGTGCAACGTGGAGCGGAGGAAAACAAAACATTTTTGCATTATTGACAAAAAATCTTAACGATTTTCTTTTAATGTGTGAAATATCGAATTGTGCGAAAGTCGAGCTCCACCTGTATTTATGACCCAGCTTCACCAGGGATAGATTTCTCTAACATTTAGACGTTGGCGTTATTACAACGCTATTTTAGTAATGCTAGTGTTAAATTTAAATAATTTAGAAGGAGGGGTCGGGTAACCGGAATAAATTACTCCATGGCGTATTAATAAAAATCTTATGGGTTATTAATAAATATACTTATTAACAAAATTTTCGCTTACCAATTTCCATGCAAATTGCTCTGACGTTTAAGGGTTTCAATTTGATATTGTTGAATCTAACATAAAACAATATGGTTTTCCAAATCTTAAAGCTAAAGTTTTTTTAATTTAATTACTCCCGTCCTATACTCTATGCAGTCGTTTTTTAATTCATATGATTATATAAACATTTTTTACTTACAAAAGAAATTCAATTAACTATTTGAAATGTTACTTTTTGTCAGGTTTTTGCAATCTATAGAATTTAAAAAGTTATAAACGAATTTTTAAACGAACATATATTGACGTTGTCATATCTTCGAGCGATTACTCTTATACATTGAGTTTTCGATCCATTTATCGACGTTTATCCAAAGGCATTGATGAATGTGATTGTTTCATCATTTGCCAGGTATCCTGTCTGAACATAGAGCAGCGGCTGCTTTTTTACCTCAATCTGCACTGGGAAGGAAAATTAAAGTGTGTGCACTGTTGTGATTTAAAAAAAGAAAAAGTATTTATTTCGCATAAAAGCAATTGCAAGTAAAAAACGGAGAATATATGATAGAGGGATCACAAAATATGTAAAATGGGAGCTCAGCGGAGAACTTGAATTAAGTTATCACAGGGAAGTGGATAAGGTTTGCCAATCTCGGTACACTTTACTTTGTTCTGTAAGGAGAAATATATATATATGTGGTAATTAAATTTTGGGCGCCAGGCGTGAAGATACACGCCAAATGAAAGATGATAATAATAATTAAAACACTGTTACCGTTAAAAACACATTTAATTAGAGATGCGGAAACCGTAGATGCACAGAATTTACATTATGAAGAAATGAAACAGAAATTATACGACAAAACAATATTTATGAACAGATGGTCACACTAAAACAGGAAAACTATTATAATATATAAATATAAAACTACGACCTTGGATGATAAACCATCTCAGCGGCGAACTCGGCTGTCCAAGGCCAATCTCCAGCGCTTTACCGACGCATCCTACCCGTTCCACATCCTGGCGAGTAATCAAAGTTTTAACGCAGTTCTTGGTGAGGCTTCCCCTTCGTCTCCTACCAACGACGCAGCGAGGTGCGTGTCGCCGATATGTGACCGATAAAAAAAACAATATTTCTTATTAATCCTAATTATAATTTACTAGTGAGAAAATAGGATGCGATTAGTCTTGAGAATAAACTATTTCAAAACACTTCTCTCAATTAGATGAACAAACGAAAAACTAATCATTTTTATTAAATTACATTTCCATGAGCGATATGAATGCTAATTCAATAAGATTTTTTAAGCAGTGTCCACTCCCAATTTAGAGCATATAGCGGCATAATGGAAGTATCTTAACAGAAGTTTTTCTACGGTAACTGCTTCTTGGTCAATTGATTTTTTGGGCCTCCGGATGGAGGGAATTTTAGACATCTCAAACATCCATGCCTTCGAACAGAAACCCAAAAATCGATTAAAAAATCAACTTATGATTCAAGCCCGTGAGAACCGTAAAAGAAGCCAACGACGTAGATGACTGCACAACGGACCTAAAAACCATATTTGAGAAGATACTAGGTTCCAACTAACATAAAAGCAAAAGAGGTCAAATAGTTGTAGTAGCTAATAGAATATTAACTCCCATGCGAAATGTACAATACTCTCCACTCTAGCGAAGCTTTTTTGAGTTTGGCAGACTCCGGTCTAGATAGAATGATTATCGTGAAACACGTAATAAAAAAAAAACGAAAGATTTTTCAAAGTAATTAAATGCTTTTGATTCACTTTAATATACTCTGCAACTTTGCAAATCAAACTATCTTATGATATTCAGTATGACGTCATTTTAACACACAAGGTTTTACTAAAACATTCAGTTCGTACTAATTTTATGGTTACTATATCAATTTCAAAAATGTATTATTTACAAATTCTCCAACAAACTTTTTATAAAACAGTTATATGTCTTTCATTCTATGTCACTTTGACAGCAATATTCAGATTTGATATAAACTGTTGATATTCAAAACAAGAATCATTGAAAACTCATGGCAAACAGCTTGTCTACTGTTAGTGGAAGAAAACAGGAACCAAACTAGACTTAAAAAATCAAGTAATGTGACGTGTTACACAAATACGACAATATATCACACGAATCTTTCACAAACTGCCAGTGAAAAATTTTAAAATTTCAGCTTTATATCACGAGAGTCAAAAAAAATATCATATTCATATTTAAAACTACCCATCAACGAATTGATCGAATTGGCCTAAGTTTGTTAGAACTTCTTTATACATATAATAAAATCGACGACCTCGTTTATTATAGTTTCTTTTTGTGACCCAGTCTAGTCACTTATTTTCATAACATGTAATTTAGATGAAGCTATCAACCTTTACATTTTATTGGACCTGAGTCGGTATTCAAAAAACACGCACCGTCGGTTAAGTAAATTAGGCAAATTATTTTTACATTAGGTACGCAAGACAAATTGATTAAGAATGTATCCGAGGTTAGACGTGTCGCTGATTTTAGCGTTAACTTCCTCAGTATTTTCTCAACACTTCGATGGCTACGACGATGGACCTTTTTCTAATTGTGAGTTTTAACATAATCCTCAATTACTGGCTTATAATGTAGATTTTTTCCTACAATGTTGACTTCCAGAATCAACAAGTGTGTGTTTCCGGTTTAACGCGTTTTTCTTTGATTTCAAAGAATACGTTATTATTGCTTCCGTCAATTACTTTGTGTTATTATTATACTCTAGAAAGTTTTTCAAAGATATCAATAATTCTTGTGAGTATTAAGTTTACCATGTTGGCAATAGGTTGGACTTTGACGCTTTTATCTGGAATGGCGAATTCATAACATAATTGGATTGTTTATGTTTATATAAGTTGTTTTATCCTACTACGTAAACTTGAGTTGTATTCGTCATTATTGCAACCTAGCAGACTCCACGAAAATAATTCGTTACTTTAACATAGTAATCTGTTTATCTTATTCAACCATGGACGCACACAGAGGGCGGTCGAGTAAGTCCGGACTGCCCTTAGGATAAGAAAATATTTTTATCTATCCCAAACACGGTCAAAATATTGTGGTTTTGCTTTCAAGTTTTCATTGACTTTTTGTGCTGAAATCGTAAGAGACTCGTATCCATGGATACTGTTTATTGAAAATGTTACATAAAATATAATTCCAAGAACTTTATTCTAAATTTCAGCCTTTTGTGTACATATAAGTCGTATGTGGCGGTTTTTCTCATTTACGAGTAGTCTGCTTTGGTTAAGGTCTTCTTCGTTATATTTTAAATATTTCGAGTAAAATTTCTTTCGAAATAAGTGTGTTTCTTATTATAAGTATAACTGACAAAATTTGAAGTTCCGTCGCTGATTTTAATGTTTTAATCACATAATTTTAAAGGTTGAATACAAACTGCCGAGTAAGTAAGTAAATTATAAAAAAACAAAATCCAAATTTATTTTTCTTATCACACAAAATACAACCTGAATTTAATAAAAATCTTATGGCGGCTCGACCGTCCTTTTTCCTTTCCAAAGTTGACATTATTTTAAGCACAACTATATCTTCATAATTAGTGTTTGTTTCGTTATGTGAGGAAAATATTATTAATAACAAAATAACAACTTGTTACTCAATCGCTCAATATCTTTTTTTCGAAGAGATTAAGGATAAAAGGATAGGAAAGGAATCGTAGTTAGATAATCCCTACGATCCATTTTAAGTATCGGATGCGAAGGTAGGAGAGAATTTTTGGACATCACACACATCCTTGTCTTAAAAAACAGATACATAAATCGATTGAAAAACCAATTTAAGGAACATTCCGTACATGAATTCCAATCCGCGAATACCTCAACCGAAGCCAACGACGTTGAACACTCTGCTATGGTTACTGCATAATACATGTTATTCATTTTGGACATGATAACATGTACATCAAATTTTCAGGCGTGCCCGGCCTATTGGACCTCACTTTCTCCAGAGACGCGACCGATGGCCTGGAGATCATAATAGTGCGACGAGACAAGCCTTTCAAGCGTTTCTCCATCAACAATGCCTCAGACATCTTGCAAGACAGAGCGTTCAATATCAGTCGGAAGACGATGCTGTTTGCTCACGGCTGGGTATCTGTACCATTGTCGAATGCCCATGAGATATTGGATGCCTATTTATTGAAGCCAGAATATAATGTCCTTTTCGTAGACTCAATGGCACTAATCGGCGATTATTATTATTTGAGGCGAGTTCCGACACAGCATGTTAATTAATGTATTAGTAATAACTTTTTTTTCCTTATTTCATTTATTATGCATAAATTTAATCCGTCCCCGAAATATTAGAAATAATTTCAACTCACATAAAACACACTAAATTAATAATATGTTGGATTACAAAATACTCTTTCGACGAGAAGAGTATAATATAAATCAATGTCGTATTCGTTTTCACTTGTCAAGTGGTGGATTATTTGCAGATCACATTTTGTATTGCATATACCTCCAACCCAAAATATGCCTCGTTTTCATTTTTTCTTCTCTTAATGCAACGCGTCGCAGCACACCTATTGTCGTCTCGAAGCACACTGGTTGCGGAGCACTGCTCTCCATAGAAAATCCTTAATAGTCGTTTGGGCCTATTTCATAGTTCGTTTTAACAATACTTAGTAAGTGTGAAGATATGAGTTTACATATTAAATGCTTTATTTTAGATCAGCGAGGGCAGTAAGATATATTGGCAACCGTTTAGGAATTGTCCTCGCTCAGATGATACGAGCTGGTCTTAATATTGATACATTAGAGCTTACTGGACATAGCCTTGGAGCTCATATAGTTGGTTTTGCTGGAAAGTCATACTTCAAAGCCACAGGTATGAAATTTAAACCATTTTTATTAATTGATAATGCTAGTTTTGAGGCCGAATGATCAACGCTCTTGTGCGTTTGTCTTATTCTCTCTAAAAAAATGACAAAATCGAGTAGTTTAATAAACGAAACTGCAGAAATAATCACGATGGTCCTATCGGACATCGATATCAGTTTTTTTCCTTAGAAAACTTCTATCAAATCAAAAAATTTGCTACCTCCTTTGGTGAAAAACAAACCTTCCCTGCCACTCACTATTTAATATTTAAACCATAATTATGTAAATCATTATTATATTTCATTTGTTTCCAGAATTGTCATTTTGTATTTTCATGTTAATAGTTGTTTGATGACTTAAATTATTTGCTCGTTATATTACTTCACTTGTTCCTTATTGTCAGCATCTCAGTAAAAAATATAAATATCTGCAATTATTAATTTATCCGATTAAAAACTATTTCCTGTACTATAAAATAAAATATCATGTTATATTCATGTTTTTTCATTACCGATTACTTCATGAAAATATTCATGGAAAAAGTGTAGAATAAAATTGATTATTTTCTATTAATCGTTTTGTTAATGTTGTTGCAGAAAAAAAAACACAATATTACGGGAGAGCGTTAAAACGTATTAATTTTTTTGTGAATTTTCAGTAATATTACATAATAATTATATTTTGTGTCCACTTTATCCATTATGTTGAAATATTTTTTTTACATTGTAAATAACTGGTAAATGTTACTTAACTTCATCGATATTAGCATCAGTTTTAGGGTATTTTGTTCTTATATTTTTAATAAATACGTTATTGAAATAAATAAATGTTAAAAATTTTCCGTGTTTCCGGTGGTGAACAGGTAATTTTCATATATTTTTTCCAATCAAAAATAACTGAATGGTATTATTTAGAATCTACTACAGATTCGTTCATATAACTTTTCAATTATTGCTTTTCTGTCAGTGTAAAATCTAAACAGCTACTCAAATGTGGTAAAAAAAAGCGTTTTTCACTATTTTATGTTATGGTGATATCTCAAAGGCAGAATATAAGTGGGATTGATCGAATATCTTAAGTATATTATTCATAGTTTACTTATATTTTTTAAAACCAATAGCTAACAAATTAGGCAAGATAAATATATGACCAATTCAACAAAATTTCTTTGTTGTATTGAAAGGGTTTGACAGATTTGATTCTACTGTTTTTTTAGCAAAATAAACGTTTGTTGGCAAACATAGTTTTACTCTAATTGTCTTATTCCCTTCTTTGACAAAGGTTTGCAAGCATTTTTTTCAAAATTCACCTTTTTTTATATTTTTGATTGATTCTGATTAAAATGATACCGATTGGTCTGTATCGATTACCATGATGATAGGGGTACCATTACATTCGTCACTACCCACACTTCGTTAACTATAAAATGAAAAATTAATTGATTTTTTTCGTGTCATTTTCGTTCATAAAGGTACAAAGCTTCCGTTGATTGTCGGCTTTGACCCCGCCGGCGGATGCTTCAGGCAAGCAAAGCCCAAGGATCGACTCGATAAAGGAGATGCTTTATTCGTTCAAGCCATTCATACGAATGGTGGGGGCTTGGGGCTCGTGAATGCAGTTGGACACGTAGACTTTTATGTGAATGGCGGAAGAACTCAACCGTCGGAGTTTGGAATCTTTTGCCTCGCGCTGTGTAGCCACAGACGAGTGTTGTTACTTTGGCAAGCAGCCATGATTAATCCTGAAGGTATGAAACATTAACACTTCTTACGTCATTTTATGGAAATTAGTTGGTTATTAAATGTGCAGTCATATGATTTTCCTGCAATATGTGATCATATTATTGAAACCCCGATAAAATACAGTCGTAGGTTTCTTTTTTTATTTTACAGGAGAGCCATCTGAATCAAAAATTTATTGGTAATCTTAAAGACGTTCAGTTGCATAAACTATTGTTTGTTTTTATTTTAAAATATAACCCCTTTACAACTGCAGTTTAACTTCTCTTTAAAATATTTTTTCTTCCATAGATTTTTGAAATGCGATCAAATTATCATATATGCCGTAGATATTATAATTAAATACATGTCAATTTTTACACCTGTAAATTGTGGAAAAACACTATCTATAGTTGAGATAATGTATGGTTATCAACTAAGAGGTATATTAAGAAGCTGAAAAAACATTAATTTATGATTTAGGTCTTGATATCAACAATGTTTTTATAAAGAATGTCAGTATTATTTTTTAAATATGTTGCCAGATGAATGTCCAGATGTTAATTATCTTTTGCTCGTATATTTAACATCGTGTTGCTTGACATCGTGTTGTGCGGTTAAAAACGATACTATTTTTATGATCATCAACAAGCATAGCTATTGTCAAACAACCTCATCACACTATCAAATTTATCTTTGTCAGAGAAACACGCTATTGATAGCGTTGGTGTTATTCCGAGTTTTAATTTTACTTGTATTTTCTTCAGGTTTTATAGGTGTGGAATGCCCCAGTGTTGATTTTGCAGACAAGAGTAATTGCTACACCAGTGGTAAACAACGAACGGCAATAATGGGTCCAAAAGCTGACCCGAACGTATCTGGCATCTTTTATATACGGACGACCACCAACTATCCATTTTATTTAGGAAAAGCGGGCACTAGGCCTGCAAAAATAAAATTTTCACTCAGAATTGTTTTGTTACAAAAAGTCTGGATTTCCGAGTTCTTAGGCATTTAATAGAACTTTCAGAAACTATTTAAATAATTTATATTACATTTAAATTTACAAGATAAGAAAGATACAAACAATCGATACGTTACGTAAATTTTATTACGAATAAAAACAACCAAAAACTGACTAAAAGAAAATTTATTCTTTCTCTCTTATGAAATTGACTGGGTTTGGATTTTCTAATAGTCATATCGTGAAATAATTGAAAGGAGATCACCATAAGCTGAATATTTTTATGAATAAATATCCGATTAAAGTTTTCCGATCTTATCTAAATATGCTGAAAATTTATATAATTCATAATGTATGCATATCTGTTAGCGCATACGCAAAGAGAGATACTGTGTGAACGTAAGTCTTGAGTGAATTTTTAATGCGCAGTACTCTCTCTCTATATCTGTGAATTGTCTGCATTAAATGTATTGAGTGAATGCTGACAGGTGGTAATTTATGAAGGATAAACATACACAATCACAATCCAGTAAAGCTATACTGAAACCTTACTTACACTCATTAATTTTTTGTCTGTCCAATAATTATTTTATTCATCATGCGGGAAAACAATATCGCCGGTCCGCAAAATATTTTTCCCATCTTCACCGGGCCTACTATATAGCAGAAAATACATGTGTAAATCTGTCTGTCTGACACAACAATACCTCCCAAACGGTGAACAGTATCGACGTGAAATTTCCACTTGTCATTCTGGCTGCCATTTCTATGTCAACTGTGTTATTTTCAAGTTTTAACTTTTAAAATTATTATTAATTGATGTACTATATTTTGTGGATCTTCCATCTTAATTTTCAACGTTAGCTTGCGCCAAAATAATGTCAACGTTCAAATGTTAGCACCCTTTATCCAGGGTGAAGTTGGGTAATACATACTACTTAGTTGTATATATATTAAACTCGTAGTCAATACATAACACGCAAGATATGAAAAGTAATGATTGAATTTAAATAATCTTTAGTAAATAAATTGTATTTTAAATTGTGTTAAACCGAAACGTATAAGTCGAGAGAGATATTATATCAATATGAAAATGTGTTGATCATGACGTGGCTATTCCAGTAATATATTATTGTTCAACATTTCCATCGTCTGTGTTCGTAATACTCATCTGCTTCATTCTCATAGAAGTAGGGATATCGATTAACAGTATCAAGTCTAAAAACCCCATTAATCTTCGGGTTTGCAGCAGGGCCCATAGTGGCCCTCTCCTTCTTCCTAGAATAATAACACTCTCCTTTTCGTATTTCGTCAACTCCCAAGCACTTCACACCGACGAAAGCTTCGGGGAATTCGATAGTGGCCCTCCAGATGTCGATGGCGCGATCATGGCTGCAGACGTAGACGCAGGTGAGGCCAAACTCTGATTTCTGACGACGCCCACCGTTTACGTAGAAGTCGATGTGGCCCACGGGATTGTACAAGCCCAACTCTCCACCATTTGTATGAATCACCTTTAAAAATAAAATTAAAATAAAGTCATTTTCACGGTCAACAGCTTCATTGGAACCGTAGCTCGTAAAAAAGTATTTTAATTTCGTTTCCTCTCTCTGGTTTTATGCATCGAGTTTGAACAAAATGTCATCAACGTGACTTGCTCATTTGACATTTATATCATAGTCCTTACAAATATATTTTTTAAACCATATTCGTTCAATTATCATATAAACTACTGATTGAGTAATTCTACAGAATGCGTGAACGACAACTGGATATAAGAGAGGTTATAGATAAACGGAAATATTTGCAAAATAGATTACATGCCACTCTCTCTACCGTTTTTAAGATCGCAAAGGATGATTGAACAGGGGTAAAGCATTACAGAAATAAATTCCTTCCAATAAAAATTCATAAATGTTTGAAAATTGACATTCGGAAATTGTAAAATTTGATCGTGCAACAGAGCAAAACGACATCCCACTCGATTACAGTGACCGGAATAATAAAAATAATATAAATTCCCAGTCCAATATTTTACACATTTACTGTAAATCAACAATATACCAAGGGATGCTTTCCGAGTATGGGAACCAGGAACCGATGGTAGGCAAACATAATAGCTATTGTGATGTAAATGAATCGCACCAGTAATTATGAAAATGTCACTTTCTCACCTGTACAAATTCCGCATCAGTCTTATCTAGTCTATCCTCTGGAAGAGCTTTTCTGAAGCAAGGTCCTGATGGATCCAAGGCAATGATCCTTGGCAGCAGTTTTCCAGTGACTTTTTTAATCGTTTTTCCTGTGAAACCAGCAATGTGAGCACCGAGGCTGAAGCCTATAAGGTCCAGGGTGTGAAGAGGGAAACCAGATTTATCCATTTGGGCCAGTACTCTGCCGAAACGGTTTCCCACATAGCGGCTCATTCTCGCTGCTCTGAAAGGTTGTAAATTTTTTCGCTATTAATATGATGACACAATGAATAAACCTATACTGTGTATTTATAAATCTGTACATCAGAGGCTAATTAAGTCATATGTCAAAAAATAGCGAAATTGAGTTATAAATATCACATTATTTGTAATTTTAAGATCTATATATGGGTATAAAAACTCATGGTTTCACTTGTAAATGAAACTCTCCAAGCCCCTTATCTATCCACTGCAAAAGAACGAAAACAAAAACAGAACAACTATGCTAATTAATATAAAATAAAAATCGTTTAAGAAACACGTTTTTGCTTCTTCTGTAAAGTTGATAAAATTAAAAAGACTATTAGGCTATCAGGTACAAAAATATATTCCGACATTTTAGTCTTCTTCAATATTGTAAAAATGATTCAGTGTAAGCCGGGGCTGTTGTGAATTATTCAGTATTTTTATATAATACTACTATTTATAACCCAGCCTCGCCAGGGATAGAGTGCTCATTGACATAACATTTAGACATTGGCGTTAATACAGCGCTATTTTGATGCAAGCCAATCTTGAAAGTTGGATATTGAAAATAACATCGTATACCGTACCTCATGTAACACACACAAAACAATATATAGTCCATCAATTAATAACAATGTAAAATACTGAAAATAGCACAGTTAACCTAAAAATGGCAGCCAGAATGACATCTGTAAATTTCACGTCGTTACTGTGCACATATATTTTCTGCTATTTAGTAGATTGTTTTTAAACGACTACAGAGAGTCAAACAACTTATAAAGGTTCTATAAAAGACAATAATAACGTTAATGTTGATATATAGATATTCTTAATTAATTTGTGAAAGATAATCGTAAAGAAAAAAAGCTCTTTCTACAGCAATATTTTTAAACAATTTAGTTTTATTGCGTTTCCAAGAGGTCACGATAGGCCTGAGCATTATTGTTTGCGTGAGTCTCAATTCGTTGCAAAATAATTTAACAAGCCTCCTAAACGACCGAAGTGACGTGAAATTTTTGAGCCACCCACCATAAAAAAACATTTTATTCTTGGAAAAAGTCGTGTTGCTTTCGTGACAAGGCATTAAATTTTCTGCAAAACGTATCCTCTTCTTTACACATCGTCACATTATTGTATACACATTCCGCATTAATGCGTGACTTCTTAATTATATGTACGACCAATATGTGGTGGTCTATTTTGTACAAAATAAAAAAAGCGAAATTTTTATTGATAATATCAGTTATCGTTTAGTTTCTCTAAGGTTTTGACTCCGAAGCCCTGATAAAAATATTTACAAATGTAACCAGTTGTGAATAAAACTTAAAGCTCAAAGATTACTAATTTGTCAGTGATTCTTTAGACGCTCATGTAAGTATCATCTACGCGTAATCGAATCTACTGATCCAAAGGTGTATTGTTATAGTTTTACTAATCTTTCTTACCTGAAATAGTCGTAATAAGCTATACTACTTGCATCAAGCATCAGAATATTATGCCTTCCTCTGGCCCTGTAAGAATCGGCGATCCTTTCCGATACAGGTCCCCGCGCCTTGTCGGTAAACCCATGTAAGAATATCACTGTCCTAAAATCTTTTCTGAAGAAGGGGTCTTTCACAATGGCCGCTGCTCTGCTAATGTTGTAGACGTGATAGTTATCATTCTGGTTTCCAGTCGACAGGAGAAGCTTCAAGGAATCTGTCGACTTCTTCGATATAGTCAGGTCAAGAATCTCCAAGTTACCTATGTGAAAACAAATGCATTATTAGATTTGAACTCTGAATACTGGATTAATGATGTATGCACTTCTATCAAACTTGAGTATATTTAATAAATAGAAGGTGATTTAATTTATATACACTAGAACTGTTTTATAACAGAATTTTAACAGATAGCTTAAAATAAATAAGAAAATTCAGCTCTGTTCTTCATCTGAATTGAATTTTTACCATTTTACAATCAAAAACATTTGCATTCGGAAAAATAAAAAGAATTTAATACTAAATTTATAACGGCCTGATTGCCAACCCGTGCCAAGGATTTATGCATGAGTTTAACATTGAAGTGAGTTAATGGCCTACATTTCATTCGAGGCCTATAGATCAAACTAATCCTCACAACAATTAAACAATTATTTAGGGTTAATAATTTCTTCTTCCCTGTTGTCTAATTTCCTGGCTTAATTATTTAAGGTATTCAAAATGTAAGTAGGCAATAAAATTAATTTTCTGAGGCACTTACAATTCCCGAGCAAGCCATTATCAAATCCACTCGTTTTATTTTCCGCTTTAGCTTTACAAATCAATAGAGTAATGATAATAATTATTCTAATATTCCACATTGTATTACAGGTTTCTTTTATTTTCGATATTGGTTTATTATTATTTGAATCTATTGGGCGAGTAAAACGATAAATATTATTGGCTGTTTCATACTTACAGTTTTGTTTAGAAGGGAAACAAAAGTTATGTTAATGCATAATTATTTAAATTTGAATAAGTTGTACTATCAATTTGGGTAAGATTGCCAATCGGTCTAAGATTGGCCCACTACATGGATTAAGGTGCTGTTATAATACCATGATAATACTAATGCCATATGAATATTTTTTAGTTAAGCAAAGGTATTGAGTAGCCCCTGGTGGTAAAAATATGAATTAATGTTCAACAAAATTTGTTTTATTGTTGGATTTGAAAGCTGTCAGCTCGGAATGATAAAACATAATTTAAAAACTTATTGAAATTCCATCAAGCACCCTCAGTCGATGTCTTAAATTAAATTGGATTAGTCATATTTTCAATTTGTATTACTAATCTGTAAACCAAATACTGTATATTATTCCCATCTCAATAATGCACAGAATATATGAAAGCATAAAGAAAAGTTCCCAAGACTTTAAAATCACTGAATTTATAGTAATAACAGTGACTATTTGTATCGTGGGCCAAAGTTACCTGATTTGGATGAAAGTTTTGCTCACCTTGTTTTATGTATTTTTATATATCAATTATAACAAAAAATCTATGTTTGTTCATTAAATTTCATCTTAAGACATGAGTTCATTTCTATGTAGACCAATACCACTCATAAATGTAATGACGAACCATAAAAATACAAAAACCGTCAGGACAGGCTCAAAATAACCCAGATTGACCGTACGAATATCAGGCATATTTTGGAAAAAAATAAGTAATTTAATAGTTCATTTAAACTGTGTCCGCTATAATTTGCGAAATACTGACATTCAATGAATCATTTTAGTTTTAAGCCATTCATAAAACAACTATTTGCAGGGAGTGTAAAGATAAAATAATGATGCAAGGAAAGTTTTATTAGTAAATTGGTATTTCTATAGTTCTCGGGATTGACCAGTTATTAAGATATGAAAACATCACAGACATCTATCAAAAAATCAATGTATGAGGAAGGGCTCAAGCTCTCGAGCATTATCAGTCGACTACGACTGGCATAGTGTATCATAATAAGGATTAATACAGTGTAAACAATGGACCATTAGACTTTTACGTTAAGCTTTATTTAGTAATTAATATGCATGACTGAAAATTTTTCGATTACTATTATTCATGCAACGTCGTCAATCACTGACCTTCAATAATTATTACCAATACGATATAATAGGAGATTTTGGCCCTCTGCTTATTTGCCGATAAAATAAAATAAACAATTTTAAAACAATGTTTTGCCAGAAACCTATTTCTTTCACATAAGAGCTTCATATGTCCAATTTTAACAATTGTCCCACAACTATTTAAAAAATCTACTATTCACTGTATTTAAAGCTTTAAAAAAACTTTTATGGTGTTAAATGTCAATTCTTGGTGGGAAGACATTATATTTTAAAAAATAAAACATAATTCGTTTGTACTACTTCCACATATTTATAATGATCAGTACCGGTTTCGCTCATCACGAGCACTATCAACTGATGACAATGCTCGTGATGAGCGAAACCGGTCCTGATCATTATAAATATGTGAAAGTTGTACAAATGAATTGTGTTTTATTTTTTAAAACATTAAAAATAAATTAATAAAATCAAAAGCATTATATTATCATTTAAAATTTGTCTCAAAATTCGTTTGCAGTTAGCAACGTAAAAATTTCTGCTAAATTTTCTAAGCATTTTTTCCACGGCTTTGTTAATATAAATATAATCTTCTTATTATAATTTTGAGCTTTTAAATAAAATGTTTACCAACCAAACAAAGCTTTTATGATATAATAATATTTATAGTTTTATATATATTATTAGTTAAACAAAGCTTTTGGCTTGTACAGATTAATAAGTCTAACGTTAACACAAATCCTCCTTGAATGTTTACTGACGACTGAATTTGTAGAAAGCAAATAATATGACTATAAACTAAGTATTACATAAAAGCAATGAATAATGATTCATAGAACTACCCCAAAAAATACAACACAATAGAAACAATTGTTTTCCACTAATGGATTTGCTTTTAGCTTAGACGTATTAAGAACCGCATAAATTTTACCCATTTTTGACAAAAGTATTATTATAATAATAGAACGTAAAAAACGTAAAGTATCAAAATCCTACTTCAACTTGAGCATTAAAAAAACCTAGTTTTATCATTAGACGATTTCATTTATTAATTTCAAAAATCCAAGCCATTGTATATTTTATTCAAATGTAATTAGGGCTTCCAAACCCAGAACCCGGGATGCCGTAATCCCGGATTTTCTAATTAACTACAACGTGTACCTCGGTTTATTCGTGTACATGGTTTTTAAAATACTTATTAAATTAATATAAATGTATCGTGATCTGCTTCCTTCTCATATTTTGGAATATCCGTTTTTATTCAATGTGAAATGGAAGACAATGGAAGACCGCTTCATAAATAGATGGAAGACAATATCTTAATCTCGATGGCAACTAATTATTTGATCAGTATCTAATTCAATTAACGGTCAATAAATATTAAAGAAACCGACAGTACCAAATGTATAAAACGGTCAGTAGAAAAATAAAAATGGTATTTAAATATTAAAGAAACGGTCAGTAAATATTTAAGGAAGTTTAGGTTAGGTTATGTTAGGTTAACTAAGTAAAAAAGATAAAATAATAAATTAGGTTTAGTTTAATAACTGACCATTTTATATAAATTACTGAATGTTTGTTTTATTAACTGACCACGTTTATCGAATTAATTACTGACGCAATAAATACCATCCTACCATCCTGCAAAACCTGTCTAAATAATGCAATAAATAAAAAAATTATAAAACTATTTCATCATTAAGTACGTCTATTTTTTTCTCTGTTTTTGTAAATTACTCTGATTCGCAATAAATGAAATAACCATTCCAATACCCAAAAGAAATATGAAATCATAAACATCTAGTACATTTCAATTGAAGTAATAATGGACACAAATTAAAACTTAATACAGGTAATTACACTCAATGACCAATCCCGTGATTAAGAAAATATGAATCCCGAAATCCCAGAATCATGAAAAGGGTCAGAGATTGGATACCCTATATGTAATGATTACTTAGTTAACTCTGCAGAATTTAGACCATATGGGTCCATGTACGGTGTCACCACCGTTCTTCAGTGTCGACATAGATGGTGAGTTTTTTCTTTCCAGCGAGATACGCTGACCAATTTGGCACTATGTATTTTTTGTATTGTCTGCACATCTCTTTCAAAGGCAGTCCAGCGGCCAAGAGCCTAGGCATGAAACAATGAGATGGGAACCATTCGAGCATTCATTGTTAAACACACACTGTTGTATTATAACAATCAGAAGAGCTTTTCATTTCGCTAATAATTATACTAATGTTAAATTGAACCAAATAACTTTAAGAAAACTAGGAGGTATAAAATATCATTGATACAAAAAAAATCTCTGATAACGATGCCATTAAGAACATGCCTTCTTTTATTTTTTTTCGTCTGCCAACAACAGCATAAACATGTCTCTACCAACAGTTCGTCCCAATCCTACACAGTACACAACCTCACCAGATCTTCAGCAATATCAAGTCAACGCCATTTTAAAACTTACATATACTATGTGAATTTTCTACATCAGTCAAAGTCAATGTGACCGCTTATTTCGTATGTGATGACTCGCAATTTATTAATATTAAATATTTTAATTGAGTACACTTTAATTAATCCCTACGCTCTCAGAAATATACTTCATTATGAATCTATATTTATGCTTCACCTAAAGAGCAACCATGGTTTAAAAAATATTGTAATTATTGTAATCAACACATATTATAGATTAAATTATCTAGTCAAACTACTACTACAAATTTCAAACTGATTATGTACGACCAACGCAATTTTAAACGCATTTTCTTACCCGCTACAACTGCTACCATACAAAATCTAACAGGGTCGTAATAGGTATGCCATGAGTTGCGTAGTACGTAAATTGACATCTATTATTAGTGTCCCACTGTCCCTACGCTCGAATATTTTGTTGTTACTTACTCAATTTTACCACGACAAGAACTAATAGAGAACAGCCTTCAACCGATATTTCGGGAACGCTAAACTTTTAGGGTCAAAGCTTTTTGTCTGCTTTGTTATATAGAATATACTGCGATCGTGCAGTAGTTACTCGTGTGAGAAATGAAGGCCTAGTAGTGTGTAGCTTTTAAATAATAGTGAAACCTTCTAATATTCTACAGTTAATAAATTTACTGCTATGCAGTTTCGTGCACCAAATTACTTATTTGCAAAACCAATTTAATGATTGAAAAAAAAATGATTTTCATCCATTCGAATATAGGCGAGATCGATAAAATCATCTGATGTTTCACCGGATTCATTAAATCTTATAAAAATAACTTATTATTTATAAAAAATCAACATATTTATCCGAATGTTTTTGTAAATTGTTTTCTAAAATAATTATTAGTGCAATAATCAATTGTGAAATAAGTCTTAAATTCAGAATCGTTTTGTTTTTTTGGTTCGAAGACGGAAGAGATAGGAAGTCTTTCGGTTCAAAATGATAAATAAATATTCGTGACCATCATTTCGGTAATTTAAACACTTTTAAAAAACCAATTATGGTTGTCTAGGGCAGTGTTCCCCAACCTTTTTACATCTGCGGACCGGTGAAAAATGGAATGATTTTTCGCGGACCTGATTTTATATACTGAAATAAAAATGGTTTTTTGTAATATTTTTTCAATCTTATATCGTGACAGATGGATATAACTAGAACTGACAAATATACATATGAAATTCTTGGAAATATATTTATGTAGGGCTTTGTATCTGGTTTCACTATCCAAGAGCAAATATTTCCGTTCTCCCTGAGTGTACCTGAGACAATTTATTACTGTCGATTCTGAGAAAATCAGCGACCATCTTGTCGCATCATCCTACCAATTATTATTATTTGACAATAACTGAAAATAAAAGTAAACGTGCAGGCGAAAAAGATGCTATATTTAATATTTTTGCATGGCGAATTTCTTGAAATTTGGCATACTGTTCGCGGGCCAGCGGAAAGTCTCTGCGGCCCGGCACTGGGCCGTGGACCACCGGTTGGGGAACACTGGTCTAGGGCGAGTGTTCCTTAAGTCAGCCGTCACCAGTGGTTTGTGCCAGTACCAGTGGCCGTTTGAGCTTAAAACTTAAATAGTAGAGGATACATTTGAAAAAATAGATTTTTTTTAATTCGTGTAGGTAGTCTTGCCACTTTCCAATGTGTATCTGCACTATACTAACCTATATAATGCAATACACAATTTAAAAAAGCACATTTTTACTTCGCAAGTTTCGACAAATTCATGTTATATGGGGATCGCTAACAAAATATGCTTTGCATCACTATGTTTTTTATTGTTCTTTCTCCCTCAGTAAATTCTAATTGGCATTTTTTTTGTAAACTTCTATTATTTTATGCTTGTTACAATATTAACTATTTTATTTTTATTTGTTACATTATTTAATTTCTGTTTAATGGAATAACAATATGTATTTATCATTCATTGACTCAAAATCTGTTTTGAAAGTACACCTGTCGTTTAACTGGCCGACCACTGGCAAAATGATCCTAGTTTTTGAAAAAATGCTGATTACTGGAGAAAATATAATTGTATAACGCGCCATATTTTGTCTTCGTGAAGAAAATTGAAAAAATAACCATTTTGAAAATTTTAATTACTTCGCTATGATTTGTAATTATAAGTCGACGGTAAAACGTTCGGCAAATATACAGAGTCTAAGCTAGCTCTTGCACGTATTTACTTTTATTTTGGATCTTACATCTAATTAATATAATACTTATATATTATGTGTGATATTTATTGGTACACAAAATATACTTTTGATCATTTAAACATACTCTCGCAGTCGAATATTAATCGAATATCATCGAACAGATACATTTCATATTGATCAATTTCAATTTTACACATTTTTATTAGGTATTACTAGTAATATCATACACCAGATGCATTTCCATTTGTTAACATTCGCTTAACACTCAATACCACACATACTCTCTATATGCACATCGTGCGCAAGCAGTGTTGTGATATGTGTTACAGACAGATAGACAAACCAAGCAAAACATAATATATCAGTAATAATATATTATATTACCTGCATTTCGAACAACTTTTGAATTTACAAAATGGATTTTAATAATAAATACAACAATATATCGTAATATTTTCGAACCGAGTTTTCCATAAACTATTTCTCGATATATTTAAGAAAACATCGAAATGATATGATAAAATGTTCTCAAAAAACGAGAACCAATAATTTCAGCAATTATTGAGACGTTTTGATCACAACTTCTACTTTCCACTTTTTGGAAAGGGCCATAGTTTAAGCTACTACTAATCCTAGACACATCCTTCTATTCTTACTCTCTCCGAAAAAAAGAGGATGAGCGACTGAATAACAAGCAGCTTTTGTAGATCAACTTCGGTTGAGATCAGGACCAGGTCATATCACATTGAAAACGAATATGGTTAGAAAATGATAATTATATGACACACCCCCGTTTTTTGTTGAGTTTAAGTTTTATTAGGGTTCATAACTGAAAACGAACAGCGCTAATGACAATGATTCGGAGAAATCTACCCAACTCTGGCGTGAAGGGCGATCGCCATCGCCTGCGGACACGTTCGTCCCGAGTCCACGAGACACGAGTCCATTTTTGACGGAAAGGGGTGGCTCCGACGATGCGGGAATCCGATTTCTGATTATACGAGTGGTCGTTTGCCAGCCTTCGAGCCGGGAGAGTCGCCAGCCAGCTTGGCCGGCACCGTCCGTTGATGTTGTGGATCGTTTTGATATTGGATCGTTTGTCGTGTCACTTGCATTATAACTTAAAGTTAATTAATGTGTTAAGTAAATCTAAATGTAGACTCAATTTTATGTGTAAGAATTATATTTGTGTATTTTAAACCACTGCATTTTCGATTATAATAAATAAGAGTTGAACCGGATTTGAAATGGTGTTTGTTTGAGATCCCAGCTCTTCCAGGTCGTCGATAACCGACCATTCGCCTCTCTTCGATTCGGGTCTTTTCAAATAATAATATCAGTAATCAACAATTTTTTTTTTTTTGAGAAATCAAGCAATTTACCCAAGGATCTATTCTATAATACATAAGAAAATATTTGATTCTTTTAAAACTACAATGTATGCTTTTGTGCAATGTATGTTTTTATATCCAATACCGGTATTTAGCATCTGCCTTTAAACTGCCAGCAATGATACCAACTATTTTGTTCGACTATTAAACTGTTGAACGACAGACTTACAACAAAATCTGATCGGACTGCGAAGTTTATCTCACAATAATGAAGTTAGTCATACAAAGAGGTAATGTAATTAAAGAGTTTGCTAGAATAGAAAACTTTTGAGAATAGAACAGTTTTTGTTTTGTGTTTGTTTGTTTGTTGTTATTTTTTTTGTTTTTTAGGGCTATAGTTTGCCAATCGAATGAAGCCTGTTACAATGGTTAGAATATCGGTATCACAATCTTTTATCGCAACGCAATAAAGAAACCAATAAGCTAATGAATTAAACCATTATGACATTTTCTGAGGTATATTTTTCTGAAAAAAAATATTAAATTTTAAATAAAATCAACGATTCTTTATTTGTAACAAATTTTTCAGGTACATTTTCTACGCTACAGCTTTAATCCAATCAACTTCAAGAGTTGCCGGCCCACTTTGCTTGATAGGTAAATATACTCCTCCATAAAATTGAATTCCGAAACCAGTAATGTTCGATTTGTCCAACGTCTCCGTAGTATTTACCAATGCGCCTCGATAATAAGGTTTGAAATCATCCAACTTCAGCTTGATAATATCGAAGTCTTCTTTCGGACCTGTAAAAGTCTGCTCGTAAGTATAATTGGGTTCATCGTTAAGATCTTTGTGTCGGAGTACAACCTTAAACCCATCGCACACCCCTTGCCCTCTGCATTTAATCTGAAGTTCGTTATACCCTGCTAGGTTACTAAAATGATCCAACTTTCTGACTCCAGCAAATCCAGCGCCGTTCGGCTGAGGATTCAATAATGCAAAAAATACAGCGCGTTGATATATCTGTGTCTTTTGCAAAGTAAATACGGCCTTTGACATTCCTGGTGTTCTGACTGTGTCGGATTGTTCCACCCAATCGTCGACGCTGTTCATTTTTGTGAAATCAAAAAGCGTCATTGCCGGTTGTTCCATGGTTGCTGTGGTGTAATGCGCCGCTTTTATTATTGTACCAACTGCTGATGATACAATAACTGAAAAAAACAACAATCGTCCCATTGTCACTGACATAGATTTTGTAAGTCCGGTGAATTTCTGTAACAAAAGAAAAATCAAATTTATAAATCTTATATTGCTTATACTTTATCCTCGATAAAATTATAAATAGTGAGCTTTGTTTCTACTTGAAATAGACGCTATTTTCTTTAGGTAAAAAAATAATAATCTTTATAAATTGTCTAGTTGTAATTACTGCCGTCAAAAGTTCACCGCCAAGTCTACATACCAAACCCATGCGTT
Organism: Himalopsyche phryganea; assembly: GCA_022494535.1. NCBI lineage: Eukaryota > Metazoa > Arthropoda > Insecta > Trichoptera > Rhyacophilidae > Himalopsyche > Himalopsyche phryganea. Next base: position 3,067,530 of record JAGVSL010000024.1, read on the forward strand.
CCAATGTTATGTTATGTGTTGCATTTAAGGAAGTAATTTTTATTTTCTTTTTTAAAGAGATTGCTGAGTTCAGTCCATATCTCATGAAGCTTACTGCCAGTTTAATGAAAAACAGTTCAGTTGATACAGAAACAGTAGTAGATAATTGAAGAATAAAATAGAAACAAATGTTTATAATAGATCACAGCTTATTTTGCTTTATCGTCATAAACATCAGAAAAACAAAAAAATGAATATGCACTATTGGTGTGTTGCAACATCAAATAAACTTTCATCCACTTCACGTGACAAAGAGTGGCCCATTCATTTTATTTTCGATTTGAGATCCTTGCCTTGTGAGAATTTTCGGAGAACTTCTTAATTTGTTCATTATTATTTACTGTAAAAAGAAACGAAAAATACATAGCATTACAGCTGACCAATTCGTCATTCATTTGACAAATACATTAATATTTAGGGTACATAGAACAGAAAATAATAAAACAGCTAGATTCAGTCAGTAACTAAGTTAGTCACTCTTTGCTAATGTTATAACTTAAATAACGACTTTTCAAATATTAAAACATAACATAATAAACTCACTGTAGAAAAACAACAGCACAGCGCCTCACACCAATCAAACAGATGAAGTTATAAATAAAACTAAATTACTCAAACGTATTATTTCATTAAGGTGATAAATAAATTATCAGAAAAAGATACCTACATAATGAGATGTTTTAGGTCTTATCAACGCATGTTTGTAAATGAACTGTGATATAATGAAGTAAATTGTAAACAGTAGCGTGCAAATGAGATGCTGTAAAAAGGTTTTATCAAAAAATATGTTCAATAAGAGGCGCCACAAATTACATTTTTTGAAGTATCGAGTTCAGACCAAGAGTTGTGTAGGGAAGTGTTTCCCAGATGGGGTTACGAGGAAATGTTAAAGGCATGACTTACAACGTTGTTAAAAATTATGATATTCCTCTATATTCATCAACATATTTCGAAATAGTTAATCTGAGAAAATTAAGTATAGTGTATCAATGAGATTTTATGACAACGCGGTAATTCTGAAAATCGGTGTTGAATAATTTAGCTTTAATCTCATAAAATATTTCTAAGTTTTGTCACTATATCACAAAAGTAATATGTGTTTAAAAATAGTAATGCATGTAGATCTATGTACTTATAAGATTAAAATGAGATTAGAGGCGACGCGCAAGTGTGGTTACAGCAAAAGACGAATAGACAGGGGTAAAGTACTTTATTCTGGGCAGATAGACATACCGATTACAAATTAATTGATAACACACAAAACACAGGAAATACAAACAACACTATGTATTATTTTCCATTGGCTGACTGATACTGAAAGGTTTTCGGTGTACATTATGTCCCAACATAACGATGTCGTGTCGAGATTCAAATTTAAGCATTTTTATATTTTACTTGAAATGGATTATTTTTAATTTTTGTACATTTATTAATATTATTTTAAAGATAATTTAGAATTTTATTGATTTACTAACTTTCACGCGATTATAATCGCAATGATTTAAAAGGGGTATATTTTGGTATAACTCAACTTTCTCGACTTAACATTTTATGCCAGAAGGGGTGACGTGATTCTTTATTTGACTTTTCACGCTCGATCAATTTCAATCAATAATCAAAATAATCTATGTTTGACCGATTACTATAAGACAAAATCATAGCACTTTTTAACTTTTAACAAAACTACTGAAATAAAACGATCGTTTTTTTTTCATCTAGTACGCCATTTGATTCGAATTATATAAATTGTTAATTAAATTTGTAAAACCAATTCCACATACTATGAGTAACATATTCAGGGGTACCTATACTCACGGTCCGTGAACCCTTTATTGTTCCTCTAAGAGCAACTTCCAAATGAAAATGATTCTAATGTAACAAATCATTCTGAATTATATTTAAGTTATATTTTAGATTTTCTGTCTACTTCAATGCACGCTTGTCGACATATATTTGGACAGATGTATGAAAAAGTACCGTCACCTGTATCGTAGACTTTTGATGACTTACTAAAGAAATATTGAATAATATTTAACTGTATTCTATAAATATATTTATGAAACATCTGGTTTAAATAGAAATTGGATATAGCAATAAAAGTTCCCCTACGTTTAGCAACAAACTATAAATCAACGTTCCAAATATTTTATGAAGAAAAATAAATATAAAAATACCACAAATTGACTGCATGAAGCATACATTTTGTGGGAATGACTTAATCAGCTTATTCGACGTTAACGTTTCATAAATATGGCCACTATGCTTAAATAATTAAAAGTAATAAATATTTTAAAAAATATCATTAGCAGTCTGTACATACAGGCGCTTTCACTTGCAATTGTGTGGTGTGTTTGGTTGAAAACAAAAAAGTTACGGATACTGTTTCTTATTTTAACGCATAAACACCACCCAATCGCGCATGAGAGCACACGTGTGTAAAGGCAATCATTGCCGTATAAAATAAAAATGGATATAACGGCAAAAAATAATTTAAAAAAAGTAATAAAAATGAAACATAAACTATGATTTCACCTGTTGTTTTGCTTTTAATTTTGTTTAAATATCGAATTATAATATCGTAAAGCCAATTAATTTTAAAAATGGCTAAGATTAAAATCAGAGCTTATGTTTCATTGCTCTAAATATTTATTTTAGCGTAAGTTGTCTTTTTAATTGATGCCGGTTATATGATACTTATATCGACTGTGGAAAGGAAAAAGCACGTAACCCACACCAAAAAATATTGTAAATAACTCACACAAAACGCGCTAATACACTATATTTATATATTCATTTATAATATATCGACTGCGTGGCGCAGTTGGTTTCGTCGCTGGCTACGGTTACGGATGTCTCGGGTTCAATTCCCGGTGCGGACGGTTTTCATAGATTGATCTTTCAATCGATTTATGGATTTCTGTTCGTAGTCTGAGTCCTCCCTCCCACCAATCCCATCCTCACGGGGCGTAACGAGAGCGATTAGCTAACCACTAGTCCTGTCATAGCCCTATCCTTCTATCCCTACTCTCTTCGAAAAAGAAAAGAGAGGTTGAGCAACTGAGTGACAAGCAGTTCTCGTAGAAAAAATTCTGTCAAGATACCTCCATTAGGAGACCATATGCTCCACATTGGGAGCGGACATGGAAAAAAAAAAAAGAAAGGCAAAAGAACTTATCCATCCATCTTTTCAAAATATTTTTTTCGATAATCACAACGTATACAATCTAATAAATGTTTTATTTGGGCAATACTCAATATTTTTTGTGTGTGGGTTACGTCCTTTTTTCTTTCCAAAGTCTATATGTCTTTGATGTTGTATATAAATATACCTACGGGAATGCAACCGGCTCAACAAACTTGTGGGTATGGGCCCTAACGTGAACCAAATTTTGGGATTAACCCGCGACTTCTGAATGGTGCAGTACTCCTGATATTATTATTGGGAGGCATATTTATTTTTCATACGATTTATTTTAACATTCAAAATCATTGCATAATATTTTAATGAGCAATCGTCGGTATGTTTTTACAGCAGTATCATTATAGGTTTTAATCTAATATATCTTATCAATATTAATTTTGAGTTTGAAGGAATGTGTACAAAATACCAGTGATTAGAATAGAATGAAGAAAACGAACACGCGTATTACACGGTGCTGCTTTACGGTAACAAATCATGGAAACGAACGGAGAGATCGAATATATTCATTTCATGAAAATCGAGATGATAATGAAACAAATCTCGCAGCCTCTTAGCAATACAATACAATTGTTAATCTGCTTAGATATACAGTTTTAATATTCCTACGGTACAGGTGTTAATTTTGAAGTATTTACGCAATCAAAAATTAATTTAATCAATTTAATTGGAAAAACAGTCAACCGATTTTTATTTCTCGGAATCTACAGCGCTAAAATAATCTACGACACAGATATAGTATAAATATCCTTTTCACTAGATGAAAATAGTTAACGTTAAAGTTTCATATAAAATGAATAGGTACCTTTGCAGCGTACCCGTGCGATAAGGACCAATGGAGCCATTTAAAGACAATGGCGGTTCCCTTGTAATGAATTCAACTATAACAGTCATTTTCATGAAATATGTACCTTTCGCAGTCGCTATCAACTCCTTCGCGGAATTGTACCAGGCTTATAATAACATGTCTACGATATCAATAGTTAAGTCTTCAAACAATCTGAGCATGGTGAAATCGAATAATTTATTACACCACAATCTTACAATGAATTTTAAATTGACACGTGTATAGGGATGGCAATCCTGGGAATCAAAATGTTATAAATTCAATCCCGGGATATGATTAGTTTCTATATAATTTACAACTAAATAAAAAAACAGAAAGTAAAATAGAATATTTTTTGACGCTATACGCAATTTTTGTCCCATACTATCAATTACGATTTCGTAACACCACTTTAAAAAAGTAAAGGGACAATTTCTAAAAGAAAATCTAGTAACTTCACAAAATACCGTTAGAGTCAGAATGTAATTAGAATGTTGGGAACTGATGTTGGGTCTTATATTTTTGGCTTATCATGCAATTTTTTATAGCACCTCGTAATTTTGTTTGATCAAACATAAAATCAAACATGAATCTCTGTCCTTAGTGCACTCTTTACTATTTTACGTGCTTATTAAATATGACATTTTTAAAATATCCTTTTAAAGGTCACTTCGACTGTATTTTTCAAAACCTTATAAAACTAAAAAAATACATGGTTTTTATTCTCTATAAATATTTACGTCTTATTTGCTACGATTTGAACACTGGAAAAACAGGAATATTAAGTCAACAATGCCGATATTTCGGCACGAGAAAATCAAGCTCCATACTCGTGTATTACAATAATAATTCAAGGCCACTGCGTTTTAGGAATTCTAAGCAACGCTTTCTAATCTCATTTTAATTACGTTTTATTCATTTTGAAATTCACTATACATGTTAAAACAAGCGAGATTATTTGTCATTGATAAACGAAGGAAAATTTATAAAAGTTCAATTGAAAGTAAAATAATGAAATACAGCAGTAGGTATTTTTCACAAAGAGATAAAAATCTCATCATTTTCATATTGTTACATGAAGAATACATTTGAGCTTTTTCGATTTCGGTCACAACGGAAATAAAAATAGTCAACAATCATAACCAATAGAAATTAATTGCGACCCACACACTCGTGTGTTATTGAGAAACAAACGAGAGTTGTGTTTCTTAACCATATTTTCACGCTTCAAATTATTCTAAGCGCCTCCTAAGTAAAAAACAAAATTAATCAAAACAAGTACACTAATCATTATGTGTAATTTGTATGTTTTTATAATTTTTATATACTATTACTATAAATTCAAATAAAAGCCAATATTTTGAAAGTAATACGGTTGTAAATTTAATTTTATCATTCTTATATTACAACAAAACAAAATTAAAAAAGATAAACTAGGAAATAAGCATCTCAACAGAATATAGTATGTTCAATAAAAATTGTTTATAATGATGTCGCTCACGAATAGAAGAATTGGTTTGGTTTAGGATAACACGAGTACAGTATACTCCCCGATAACACGGTAGATAGGAGGGGCGAACTATCTCGGAGCGGGCTATTGGGGCTACCATATTCATTCAAAATCAAAGCATACGCATGCGGCACAGGAGAATTTTAACCTATAAATAAGCAGCACTTGCAAATTTGAATGAAAAACGAGTTTTCCGCAATCGCGTTATCGGAGGGTCTACTGTAATATGTTCGTTTTCAGGATCAAATATAGTGGTTAGGAAGAGGAAATTCTTAATCTAATGAAAAAGAAAAATTAAAAAAAGATTAAAAATATGGCGGTCGTTGTAGCCGTGTGAGCTTTCATTTTGCCCGGCTGCACGTTTAACGGTTCGAATTCTCCAATGGACATCTAATGGCTAAAGACATAAATCCTGAACAAATTTTCAATCTGTCATTTTTACTTATAACAGAATACATTATCGAATTGGGTGATTTATGCCGAAAAACTAGTGAGTTAATTGTGAGTAGTAAACTTTTAATTAAGAAGCGTAATATGGTAAATAAACGTATTATTCAAGTGCATACGCTCAAACAGACCCTACATACCTAACTGAAGTTTATAATAATATTCATAAGCATCCTCAACTTCACCATTTCAACATACGTTGCATCGTTCGGTGTCCTCAGTATTTCTATATCAAGTCAATACGGCGAGCCCTAGCCGGGCCTTGTGGTATTCAATTCTATTCAGTAGTCTAATATAAAGTTGAAAGCTCCTGCTATTTTACCGCGCAGCCATGGTCGGTAACTGCCTATCTTTAAAATCGATTGAATGTTTCGCCGTCCTTCTACATGCGGCATTAAAATAATGTTTTAATTTCAATATCGAATTCGGCTCTGGACACTTACAGTGTCATTACTTCGCCGATCCAGTATAAAACAACCGTAAGTGCTAAAATTGTGATTTTCTGTTACAATGGAAAAATTTCCGTAGGATTCACATAATTATAGTGTAAAAACATCAGTGCTGCTAGTCATTCCTATTCATTTTTTATGCTTAGTATATTTAACAAATTTAAATTTATTTACAATTGAAAGACAACACATGTCGCGATATTTTAGAAATTTTTGTTGAAATCAGTTTGAAACACACTATTTTCGTCTGAAAACAAAAAAATATATCTTCATACCTGATATATTTGATCTGAAAAGAGTATTTTAAATGGATGAAAAACTTCAAATGCATTTTTCTCAAAACTATGAATTTGCAGTTATGGTTGTTTTATACTGTAAAGGCAACTTGTACTGTAGTACGGGATATTTCAAAAGCAACTGATTTTAATAAAATATCCCAGAAAATATATTTCAATAAATCTTTCAACATTTTCATATAATGATATTATAAAAATGGATCTCAAATTTATTGTAGGTAATAAATCGCGAGCATTGCCAATTGATGAAAAATAAATCTAAAAACCAATTGTGTTTAATATACCTAGTGACTTTCTACCAACAATTGACAGTTGACAACTTAAAAGTGATATAAGTGTAATATAGTATATATATTATTATACATTATACTATTACTGAAGTATTTAATTTAACCATTTCAAATGACGGACAGATTGCTTTTCAATATGCATTAAATAGGATGTTTTATATCGGTAATTGTCAGTGCAATTGTTTTCAGACAATCGCGAATGTTAAAGTTTTTATCTTATCAAATATGTTTTTAAATGCAAGTTTAATATGATTTGCCTTCAATGTATAAATCATTAATATTTCGCGACACACCACATGCCAAATATGCTAATTTTATTTTAAAAAAACTACCATTTTTTAACTATGTCCACTTCCGATGTGGAACATATGGAACAGAACAGAAATTTTTCTGCGGGTACTGCTTGTTACTCAGTTACTCAACCTCTTTTTTTTCGAAAGAGAGAGTGAGAATAGGGTGAGGACTGTATGTGTTTGTGTGTTTTTTTTAAGAGACTAGAAGAGAACAGACCTTCTTTTTCTCTCCTTAAATGGTGATTTTATGTTTACAAGTGTTAAGGCTATTTTTTAAAGTATCTATTCGTACTTTTTTAATCATAAATCAATACGACGGAGAAGATTGCGCCGCAGTTAAATTTGTTTTACATAAATATAATTTCTTAAGAAATGTGTAGCATATTTTTACAATTTTGTCATTTAGTCAAATCATTTATATTTTCAAATACATAAAAATATCAATCATTTAAAAAAATTATATTTTCTTGTTACTCAGTTACTCAACCTTTTTTTCGGAGAATTATTTGTGTTTTTTTAAGAGACTAGAAAGAACAGACCTTTAAAAATTTTTTAAAATCTATTTAATTTTTTAATCATAAATCAGTACGATTTAAAACATTTACATAAATATAATTTCTTAAGAAATGTGTAGTATATTTTTAATTTTGTCATTTAGTCGTCCCGCATCAATCATTTAAATAAATTTTACATTTATTATTAATATGGAAATACAAAACTATTTGTACGATACATTAATTATTTAGTTTGTAAGTTTGTACATAAAAACTGTAAATCAATTTAAAACAAAAAATCCATTAGATTTGTGCGTGCCGAGACTTGCACCTGAGACCGTAACCGAAGGCAACGACATAGACCCCTACACTATTTTGAAAGAGTTGATTTTCAGGCATTTTTTGGTCGAGTAAAAAATAAATAGCCTCATAGCGAAGTTCAAATAATCCTTTCAAAATGTTGCCTCTGAACGGCCATCGTACTTCTTTGTGAAACAATCTTGAATTGATATTCTTAAAAAATGCGAATTTAAGGCTCCGATAATCCGATATTGATCCGATAATGCGTATTATACTTTGATACATTCGTTTATTGTTTCTAATAGTTCCACTGGTAAATTATTAATCATCACCAATGCGTCCCAATGTATACAGCATGTGTATTTTCTACGATTTTTTGTTTTACACACGAGACAAATCCCATTTTATCCACTTTGCAGTTGCACTATCCGTGCAAATATTAATACAATTATTGTAACAGATATCAAAATAATACAATATTTGTATCAATGAGAATAATATCAAAGGACATCTTAGCAACCGAATGCAACGATGTCGCAGTGGCAAGAAGATAAATTAAAAATGAAATTCGCATAGCTGGGAGTCCACAAAGCAAGATTTTATTGACAAAACAAAAAACCGTGTTAAATCGAAGCCGTACTAAAACGAAGCCGTGTTAAACGAGGGATGGGTGTATATTACAATAATTGATCTGCACAATAATAATACGTACCCAAATTAAACACATAATTTCAAGATATATAGAGAAACTTTGATAATTTTGTCAATGTATCACTCACCGGTTTGACGTGAAACAATATATTATGTCATGGGAAAATAGCAGATATTAGGCAAATACTTCGTGAAGATTTGTTTATTTTAGGTTACAGATTTATGTCAAAAATGACAGTTAAGTGATGTTGCAACCTGAATTTTAAAAATATCCTAATCTGCAATCTTGCGAAATCCATTATCTGCCTCCTTTAATATAACCAGTATTTACGATGAAGTGCACGATGGATTCTCAATGAAGGTCATTTCTCATTTGTAAAAAAATATATTACATCCAAAAATGCTTTAAATTAAATTTATTATCCGGCTAGTAAACGGAAGCGTTCAACAGCCATTTTTCGAAATTGCATCTAATACATCAGCTCACTTCACACTGTGCCGTTCTAATCTTTCAAAGTAGAAAAATTGGCCGGCAAGTTAGGATTCTCGCTGTGACTGGTGTAATACAAATCCTGCAGATACTAAAACCCAGGTAAAAGACTTCTAATATCACGAATCTTGGAATGATGTTATTGAAAATCATATCCCGCTTTGTTCAACCGGTAAATTTCTAGTGTTGGTAGCGGCATAAAATGGCTATATTTTTCCCGACTGAAATCTTTTTAATTTACTTTTTGGGATGCTCTCGCCTTTCAAGTTGCTTTATGGACCTTGTTCCTTTCTGATAAGTAAGTCTTATCAGGTTATCACAGTTGTTCGTTTGCGATGCTTAATTAGATTTTCCTTCTTCAGTTCAATAGCATCTAATCTCTTCGAAAATTTTTGAAGCAATCGTCGGTTTACGATTATTACAGGGTGCTTTGATGTTCATGTGCATTGTACATAATTTAACAACACCATGAAAATCTAAATCGTTCTTATTATTTAATGATTCTAACTAATAACTTATTTTTATGATTGACAAGCCAAGATCATTTTAAATTTAGAAAACATCCTCACTCTGTTCATAAATGACTACATAATTATATTATCTTCATAAATTACATAAATATTTGTCATATTAACGAACATTCATAATATTTTTAGTCCATAAAATATTATGATTATTAAAAAAAACACATTATGTATGTACAGGATGCATTTTTCACTATTAAATTAACATATTTCTACAGAATGATAAGAAAATAGACAATGATTAAGAATTATCGCAACATTTCACAGATATATCAATTTACCTCTGTTGGAGCGTGGTAGGCTAAGTTACAGAAAGCCAAATCAAATATATTTTACAATTTGGAAAATTTATCAGTTACATAAATTAACAGTTTTATCTGTTAATTGAGTTTACACGGATTTCATTTGTATATCTGACACTTTCTATGATAAGCGGCCTTATCGTAATTTGATAACATTTATTTTTAATATTTAAAAAAAATTACCTATATTTAGTCTTGTATATTGTTAATATTCAAATGTCATGGTTTTCAGGGACCTTTCACTCGAGGATGCCTCCTCCGACGAAGATAGTCCTGTCAGCTGACTTGACTCCTTCAGACCCTTCAAAAGTTCCCGTATTGATTGTCGGTCAGCTTAGACATCTTCAGCAAGTGTCTTACGGTACACTTAGCGTAAAGCTGCAGCCAGGAATTTCTGAGGAGGTAAATAACATCATCTCCAGTACTTATGTAAAAACTGAAGATCAGTAAAACTTCACTTACCTAATACTTTTTGACTCATTCATAGCGTTATTATTTTGTTCATGTTTAAAAATCATAGCAAATAATAAAAGCATGAAATTGTTAACCCAAATCCCATGTATTTAATATGATTTTAATAGTATTTGGGATATTAACGCACATTACATAATTTGGTATAATAAGAGCTGAATATGTGGTACATATACTACAAAATTTATGTAAATTACTTTGATGAAAAACCTATTCATACACTCGCTCATGAAAGTCCCATTTAAAATCAAACAAACTGATTAACAATATGGGTAATAAATTATGTAGAGTGTAAAATAGTCAATAAACAGCACTAGTTGCCAAACTTCAAATATGTATGAGAATCATCTTCAATTTTACTGACCTTGAAATTATATCGTGCGAGAGGTGTAATCTCATATTTGTTCAAAACGGAGTGAGTCGCTTTACACAATATAGCTCTATGATACATAAAGAATCATAATTAATTTGATTTAATTCACACCATAGTATCACATGCTTATAATAATGTTGAATCAATTATTTACTAGGTTGAATATCATTATGTTATACTTGATAATTCAGATGCAAGTGTGATACCAAAATAGCTATCGACAATGTTAGATAATAATTCTTCTGTGACTAAATAATTCTAATGCCATTGATTTCTTGTTCTCAGGTATGGAAGCAATCACTGGGCTCTGTACAAGCAGGGGAACTCTGTCCTCTCGTTGTGCGCTCTAATATAGGTGTGCTGCCGTCACACTGCTCCCGCCACTGTGCCCCCTCGAGGCCTGCGGCTTTGACAAGACTAACCAAACAGCATTTGTCAGCTACAGATCACTCTGTTGTCGTAAGTCTCATTCTCAGCTTAGTAATGTTCCAGTGGTATATATTTTGATCAAGTACTTGAGGGGTCCATGGTGCAATGGTCGGTACTGTTGGCTTCCGTTACAGATCTCACCGGTTTGAATCCCAGTATAAACAGTTTTGTAAATTGATTTTTCAATTTATTTATGGATTTCTGTACATAGTGATGGATGTATGTGATCTCTGAAATTCCCACATCCGATCCTAAAAATGGGGCGTAGGGAGAGCAATTAGCTAACCACTAGTCCTGTCCTAGCCCCATCCTTCTAAACCCTACTCTCTTCGAAAAATGAGAGTTTGAGCAACTGAGTAACCAGCAGCTCTCGTAGAAAAACTTCTGTTAAGATACTTCCATTAGGAGGCTATATATTCCATATTGAGAGCGGACATAGTATTGAAAAAAAAACTTATAAATTATAATAAGATCGTCTAAAGATGCGTTTATATTTTTTCGTCACAGGTTGTCTGTGAGAAGAGTGAACTATACGCTTCCGCATGCGCAGTTGCTAGGGCTTACCCACAGTACTCGAAACGAACAGTTATCCCCAACGCGGCTAACTCAAACAACTCCACCTTTCCTGCGTCTGCTGCTACTGTCACCGTTGAGTTCATACTTGTACCACCTGCTGCTCCTGCGCCAAGTTAGTAATTTCGATATTAATACATCACGCCCCGGCGGTCGCACGCATTTTACACAACGTAAAATGAGCAATAATTTGCTAAAAAATATTCCACGATGTTATTCACTGTAATTATTAAAATAACAAGTTGTTTTTTAATTTCTTTGACTGGGCGTCTCGCCAATATGCCTATATATTGAAATTGAACTCCTGCTTCACAATTTTGGCAATAAAATTCATTGCTGCAAATCGGCTTAGCCACTCAGTAACCATAAAAAAAATATTAAGACATTAGTCAAGAGCATTAACTCTATATAATTATCTCAAGTGTAAAACTATTTCTAAGCAGCACTGGCTGTCAAACTGTATTAAAATAAATGTTTGTGGAAATCGTCTTCAATTATATTCATCATTTCTCCAAAAGTTTTAACTTATTTCTGACTTCCATCATTAAATAACTAAACCAAAATATTTAAAAAAAAACCCGACAATAACGACCAAACTACAAAAACGGTGAATATACCTACCATATAATTATAAACAAGTGGGTATTAATACCTTTCCCACGTCGTGCGTGTAAGTCCCATAATGTCTTAAGTTATATTTTTATAGAATCTTAAGGTGGTAATAAACTCTTTTTGTAGCCGGCAGTCCTCATGACAAAATCTGGGAGAACCCCTCAGGAGATCTAGCTACAACCAAAATCACCAAAGATGACTTAGAAACTCTCAATGATGCTATTAAAGCCATCCAGATTACCGCTGAAATTGTTGATAAGCCCACCAATGAGATGAATGTGGATCACTTTTTAGAGGTCAGTAAATTTTATGTTAGCTGCTAAATGGTCATGAGTTCATAGCTGTCGATTTATACAATGATGAGGCTTTGTATTTTGTTCCTGCCTCAGAGATAATTTGAATAGGTGCCAAGATGTTTCTTTTGATTACACAGTTTGTTGCAGGAAGTCTCAGCAATCGGCAAAGAATTAAAATTGGAGCCAGTCATCATCAGAGGAAAGAAATTGGAAGAAAAGGGATTCGGCGGCATTTATGGAGTAGGAAAAGTAAGTTGATTTTATTTGTATTATGTAACAATCAGTGGTAACTAGAAAAATTTGACCCTCGTGCAAAAGTTACCAAGAGCTCCCCTATCTTTACAGAATCTATATTGACCGTTTGAATTTCTTTTGTAGTTCTTGTATTTTTGTTTTTGTTTAAAATATGTATCAATATTTGGAGATCCTCCTGAGGCCCCAACCCTAATGGTACGCATGCACCGCACCACTGATAATAATATTTCTTTGACAAATTCAGAAATGTCTCGTATAACCAGGATTTGTGGTAAAAAATATGTCCAGTTGATTTCAATTAATCCAAGTTTTTCCCCAATAATCTACCCCAGAAGGACTAAAAATGTCAAATCATTGGGATAAAAACAAGATTACGATGATGATTCTCTTCACCAAGATTGCCTCTAAAATGTAGGCAAATCATGTTACATACAAATTATGTATAACAAATGTCAGATACAAATGAATTACTTTTCAGGCAGCTAGTGTTCCTCCTGCTTTAGCAGTTTTGAGTTATCGTCCCAATGGAGCAACGTCGACTGTAGCGTGGGTTGGTAAAGGAATCGTATACGATACTGGCGGTCTCAGCATCAAGTCAAAGAGTGGAATGCCAGGAATGAAACGTGACTGCGGAGGTGCGGCAGCCATCTTAGGTGCATTTAGAGCAGCTGTGAAAGGTGGATTCACGCAAAATTTGCATGCTGTCCTCTGTTTAGCTGAAAACAGTGTTGGACCCGACGCCACCAGGTGTGCTTATCATAATATACATATCCAATAATTATTTAAAATATATGAAGCAAACAACATTGAACAGAACTTAAAAAATAGTTCTCCCCACCACCACATGTAATTAAATGTGATATTTTTGTGGAGAAAGAATAAACCAAATGTAGTTTAAACTTGGCAATTTCATGTCTATATATTCATTGCTTATTACCATAACCAAATTTTATCAAAACTTCATGTATATGTTATATCTCATATGTTTTGTTTAGGCCTGACGATGTTCACACTCTATACTCCGGCCGAACTGTAGAAATCAATAACACTGATGCAGAAGGTCGCTTAGTCTTAGCCGACGGTGTCACTTATGCCCAGAAAGATCTCCACGCCGATATCATCGTAGATGTTGCCACATTGACCGGTGCCCAAGTGAGTTTGCATTCTCAATTACAATGCCCGATGTATATGAATAAAATGTTCAAATCCTGCTGATTTACAACAATGCATATTTAAACAGGGTATAGCTGTTGGCAAATATCATGCTGCAGTGCTGACCAACAGTGGGACTTGGGAGGCAGCCGTGTGCCAAGCCGGCAGAATATCCGGGCGATGTAGTCTTCCCAGTGCCGTATGCTCCAGAGCTGCATTTCACTGAATTTACATCTGCCATTGCTGATATGAAAAACAGTGTAGCGGTTAGTACTGTAAATTTATTTTTAATTTTGTACAATAACAGTTCATGTTATACAATATACTTAACACAGCTTGTAAACAAAACTATTTATCAAAAAATAATATGGCTTTCAAAAATCACTGGATAACAAAGTTATCAATTTTATATTGAAAACAAATTTTCACAAAGATTTTGCCGAATCCATCGTAAATATTAATGATAATTTAGTAACAATTTCGAGTCTACTGCAACACTTTCACAACATATAAATGAAGCTTATAATTTGTATGATATGAAATAATTTATTGAACAAATTGTCTAAACTTAATTTCAGCAATGTAAAATTTATTTAGAAACGGTAATATACAATGTAGCAGTCACATTGACACACTCGTCTAAATCTGTATGAAAAAATCCTCACTAATTTCAGGATCGAAACAATGCGCAAGTATCATGTGCTGGTCTCTTCATTGGAGCTCAACTTGGATGGGACTTCCCCGGGATTTGGCTACATGTTGATATTGCTGCACCTTCATATTTGGTTAGTAATCCACATTGTTGCTTTGTATTTGTGACAATAAATAAGTAGCAAGTGCATAATACTGTTCTAATAGTTGAGAGAATATCAAATGTTTTATAGCATCCTATATAAACCGCTACCGTTGCTGAGTGGTAAATGCTTTTGGGCTTTCATTCTATTCAACTTCGCGGTCAAGGATTCAAATCTCCGAATGGAACTTACATTCATTCATTTTCGAAAGGCGATTGGTTAATTCGGTTATTGAAATAGGTTAGTTCGCCTCGGTGGTGAACTAACCCATTCCGAAATTGTAAATTATAAAGATATGGGCATTTAAAAACTAACTTAACACAAGTGTGTTTGATGATAATGTCTTCCTCACGATATTCCATACTCTTTTCAACACTGACAACAAGATGAATAATAGCACTTACTAATTGATTGGAGGTGAACAGTTCTAAACTGCATGGATCTCTTTACTAACGTATTAAGTGTTGGATCATTTATTAAATTAATATTTCAATACATATGAAATTGACCATAAAAAGTGTCAATACTAGTAAACATTATTCACTCTGCTTGTATTAAATGTTTTCATTGCTCTGTACAGGGTGAACGTGCTACCGGTTTTGGAACAGCATTATTGGCGGTACTCTTCGGTCAATACTCTCGCCGAATCCTGCTCAAAGAAATGTGTCCAACATTACTCGTGCAACCGGCAAAATCGCCAGCCTCAGCCGCAAAAAAAGCCAGACGTAGCTAAAGGAAATTGTTCTCACATCTAGTTTCAAGGATCCAACAATTATGAATGAAGCAATTGTATATTTTTATATTGAAAGTGCAAACATGTTATAAAGTCTGTAATCTTAATGTATTGATTTGATAATTAAATTATTCAAAATTTTAAACATGCTATTTTAATTTTTGTCAAACACTGTCCGCTCATTATGCTGTTCATATAGACATACATGAGAATTTTTCAACTGCAAGCATTATAATGAGGATCAAAACTTAGTCAGTATTCGTTTTTTAGAGAAGATGAAGATAATCGTATAATGTAAGAAGAGGACTGGTCGTTAGTAAATAAATGATTAGGGTAACAGGATTTGAGGAGCAGAATGAAAGAAGGTGGTATTTAATTATCTCGCTGTATCTACAATCCATTTGCAAATTAATAAACTCTGGGGCACGCCTCTCAAAGAGGAGGACGTCATTTCAGTTTTTCTTCAGGGGGCGAGGTAAAAGTTGCCAGTTTGCTAATTGCTTGATTCACCCATATGAATAAGCTAGTGCAGCATGGAATAAATGCATGTTTCTTCAAATTCATCCACATTCAAGTGTGTTAAAAATAGTACAATATCTCAACTAACAATAATTTACAGATCATAAATATGTTGTGTAGAAGTAGTCATTTCGCAATGAAAATCTTCCTTCATAGAATGGGTTCGTGTTATAAAAATTTAAATGCTTTGCAGCATATTAAAAAATGTCATAATAAAAAAATACTTTATTATCCGAAGCAAAAACACCCCACCAATAGTAAACTAACCGAGTAAACACCCGTGAAAAATAAAATATCAAGTGGTCATTCAGCAGGATATTGACAGCAAGAAACATGTTTCCTGCTGTCGAATTATTCTCAGGAATGTTCATTAACATTATTTTTGTTGTCTATGGAATCCACTGCGACTTTGTTGACTGGAGTGTAAATTATTGAACTGGATGTTAGACCTGATACTTGACCTTGGTAAAGCAGTTCGTGCAGTAACCTTTCAGCTATGAGTTTTTGGCATTTTGGAAATCTACGTAACTTTGCCGCGACGATCTTTCCGATGGCCTCGTACTCGTCGTCCTCGGCTCTCTTCTTTTTCATGTAATTCAAAAATTGCTGTTTACTCGGCCTTTTCCGTTTGAACTTGCGCTCTTCTGCTGTGGGTGATCGGGATCTGCTTCCGGATTGGGTATTTGAAAGATTTTCCTGTGAAAGATATTTTATTGCATAGAGCATAGATAACATTTTAAATTCATACTATTTAACACACTTAACCATAAACGAGTCGGCAAAATATAGCTGTCATCAAAAATCGTCTGTTTTACAGCAAAGATATATTTAATAAATATATACAAAAAATACAGACACTTATATTTATAAAAATACTATAATTATTATGATTTTTACTTGGGATGAGATCAACTGAAATATTTTTTATTGGCAAGTAAAGTTAGACCGTAAACAAGAAAGTATGAGCATTTCCTTGTAACTATCTAATTTATCAGATTCCACATGTTATTAAGAGTTTAACCATTTTTTTTCGTGTGCTTTTGCCGGTTTTTTGCAAGTTATGTATTGCATGAAATGACGTTTGATTTTAGCAAAATATGAATATACCAATTTTTTGCTTTTATCAAACATGCAATTACAAAAATAAATCTTGTGACAAGGTACATTACCTTCAGATTTGGTTGTATATCTACTTCCACAAAATTCATGCTCTGGTACTGCATATCTGCATCAAAATCGGACATATCAATTCCATTCCGCAGCTCTCCTTCCCTTGCCTGTACAATTCGAAGCGCTTTTAGATGAGAGCTGGACGCAAAATGTTCTGATAGTTTTTTTCGTAAAGAAGCCTGCTTAGTTGCTTTAGAATGCCCATTGCATTTCACATCGCTGTTCCTCCACTGCTTCGAAACATGATAAAACTTTCCGGTCTCAGCTCCCAGATTTGTAACTTGCGCGCATATGGAACAACCCAATTTACCCTTTTTTGTGGTTAGATAGATATATTTTTCTTGGAATGACTCTAGTTGCTTTCTAGTCCAGCAAACGGGTATGTCTGAATCTTCATCAGGCGGCTCTTCTTCAAAATTTTCTTCTAGCTTGGACGTAGGTGAATTTTCAAAACCTATTATTTCATCTGCATCATAGTCATCCATCGCATTTCTAGTAGTCAACTTTCTCTTTGTAAGATGTTGTTTCTCGGCATCTAAATATGGCTGTAATTCATTAAAAAAAAATATACATGTGGCATGATTTTGATAAGACAAATAGTTTCATAGAAATATGGAGCATAAAAATCAGTACTATTGTGGCAGATCAGTTTTTTGTAATTTTTAAGCTGCTACCGGTAAAAAATTCCAAACTATAAATTCTTTTGATGTGACAATAGGATAGAGCTGCAACACTGATATTCTGTAATAAATAAGTTATGAAAAAAGTCACCGACATTGAAATACAAGTGACAAAAAGATAAATAACATATGAGAGAATTTCATATAACAATAATCAAACATTACATAAAAAATGTTTGTGTTTGATTTTAATTATGCATAAAAAATAATTGTTTTTACTCCTGTAAAATTGTGTTGACATTGATATCACAATATCAAAATATAGAAGCATATTTCCACAATATTATAGTGAAAGTGAAAATAATGTGTTTGGGAATCATTAGTTTAGCTATTGAACTGGAGTTACCCAGTGTGATGCTGAGTGGGTCCTAAGAATAAGACAGCTGACGGCAAAAGATATATTACTCTGTTCAAACAAACTGTGATTTCAATCAGGATTAATGTTGTAGGGTGCATCAAAGAATTTGAACAAAAATATTCACTTTGCTTTCTCATCTTCAAATAAGACTTCTGAATTAACTTATACCTGACACAGTAAACTATCCCATAAACATAGGGCTGCCAGATTTATTAACATCCAAGCCAGGACATTTAATTTGAATTGGAAATCGTATTTGATGATTTGCTTGCTGGACTATTTTTTTAGTTTTTTATTTTACACAGATTATTTAAATTTTACAAATGATAAAGTCAGTGATTTTCCGATCGAGTGAATAATAATAAATTGGGAGACACAAAGAAAACAAAAATCAAGGAAGATACAAAGCTACAAATATTATGAGTATGATAAAGTGTACACTTATACAAATCAAATTTTAAGTCCTTCCTTATATAAACTAGTATTCCCGTCATTTATTTCGTATAATAGTCGTTGTAAAAAGTAAAAGAAAATTATTCCCACGTATTAAAGTGACCGTTGATGACTATGCTGTTGCCCAAGTTTTGTTTTATCTTTGTAACTGAGGGGACTCGGTATTTCTGACCAATGCGAGTTTATCTAAAACCGGAATTTTTGGCTGTTCGAAAGCTCCCTTCGGGACACCGGACAAACCCGGAATACCGAGACACCTGGCAGCCCTACATAAACAACATTGCGTTAACAAAAAAATAAACCCACTTCAGTATTGTATTCCTGCCTGTTGTCAGAGCATTTGATATTCTTTAAAACATAATCTTGTGACTCTTCCGACACCAAACCTGCGTATTCATCTTTAATATCCCTTAGAGTATCCATGCGTCAATTATTTTGAATCCTAATAAGAATGGTTTGTTATTAATGTATAATTTTAGTCAGCAAAAATCGTCCGGTTTATCTGACAGTTTAATTTTGTGCAGTTATACCTATTCAGACAAAATACGGCACACTAATTACCTACAGCTTATTCAATGCCTACGGTAGTTCGCATGAATACTATCCAATCACAAATCTTGATAAGGAAGTTTATTAATTACATCTTGTTTTATTTTGCCAGTTAACGGCCTGACAGCTTTGATTTGACAACCATAGACTAATATTATTTCTATTATTTATGACAGCAATAGGAAGATATTTAAAATACCATCAACTTGGGTTATTCCGCCTACCAAGTATAATGCCGCCTAATAAAAAATATTTTGTTAATATGACCATAACTTATTTAACACTCGAGTAGACAAGATATTTGTTTATAACTTTATCCAAAATCATTATTTGATCTCACTGAACTTTTTAAACATCTAGAATTTCTCGTAAGTATTAGGTATAATAAAACATTATTTTTGTAATTGGTGTGTGCATATTCACACAAAAGTAAAGTAATATAAAATTAAAAACAGTAAATTTATTATTCTACTGGTTGTGTATATAGGTGTGACACCACGTGTCTCACCTCTTTGAAACTTGCTCTGTAAACAAAATAATTAATATTTTGAACTACAATAAATATGGATTCTAATTATTAACTTATTTTATATATTATTATATGATATTAAAAGTGGAAGAGTGTGATTTTGTCTTTTGATTGATGTGGAAAGGGAGAATATACAACAATGTTTGTATGTTTAATGAATTTAAAAAGAGCTTGAGTCATAATGTCAAAAATATGTTCATATATTTTTATATTTAATGAATTTTGCACCACTTCAGATTTTATTCAAAACTTATTTGGATACACTATGGATGTATTTCCATTTCCACACTGGTGAAATCAAATATGTTATAATTTAAGTAGAAAGTTTAACAAGACTAGTAATGTAATTACACTAGATTAGAAATGTAATTAAAATATAGAAACGCAATTCAAGGGAAGCTTATAAATTAATTCAATCAAGCAGAAATACAAAACTTTACATTACTCTTTATGACCATAAAATTGAATTTATTTAAGTATTCAATGAAATGATTGACTGAAAAAATGATCATTCAAAACATCCACAGCAACAATCGGCATACTGAAATGTTTGTCAGGATGAACAATTTACCGTTGCCTTGAGTGCATTCATTTAAAAAAAGAATAGCTTTTTTTAAGTAAGAGTAGGCGGCAGCAAGTATTCTCTAGTAGTGTGCAAACAAATGGTACACTGCCATGCATATTCAGGACAAAAATACGTGCCTATACACTGCCATGTGTTCAAATATTGTACATTGCAGTTTTAAATTTTGTATAATTTAGTGTAAATCTGATTTATTTAAATTCTGGAAATAATCTTTTTTCTCTCTGGATTGTGGCTTAAGATTGGTTCATGAAATTTTGCAATTTAATCGTAAATACTTGAAAATGATCTGTGTCATTCGAAAATATTTTTCTTATATATATTATAAAATACTTGTCTTCTTAAATCCATGGTTTGGTGCAATTTCTTTCATAATATCACTAAAATAAATCAATGAACGAAAAATATTAAATGAATCCCCTATCCCTCGTTGATCGCAACTCCGGCATGTGGAAATCCGTTATATTATTGCGAATTTTAATATCTTTTTCAATGAATTATTTTTATGGTGAAAAGTGACACCATTGGAAACGAATGCCGAATATTCAAATTGAAGAGATGACTTCTTCAGGACTCAATGAAGCTAACTGAAGTTAAAATTGCCGAGCGCTTTTTGTAGTACAAAGCTTCATAAATCAATGTCCATAAGTTTGTATCTACAATGTTTCACAAAAAAATGCAAATTGTATTTATGAAAGATTGTAATGATGAACTAAAAATACATTCGATACATTTTCTAATGAGATCAGAGCTTTTTACCGTTAACATATAGCGCCGATAAAGCTGATAAATATCTGAGAGTAATTTTATTTTAAATAAAAAAAACTTGACAACTACTGGTGAGATAAAATCGTTTGGCCAGAACCTTAACAAAAATGTTTTTGAAAACAAAAAATCAACTTTTCTTAAAATTTATTTAACGTGAAGCTTATTCTGTTATTGATTGCATAACATTTTGCAATAAAACCTTTTATTGATATCAATTCTACCACTATTCCCTTAAAAAATTTCATCCATGACTCTGGAGCTGAAAATCTATTTTATACATGTCTGAAGAGATAATGTAAAAAAGAATAAATGCAGATTTAGTGATGCTGACAGTTTCAGAAGTACGCTTCTACTGAACTATAGGGGTTGGTAAGTTCAATGGAAAATAATAAAAACGGGTGAATGATAAAACTCAAAATATTTTTCAATTAATTTTATTATGCAATGTATATAATTTCAATAATAATAATAATAATAATAATAATAATAATACAAACTGTAAAGTTCTCAAAAAACGTTTTTCGACTCGTGTATACAAGTATAAGGCATTAATCGATCATTCATTTTAAACTTGCGGTTTCATCGATAAAAGAAATACTTTAATATCATTTATCATTCGTTATAATAAGAGAAATCCTTGTGAAAATTTTACATGGGTAATATAAACTCAATACTCTAAGGTCAACCTCGTTTTAAAAATATTGCACTTTCCGTAAAATATGAAACAAATAATAGTAAGTAACTGACAGAAGTTTTTAGATATAAGCAGGCAAGATATTTTTAAAATTAATTAAAAAATGTATCAATATTACAGAAACGTATGGATTCTCTTGACACCACATTTATTAAATTACAAATAATTTTTAAATCATAATAAATAAAATCTCTTAAAATTTTCATTCACTTAAGTATTTAGGCTTAATAAAAGCTGACTAAAATAATATAATAATTATAGAAGATGTTTCTACTTCGGAAAGAATAACTGAGACTATATTTTTTGCAATGGTCTTTTTCCTTGCATAACCATAAAGAGAAAAATGTGCGTAATAAATAAATGTACATTGCATTACTAGTTACGATTATTCTTAAATATCAACCCTTTTATAAATGACTGATGCTTATTTGGTTACCAAACATATTTTGCATCATTAGGAGATCATACTTAGTTATTCTTGTACACCTGTTATTATTAAAATAATAATTAATGCTTTAAGTGGTTTATAATTTGATACATCTGTTACAAAAGGGATAGATCATTACAAAAATACAATACATATGTTTTGAATATGGCAGCATTTGAAAAGATTATTTATTGATTATTATAATATATATATATGGTTATTCTACAAAAAACACTTCATTCACATTACAACGAGCCGGTAGTTTAAACAGAAATTAAAGTTTTATGTGGAAAGTTGATGTCTCACAAATGAAACCAAATTTAACATAATGATGGCTCACATTAAGATATTTTAATTTTTTAATTCATTCCATAACTTTTAATTACCTTATCCATTTATGAATCTGACCAGTTATTAAAAAAATATTTTTTCCAGAAGCAAAGTTTTTGATTTATTGATTTATTTCATTTAAAAACAATATAACAAAGGGAAAATTTTAAAAAAATATTCATTACAGGCTTAAGAAAATTTTCTCACACATATATTATTTAATCTGATAATGCGACACTAATTTACGGACACTCAGAATGAATCATCAATTTGACATTAAGTTTTCTTACAAAGATTTATTATTATTTCACATTTAACTTCTAATAAAACATTGAATGGATTTATTCTGGTTAACTTCTATTCTATTAAATTAACAAATCACTTATGAAGAACTTTCAACTACAAAGCATAATCTTTATCTATAAATTACAGAACCATTAGTTTTAATTTTTGTTTTCGAATGCAACGCATGATCCACTGGCATAAAGACCTGTCCAAATTATGACACAGTAGCTATACCGAAAACCATTGATAGCTCATTGTTTTTTTTTCGATATTGAATAGTTAATGAGCAACAGCATAATGGAAAACAAATATCACTTTGACTAATAAGATGTCAAACATTAGAAAGGAAAATCCATGCAAATATCAATAAAATAAATATTGTTCCAAGAATACATTATTATAAAGTACATTGCTACTCGATAATTAACATTATCAAAGAATTTGATATGAATCTAAAAATTTCAATAAAGTCGACATGATGCTTAAAAGATCTAATAGGTAATAAGAATTAAAAAATAACACCAACGACCCTTCAAAATGAATAGTTTTAGATGTTCTCTGATATGGATAGATACTAAATTCAATGTCGAGTAAGATTTTATTTATTTAGAAATATGAAAAATAAACACTACACAAGAATCATTCAGAAATAAAACTATATTATTCGAGACCACTGTGCGTTGTAAAAATATGAATGAAAAAATAAAAAAATTAAATAATCCAGATTGCAAAAATTAAAAGTGTACTAAATAACCATTCAGAATCTGATCATGACCATCTGTTTCAATTAAAAATATATTATGATTATGATGATGAGTGTTGGGGAGAGTTGGAGTTTTGGCGAGTATCTCATAAATCTCGAACTCCTGTGCCATAGTTGGCGCCTCCAGCTCTATTGAGGGCGTCTCGGAATTGTTCAATCTCAAATTCAGTGATGCTCTCTAGTTGCAACTCAACCGCAAAATTCTGAAAAAAAAATCAATGAATAATTTATTTTAAGTAGTTGCTTACTATAAAATTACTAATTATAATTATGATAGTTATTTACTATGATAGCTGGATTATTTTTACATTTCATCTTTAGAAATATATATTTTTTTAAAGATTTGATTCAGTAGACATTTATTAATTTTAAATAAATAAATGTTGTAAAAATAAGCATTATAAATTATACCAGCCTATTAATAAATCGAGAGAAATAGCAACTTAAAAAATATTTGGTTAATACGCATGAATTGTAATAGTTAGTTCAATTTTAAAATACATTTTGCGGTATTACTTGCGATGATCCATTACATATCATTGTAGTGTATTTGGAAAAATCGTTGGTCGCTTGGTAACATTATTCCAACTATTTTTATAATGGCAGCACTGCTGCTTCAATTCCCGCGGAAACATATTAGACGTTTGACATTCCGATTTCACCGTCTTTTGAAAGTGAAGCAGTGTTAATAAATATAATGATATAAAGATTCCGACGCACATTAAATTCGTTGTGCCAGAGCTTTGTGAATTTTAAAAAGTAACTGATCGTTACCGCCTCGTTTTAAAACCAAAAATATTAGAGCTTCGTTGGTGTGTGATTTTTATGTTGCGGATTATGTTGCAGATTATTACTATATTTACTATTATTCATCGATTGTGAAACTAATCTACAAAAAAATGGACGAATTCATAATAGAAACACGCAAGTTTCTTCCGTGTAGAGACAACCAACTGTGTCAACTTTTCAGTTACATCGGTGAATCGGACGAGCCGGTTCCTCCTTGTATTTATGCTTACGGCAACACATCGACGGGTAAAAGTGCATGTGTGACTGCCACTCTCAAGTATCTCAACTATTCATGTGCATTTATGAACGCTGTAGAGTGTTATTCTCCAAAAATATTATATGAAACTATCCTGAACACATTAAGCGGCCATCATTATGGTCGGGAAATGGGTTACGCTTCTAAAATCAAATGCGACAATATGAAAGACTTTATAACAAATTTGAATAGTATACTTCCGAATCAGGCTTACGAACCGGTTATAATTGTCATTGACAAAGCTGAGCGGTTAAGAGACCTGGATCAAAATATTTTACCTGCATTTCTACGACTTAAAGAGTTCTGCAATTTAAATATATGCACAATACTGCTATCAAACATCGCCTTTGAGAAATATCATCTGAAAACGGGGCTCCGTGAACCCATAAAGCTATTTTTTCCTCAATATTCTAAGGAAGAAATGTACCGTATAATATTTCTTAATCAATCTACTTGTACAAATTATGTTTTAAGTCAAACAGATGCAGATCAAAATCTCTGTGAAGAAATACGTAGACCGGATCTGTTTCCTAATTATTTGAATGCATTCCTTAGTGTCTTTTTCCGGCCGTGTCGAGACCTAATCGAATTAAGGCATATGGCACGAATAAACTACCTTAAATATTGCAAACCGATCTTAGACGGCAGCATACCGGCTGACGATGTCACAAAACTTTGGAGAAACATCGCCCCGGCTTTGAAAGCCGGACTTGAATCGCTTTACCTTCGATTGAGCGGTACTCATGAGCAAATTAAAGAAGATCCTACAAACAAAGACATTTATTTACGGATGGAACGTTTGGGCATCACCGCAAACGATGTGGCAATTATTAAAAATGAGAAGATCACCAATGAATTAACTAACACTAAGACTTTAGTTCAAAGCTTCGAGTTGCCGTTTTATGCGAAGTTTTTATTGATCGCTGCATATTTAGCCAGCTACAATCCCGTAAAAGAAGACAAAAGATTATTCATGAAGTATCACGGGAAACAAAGAAAGAGACTTCAGCAAGTCAATGCAAAGGCCAAACTCAGCGATAAGTAAGAAACGATAACCTTTTAGGCAACCATTTTATGAAAATGTTTTATTTGTTATAAACCATAAATGCGCTGATATGTTATCAATTTTTCATTTGATACAAGTAGTAGTTAAACCAAGCTATATATATTTGAGTTTTGATTATTTCTTATTTAGTATTTATTATACATAATAACTCTTCTTTAATACAAATAAAATTGATTCCAGAATGAACGTGCAGCTTGGCCCAAAGTTCTTTACACTGGATCGATTACTGGCTATATTCTACGCTATATTAGAAGAACGAGTCGGCCTCACTGCAAATCTACTGTGCCAAGTCTCAAGTCTTGTCGCATTGCAACTTCTGGCTGCATCGCACGACGGCTCTAAATACAGATGTACCGCCGGTCACGACTTTGTCCTTGCAATCTCCCAAATGGTCGGTTTTAATCTCAGAAAATATCTATATGATTTTATATAATTGCAACATTTTCAAATCAATACTAAAAGAAAAAATAATTCAATCCACCACACAAGAAAAATGTTTTATGTCTCCTTGTCAAAATGGCTTCTTATCAGCATTCACAAGCCTGAAATACTATTAGCTATATTGAAACTACAAAGATGATTCTATATTTTTAAAAATAAAACACAATTTGTTTGTACTACTTCCACATGTTTATAATGATCAGGACTGATTCAACTGATGAGCATTATCATCAGTTGATAATGCTCATGATGAGCGAAACCGCTCCTGATCATTATAAACATGTAGAAGTAGTACAAACAAATTGTGTCTTATTTTTTCAAATATAATGCCTTTCCACCAAGAATTGACAGTGAACACCTTAAAAGTGATGATTCTATACTATGACTTTCAATTGCACCATAACTAACATGTATCCAAATTTAATTTTGTTTATTAAATTAGTATTTATTACATAAATGTATTGTCACTATTCATTTTATTCCCCTATAAAACGAAAAAAAAATATGAGATAGAACTGTGTTCATTATATAAATAAAAATATTACGAAATATCTGTAAACATTGACTGCAAATTCGTTTGCAACTGTTTCATCACACCATAAACAGATTGTTAATTTGGCATAAGTTGTGAGCTAAAAAAAGATAAATTCTTATCAGAGCAGAATATCACTAAACAAAAGAAATACTTACGGAGATGATGTCTTTAACCATCGCTTTGTCGGTGGACATCTTAGCTCTCTTGATAACGGATACTCCGGGACCAACCCACGTCACAAACAAGAACTTTCGCCTCTTGGACATCTCATCCCCCATTTGTAATCTGAAAGAATATCACAACATAAGCCCTGATTTTATGCCAAAAATTCTATTGCACGTTTGGACTCGATGCTAGGCAAGGTTCAATACATTCGATATCACTATCTATTTTAGGAAATAATGAGTGTAAGTATCATATCACTGCACCTGAATCAAACCCCAGGGTAGTGAATTCAAAGATTTGTTGCATAAAATTGGTATTTCTATGTAAGGATTTATTTCCCAATAATGTTGTATTCGTCATAAATTAATATCAAACCAGTGTCAACATCAATATAGTTCCTAGGATTAATGGTTAAAATATCGCCTAATTTTGTTAATTCTTTTTTTTATATATAAACAATACAAACTGTTCACTATCAGTTCGATCGAGTTGTAAACTTGAATGCCTGGGGATGGAAAGGCAAAACCTGGGTCATTTGTAACAAAACTTATGGAAGTGTATTAAATGAGAAAGGTTCAAATTTGATTGGGAGGGAGTAATATCTTTCTAAACATGTTTATTTTGTGTTAAAATAAATGTTTCACTAACCATAAACATTTTTAAACTGTAAAATTAACTCTTCAGTGATTTGTTCATGCATCTGCTTTTTTTATTTAAACAGATACATGATTGATGAGGGTTTATAAATGAAAATAAGATTAAACCAACAATGAATAATGTTGAGGAGCGAAACAATATGGTATGTTAGATATGAAACATTATGAATAGATAACATAATGGTTATCATTTAATGAGCTGCAAGCTGTCTAATCAAGTGTAATCGCTACATATTTATATCACTAAAAAGTTACATTTGGTAAAACAGAAAATTTAAGATAAAGTGTGGAATCCGGTTATGTAATATTATATTTATAGAATTTTTTGTCGAAGCGGTGATGTATCGTAGCCATCAAAACACAGGGACCAGAGCAATTAAGATTTTAAAAATATACTCATATTTTATCACTCAAATGTGCGAGTTCTTTAATAAAACTTGAAGAGGATTGGTGAAAGATCCCCTTATTTCACTGAAACACTCACCGCCGTAAATAATAACGTTAATTCTCAAGTAAAACAGGAAGTCTATTTTATCTATAAAATATTATTTATTTGAATATTCATAGATAAAAAATAGTTATAATATCGAATTGCCAATACAGTAGATATTTTCAAATCACTTGAGATACACTAAAGGAGAATTTTAACTAAAGTCAATAGATATCAGCTCGATGAGAAAGGACATGACAAAAACATCTATGCCCAAGTTCTCAAGTGCTAAATCAACACTCGATAATGACCTTTTATCTTCTGTTCTGTTATTGCTATATCTTAAACAATTTTGATTATGTTACCTGATGTATCCGAAAGCCCTTTCGTCTTCGGAGAACTGTTCCCTGAACTCATTGAAATCTGAGCCAGTTCCTGAACAGATAATCTGTGCTCCTTCATATTTGAATACTGCCCTGTGAACAAATCAAAAAAATATGTAATTTGAATTGTTAAGATTTTGTACATTTCCATGTATTTCGTCGCTAACGACGCAGGTTCCGCCTTTCGGCATCTTTAGGCATTCGAGCACACGAATGCCTGAAGATGCCGAAAGGCGAAACCTGGGTCGTTAGTGACGAAAAACATGGAAATGTACAAAATCTCAACAATTAAAATTTGATATTGAAATTCCATCAAACGAATTACTAGGCACAATTTTTAATGTTTGTGGCATCATGCAGCAAGCATAGAAACCAACATGCTAGCAGGGGGCTGATTGAAATAATCAACCGTAAATTATTGGGTAGTTGCTCCTGAGACACTACCAGGCACAAAAAACTGTAGATGTGCTCTAACTTTATATCCCTACTGGATATATCGCCCTGTAGAAATGATGCACAAGCCGAGGAGTGAAAGGTAGTATAAAAAATGAAGAAGAAAAAACTCTTACCAATCTGTGAGTGAGTTATCTGATCTAACGTCGTCATATGCTGCCCTCACTTCATCTTTGTCTATTCCCGTAGTCATTGCAACCTGCAACAATAGAAATATAAATAATTAGTAATTATTAAAAAGTGCATAGAAAATTTGTATTTTAAATCAATGTAATTTTGTTTATAATGTATAACAGTGGTGAGCGAAAAAATAACTGTTTAAGTTTTGGAATTATTGCAATTTCATTATAATTGGATTTAAGCGTGAAACCCTTTACATTGCAAAGTGGACATATTGGCATTTGTTTTTAAATGATTCATATCTACTGTTTACGAAACTGGACTAGCTGCAAAATCCAACTAAGTAGCGTGATCATAGCAAAATAGTCCACAGACCGTCTAAAGCACACAGAAGAACGTTCCAAAAATCTACTAAAAAATGTAGCCATATTTGGTAATAGTAAAAGTGTTGTCAGTGAAATAGGCACGGTCCAAATCGATCGACTGACCAAGGCGAGACAGTCTATCTAATAATATTTATCACAAAAAATAAATCACTGAAACATTATTTGGTGAATGTGTCATTCCCGTCGTTCCGACGTGATAAAAAAATAAAACACAAATGAAGTCGAGTGGAGTTTGCAGATAGCGATTTATCAGCCAGGGTGTGGCTGGCGCTATACTTTCTCGCTGTATACATTTTTAACCGGAAAATCCCATTAATCAGACGAATTTTTTAGGCATGTTTTGTGGAGCTTTATTTTGGCATTAATTCATAATGGCGACGGACATTACCGAAAAAGCGAATGAAAAATACTTGCTATTCTATTTTTGAAAATAAATTTCAACGTCATTGTGAAAAGTATGTTGAATTCAAAATCGATATTGTGATATAATTTTGAAGCCAATATGTTAATAATCATATTCAAGTAATTTACACAATATATATTAAACATCTCTACTCATTTAAATGTAGTAAATATTTGCCCAGCAAGTATTATGATATGAAAAGAAAACGAAAGTTAACCATACATTAAAATAAAGATTGCGATATTCAAGATGGAACGCATCAAATATCGGGATTGAGGTCGAAGTGAAACCGCCTTATATTCCGAAATAGGACACAACAGAGAGTGGAAAAATGTCTCAAATATTTATAGAGTTTATTGCTACGCATTAGAAATCAAACAGAAAGAAAGAAGAAAAAAACATCTTGGACTTGAAAATGTGATAAAGAAGATCTGAAAGCGTCAACAATCAAAAAAAATGTGAAATACTGATACACCAAAAACATAATTTCTGATTACAACAGCTATAATGCTATTTTTTGCGATACCGCTTATTGAATATTTCACTATTAACTAAAATGAATATAGGAGGATGATTAGTTTCAAAATATTTTAGATACACTTTGGGATAAAAACAGATATCTAGCTATATGACATTTACAACATGATAATAATTATTTGAGTTTTTGCAATTTGAAGAGGTAAACCAAAAGCTGAGAATATTTATCACATTCTTTACCCATAAAATACATTGCGTTAAAACGACAAAAATGCAGCAATGCAAATAAGAAGCAACATATAAATATATGATTCATGTTATTAGAAATCGTCTCCCCACAAAATTCCTAGAGAAAATGATACGCGATTACCGATTGTTTTCAGTGCAGCAGCTGAGAAAACAAACGGTAATTAAGTTTTCGAAAAGAGAGTTGTCAGTATATATAATTATTATTATGCATGCATTTAATATTAAATGAAACCACTTTCATCAACTAAAAAAAAACAAATAGCATGCTATTGGAATGATACTAATATTAAAATGAACTAATATCGTGCGCATCCAAAAAACCAAGTGCCTAGAAAAACTATGATTTCTTCGTTGACTCGTCGAGTATCTCACTACCATGAAAATGAAATCAAACAATAAACGCAATCAAATAAACACATCGAAAAACCCGTTACATACAATTGTGAAATCAACGAGGATTCAAACGAAGATCATTTATATTTGTGATGAGTACATATTATGAGATTGTCGGGCCATATCCGTTCATTAAAATAAAGCGATTCGCGTGAATATCTGATCACCGTGTCCTCATAATTTTGATCCCCTCATCCTATCTTAACGTGAATAAATGGAGGATTGACATGTCCATTAAAGGAATTTATTTGCATTAATATTTTAAATTGTACCAGTGAAACAATATATGTTAAGGATGCTCAAACATTTTGAGGTTGCGAGCTACTTTTTTCTTAATTATCATGACGATAGACTTCTAATGAGAATCTTATAAGTTTTACTTCTATCCCGCAATGCGACATTTTTTTAGTTTTTCGAAGTAAAAAAAAAAATACATGTTACAACGCAAATTCCAGTGAATATCAACAAAAAATCCGCTGTAAAAATAAGGAAGCAAGAATAAAAAGAAACTTCATGTTTTACATTATATATTTAAAATATATTTAGTAATAGTGTATAATAATATAATTAGTGCGATATTTGGCATTGTGTAGCATTCATTGGCAATGGTCAAATAATTTGACTTATAATAATTGTTTCTTTTATCAAAACGCAAAGATTCATCAGAGTGACCATCCGTTATACTTTTATTTACATTTGGATTGAATAAATTTCATATGATAAATCGCCGATTCACATAAATATGTACCTTCAAAATTTCCAAGATCAGCATGAATCTCAGCAAAATCAATTTGTCGTACGACTGGGAAAATATTTTTTCATCCATGGTTGTAAATTTAAAATATAAAACTTCAAAATTCACAATCGTAATTGGTATCGACCCAAATTGCTGACCAGTGGATCGCGATCGACGGGTTGGGAATTCTTGCTATAAGTTATCAGGTACCATTTAATCTTTTCTAGTTCAACTTCAGTGTTTAAAATAGAAACTATGTTTAGACATACCGATGTTCTTTAATTCATTTTTCAAATATACATTAATACTTAATTACTGACCTTTTGAGGGAAAGCTAATCTGGTCATTTTTCAACTAGCAATTAATTGCTAAACAAATAGTATTATTATATTGAAAACATGAATTATTTTCCTATCTATCATCTATTATTAGAGAAGAAATGATACCAAGTAAACTATGATAGGCAAGAAAAATACGGTAACAAGACACGAGAGTCCAAAAATAAAAATGAATTTTAAAGAAACCATTTAATGTGTAATTGGAGATAAAAATTAGTTAAGTTCTTACCTATTTATTGGAATAAAATATAATTAAAGGGAACTATAAAACTGAATAAACGGAGAGATAAACAGTTAATAAATACAAGGATAATAATTATTACACAACTGCACACAACAAAAACTGACAGACGACTACTAACTGGAAACGGATGTGGCAACAAAAAATGGTTTGCACAATCAGTTTGCCAACCGAGTCGGCTTATCTATAAAATCAGCAGATAAACGCATTTGTAGTGACCATCATAATGATTCATGATGTTATCAAACAAGTAGGGTGAGACAAATAGTATAATGACTAAGAAGATTAAGTTTCGATCAAAAACGCCGCATCTTGAAACGATACTTTGAAAGCGCCACTTTTTGAGGCTGCGAAATCGTTGAGACCGCTAATAACTCTTGCTTTACCAGACGCAAGTCTATCGCAGACTCAATGAACGTAGATTTGTTCAACTGAAGTAGAGGTCTGCACAGGCCCGGGTTTGGCCCGCGGACCTTTACCCGGCCCGGGTAAGGAATTCAAATTTAAGAAAAATATTTCGTACTATGTTCGAGTCATGAGTCAGCCATAAGTCAATAGTATTCATATCATAAATAATTTATTTCACATGTGCTATGAATATCGTTAGAAATATGGAAACAATAACATAATATATATTGTTTGAAAAGTATAAATGAATTACTATATTTTAAAAAAATCGGGCTGAGAAAAATAAATCTGGCCTTGTGGTCGAGTTCGAGTAACAATTTTGATATTGAGATTCGGGCTCGGGCCGGGCTGAGCCTGAAGATGACGGGTTCGGACCGGGTAATTTTAAGAAATTTCGGCCCGTGCAGACCTCTAAACAGAATTAACCCGATATCAAAACTGCTCCGTTTTAGGCATCCGCTGTCATACGATGATAAAAAAATTAAATCTTGCAACTCTGAGGCTGAACTTGGTGTTGCAATGTAATTAGCAGCTTTCGAATCGTACTTTACGTCTTCTCTAGGCGTCGTGGCGATATGGTGGATGGAAGAGATATTTTTAACAAAACGGCAGGCTATTTTTTCTTCTACAACTTAACATTCAGTAGTTTATATAATTAATTTTTGAAAATTCATAACGGCACAGCCATATCTTCTTTGGGAATCGATGGTTTTTAAATCATTTTGGATATGATCCCATTTGAGAGTACTAATATATTATTTTTTTAAATAACTAAACGAATGGTTCATAATCTTATAATACATAAATATTTTAGCAATGATGCGATTAACTATTTTCATTAATATAAAACGACAGCTAAAAGTAAAATATATGTTTAATTCTAAAGATGAAAATGTTCGGCTAATAACTTACAATTACTTGAAAGCAAAAGTAAAATGGCGACGTCATCTAATAATAATCCATAGTGTTTCTGTACAGACAGTTTTTGACATCTGTTTGCTTGACGGTTTTACCAGGGCGTATTTTGAAAAGCGACCCCATTTCCCGAAATCAGTCAATCCAAAAGTTGACATATTGACAGGAAAAAGATGACACACGAATGTTTAACCCTTCTAACAAAATAATACTTTCTGTTCGTCGAAACTTATTTCTGACGCATAATTTCTACAAAGAAATAAAGGAAGGAAGCAAGAAGTACATATTTATATGCTGACAGTGCAGTGCAAATTCCTATGTAAATTAATAATTCACCACCACAAGAATAAAAAAGTTTATCTTGCTTTTACATTTATTACATTTTTTTGACCTATACGAGTCATTTTATATATCTCCAATTCATGTCAAATATTTTCCACCTCGGAAAGACCATGATTGTGGACTGCCATTACGCCCATTACAAAGGTTTTATTTTACATCAACATTTAAACAACACTCCTGAACTGTCAATCGATTTATGGATGTGTGTTGAAAGGAATGAATGTCTACATTCCCCTACCACCAATCGGATCCTATAATGGGGTACAGTGAAAGCGATGTGCTAATTTTTATTTCAGCCCTATTCCAAACTTAAACCTTACTCTCTTAAAATAAACGATGTTCAGCGACTGACCAAGAACCAGAGCTCGAAGAATAACTTGTATTGAGTATATTCGCTACGCGTTGGGAGCGGACATGGTTGAAAGTAAAATCAAATGATTTAAAATACCCTAAGATGTCGCCTATAAATATTACACCTTTCAAGTAAATTATCAAAAAGAATTTAAAAATTTTCACTTCAAACCTTTTTGGGAGGAACAGGAGGAATGATTCTAATGAAAAAAAACTCAAAAACAAAGTCTTCTGCTAGTGACACTAATAAAAAAATAAGATTTCGTATGCATACGACTTGATTAATCTGATGGCAGAGACGCCTGTAATCATATAAATCAGTGAGTGGCCTTGTTAAAACCATTGCTCTCTTTACCACAATGCAACTCACTCCCCCCGAATAAAACGAATTTTCATAATTAATCTATTGTTTATATGTATTTCATGTAGTATATTTCTTAACATGAGAGCCAATTATTTATAATAAACTAATTGTAAGGTAGAATGCCTCGGATACACTAACGCGCCAGTTTGAAAGGGAGGACATCAGCGCAATATGGAACAGGCAAACTTTGAAATGAGCGTTTACGCTCCCGATTAGAAAAACTTATATGAATAATCATTTTTTGAATTGGGAGATCGTATGCATTTTAAATTATAATGAAATAACGTTGACTATAAATAGAAGACGCTCACGCCACTGGTACCAAACGAAGGGTGCAAGAGACACAAAGACTGATCATGATTCATGATTCGGCAGCGGCGACGAACGCAGCTATTTATATGTTTATTTCCATGAAAGTGGGTTCGTCGCCCACTAAGACAGCAACAAAGCCGAGTGAGTATGTTAGTTGTGCATTTAAATTTTTACATATTAAATTTATTAATAGAATGCGCGTTAGATTTTAAATTTTGCAACTCCGCTGGACACATTTAATCCTAGTACCGCTAGTCATGCCGGGCAGTATTAAATTGGCGAATGAAGCTTTAAATTTTAAATCAGGGCAGTGGAATCGAAGTCGTGAAAAGCAGAGCGACTCCGACTCCTTTTTTATATTCCATTTTTATTGTTACTTTAATAAATCAAAATATTGTATGTGTCTTGTAGAAATAATGATCAATGTGTAGGATTCCTTTTCTAGTGTCGCCGGCAATAATGAATGTAAGCTGATCTGAGATACAAAGTATTTCTTCTCTGCGTTATTCTCCTGTTTTGGTGAAATTTCTCACAATGTACTTACCTGTCAATACCAACTGTTTGATATGTCAATGCATATGTTATTACGCCATGGAATATGGATGTTAAGACGGGGAATTGTTGAAAATTGTAGATAAAAAAATCAAATTGATGTTTTTAATATCGGAGTTGAATTGCGGATGAATGTTGGAGTGGAAGTCACGTTTTTTTAACGACTAATTAATTACATTCTTTCTTTAAGTCACATGTTTTTCATTCCTTCACAAACGAGTAACGAAATATTCCATTGCGAGATAATAACATTTTCTACAAGACACCCTCTCCCTACTCCTCCGTTCGATAAAAATAAGCACACAATAATATAATATCAGACCCCCTACCCGATCGTGACATTATATGGATGGCCATTTTTTATTTTCAAAAACAGTTGCATGGCTTGGAGATATTCTTAAAGCATCAGATTCCTAAAACAGTAAATTGTTGAATCGTCTCGAATCTGGTTGCAATTCCGCTGGATAAATTTAATTGTGTTGCCGTTATTTATTCTCATGCGACTAGGGTTTAAATGAATGCATTACATTATCTACTCGGGTTCCTCTCACCGACTCATCTCACATAGTTTGTAACATACTTTAATTGTGAAACCTGACCGCGTCTTTTAATTGTTATTATAATCGTATGCACTACGCAACAGAGAAAAGTATATCTATATCAGGGGTACAAAAATTTTCCAAATTCATCCAGAATCTGTGAGCCATACATATATTTTTATTTCACAACAAAATTATTATTTTACGAAACCCGAAATAGGAATATATCAATCATTTCAACGTTATGATCTTTGATATCCCTGTTTCTTAAAATATTGACATTTTATAATATTGGCTGATGACGCATCGTTATTATAAACGACAATTTTTATTTTATTATTGAACTTCTTATCGGTGTGCTAAAAAATTGGAAAAAAATTGGCTTCATAAAATATTTTTTATTAAAAGAGATATTAGGTACGTAACATCACTTATTATAGGAAATAATATTATATTTATAAAATATAAAAAATGTGTACTAAAACAAAAAAAATACATAATTACACCCTGTAAAATGCTGTAGTTTTAATAAACTATCCTCGTATTTGACAAGAAAAATGTCAAAATTCTAAACGTACATAAAAATCATCGTAATAATTCTTAAACGTCAAAAATAATTTCGAAGGACAGATTATTCGTCATAGATATTCAAGCTCTTAATAAATTCAAATTCCAAAGACAATAACAAAAAAACAAGAATTTAATTCACTGCGGTAGTTCGTAGAACGCCGATAAATTCGCCGCAACCATTGTACACATATACCAAGGTAGGTACAATTATTGTATGCATGAATATTGACATAAAGATAGGTATAAAATAAAAAAAATACGATACGGGAAAGAGACTAAATTATATAAATCCCGTGACCCACTAAGTAGATTGCATATATTTTTTTTGTTTGCGTTTTGTTTTATCTTATCTGATTAAATGTAACAAATAAGATACTTATTATATAATGCAGAGTCGTTTCTCCAACCGATTAATTAACGTTTACACCCCACCCTCTTAAGGGATGCTATTTTCCAATTATTATCTGAAGGACTCTGTCGTAATAATTCATACACATTTTCTGTAGGAGAGTTAAAATGGCCGGCATTGTGGCAAAAACACTAGAATTAGAACTACCGTTATAGCAAAATTAGATTCGTATCACATATCCATCCGTTTTAATATTAATTTTATTTTAAAACGTTTTCTAATATGGAAGTACATCACTTTTAAGGTGTAAACTGTCAATTCTTGGTGGAAAGACATTATATTAAAAAAAAAAACACACACACAATTCATTTGTACTACTTCCGCTCAGTCTATCAGTTGACAATGCTCGTGATGAGCGAAACCGGTCCTGATCATTATAAACATGTGGAAGTAGTACAAATGAATTGTGTTTTATTTAATAAAAAAAATGGAAGCACATATTTGAAATTTCCACCCGAATTTGGTTATTTTACGAGGTTTTTGTTTAGCCTACGCTGTTTTTATCAACAAATACAAAATAATTAAGGTACTCATTCCCTGGATCAAAATTCATATATTAATTCTGATTCAATATAAGTAGTTTTTCATAGCTGTAATGTGAATAGTATATATACTATTAATAAATCTAGCATGAATATTAAAAAATATATTTTAGTTTCTTTCTGTTAACGTTAAGTAGTACATCAATGGAATAATTATTAGTAAGCATTTCTTTTTTAAACGTTAATTAGTAAAAGAAATATTGAAATAAATTAAGTTACTATGTTAAGTTATACATAAAAAATAATTTTCGTTTTAGCTCTGTTATAATTACTATTAATTATTATTACTGTTTCCATAAGTAATCAGCTTATATAAAATTAATTAAACTTTAATGTTATACAAACATTAATTTAAAGTACTTTCGTCGGTACAGCAAATGAAATAACTGCTGCCATCTAGGTATGATGCATAATGCATTTGTGTTACATAAAGTTTTGCGATACTTCTTTTAATAATTATAATTTTAATATCAGCAGTAATGTCTCCTACATAATATAATATTTATGTTTAAATTCAACACATTCATGAATAATAGTAGCTTCATAATAGAATAATTATTTGTGAGTAAGACTGGAAAAACTGTAAAATCTAATTAATAAAGTAAAGTTTCTTGAACATTATTTTAGTATATTGAGAAGTTTTATGAACTTGTCATATAAAAATGAAACAAAATATTAAATTGTATGAAGTATTCCAAATACAACATAAATCATTGCATAATAGTTGTCTTGGTGTATCTCTCATCAACGCACAATGGTGTATTACAATACAACGCTGTGCTTGCGCACGATGCGCTGATATGATATACTGCGCTGATAGGAATATGTGGGTGATATACTGGAAGATAACTACGACGAAAATTTCGTCACTGTTATGGAAGGAAGCACTAAATCGAAAAAACGACATATGTTAATTTTATCAAAATGTTCCTTATTTCGAACTCTGCCGTATGGAAGATCACACTTATTTTATAAATTGTACTTTTACTTAAAAACAGTTTTGTACAAACTAAATGACAAATGTGTAGCATTTCAAACGTTTGTAAAACTTCAAAGTCCAATTACTCGAAACTAGTATTTTTCAGTCAGTGTTTTCCTTCCAGAACAACGACAAATTTTAGTGTATAATTGTTGTACGTATTCATTCATAAATACAAAATTTCTACATATCTAAACAGCTAGAAAATGATTGAATTGTCTATTCTCACGTTAAGCCACCCCATTGCATTAATTCAGAAATTTTCCAGCGTCGCGACGTCATGGTAAACGACATACGGAATATTACGTCGAGTTCATAAATACTATGGCATAAATCGCTAGTCGGCGCCGCAAATCCTGGGATTTGTATGTAGGTATCCAGAACACCGCTGAACATCCTGCCATTAATGCAAACAAAAGACAAAGCTGTTCCGTGGCACAATTTTCGTCTAGCTGAGCTTTCGGGGGTTATGTTTTGCTGCGCGAAAATTAATGAGATTTGGATGTCATGTAACACAATAATTTAATAAAAAAGGCTGAGCTGTAAGAAGTGGATAATAATACAATATGTCACCGGGGCGACATTGTTTATAATTATGAGCTTAGGTGAATTATTGAAGAAAGCGTATTGTAAAAAGAATCCAAATAATGTGTATTCAATGTTTTGACTCTCTTGGGAAAAATTGAAGAGTAATTATCGTTTCGGGCCACACATACAATATTTTAGGCAGAGAATGTATATAAATAATAAAGCTCCGTATGTTTGCATACAGTTTATATTATTAAATTAAACGCGGACAACATAAAACTAATGTGACATGTAACTTTGAATGTCTGTTTCGAAGAAAGTGATTCCAATTATTAGTGAATCCTCGAGTAGCTTGTCGGACATTTTGCTTCTAATTTTACTTTTTGTGTGCTTCTATCTACAAAATAATTGCTTACAAATTAAGTAAGATAGATTTTATAAAGCAGTTCTAATTTTAAAATCGAAAATATCAGTAACAAAATACTGATGTTTTGGAAAGGGGTTTGGAGATATGCCTGATCGAAATGTTTTTCAGTTTACTACTCCACATAAAATATTCATCCCACGTAGCATATTTTCTTTAGTAGGTATATGCTCGCATGTACGTGAACAATTATTTCCAAGCATGAATCATATAAAGAGTATACTGCGAATCCAAATAACCGATGAGAACATGGGGACTGGCGTCCCTGAAATTAAAAACAAGATGCTACATACAGAACCTTTCTAAAGAAATACATGGTTATAGTTGGGCCTTATCAACGTCGAATCAACGGATATTCTTCGTTAAAAACCATGCATAGTTATGGATGGGTATAAATCATAAAAAAACATCTTTTTGGAATAAATATGATCTTCACTTAGTCCAAACCGATGAAAAAAAATATTTTTTCAAAAAAAAAGGGTGGGGGATTTGGTTCCTTGTCATTTGATTTTTTTTGCACGATTAAAATATTTACAACTGGTGCTGTCAAGAATTACAAGTGTATATAATTATTTGCTTACAACTTACAACTGATCCAAGTTGATAATACTCGTGATGAGCGAAACCGGTCTTGATCTATATAATAAGAATAACGAGAGAAATAGTACAAAACAAATCGTGTTTTACTTTTTAAAATATAATGACTTTCCACCGAGAATTGATAGTTAACAACTTAAAAGTGTTACTCCTCTCATAGGGTCGTGACGTCATATTATATATAATATTGACTGTCAAAAAATAATGTAATAAAAGAGAGTTGGCATTTAATTATTACAATCATTACGTTCCACTCAGTCCACCATTACGATGGCCAGTGACTCTAATTACTTTCTAAAAGATTGTAATTACATTACAACAGTAATCTTTGACTAATTAATTACACGAATTTTATATTTTAAACAATATCTGTAATACCAGTAAATATTACACAATTGCGTGCAAAGATAATTTGCGGAAACGTCAAAAATAATCGGTTCATTGGAAAAATGCAAAATTTAGTATCATTGTTAGTCTCTTTTGTATTGTAAATAAGAAATCAATAGGCGTGATTTTGTTGATCTATTTTTTTTAATCAAATCATCATCACACAATTGAATGTCTCAATTACGAGCATTCGTCACAATTCGTTTATTTGTAGAATAAATATAACCGAATTACATAATAATCTGATACGTTATATTGGATTTATGTTTACTTTGTTTGTCTTATCAATATTTATTTAATCTGAAAAACAAAATGTTACAATAGTTTTCACTGTGTGAGTACATAATATTCAATTGGATTCAAAACAATTATAGTTTAAGGTATTATCCGATTAATTTGTGGATGTAGCTGTTAGTCTTACCCAACACCACATCCTCAAGACGATTTACCGGCTGTGTCGATCAAAGAATGACAATCAAAAGAAAACATTATAAGCTCACATCTATAGAGTTACGCATGGTTGTTATTTAAACAGTGCCTACACAAAATTCAGTATGATATGCACAGTTTTTAATTGTTTTGTAGATTGATTGAATCGAAATTTAGTTGGTATAACTCTACTAAGGTCAAAATATTGAACTGTTTAGGACATTAGATTAAGCAATATGATAATATAATGTCTAACTGTTATATGCCAGTATATAGAGATAAACTGAAAATCCGTTTTTAACATAGTTTTGAGTTCTGACGATGGTGTGAAGCCGAAATAGTTATCAACCAAATCCTTTAAATAGTGTAGAATCCGATATTTGACTCCTTCGCTATTTACCCAAAGTACAGCAAAGAGAACGTCACTGAACAAAGTATTCATGAGTTCGAAATAATACATTATTATTATTTAAAATAAAATAGTTGTCTATGGATTTAAATTTTTGGGCGCGCGGCAATAGTATTCGGCTGGAAAGATGGTTTCAAATTAAATTCGTCTTGAATTACGGCTAGACGAAATGTTACGTTAACAATAAAATGCGCTGAATTTGCGAAGAACATAAAATAATGATTATTAATTGCGCACAATAAATAAATTACTCGTAGGAACGATGAACTTGCATATCATATTATTATGCTCAGTCATCTCTAACCTCATTTTTATTATTTTTTCATAGGCTTATTATTCATTAATTTTTTGGTAATTTAGTGAACAGTTATAACATATTATTATAGATAGTAGTAATAGTGACACTTTTAGGTAAATTAATCGACTGACGCTGGAAATAGTGTTGGCAGTCAAATATTAACCAGTTTAAAGGCAACATATATTCAAAACACAATAACTGTATAGCTGAGTAAGAAGCGTAGGTTTATACCCAACTCTTTATGATTTTTTCCCCCTAAAGTTGTAAATTTTGGCTATTGAATTTATCAGAGCTTATATTGCAGAGAAAACTACGATAACGAAACGAATTTTCGCCCGCAATGTATGCGTTTATTATTTTTGATACGTCAGTTCACGATTGACCAGCAATTGATCAACGGGCGACCGGTAGACCGCAATCGACGTTCTGACCATTCCTGAAATAGAACACGCAACAAAACGACGTCAATATAATAGAGATCCTCCGCTTTCAGTCTTTGGACTAACCTTATTGGTATTTCCTGGAAGAAAATGTTTTTTTTGACAAGATCTGAACGCCTCACAAGTTAAATATTGATTATGTTTCTATGTACATTTTAAAAGCAATATATTTCAAAGACCCGGATATAAATCCCATGAAATTATTCACAAGTAAAATAGTACGGGCCAATCAATACTGACACAAACATGGCAAGCCTATGTTATACATCTCACTGTACCTATGTATACGTTTCGTTTACGTTTGGGTATACGTCTTGCATAGTTTGTTGAAGATTGAAATCCCGTTTGAAACGCATTCTTATTTGCTGACAAACGCGATAAAAATAATAAAATTATTATTGCGCAAACAGAATTCGCTCCTTATCGAATGCCTGGTACTAAAATAACTCATTTTTCGCATAGAGTTGTAAAAAGAATATGTATAATAAAATGACGAAAGTAGGTGTGCATTTACAATACGGCAGAGTAATTCTGATATCGTTATTAAAAATAGAAAATTGTGAAAAAAAACCTCAAAAACTCTATTTCACAGCAGACAAAAAGTATTCTAGTTTTACAAAAAATATATTTAGATAAACTGGAAGATACAAAGTACATTACAATTAGGCACATTCACAGCTACTAATGTAAGTTAGCTGTTATGACAATACTGGATACACAAATTTCGGGTACACATCTGAGGCTAAGGAGTTACATCGTTTTCATTATTTATAGTTTAGCAATGCTATATATTTTTATTTTTACTTTATTTGCAAGATGGATAAATAAATCGATATTAACAACACATTTTTCCAGCTTAAAATAGGCCTTTCACTGAGTGATCAATTTCGTAGGCTTCGGTACTACCCCCCTGTTCCTAAAAACGTGGCGT
Source organism: Himalopsyche phryganea (assembly GCA_022494535.1). Taxonomy (NCBI): domain Eukaryota; kingdom Metazoa; phylum Arthropoda; class Insecta; order Trichoptera; family Rhyacophilidae; genus Himalopsyche; species Himalopsyche phryganea. The sequence continues at coordinate 3,110,679 of JAGVSL010000024.1, forward strand.
AGCGGGATTTGATGGCCACTATCACGCCCATCATTTTATCTTTATACTCAACGAAAAAACAGGTTGAGTAACTGAGTAATAAGCAGTTCTCGTAAAAAAACTTCCGTTGAGGTAAATTCCATTAGGAGTACATATACACAACATTTTGAGCGAACTTCATTTAAAAATAAAATAATCATTTATTCACCAAAATGGCGTTTAGTGTTATTTACGTTTCAAATTTAAATTAAATTTATTTCATTAAATCTTGATAATAGGTTTAATAAAAATTTCTGTTAACTTCAATCTAAAATATATTATCCCAGTGGACATTCAATTTTCAAACCGTTTGAAGTAAACGTATGTTGCCAATCCTAATTTTGGATTTGACGTTTACCGTAGAAGAACATACCTAATATAGCAGTACAGCTGTTGAGTCAGTTAATGGGACCTTGATCTCCTACAATCTCCATGCATAAAACGAGTTGAATTAACAATCACTTGACAATTTCGCGCACATTACAGAGCTGCAGAATGAGTGCCGCAACGCATACAAAAGATTAGTGTGGAGAGGATTTCTGCTGTAATTTTTGGCAAGGCAACATTCATGCTGCATCACTAATTCTAAGCAAGTGCGCGAAATTATCAACAGGAAATGGCAGGCAATAAAGACGGTATAAATCATAAAAACAAACTGGCGAGATTTCCTCTTGTGGGAAAATTGCTACATACTTTTTGGTGTACAGCCTTATAAAACTAAAACGCGACAGAAGTCTGCAACGAAAGTTTTCAATGCACAGTATATAAATTAATATAGCATTCATTAATATACTATGAAATTTTTTGAAGCGTAATAATTTTAATGACGCAAACGTATTATTACGTTACCTTCATTATAGTAATACAGTTAGTTAACCGGCCAAAAGGTAGATCGACTGTTCGATCATAGAGCCATTTATATAATAGTTGGTTTCGGTAGTATTATAAATTGTTACCTTTAAATGAAAAAGTGGTTTATCATGATTCTGAAGACTAGTTATGGCGAAATTGTTGAAAAAAAAATAATTTCTGGAGACATAATTTGGTAATTGAAGGAAATTATTTTCGAGAATGTATTCCATTTGTTTAATAGAAATATCCAAGATATATATAGCTCACTACTACTTTCTAGATGAAATCGATCACAATACCAAACATGTTGGCTACCTCTGATATACATCAACTCAAATCATAACATTAATGTTTCTACGTAAATTCCCAAACTAAAGTAAGAAGCAATCGTAAATTTAATCGATTATTTTTGAATATATTTTTTAATTTAAGATTAAAAAAGGTAAACTACGGTATTATAAGTGATGTCACTTATATTGTGAAAATTATATTATTAGATCTTCTCTCCTACTATCCTCTTCAAAAAAAAAAGCGCGGAGCGATTGTGTAGTTCAGCGATCGCCAACCGGTGGTCCATAAAGTTATTGCAATAACGTAATTGGAGTCAAGAATCCATTAAATCCATAAGTATCGCTATAATTAAACGTTAATAAAGTTTCATAAAAAAATATTTATGTGTGTTTGAAAGAGGGAAAAAAAGTTAGTGGTCCGCGAGATTGAAAACAGTTGAGTTTAGTGGTCTGATTTAGTGTGTTCTCCTTACCAGAGGGAGACAAGACCATACAGAAAAGAGAGGAATGCGCGATTGACTGACAGCTCGTCTTTATATAATATTTACTATGGGAAAACTTCATAATAACCCCAGGATAAGAGCTAATTACGATAAATTGATGCCATTTAAACCGACGTTAAAACACTGGGCCAAAAAAGAACATGTTGCAGAAAGGAAGCAACACTAATGGGTAATTTGTTATATCTTTACTCTGTACACATATTTCCGTGAAACTCAAAGATTTATGGCTTGTTAATAAAGCCTAAATATCTGTATGTTTAATTTATATCTTAAGTTTAAAACTGTTTTAGATTATTTCCAGTGAATTAATAACCTGTCAAAGCATCTCAGAAGTCTGGCGGACGTCACTTTGACATTTCTTAAATAGCTATCATGAAGGGGAGTGCTGTTCAAATATAGACATCTTAACTCTTAGGCTCTCAGAAGGTTAGTGGTGAAGTACCCGCCAACGTACTGCACTTAGTACTTAAGTCCTATTTAAAACCCTACCAACGTGGATTTAAAAATATGTCGATCAGCATTACCTATGTATACATGATTTATATATACTTTGCATTAAGAGATTTTGGATATGGACTACGGCACGAACAAATTTCAAATGCTGTTTTTTTTGTTTAAATTTAAATTTTTATATTGGAATTGTTTGAAAGTTTCAAAATAAGATAAGTGCAATTTTCCATACGTTGGTAAATATTGTAAGTGTTAAGAAAATAAATTTGGATTATTGAGATTTTGTACACTTCCATGTATTGAAAGTATGAAGTTAAGATAATAATTATATTATATAATTTTTTTAAATAGAAAGGTAGGTAAGTTAGTCACAGTCCTCAGTTTATATCGTAGATATGTTCAATCTTGATTAGGTCGTGCTAAAATTTGTCACTTTCACGCTATTCTATTGCAACGTTGGTATTGGTCATATTGTTGGAAATCACGCAAGTGGAAAACACTGGGAAGGTAAATTGCGATTGATCAAAAAGTTTGTTATATTTTCATAGAAATTGGCATCATAGTCTGAGTGAATTCAGTAATGGAGAAAAAACAGTCTATCCCGAATAATTAATGCCTACAATGCTGTCGGAAACGAGAAAAATCGGCCACTAAAACAATATAAATTATTATGTAAGTATTCGTGAGGGAGTTTTAATAGATTTCTCGTATTTCTCCAAAATGTAGATACGGTAACTATGCTTAACACTGCAGAATGGACAAGTGTATATTCGATTCTAGATTTTGTGTGAATTTTTTATCTGTTTAACTTATGAATTTATCAACTGTATCGTAAAGGCCTTTCATAAATGACGCCACACGACTTTGAACAGCCACCCCGTTTCATCACATTGATTCATTGACTCCCCATCTCTGTTTAAATGACGTCACATCAGCATTAATGCAATATTCTTTTAAGAAATTAAGAAAATGATTGATTCTATTCTCAAAAAGGTTTCCCCATTCGTCACGATTTGTTTCAACCCCCTTCGCCCTAGAGCGTGACGTCATATATGAACGGCCATTCAGTAAAATAATACAAGCCGTTCATAAAATTTAAATACCCATTCAATTCCTTATTGGAATATTAAGATTCCCGACTCCATTGTCAACAAGCGTTTAATTTGAAGACAGACATTTGATAATATCAAGTTATCCGCCCAATGTTGCCCATAAACCCTCGGTGACGAATCGTAGCCATTTCGCCAACCCCACACAACACGCGTTGACGCAGAATGCTAATTCTGGAATGACGTCATGAGTGTATTTTTTACGACGAAATCTTGGCACCGAATGCATCCAAAATGCAGCCGACTGTCGAAATCAATCTACGCCCCTGATATTCTGGAACAAAGAAGATGTTTTTATATACCGGCCAATGTCATATTCTTAAATCATCATCAGGTGCTATCGACCCATTGGCCAGAAGTTTTCGAAGTTTTTTTTCTTATTTATCGGTTTCAAAACATTATCTGATTCGACTATGATATAGACCTGATCGGGTCCACATTCGAGAGGTTTCAGAAATTGATTTCTGTTCGAAGATATGAATGATTGTGATGCATAAAAATTTCCTTCCACGCAAAACGGAGCGTGTTGAGTGATTAAACTAACCACTAATCCTATCCAAGCTCTACCCTTACATCGAGACTCTTCGACAACGAGAGGTTGAGCAACTGAGTAACAAGCAGTTTGTAGAAAATTTCTGTTGAGATACCTCCATCCGGGGTCCATATGCTTCATGTAGGGAGCGGGTATGGGCAGATTAGGGGCCATCCATATACGAAGCCACGCTATGGGAGGAATAGGGTTAAACCAAGTGTGTCGATTTGTGATGAAGGCGCGAGAGAAGGGAAGCAGAAATTGTGACGCCTTAAAACCAACATAATATTAGAAATATACAATGAATCGTTCCAACCATTGTTTTAAGGCGTACCCTTTAAGGGAGGTCAAAAGACGTGACGCCAATTAGACAGGGGGGTCAAAAAAATTGAGACGAATTGTAAACTTTGGGAAGGATGTATAAAAATGACTACAATTTGCAATTTGCTTAACTCTGCATTTAATATTTTGTCTGCCTTTGGTCCATTAGTTTTAATAATTAATCACGATTATGTTGTTGACCTTGCCAATAAATACTCTCAGGAAAATCTACTCATAGTCGATCATTCCAATAATGTTTTGTTTATTTAAGAGTTTTCTTTTGAACGCACTATAGATTAAATTAAATAAAAAGTGTAAATAACGACCTAGTCGATATGTATAATAAGCAAAATAATTATAATCGAATTTTATTTTTTATCTTCGTCTGTTGAACAGTTGCGTATTACGGTAATATGGTGTATTAGCGAATTGCAATTAGCTAAATCCCGTCTCTGTAGAAGCATAAAAAAGATATTCGAAGAATTAAAGCTAAAACTCTACGAATAAAATCATCGATTGAATAAAAATATCACAATACAATCAGTTCGATTCCGCAATGCATGCAGCTCAGTGGTGCAAGTCAATTCCTTAACAATAAAAATAAACTGTATCGCGTCGACAAGTAAAAAACAAACAAATAAAGTCGTTTTTCACAGTAAATGAGATTAAAAGAACCGCAAATAAATAAATATCAATCAATTGCAGCTAATTATGGAGTCAATAATCGAATGAACGCAACGGCTGATTTGCGAAAGATCGACGAACTCTGCGAAATTACATTGCATGCCAGTCAGTGGTAGGAAACGTATATACACTGAAGTGCTACGTTTTGTTATTAACAATGTATAATCCGCGCGCCACTGGAATCGAACTAGTATACTAGACAAAATATTTAACTATGCATTAGTGACACCTTTTGAAGTTAACTCATCAATTTGTTCAGGTCTGAGCAAACTTTTTGACTGAAGGACCACATAAGAAATTCAAAACAAACGGCTGGCCGCAAGCTATTTTTAGATAAAAATTAATAACTATCTTGAAAATGTGATTTCAGCGTAAAAAAATAAGTGATGTGACCAACAATTTAATGAAATGAATGCGTCGCACAAAAACACTCGGGCGGAAATTTATTTATAAAATAAACTAATTCCGCAATTTTTTCATAGCGATCATGACCGGTTTCTTATTTGATAGTTTGAAATATAGTAGTAGTTTGTTGTAACAAAAACAAGTGAAAGGGCAAATGAGACATTTTTCACACTTGAAGTTCTATTTGGGAGTTCAATCCACATTTATGCTATTACGTAAGAAGGCAATTATTGTCTCCATTTTTCTGAATTTCATAGTTTTCATTTTTGATCTTTTATTAAAGTAACGAAAAAATCATTAATAGCCATTCGCTTGGCCATGCCACCGAAAAACATCCCGCGTGCCGTCACTTAACGACCTCGTTATAGACCTCGGCTGATTGTGAGATGAGTTTCAATACAAAATTTACTGTGCATGAGACATGTAAGGGTGGGCAACGTTTTTGAGGTTGGGAGTTCCTTTTCATCTTAATTTACATGATTCAAATAAAATTAAAAGATTTATTTTAAGAGAGAATTATCACTAAATATCCACAAAACAATTTTAATATAATTAGTGCCGGCCAAATTTTGCTTCGCGATCGACCGGTTACGTACCCATGAACTGGCATCTCTATAACTTTTCTGTCAATCAAAACCATTAACCAAATGAATTCTTTCGCCTTTGTTATATGACTTTTGACATTATTTTATGATTTTTATGTGTGTAAAAGAGCCTATTTCAAAATACATTGTAGCTAAGCTGTCACATAGGGCAGTGTTCTTCAACCGTTGGTCCACGGGCCTGTGCCGTTCCACGAAAAAGTTATCAGTACTTAACGCTTGTTACTCATGTTGATGTTATAGGAATACAGGATGACGAGTAAAGGAAGCGGTAGATATACATAATGTGTGACATAGAAAAAAATATATCGAAATTGTTTTAAACAAGATTGCGCCAGCTCGTCAATGCGACAACATATCTTAGTTAGGCTAAGTTTGCATGTCCTGGTGTAATATTTTTAGCGTAATTAATATATGTATAATAAGGGAGTATGCACAGATATTAATAATTTAAACGTAACGAAATAAAATTTTATTTTTGGATAGTCGCATACAAGAAGAAAATATGAAATGTTTTACGTTTGCAAGATTTTTTGGTTCCTGTTTACGTCCTACGAAAAGTCACAATTAAAATCTAGACACATTGTCAAAGCGAATCTACAATGTTAATAATATATTAATCATGAACCATTTCAATTTTACGATTAAATGAAATATGTAAATCGGGAATTGTTTTTGATGGGGTAAATTCAATATAAATATATTATGTAGTTAATGATATAGCTTTGAATAATCCAGTTTAATTATAATGCTCATAAAGTGGCAATGTAGTCAACATTGCACGTTGGCACCCAATGGTAATAAAATATAATAAAACTTGACGCATTTTGTTCTGTTCTGCCATAGCAGCCACTACTACTAAGTATAGGGGAGGGGCTTTGGTTTTGCGCATTACATTACCCTTATCAATGTAAAACTTTGAAAACCGAGCACTTCATATTCCTGTGGAATTGTATGCCATATGCAAATATTTGGCCTTGATTCATACCATGCATGCGTTCAAAAGTTCAGTTTATTGTCAAATAGACTGCGTGTACCGTACCGCCATGAGGAAACAGAATCATGCCAATTGGATAACATTCAATATACGAGCTGTATTGCTTTCTTTTAACATAAATATAAATGCATAACATATTCATTTTAATTCAAAACCAAACATATTTCAAAACATCTTATATGAATGAAAAAAAAAACGCAATGTCACTTAATGCAATTGATTCGACGTCGTGATTCGAGGCCCAGATCATGCCTTCCGCTATAGTACACACGGTGCGTAGTACTATATATATTGCAATTATGTTTTATTACCACGATGGTTTAATTAACAAGAACTTTATTATTTGAAGTCTCAATTCATATTTTTTCTGGTGAATCTTTTTTCAAAGAAAGAAACATACGAGTTAACAGGCAGCTCATTACTGACAGTGTTTTAAAAGCTGCAAAACAATTATTTACATTACAAAAAAACGAAACATGGTAATGTACTTAGCAGCTTCCATGCAAAAATAATGCTACGGAAATATATAAATGGCCCATCTGCCGAACCGATATTAATCGACGATTTATTACCATGGCAGTAAAATGATTGATACAAAAAAGCTTGCTTGAAAGAATATAAAACGTTTTTCTTTGAACATTGACAGAGGATGACCGCAGCGCCCGCAAGGCCGAAATCCGAACGAGGTCGGCAATATGATCAATAAAGCCACAATATTCCGAAGAGATGATGAGAGATTATAAAGATATTACGCAAATATCTGTATAATAATATTAATTCTTAATTTGTCTATTAACGGCCTAAATAAATGTATTTATGAGTTTTCTCTAATGACCGAGGACGTGTAGCAGTGCCATATATCCATTTCATCTAAGCTAGTTTTTACAGGTTTTACTTGGGTATAAATCACACCTACCTAAAAAGTAGGGAGAATCAATTGCGGGGAAAGTTTTAGGGAAATAGTGGTACACACCGATTCAAAGAAAATTGATAACCAAACCACCTGTCAAATATAAAATCTGTAAAATTTGGATAGACGACGGATGAAATAAATTCCATTTCCAGGACATTTTAAGCTCATTTATCCAATCGAAAAACTTTTCACAGAATGGAGGATGGTACTAAAATCAGAGATTTTCCATGAACGTGTTATTTTCTTATGCCTTCAAGTTGTATACAGATTGAAACACTATCTAGGAATCTACTCGATTGTACATATCTGACATTTTCAATATTGCCTAAAAGAATAAAAATACAATAAAAACTATAACTCATGTTTTCATGAATATAACAAGTATTTATGGGAATGAAATTTATTATCAACCATTTTTAGAAAGATAACATAATATTTTATGATGTTTAAAAAAATAAAACACAATTTGTGTTAGATACCTTACTTTGTTGTAAGAATTTTAAGCAGACCAATAGAAAACGCTCATTCGCTGTATTAACAACTAGTCCTAATTATATTATAAATCTTGGAATACAAAATACGCATTATTTTATTTTCATAAAAATAATAAAGGAAATTTATTATATTCATATTTATAAATTGATAAAAAATAGGCGTTACGGCATTCCTCCATCGTCAGTGGTGTTTAAAACTACCTTACAATTTCTTAAACGCTGAATTATTTTCAATTTTCGTTATTTTTATTGGTGATATCCTTAAGAATAAATAAATTGTTTCCGATATCAACAGAACCTAGGTATACTCAATACTACGCAAAAAGTTATATATTGTACACATACTATTAAAAGGATTGTTAATTTTTTGATAATCAGTAACTAAGGATCTTAAATATAATAATACAACATATGTCTTTTAGTATAGCTAACTATGAAACACCATGCGGTTAAAATTCTAGGAAACGATCATTGGCGCTTTTGACTCTTTGATAGTGATAAAAAACATAGGTATTTAACCTTTTAGAAGAGCGCTTACCGAGGAGTCGGCATATTCCCTTCTGATATGAAAACAATTACATTTATTTGTGACACAAAGATAGCTTGCCCAAGAAATAGAAAATAAGTAACTTTTATTAATAACCAGTGGGTTCAGGCTCGATACCTGACAAGGTCAAATAGCAAATGAAGAATTTTTGAATTGAACATTTGATTTGAGATCTGAAGAACGAGTTTTTCTATTCTTTTCGTATTTTTTGATCATGACTATCTTGAATTGTTTTGTTTGTTCTACATGATCTTATATCAAATGATTTGCATTTCAAAATATATGGCGAATAAAGCTATTTGCTGTTATCATTATCAAAAATATATATTATATAAAATTGAAAAATAATCTGAGAAGACCCCGGATCGAAGAGAGGCGAGCGGCTGGTTATCCGGAGTCCTGGAAGGGCTGTGATCTCAGACAAACACCATTTCAAATCCGGTTCAAAACTTATTTATTTTTCCATCCAAGATGCAGTGGTTTACATTACACAAATATATAAATCCTAACACATAAAATTGATTCTACATTTACATTTACTTAGCAACTGAATTTACTTTAACTTATAATACAAATGACACGAAAAATGATTTTAAATTAAGTCCAATGCAAATCAAAAAAACAAACAATTCACATCGTCACGTCACCTCCGCCGCGACGAGACCTCACTCGTCCGGCTCGACAGATCGTATTCGACTCTCTACAAATACAAATAAAAAACTCCCTGCACCGTCGGAGCTACCCCTTTCCGTATAAATTGACTCGTCCAGCGGCCGTAGCCGGCGGCTATTGAACGCTTGGTAACAAGAGCCGATTCTGCGAATTATTGCTATTGCCGCTGGGTGATTTTAGTTCAGGACATTAATGACACTTATACTTAACAAAAACCAGGGTGTGTCAAATCATGGATTTTCTCGAAATATTCGATAGTTTATAACGATTGATGGAAATATTGATTTAGGCTGACGACGAATCCAGTAGCTCCAATAGGCTAAAATTTAGGCAAAAAATAATTGGTTTTTTTAAAAATAGAGATTAAAACCTTTCGTTTAAAAGTTTATTCGTTTTTTCCCGGAAAACCTTTTTGCCTCAATGAAATTTTTCGGTCTCAGTATTGACAATTAAAAGGCAAATTAAATTACAGTATTCGAGAAAGGTATTTCGAAATTAATTATTTCCATGCAAATTCCGTAATGAAAATTCTTTAAGAAGCTGACAAAGGAATAAAAAAGGCATTTTAATTAACGTTTTAATAAAGAAATTAGCAAGATTAGTAACACCGTGCGGTAATAAACTATTATTCATCGGATGTTTGTGCAATTATAATGGATCTCAATATCATGTCGCCGGTCGGATGAGAAGAATTTTCAATCGGCTTGTCAATCGATCCGCCATATCGAAAGAGTCAAATCGTCTCGATTCAATAATTCGCCAAGTCAAACTTTAAAACGAAATAAACCGGTTTTCTTGGATGTTATTTATTGCGTCCTATCATCCTATCTAGTAATAAATAATGGACACAGCCGAACTTCACGTCTACTGAAAAGTATCGACGTGCACCGTGCGGAATTTAGATGCTTTAACAAAAGCCGAGAAATTTGCGATGGACGCACCCATATTCGCAATCTTATTTTAATCTGCATAAAAAGCCATGTGAGTAAAATATTAATACGTAAATTGTTTCAAAAAACCGTTTTCCAGCCAATTTATTCCTTAATTCTTTTAAATCTTTGTTATTTTTAATCCAAGGGACAAAACAATTTAATAGACTTTGATTAAGTATAGATTAATGCTACCGGTTTAACCGGTTAATATAACGTTATCGTAAGGTAGACAGAATATAACAAAATTAATAAAACGAAAATGTTGATATATAATATTGACAGTTTGCTACATTCAAGTGATTACTGTAAATTTGAATTAGGTATATAAATTATTAAATTTGAACCGTTCGAATTGTGTACATTTCCATAGGTTTTGTCACTAACGATCTAGGTTTCGCCTTTCGGCATCTTCAGGCATTCGAGTACACGTTTTACGTCATTGAAAAAGCGTATGGAAATGTACAAAATTTTAACGATTTCAATTTAATAATTTATATACCTAATTCAAGTTTACAGCAATCGCTTGAATGTAGTCAACTGTCAATATTATATATCAACATTCGCTCAATGCGCAAACACAGAGATAGAAAGTGTGTGTATGTGCTGCGTTACAGATATACAGATAACCAGATAGGTACATCGACACAAATAAATTTTGTAATATAAATTTCATAATAAGAGAGAATTTGTAGTACCTATTCTACAATGATTGCATAGTCACTTTTTATCGCTAAGAGACGGAGCATTTTCATTGATCAGTTTAAAAAAATGAAAGTCAGTGAAATTAGCATTTATACGAAAACGGCGTTCAAAAAATGTGTGACATAGGTAATCGCAGGTATTTGGTATAAAATGAGTAATTATTCAATACTGAAACAAAGTTTATTACCTACTATAAGACTTTAACAGCATGCATTTGCCTTATATATCGTGGGCATAGTCAAGTAAGGCAGTGTCTTATTTTATTGAAAACCTTATTGACTGATGCCTGCCTCATAGAATCATAATTCTTGTGTGCCTTTATAAATGCCTAGTGAGAGTAGTGAGTACCCAGCATGCGTTGCAATACCACTCAAAGAATGAAAGGGTTTGTGTTTTAATTCTGTTTATTGAAGTGCTTTTGGATACATAATATTTTTTGTTCCGTCTTGTGAATAAATCAGAAGGTCTTCCGAGATGTCGCTGTTTGTACGTATTGGATTATTTTTTTTTCAGAAACCTTCACGGGTGTGCGCACAACAACTCACCAAAGTTTCATTGAAATCGTATAAATGGTAAAGATACACATAGGTGGGGGGACAAACAAACAAACAAACATTCAAATTTGAATTATTGAGATTTTGTACACTTAATAAGAATTGCTCTTTCCGAACAAGCTGTTTCACGCCACATCTGATTACTTATTTCGGAGAGAGTTCAGTTTTTAAATTAGAATAAGGTCGGATGGACTCGAATTGACAGACAGTAAACAGTGTCTAAAGTTAATATAGAAGATACAAATACGACAAATATTATTTACGAGATAAAATATTATAAGTCTAATACCTGAGTTAAAATTTCGAGAATCACCTTAATTTTAACTTACTGTCTGTTTACTGTCTGTCAGTTCGAGTCCATTTGAGCGCTCGAATGCCTGGAGATGAAGAAAGGCGAAACCCGGGTCGTTAGTGACAAAATACATGGAAGTGTACAAAATCTCAATAATTCAAATTTGATATTGAAATTCCATCAAGCACCCTCAGCCGATGTCTTGATAATTCAAGTTATAATTAACAAACATGCGTTTATATATATATATATATATAGATAGATCGGAGCGGCATTATGAATCTAGCTTAAGGACGGGACATTGTTTGGAGCAGCGGACATGACTCAAAAAAAATATGCAGATGTCGTTGTTTCAAAGCGGATGAAGTTTCAAGAGAAACTATGAACAGTGTTGTCAGTTTGATTTTTGTAGATACCATATTCTGGCGAGTAATGGAAGGCAAGGCAACGCAAGGCGCCTAAAATTTTGATCGTTCATTTTATCTCCGTTAATTAATCTTTCTGAGTTGGGGGATCTGATTAATTAAACACTGGCCGCAATTATATGAATTAATTATCATCGCATGGACGCTAGATTGATCAGCAGCAGCTCAATAGTCATAGATAATAAGTAATGAAATAAATACAGACCGTTCATATTCAATATTTTTTTATAATACAACACCAATTTCGTTCAGCTAACAAGCTTAGTGAAATCGGATCTAAGTTTTTAAATATATAACATAGATACATTTTTGATTATTTATCACGTCTTTCCGCCAAAGATTAATAGTTAAAATTATTAAATTCAACCATGGATAATCATCAACGTGGTATGATTATTGTAAAAGTATTGGAAAGCCAAACAGAATATTTTGTAAAATTATGTATTACGTACATATTACATATAATTATTACTTTACCAATAATAACTTTATTGTACTAATAATTATTTAAATACACATTCGGTTTATAGATTAGTTTATATTGCACCGTCATGTTTATATTTTTTTGGAAACTCAAGGATCTGCAAATATTTTAAATTGTGTGTTCGTAATTTCTCAAACCAATTTTTAAGCAAGCATACGTTTGCATCCTTGCATTCCACCAATCCAATCCTGAAAGGAGAGAGTGCGTATAAAATGCGAATAGCCAACAATTCCATATTTGTATTGATTCCTCTTTGAAAAGAAGATTGAACGAATAACTTACAGACATCTTTCCTAAGCACGAGATTTTGTCTAGTACTTACGAGTCCTTATTCATTTAACACTATCATGTCAAATGCAATCCGACATTAAAAACTTAGAAACATTTTATCTTTGACAAAAATTAGAAGGCAGCAACATTTGATATGTTCTTAACATAGATAATAACTGTGTTTGATCATTGGTTGATAATATAATCACAAACGATACTTCGCTACTACATGAGGCTTCTCGAACGTTTATTTAAAAATGTAGTCTAATACTTTCGGATATTTAAGCAATTGCCATTACCTAATATAAATGTATCCAGAGACAATGATATTACTTTCGTCTACTAACCAAAGCAGTTTCAGTTAGCTTTATTGACGAATAGCTTCTGTCAGCCAGAAACATTGCCTGCTCAACAACAAAATAATTACACATTTCAATTTGGCCAGAGCAATCAGCGCCGCAGGCCCGTCAATAGACTTTTATAGTTGGGGAAAAAATCTGGTCAAATGGTAGCGAACATAAAGGTCATGGGGCTCAAGTCCCGACTGAGGAGGTCGACGAACCCTCCTCCGAAATCTCTCGACGGACCTCACCCACACGAAAACACTGCACACAATTCATTCAATACACACTCACACTAACGACTTCTTATACAGCACGTCTGTAGTTGCCATGTTGGCGTACTGAAAAATGACTTTAAGTGGGGTAAAAAATAACCATTGCAACTACAAAGTCTTCACAAATGTCATCATGAACTTTTTAAAGAACCATGTTTTCGACTACCACTATTTTTCAAATTGATCTCTTAGTTAGTCTCCCTATTTTTATCTTATTTTGAAAACTGTTTTTTTGGTCCCATAGCTGAGTTGTAAAGAAAGAGAAGAAAGAGCAGTGTCGCAAATTGAGCGCTGAAACGACCCAGGAACCGGTGAAAGGTTCAGGGACAGGGCGGTAGAAGCACAATGCAAGAAGAGAAGATAATAAAAGTCCAGGATCTATAGGCAAGAATGCCTGCATTGAATTATTACCTATTACCAGTCTGATTCCATAAATTTACAACAAATATGATATCTATTATTTTACATCAGAGGTCATGGAAAGATGTTGGAACTGGCTGGTACATGTGATACGGATGCCTCTGGAGAGCTTCAAACATGTCTGTCTTACGACTGGTGGGATTCCAGCGTCCTGGACGACTAGTGAATAGTTTCCAAAGTATGCTGAATTGTATTTGGAGGAAGCATAGGCTGACGGAGAATCTTGAAGTTGTCGCGTAGTAGCTATAAGCTCCGCATAGGGAGCGAACATGGTAAAGGAAAAAATATAACTTTTCTCCTAATCTATTGTACCCCAGATAAACGAATCACATAATAAATATTACCGTAATCAGTTATTTATGTAGTGAACTCGCAACAACAACAAAACAAAGTGATACATGTTGACAATGTAATCGATTGATAAACGACGCTTGGTTTTCTTCCGCTCGGATGCGGAATTACGGGCTCGAATCCCGTAATGGAAACATTCACGCATTCATTTTTCATATATATCATAAAAAGTCTCCTCCTGACCTTAGGCACGCCAATGGTCCGATTTAAATAATATCCCAAGCTGCTTACACCTCTTGTAGTATTGCTGGCGCGCTTTGCTCTTGAAAATGCATCCGCGACGACAGAGATAATAAATATCCGGCCCAATTCGGGATCATATCTTTGAGTGTGCGACTTTTTACCGAGACGATTTGTGAAAAAGAAATCGAGCGATAAAAAGCTATGCAACGGCAATTAAATAAGTGTAAACATCAAGATCATGGCCGCTCGATATGTTTTCTTATAAATACGTGGAATTTGTAAGAATACGTGAGAATTTTTAAACACATACATGTAAAGCAAAATTCATGGCTTAAACTTTTCATGTTAATTCCATAGGGACTTTAAGGTGTTAACTGTCAATTCTTAATGGAAAGGCATTATATTTTAAGAATAAAACGCAATTTGTTTGTACTACTTCCACATGTTTATAATGAACAGAACCGGTTTCGCTCATCACGAGCATTTATCAGTTGATAATGAAACCTGTCCTCATCGTTATAAAC
This sequence comes from Himalopsyche phryganea, assembly GCA_022494535.1. Lineage (NCBI taxonomy): Eukaryota > Metazoa > Arthropoda > Insecta > Trichoptera > Rhyacophilidae > Himalopsyche > Himalopsyche phryganea. Next base: position 3,125,821 of record JAGVSL010000024.1, read on the forward strand.
ATAAGTGCAAGTAGTACAGAAAAAATGTTTTATTTTTAAAATTCTATAGTGCATGAAGATTTTCATTTAAAAGCACAATAAATAAAATTCGAATCAAAATAAACGGATTTATAATACAAATTTATCGTTGACACTGTGACAAAAAATACATATTTTGAGCTATTTACATAAATATAACAAAATTTGCTGACAAATATACAAAATTCGTTGAAATTAAAAATCACAAACAGAAATGAAAGATATTTTTTGAATATGCCTTTGATCGAACATTTGTTTTTTTTTCAGCCATGTTAGCTCTCAATGTTTAGCATATCGATTCATTGATCGAACCGTGGATTTACGTGGATGGGTCTGAGTTTAAATCCCGGCATGGTCAGTATCATTTTTTTCTTGAATTAAATATTTGAAATATTGGGATTGGATGTTTGTAATGTCTTTTCTACTCGAGTTAATCCCGAGTGGCATTTAAAGTTTATCTTATGTGATAAAAAAAGGCATACATATATGTCGCCTTGGCTATTATAAGCTATTTAAATACGATATTGAATTAGGTTTATTTGTTTGAGAGCATCTGCCTGTAACTTACGGATCTATAGGAGACGCGAACGTCCGAATGTCACAACACGAGAAGTACAAAATAACAAACATTATTATGAAGCGCTGTATGTTTGTCAAGTGATGCGTACCACCATCCTACACATCTAAATCATGATCATCATCAACGCCATCACGATAACTGGCAGCCATTCATTCTGATCCATCCGGGAATGCGGTCTGCATTCTGTTTACTATTTATAAATGAAGACGCGCGCCCCCGCGTTGTTTTTAAACCGGGAATAAGTTACAAAGTATATAGACACAAAATAAATGCATTCGTTTCTTTTATTTGACGTCGCTACTTAGTTGCACATATTAAATATCATACAAAGGACCCTTCTACATCAGTGGTTCTCATGTGCGGCCACAAGGGAATTTGTCTGCGGCCACTAACGGTTCTCTAGAAATAAATATTGATATTTAAAAAATAGTACTATAAAATAAATACGATATTTGTTTATTCGTATTGCGTACGTATATGGCTCGAAAACGTATAATGGATAAATATTTTTAATGAGATAGTGATCCTTTTTAAGATATTAATTTATCGTGATCAGTACAGTGACCCTCATCGGGTTAATTTGGGCTGCAGTTCAGTAAGTTAATTCGGTATGTTGTACGATAACCAACGCTTTTCATCTTGAAATCGTGTAATCATCATTGACAAGACATTATCCAAATACATTAGGTGTAGTAAGGTGATTTTTTTGTAAATTCGGAGGCATCTATATATTATGTTATTCTGTAATTTTCTAATATTTAAGGTAAACAAACATTCAGAAGGATGAAAGTGTGGGTGGGTGTAGCAAAGATGTTAAAAACAGTTAAGTAGAGCGAAGGCAACAAAAAAATAGATTAACATTATTTGCAATATTAAATTCAATTAACTGAGCTAACGTCAAATAAAAAATAGTAGAAATTAGACATGATCAAATACTGACAGACCGTTTTAATAATAAAACAGTTCAAAAATCATGTCTATATAAAGAATTCGCAAAAATTGCTCTGTTAAAACCTATATACTGCGAAAGATCATTTAGTGTAATGCACTTTATAAAAAATAAAATCTTTTGAATGCAGCATTTTCGAAAATTAACCGACAATTCCGTGGGTAATAAAGAAATACAAATTGTTATTTCCTTTCTGAAAGATCCAAGGATAATCATGAAGCCTCAATTTCGAGGGAGAACGAAGAAATGGTTGTTTGGTCACAAGATGCTGAATTGGGGAGAGAAATGTTTTCTTCACTGGACAGACACTCATATAATAATAAATTCTTCATTAACAACTTCATGATCTTGCTGAGAAATATGGTTTCTTTTTTTTCCATGTCCGCTCCCAATGTGGAGCATATGGTCTCCTAATGGAGGTATCTTAACAGGATTTTTCTACGAGAACTGCTTGTTACTCAGTTGCTCAACCTCTCTTTTTTCGAAGAGAGTAGGGATAGAAAGATACGGCTAGGACAGAACTAGTGGTTAACTAATCGCTGTCGCTACGCACCGTTGGGATGGGATGGGTGGGTGGGAGAACTCAGACTACGAATAGAAATCCATAAATCGATTGAAAGATCAATCTATGAAAACCGTCCGCACCGGGAATTGAATCCGAGACATCCGTAACCGTAGCCAGCCACGCTACCAACTGCGCCACGGACGCCGACAATATGGTTTCTTACTCCATCAAATCTTTTGAGTGAAGATCTTCGTAATATTTTTAAAGAAATTACATTTATGCATAAAAATTTTCTGCCTGCGGCGCAATGTTCTCTCTTTCGGTAATACATGTTGATATTTTTAAAAATACCCACAACGCAACACTGTTTCAAATATAAAATCATCATTTCTTGAGGGAAAGCGGGGGAGGGCTGCAAACTCAAGGACCACTCCGGGCGGAAAAACCCCCAGCTACACAACTGCCATGTTTAAAAGTCTATTATTTAATAAACTTATATGTTAATCCCTTTTTGTAGTAAATGCATCTCAGCCTAATATTTTAGATCACGATTAAAAAATTTGATGCAGCCACTGATCCTTATAATGCGACCACGGAGAAATTTTCCGTGAGAACCACTGCTCTACATAGTCTACATCAGGGACTTCGAGAACTTTGACCACAACCTATCGGTCGTCGTGGAACCATTTATGCTCGATCGGAAAAAGGTGTATCAAGAAATTTACAATATTTCACGACAAAAAGACGCCCAAGAACAACAAGATCACGGCACTAAATGTTAGAAATTTGTCAGTATCCGGTATTTTTAATCACCTTGCCTGAGTAATCGTAAGATTGTCTATATTAAAGAAACAAGAACTTCGAGAAATTTTGATGTAAGTGATACAATATTTTTTTAAGACTACCCAAAATGTCTAATAAAGAATAGATACGGGAAAGCGAGAAAACAGGAGAGATCCAAGCGGGATGCGATGTCTATTCATTATTCTAGGTCCCATTCTGTTTTAGTTTGGGCACCGATCTATTATACGGCATTGTCAGCAGCACCGAGTGAAGTTACCCGCATGGTAACTGAACGCCTTTTCAAAATTTATGCATAACCATGCGAATTCCCGAAGTGACATACAAACCGCAATATGAGTGCATATTTTGTGTCGTCAGCTGTTTCATTGGAGATAAATTAAAATTTTATTGTTTCCAGCGACATCACTTGCTGCTTAAGACGTTCTCAGAGGTCTTTGACTCGCGTATTTTTTTTCTTTACACAAAACGACTTTCGGACTTGTCGGTTATGATAACGAATAATTCCCATACATGAAATTAAAACACATCTAATAATAATAAATGAATTTTAGATTTTGTTTTAAATCAAATAATATATATCGAAATATCTTTAATTAGAGTATTTCACGTTATATGGTTTATGTCACACCGATTTTTAAATTTTATCAGTGAAATAGTAGATAAATGAAATTGTTAAGAAAACTGTCAATATTTTTACATTTGAATTATATTTTTTCATGTTACATATTATATTCGATCGGAAACCGAATAGCTGGTATATTTATACATATATATATATATATATAAATTGTGTGTGTATAAATTTTATATGTTATCCCAGATTTTAGAATAATAACTTTAGTATTTCACGTCTACTTCATCCGCTTTCACCAACTGTAAATCGTTATTTAAACAGCTGCTTCCGTATTATGTACATAATTTAATGCAGAATAGCATAATATAATACAACAAATATTATATGCTAAAACCAATAGCATTTTAAAAATATAATATTAAGACTGCAGCGGTAAATATTACGCCTTACCAAGGCTGTTAAGATAAAACGGTGTGAGAGATATTTTGGCAAAAATGATTTACATTTTCTGAAATATAAATGGATCTACTTAACACCAAGAAATAGTTAATTTTCGCCAAAATAACCATTCCGCCACTTTGGTTTAGAAAATATCAGTATCATTCGGAAGTCCAGGAATATTTTCGGTACCCCAGATAACACTAAACTGTAAGTTGAAGAACGAGAATTGAGAGGAAGATAAAATTAAGTTAGCACAATCATAAAATATGTATCATATTTACATATTGACTGTGGAAAGGAAAAAGGACGTAACCCACACCAAAAAATTTTGTGTATAACTCACACAAAACGTGCTAATATATTATATTCATATATAAATATATAATATATCTTACATAGAAAAACAAAAGGACATATCTCTCCGTCTTTTCAAGATATTTTTCTTCGATAATCACAATGTATACAATTTAATACACGTTTTATTTTGACTATACACAATACTTTTTGTGTGTGGATTACATTCTTTTTCTTTTCCAAAGTCAATATATCATTATTTATGTGAAAAGATATTTTCAAGCGTTAATCACAGGTATGACGAGCCTACTGAGAAGCCAAATAACTAAAAATAAATTATATAACAAGCTTTTAAAGGAAAACTATATGTAGTTTTCATGTCAACAATGATGTCCTATATTTAAATAAACTGTATTCAGAAAACCTTCACTTTAATTTAATAAATTCACTTCTTTCTTCTAAAAATATATTTATCTTTTTTTTTTTTAGTGTTACTGTCAATTCTTCGTGGAAAGATATTATATTTATAACACTTTTTTGTACTAACATCACTTTTAAATGATGATCAGGAAATTTGATCATTCGTTGATAATTGATCGCGATGAGCGAAACAGGTCCTGATCAAATAAATTAGTAAAATGTTGAATTATCACAGTACACAAAACTGTTTTATTTTTATAAATATGTTTTAATATTTTTTTTAATCGTTGTGTTACTCATATTTGGCTTTTTAATTATATTTGGCTATGATAAGTGATATCTTAACTACATTGTAAGATTATTACAAAATACCTCACATTTCCATTTGCGGCAGATTTCCAATTGTGAACAATTTAAGCATCTAGTATATATATATGTATATGAAAGTGGCCGTAAATAGTGACGTATCATTCAATAAAATAACAATATTTGGGAAAGTTTCATATATACAAATTGTTTATATTCTAACAACAGAGATCGCACCGTGAAATTGGATATTCACGCGATGATGTAGGAATAATGATACAACACATATGAGTATAATTAGATTTTAACTAGATGGATTTACAACCCAACCAACATTTGGACCATATAAATATATCTATTGGAAAGCGATACGACCAATAAAAACATGAATTGAAATAGTATGATAGTGTTTAATTTTCAAATAAGAATTGCTCTTTCCGAACAAGCTGTTTCACGCCACATCTGATTACTTATTTCGGAGAGAGTTCAGTTTTTAAATTAAGAATAAGGTCAAATTTAGATTATTGAGATTTTGTACACTTCCATGTATTTTGTCACTAATGACCCGGGATTCGCCTTTCGGCATCTTCAGGGATTCGAGCGCACGAATGGACTCGAACTGACAGACAGTAAACAGTGTCTAACGTTTATATAGAAGATACAAATACGACAAATATTATTTACGAGATAAAATATTATACGTCTAGGATCCACACTGATACCTGAGTTAAAATTTTGAGAAACGCCTTAATCCTTATTTTGTAAACAAAGCATTAACAGAGTGGCGAATTGCCGCTTTCCAACTACTATTAGAATTACCAGTGATTTTACAATTATAATAGCATTGTGGGTTTCGACGGGATGCAATTCGACGAAAGTATAAATATATACAATCATTCCACATTTAGTGACATCTGTTAGGTGTTTCAACGTATAGGATACAGCAACGGGGTGTTTGGAAGGTTCAGCTGTTCTACTGGGCTCTATTGATTTCCAAAATTTCTTGATAAAATAAATAATCCAAATTTGATATTGAAATTCCATCAAGCACCCTCAGTCGATGTCTTAAATTATACTTAAATTATAAGAATAAGGTATTTTAACATCTCCAATTGATATTAGTACCTATATAGCTATATGGCATAAAAAACGTTACTAACATATTAGTCGGAATAGAAATTTTCAAATTTGGAAATGATCAGTTATATAAAATTACAATAAATTGTAACCATAGACAAAACGTAAAATTATGGCGTAGTCTTTTAATAAAAACGGTTTATAACATGACCATTACGATAAACAATATAAAATAGTTGATACTATTAGCATGCTTTTGGATACTTATATATATATTTTTAATAAGACACATTTAATAACCATTTCCATGGCGTTTTAGCGAAAATCGGTTATAAATTAGTTGTTGAACCATTCTTTTCAGAGACATTAATATGGAAGGACACGAATAAGACAGATTTAACTGGTCGTTCTCTTTAGGCTCCGTTTTCGGATCGGGAGATGAGTGGGAGAGCACAACAAGCCTTATATTATAGGTATCAATAAATTTATTGAAAAATCAATATAAGAAACTGTTCAAATCAGGGATTCGAATTGTTGACCGCACGACTGAGTGGGACGAAAGCCCAAGAGCGTTTATCACGCATATGAATGTAAAAACTAACGTGATTGAAACAGCTTTCAAGTCTCTGAAAATTCCGTTTAAGATCATAAATAATACATCGACATATGATTAATAAGTATATGTACATATCATGTATGGTATAAGTAGTGTTAAAAATGGAGATTTTACCTACTCTCGAAAAAATGGAACTTATAATATTTGAATAATGTATATACGAACGAAAATTGGCGGCGAAATGGCTGTCACGGTCGCGATTCCACTAATTGTACGAATATCAGGTTACCTAGCTCAAAAGAAGTATACATATGTAGCTAATTACCATAATGTATATAAGATTGAATTATTTTGTATAAAGAACATAGCAAATAGTCCAAAAATATTTTTTTTGGGTCACTATCGACCGCATGTGCGGCATAGCGTCACAGAAAAAATGTTAAACTAGGTATCTACATAGCAATCAGTTACGTTCAAACTTTTTTATTACTTATGAATATTATATTTCCTCAGCGGTCATGCATTTCGTTTTGTTCGAATAACGGTTCGGATTCCCGAATGGAAAAACTCAAACCTTAATATGAATTTTCATCCAAAAGAAAGGCTGTAAATATATGTTATGAAAATGAGTATATTTCAGGATTAATACGAAGATTACTGGGTTTGATTATCTTTCTAACGAAATAGAACCGGTGGTAAAAAATAGAAAAAAAGACTCGCGGAACAAAAACACAATGCAGTAGTATGTATCTTCCAAGTAAGAAGGCAGTTATTTAATATTATAGATCATTTATGCACGCAACACGCCTTAAATTATGTCGTATCTTAATTTATTGTGCGAGACAGGAGACAGCTAATTACCGGTGTTTGAAATAAAATATGTGGTCATTTCAATGAAGTTTCTTGCAATCAAATTTGAACATTGGTCGACAGAAATCGTTCTTTTGCATTCATTTCTTGGCGTAGACTTTCCATAAATATGTATCTTTACATAATATCTCTACAAATTAATGTTATCTACATTAAAAATTTTATATATATATTGATGTAAAGATATCAAAACTAGACAAAATATTGAAATCCGTATACATAGGACGAGTGTGCCTAAAGTCAGCCATTGCCAGTGGTCAGCCTTTTGAGCTTAAAACTTAAATAATAGTGGATACATTTACAAAAAAAAATATATATTATATATATATATATTCGTGTAGGTAGTCTTGCCACTTGTCAATGTATATCTGCACTATACTGACCTATATGATGAAATACGCAATAACACAAAGCACATTTTTACTTCGCAAGTTTCGACAAAGTCATGTTGTATGGGGATCGTTAACAAAATACACTTTATATTGTCATGCTTTGCATCATTAGGTTTTTATTGTTCTGTCTACTCTCAGTAAATTCGTTCGCGATATTTATGAAGGTTCATAGTGATGGCCGAACACTGGGAAACGAAAGGCCGACCATTGGATTTTGGGGGGCCGACCACTGGGAGAATTGGCAGTTTTTTGTAAACTTCTATTATTTTATGCTTGGAATCATATTAAACATTTTATTTTTAGTTGGTTACATTACTTAATCCCCTTTTAATGGAATAACAGCGAAAAAAAACATGTATTATCATTCATTGATTCAAAATTCCTTTTAAAAGTACACCTGTCTCTTAACTGGCCGACCACTGGCGAAATGATCCTATACTAAATATTTAGTTTAATTCATTACACTGCGATTCCTCATTTTGAAAGTGCCTAATTCCCTTTGGTTCGAAAAAAAATACTGCGGTTGTCGTCATATACTGTATAAACCTGTGTTTCATTGTTGATTATATGGAAATAGCCATATGTTAGATCATTGAATTAAGTTTGTTAAATGCCACATTCCAAACCTCGAAAAAATAGCCAAAGATTGCAATCCCAAAGGTCCCAAATAAAAGTCCAGTCCGAGTGGATCATTGATCTTGAATTGTTCGTGTTTAAGACTTCATTTTGATAAAATAATTGTATTCAGTATTGTTGTTGTTGAAACCTAATATTCATACATGAATCATTTTAGATATTAGAATACAACGGAAGAAAATACACCAAAGATTGGACAAAAATATAAATACAACATATTTATAAACAAAGTAAACCTTATTAAAGTACATAGGAAAATACTATATTTCAATTAAGATATTATCAAATTCATATAAGAAAAACATAATTTTAAAAAAACATTAAATTTTTATTGCTGATAGTCTACGTCGCTAGGCAATGCATTAACTAATCAGTTCAACTTTACAGCCCTTGCATCTGGTGCCTCATATGACCGTCGCGTAGAGCGTGTTTTAAAAAGAAAAAAGATCATGCCACTACTGGCAAAGTAGATAAAAATCGAAAGCATTTAGTTTTTTTTTATTATTGAGGAGGCACAGTACATGAAGAAGTAATGCATCAAACAATTACTTGCGTTGGTGTTATAGGAAAAAAGTATTTTGTTTATTGTTGTGTATTTCCAATATCAACTCGTATGAAACACGTGTACACTGCTCTCACGCTATTTCAAATTGTGTATATTGCATATTTTTATTTCATGTATTTAACCGTATTAATATTGTGCGTTCGTTGATAATTAATACCAATTTCACTAATACGTTTCACATTTTCATCACAACATCGAATTCGCCAGACGACGCAAAATAATGTTCAGCATACCTTCCACCGAATAATATTGCATAACGAAACAGCCGACAATCGATAACCGCCAAAATCAACGCTTCGTCAACCCTATGCGCCAAGTCCAAAGCGCGACGTTCTCACAACCAAATTAGTTGCACAACGCAGACTGCTGACAAAAAAAATGAAAATCCACTACAAAAAAGCATTGTAGTATCAGCTTAATAATGTAATACCAGCTATTTGTGCGAGTATTGTACGAATTCATATACGATTCAAAGTGGTGTGAGGACACAGGCATTTGGAATATGTTTAATCTCCTGTTCATTGTACCCCAATAATTGATAATATTCGAAGTTCACCAATGTGTATTTTTGAACGGAATAAGAATATAATTTTAAAAGCATTGTGATGACACCAAAAGTATACGGTTCATCAATTTCTTATCTGCACATTTTAATTATTGTCAAATGGTATGCTAGATGGGCGATGGCTTACATTGTGGAATTGCAATTCATCGCCACTAAAATGTAGATTATTTAAGATTATCAAAAAGCGTTAAGTACTTAATCAATTATCTTTGCGAGTCTAGTTTCTTAAATTTCGCTGATGCAAAGTTCCAATCACATCAAAATGTCTTTGATATTACAAAAATATTATCCGAGCGAGCTTTTGCTTTCATTGTCTTCATCCTCAGAAATGATCTACAGCATTCACTATGTGATAGTATATTGCTGTTCGAATAGTCGAAATGTGTTATTATCTTCGCATTGTCCCTTCTTGAAAGCTTTCCTAATAGGAAATCTTCTTACAGGTTTATGGAGCTATTACATCGATGCTATTGACTAACTGATATCAACATTATATATTATAATAAATTATTATTAACTCAAAGTGCTTATATCGCGCATCATTAATTATCTTCCAGCAAAGACTTAACTGGTTTTCATTAAAAATAATCTAATTTGAATAAACTGCCAGGCCTACGCGTTTAAAAATACTTTGGACATACTTATGATTCACCAATAAACACTATTAGACGACAATGAATGATTAAATTTATGAATTGAAAAGAGTATTAAGTAGCTCGTGAGATCACTGTGATTAGAGATTCTAATCGAATATTCGACTGTTATTTTATACACGGATATTCGAATATTTGATAAATTGTCCTAAAACGTAATTATAATATGTATTATACAATGACGTGGCAAGGCCAGTAACAGATTTATATTTTTTCAATTTGATATTTGAGATATGTGGCGTGGGTGCTTGTGATGTCTTTTGTCTTCGCGTTGATCTTGAACGAAAAATTGTCATTGAGTTTATCTTATGTCATTTTAAAATTTCAAAAACATCTGGTGCTTTGGCTATTGTTATCTGAAATGCGAAACATTTTTTCGATATTATAAAAAAATAGCAATCCACGCAGAAAACCGAATATAATCATGCGACCTCTTGTGAGTTACCTAGATAAAAATCTAGGAGGGCCAGCAGTAAATACTTTATTGTCCAAAAATAAAGAACAGTAGATACGTGTACAATTTTATTCGGAATATTCGGTAGTAATTGGTCGTTAATACAGGTATTTCGACCGCAACCAATATATTAATGTCCGTAGCTATTGATTATTTTTATTTACGACTTACGGTAAAGAGTTATACCTATTCAGTGCGGTGTTTTTTTTTTACTACACAGTGCAATTTCATCAATACACGCACAAATACTAACTATTGTTGGATAGACCTTACACTTCAGGGTTCACATATTTTTTTAGATTTTCACAGTTTGCGTTCATCAAATTATTATTTTGGGATGACACCGTGCAAGTTCGTGATAATCTCGAATCCCGACGATTCGAGGCGATTGCCTGTTTCGTTCATCAATGACAAAGTAATATGGATGATACACAAAATCCAGTTTTATCACAATCATGAAATTGTAGCAATAACATTTATATCCCGTAAACAATGATCAGGAACACAAAGTCTCATTGGTTTAATTGAATGTCATTTGCATTTTCATATTTCCCAGTTCGGAACCCATTTTGTACAACTTGTAAAAAAATAATTTTGAAACTACTGAGTCTTTCGATTGTTAGATATATTTTTACGCAATAAGCTGGTAGAGTTGAAAAAATCATCATTATTTAAAAAAAAAAACGTTCACCAGAAATAGCAGTTCTCGCATACTACTCGAAGTCTGAAACCTTGAAATGGCTGAAAGGCTTTCAATTAATCGATACTAACTTTAAGTAGTTCAATATCCATGGATAATTTATTACTAATTGTCCTAAAATATGTTGTTTTAAAAATAGTGACGATATATAGGTACCTTCTTTAAAAATATTTGAAAATCACTGACGATCGTCTTCAATCATGATATTGCGATCTATGCTGAGAACTTTTTTATTCTGTACCTACTGCACATAAAATACGACTAAATTTTGGTGGATTTTCTATATCATTTATCAACACTTGCAAATTACTTACGAGGGCTTGTTAAAACAACAATAAAACAAAATTTCGAATATGCCATCGTTGTTGCTGAAAATTTTGGGATCAAGGAAAATTTGATGAATCAGGAAAACCCTGCGCATTTGTCATTCAAATAACCCATACGACTCGCGGACATCATACTCACACCAACAAAGCGGAATGCTGCCATAAGTATTACCCATAAAAAAATGTAGTATTTTTTTAATACATCCAGACTTAAGACAAGACTTTTTAAAATTTCTCTAATTCAATTTAAAAAATAAATAAACTAACAGTCCAGATATGACCTAGAAAGAGATATTATTTGGTATTATAAAATTTAGTTTTACTCATCTATCAATCTGTCATCTGTCATCCATTTGATAATCTTAAATAAACTCGCAATTATTATGTATGCTTAACCTTAGAGAGAGAATTCAAAAAGAGTGTTAAATATAACGCAGAATAGTTACTCATCAAGATTTGAATGCACATGATTCTAATTAAACACCAGGAGTAAAAAATTAAACGAAAGAAGGCAGATAATATTACATGACCTTTAAAATATTTGAAAAAAAAACATTATTTTACAGATTAGCCCCTGCGACGCCTCTTCGTTTGACGAAAAAATAATATGTTGTGTAGGTCACAAAAATAAAAATGAAGAAAAAAGATTTCTATGGTTATTATTTTTTAAAACTGAAATTCAAAACGTAAACGCTCTAAGATATGTACAGTAAAATTTATGTAAGTAATAAAGTATGTAGCGTCAAACGATCTGCTTAAACACATGCTTAAAAAATTAAAAGATACATCGAAGAGAAAAGAATCAAATACAATCAATAATTTAATGTTTTATACAATAGATAAAAGTCTTACTTTATACCTATCCCTATTTCGTTAAGTAACTTCAAACTTTTTGTTGAAATTTAGGCTAATCCTTATAATCTCAAGATTCTCAAGCATGGATATGAATGGCGCTATTCATTTCCAATTTTCACTCAGGTTTTAGAAATATTTCAGAATTAAAGATTAACGAGAATTCATTGGTTTCATTCAAAATCAATTGAAATAAGCTCAATTATAGTTGAATCAAGTTTGATTAAATTTTCCAATTAAAGCTACGAAATGTAGGTATGCATTTTTTTAAATATAATTGAATAATAGAAGAAGAGTGACATTGATTTTCACCATGCGATAAATTCTTATAATTTCAATGACACTACACAATCATAGTTTCTTATCAACACAGCTATTTATTATTGTCACATGCCTGATACAAATAATAAAATAAATCAAACGTCTTTTAACATGTTCATTATCTTTTGGACCCAAATGCATTTAAAAGACACAGATTTTAACCGGGCCAATGATCCACTTAGAGGCAAAGCAGTCCAGTTGCGTATTGATAAAAACAGAACGACTTATGCATTAAATCTTTCACCATTTTCGGCTAGACGGTCGTAACTAAAATGAAGTCAGCGAGTACAGTAAAATATTTGCATTGCAGGTCACGGGTCCATTGAAACAAATAAAAAATAGCACATGCGAGCATCTGCGAACAAGCCGCACACTCGAAAGTCAGCTAGGCATTTTAAGATAGTGACTTTACAAATAAAAATCGGAATCATAACCATAACACAAACCGAAATGGAATTAAATAACTTCAATGCACCGCTGTATATCGCTATATATGTCGTTATTTTTACTGAAGTTTTGCTTAAAAGAAAAAAAACGAAAATCGCAACATTTATTGTCACATGTGTATTTCGGATCGCGATCTGTTACAAAAAATCACCTATTCAGACAGGATCATTCCCTGGAAGCTGAATAAACAAAGATGAACATTAGAGGCTAGAACGCCTGTGTAAGTAACGAAGCCCAGATGCTAAATGAAATTGTTTATACGACATTCAGAAACAAGTAATGAATGGGTTCTATACAGAATTATAATAAAAATAAACAGTTATGCTTTTCTCGTAAAAAAATAACATTCTATGACACTGAGATTACTGTGAAGAAAAGCGAGTCAATTTCAATATACAGAAAAACAGGATGACGAAAACGATATTTAGAATATACCTATACAATTCTGGTTAGATTCTGCCAATATTCTAATACAGTGGATTGTTTGATAGTTTCTGTGGAAATAATCTAAAGTAACGTCCCTCTTCCCAATTATGTGTCATTTTTAAGCACGCACAATTATAATAAAATAATGCAAAACATTTGTTATACTAAGAATAATAGAAATACGGGTAATTTATTTAACAGGTGTGCGAAATCATTACACTCATTAGAAGGTTACGGTCGATTTAATGGAAAATAAAGACGAGACAAAAGAAGCCAATGGAAAATTAAAAATCCTTAATAAAAATAATCGTTATTAATATAAAAACTTAATATACCGTCCTCTCATTCAGAAATCATAAATGAAAGATTTTACCTTTTTCGGTCCATTCTGTACAATGGTTTCGTATTCCAATCCTTCTACAGACATTTTAAATATAGGTATATAAATTCACTTAAATGCAGCTACACAATAAAATACACAACGCAGTCTCTTGCGAATTTTCAGACAGCAGACGATTTTAAAAAATCCGGCGGCGTGACTAGGAACGGTAAATTAACGAAATGAGATGGACGCGCGGCAAACACCCCTAGTTAACAATCTGGTATTGCCGGTTGCAATTGAAAGAATGATTTCAGTTTGGAGAACGAAGAGTGCTTTGAAATCGACTCGGTTTGGAATGGTCTGTCAGCGCGCAGCTAGCCGGCTTGCAGTATAAACTTGTTAAATTTTATGTTTACACCGTGTGCTGCCTGTACTAAAAATAAATTTCCATAAAAATCACATTTTTATGCTGAATATCAATATAAAAATCAATTCTATTCACTTAATAAAATGTTTAAGGTAATTTTCTATGACATATGAGATTTATTGATCAATCATTGTAAGAAATCTAAAACTCTACGAATAAAAAAAATATTTGGATAAGATTGTCTATGGTTACTCATCTGTCACTCGTCATTTTTCAAAATTGAGTTATCGTGTCTGAAAAGGTTTGTATATTATCAACAAAACTAGTTTTGTGAACTAAACTTAAGATTATCTTTGTTTGTTGGCTCAAACCCGTTTTATCGTATATACTGTGTACCAATAATTCGCGCAGTTTATTCGATTCACAGATTAGAATGATAATTTAAACATCATTTTGCTCTAAATTAGTTGCCATACTTACAATAACTATAGAATGAATGACATATAATTATAATATATATATTATATTCCTAATTGTCTATACATGTGGTATTGCAGCCTGTATGTATTTTTTACAATCAAATATTTGTTTGGTAATTTAAAGTTCATCTCTACCATGTACAATACCAAAATGATTGACTCACTCCGTCGATTTTTATTATCATAATTTTTAACTTTGTAATTTAAGTAAATTATCGTTTTCATTGATTCTTATGTATGATTATTTGGCCTTCGAAATAACATCGTTTGAGAGGTATTTTATAATGGATTCTAGTGAAAAACAGTGGAGATGTAAACAGTTACCATTCATACAAAGCACTTTAGCCTCTGTATATGCCATCGCTCATTAATAATCTACTGGTGCTGGAAAATTCATTCAGTATTATTTTTGCGATGTGTGTCAAGACTCGTCAACATGTACTTTCAGTATTACACTCATACAATGTCCATTAATCGATGTAACAGATATTTGCTAAATATTTTTTGGAACAACAATTACATTACCAGTACTGTAGCAGGATTCATCGACTCGGTTGCATTGTCGCGAGCTTAATTTACGAGTAGAAACTTTCTTGTTTCCAAAGGCAAGGTTGTCTGTGATGTTTTCATACTTTTCACCCTGACCCTGTATAAACAGGTCACAACGAGAGCTATTAACTAACCACTGGACCTGTACTTAACCAGTCCAAAAAGAGGTAGAGGTAGAGAACTTAATGGTAAAATGACTTCTTCAAAGATATTCCATTAACACGACGGGTCCCGGCAGTCAACCGGTTAAAAGTCTATAATACGCTTCACATTGGAAGCAAACATGGTAACAATAATATATAAACGAGCATTAAGTCACCATCTCCACTCCTCTGGTTCTCTTATTTTGAAAGTGTTTTATAAAATTATCTTTTAAAATACTGGTTTGAAAATTTATTTCAGAACATGACTTCTCTCACAGAATCTGGATTCAAGCTCATAAAGCAGGGAGCCGAAGCCAGGCTGTATGTAGGTGATTATCTCAGTAAAACAGCTATTGTAAAGGAGAGGTTTTTAAAAACATATAGACATCCAGACTTGGATCCCAAACTTACTAAAGACAGAATGAAAGCAGAGGCAAGATCAATTGTACGGTGCAAATCTTCAGGAATAAGAACACCTGCATTATATTTAGTAGACTTCGAGAGGAGAAGAATTTACATGGAATACATAGAAAACAGTATCACAGTGAAGGATTATATAATGAAGCTCACAGATGACGTCGACTCAAATTCAAATAAGTCCCTAGATGATTCACTTCATAGAATGACAGACAAAATCGGTGAAACCTTGGCATGTATGCATAAAAATAATATAATTCATGGCGACTTAACAACATCAAATATGCTATTAACACCAATTCCAACTGAAAGTGAAGACTCGAAAGGTGATTTGAAAACCTCTGAAATTGTCCTCATAGATTTTGGTTTATCTTTTGTTGGATCAGCCGCCGAAGACAAAGGTGTTGATTTATACGTTCTGGAAAGGGCTCTCACCAGTACACATAGTATCGCTCCAGATCTATTCACCAAAGTATTGGAAAAATACAAGAAAGTAAGCAAAAAAGAATCTAAAGAGGTATTGCAGAAATATGAAGAGATTAGTGCTAGAGGTAGAAAACGAACCATGGTTGGATGAAATAATTTTACTAGTTCTATGTCATTGTATTTACTAACAATGCAAGTAAAGTAAAAAATTAATTATTTTTATTTAAACGTAAATAAGAAAACTTTGTTTAAGGAATATGTGTTTTTATTTTAGGATGTAAATGTCAACGGACTAGTATTCAATTTTATTAGTTATGCTTTTCAACTATATTAGATGCAGTATAACCATATGTTTAGCTGTCGAGGAAATATAGTAGATTAAAGTTGTTTTTTTTCGTAATAAATTGCACACTGCATTCTCACAACTGTAGAACACATGTGAGAGAATAAATACACATTATTCTATCATTTTTGATTAAATACAATCTAAGAATGGGGTTTGAGCCTTTTTTTTATACAATATTAAAATGATCTTGATGGTGAAATAAACACAATTTACAATAAAATACATATACAAATGTGGTAAAAAAATACTACTATTCTAGGAGACACTGCATAAAGTATTATGAGAATAAGTATCAAAAAAATTATCAATCTCAGCTGTCTTTGTGTTGTAGCTAAAAGAGTTTTTTTGTGAGTATTTATGTCCCGCTACATCGCACATTACATACCTAACAAAAACTAGTATAAAAATGGTGAATTTTTTCATTCGTTCGAAACGAATATGGCAGTACTGCAGGCTCATAAAGTGATTCTTATATCGCTTACTAAAATGAGATTAAGGAAAAGGAGAGGTAATAACAAAACTCACGTGTTAATCAATGAAATGAATAAGTATTTTTGTCATAAAGTTGATTAGATTTGTTTCATTTACATCACTTCAACTTTCTTATGCGTGTGCTCGTTTCTTAAAATGTAAAATTTAGTGTTAGTTGTCTTTTCTGTACAGATAATATACCTTAACCCAGGCCAAGGCAAACTACACCCCCAACTAGCATTTCTACTGTGTAACCCGTTAGCTATACTCGTATATCTGAAAAAAGTTCTTTCTTCACATTATATTGTTTTATAATGCATTAAAGAATTCATCAAATTGCATATTTTTGCTATTATCACTAAATTTTTTCATATTGAAAAGATTTGAAATTACCGGGGAACAGGATCAAGGCAATGTTTGAACATCACATTATATCAGATCGGATGTTTTACGATGCTCAGATGTTCATTTTCTATCATGAGTTTCAATTAAAACTCTGTATAATTAAGCATCACCGATAAATATCTACAAGCCGTTTTAAATTAAAAAATGCAAAGAAATAGTATTTTACTTGCGGCCAGCCATTCAGCTTGAATTGCTAATGTGGACCATTTACCCAGAACTGCCTTACCACTTCAGGTACGTATTAGATTTCAGTCAAAAGGCTTCGAAAACATTAGAAAGAGTACCTTATACTTAAAATGATATACTGAGAATCGCAATAAAAAATCTGTTAAAAAAACGGATTTTTTTAAAAATTCATTTTATATTACATAGTTTTCCCTGGGAGTGGCCTAGATCTGCAATTTGCTGTGCACGTCATACGGGCTTGAAGGGTTAAGGAAACATAAACTAAGTAATGCAACATTACTTTTGATGAAAACGAATCATAAGTAAGCATGCTTTGTTACTTATGTTTTAAACTATTCAGTCTTAAGTGTTTCAGCTTAATTTTTAAAAATAAATACTCCATAAACTGTTTCACATTATCATAAAATAGAGCAATAACTACAACATCATTTAAATGTGACTAGAAAAAATATATTTAAGCATATTCACTTGTGAAAGAAAAGCTTTTCATTTTATAATATCATAACCATTCTGCTGCCTGTCTCCATAATATTGATGATAACCTTCAACAGTTTTCAAACGCATAAAATCAGAAAACCAAATGGCTTGATCAGCAGGGAGAGTGTCTCTTACATCCGATTGTTGTTTAGATTCTGACGATGCAACAATCGGCACTACTTCTAATGTGTTCGTACCTTCTTTAATTATCGCTTCTTGAAGCATATCAGCACGCCACATTCTGTCCTCAACTTTGAACACGTGTTCCATTTGTATCTGCCAATTTTTGACTGTTATGCATCTTAGAGCTTCCCATATAACATGTTCAAAATCATTAACCTTAAGTGACTTAATTTGAGCTGTAATGTACTGCTTGGCTTGTATCCATAAAACTCCCAATGGACTCAATTCATAATGATTCATCGGTAACCTTAAAACTGTATGGCCACGACTCCGAACAAACTCTTCCATTCTGTAACCAGATAATTTATCTTTTACAGATAAGACTATGTCTAATAGATCTTTTTTCAACAGTTCACTTTTAAATTCCACCTGTTTCGCTAATAACCACTCTTTTATATTATCTCTCTGCCAAGATTTGTCAGGTACCGGATCGCTCCTCCAACGCCTGAGAGTAGAATTGTCTACGACGATTATCGAAGACGGCGGCAAGCTTGGAAGTAGTCTATTTTTGACCCACTCTTCAAATTTACTACGCTCTGTGATTTCATTTTCTTGTGTCAACAGATTATTACGCAAATACACTAAGACTCCTTCTTTAACAAACCCGTTTTCGTTGCCTGCCTGCATAACAACATATTTATTTAAAGATTTCACTTCTGACGACATGGCTGATACATTCTGTGAAAATAAGTCATTGTTTTCTAAGACGTCACCCTCTATGTCAATGATACTTTTATTAAAAGCCTCTATGATTGTTTCTCCCATGTAAACCACGAATCTTTTTTCAAGTCTTAATTTACGTATATCTTGAAGATAATTGTGTCTTGCATTGATGAGGTCTGACTTTTCAATATACATTGCATTTTTACCTTTCTTTTCATAATTAAATCCCATTTCATTTAAAACTTTGTGAAGTGTTGACCTCTTGAAATTTGGAAGTTCCGGATCAATATTTATGATTGACAAAACTGAATTAAGAGTTAATGGAATGTTTTTAAAGAGACAGTCGTGTACTTTACTCCGAATTATACTGCGGACATATTCATCGTACTTGATCAGTCTACTATTTTTGTTCATGTGTTTTCTAGGTTTAGTCTTTGATGGGGATTTAAACGGCCCATTTGCTGCTTCTTTTCGTATTCTAAACACAGTCTGCGTCGAACATCCTGTTGCTTCTGCCGTATCTTCGACTGTTCTGCTGACAGACTGCTCAGAATTTTTAGTCCGAAGATAGTTGAAGACATTAAAAATGATTTGCTTTTCTTTTCCTTCTAATTTTTCTCCACTTCGGCGCTTTACAATATGATTTTTAGAGTCCGCACAGATTTTTTGAAATGGTATATTCATTATGAGAATAATATCTGGAACAATAAAAATATCTCTTATCTCTCGAAAAATATAACGACCAAACCACACTACAGAGTTTGCCACGATCATGAGAAATATGATAACCGGATAAGAAAAAAATATCTGATTGATGAAGGATCATCAACTAAATTATATACTCCAATAGAAGTTTTTTATTATTACCAAGACAAACAATATAGTATACTTGAGTTAAGAAATATTACTTTGCACGTTTACGTTATAGGTCCCGCCTACTGTTTAGGAGAGCCTGTGTAACTTTTTAAAACATCTTGTGAAGCTACTGTTCACTAAAGCCTAATGCTTAGGTCTACGTGTTGTATGAAGATCCTAGCGCAGTTCAATAAATAATGTTTAGAAGAATGTGTAACGGATAATTCCCACCCGCATTAGGCTGTTACGTCGATATTTCATCAAATTTGATATATTTTTTTTTTATAAAAAGAATCATTGAAGCAAGAATATTGAACAATTAATATGGGTAAACGGAAAGATTGTACAATAATCATTACAATGATACAGTAGGGATCCACTGTATCGTTTTCCAATTCTAAACACATACATATAGCCTAAAAATAGTAATTTCAAAATAACATCACTTCCATTGGTTAAATAATTAAAAACCATTATATTATGTACCTATATAATTTACCTGTTCTATATTACCATACAAATTTTAAAGTATTAAAATTATTTCGATAATAGTTATTTTCTTCGCAGTTTCCAGTTCTACTGTACCATAATAACAAAATTTTCATGTAAACAAAGAATATACGTCCACAAACCTCAAACAGATTAAGTGGTGTTGCTAGAAACATAACAATAAATTCACTATGGAATGATTGGTACAGGTCAGCTAAAGCTTAAATCAGATAAGAGCGCGGTTTTCAAATCCTCCAAAATTTATGATACTTCAAAAATAGGGTAGTTTTACGTCAGTTTTAGTGGTGCCACTGCCATTTGTGGAAATAAAGCAGCTGCAATCAAAAATGGTATGGATATCTAAATGTTTACACATAAGAGCGCGCTTTTCAAATCTTACATTGTAGCTGTCAAACATCAAACACAACATTATCGCAATTTGGCTCACTGATCCTGTGCTTTTAATAAATAAAACAAAATTTAATTTGTGATAATATTTTGTATGACGTTGAACAGTTAAACTATACAATTTGAAAAGCGAGCTCTTTTATGTTAAAATGTATTTTAGCTTAGTCGGTTATCTGACTTAGGCCAAATTTAAACTGAATAACATGTGCATCAAAATAAAACAAAGACCCATTTACGGAGACTGTTTTAAAACACATTAATATCATAAAATTCAAGATAACATTTCAATAAAAGGTGGTAGGTATGTAAATTAAAAAAACAGGGCGTGGTTTTGTATTTAAAATCTTTCGATAAATATGAAAATACTTAAAATCTTAATGAAAATTAACATTCTGTTTGAGGGAAGTTGATATCTTATTATTATAATTCGATATTCTATATAAACTGTCACAAAAAATGTTATACGCATGTCGGTGTTCTTGAGTATTTGATTTGCGTATGGATTGAACACTCGCAGTTGGACTGGCTCGAAAGAAAATGCAGTAGGTAGTGTAGACCATAAATGGGTTTGCCAAAAGATCAGCCATAGATCAGCTGTAGTTCGGAACATGGCTGCTTCGTATTTAATTTTGTGATGTGTCAGTTTAGTATCGTCTTCAGACCTATAATGGTGAAAATACGCAGTGCTTATGGAATAAAGGATTACAAATAATATCATGCACCTTCAGGTTTGTTTGATAACTGCCAATAATAATTATATATTGTTTACGTCTACAATACAGAGACAATCTCTCTCATCTCAATCGATTAATTTTGCCCAATTAATGGATCTTTTATGTATTAATTTATGTATATTAAAATTATAAAGACAGTTTCGTATAAACTTTGCAAGGCTTTAAGTCAAAGCATCGCACTCATTGATGATAGCGAACAATTATAATTTACAATCGACATAACGATTTCGTAATTTTTTCTGACAAGATATTATTTATTACCGACTATTTTGTTTACACATGTTTATGTAATTCATTATTTGTTATTTTTGTCATTTTTTTTTACCAAGAATTGGTTGTCTTACAATATTCTCCAGCTATCGATTAGCATATTCCACCTGTCAAATGTCGATTTATTATGATTCATATTACGTACAACAATAATTATGTTTTTATATCATTTAATCGTCGAAAAGTTGCTTTTTTCAATGCATTTCCTTTATTTAATTCTTGAGTTTGAGTCTCTTTTAATGAGTTAAACTTTATAAAAAATCATGTAGTCATCTGATTATCTAAATTTAAATAATTTATGAAATGTATGTGATATAGTTCTTAAATTTAATTGATTTCAAAAAGAAATCTTAAATAAAATTGTTGATATTCGAGATTTTTTGGTCGTGAGCTGAAAGTATAAAAACATGGTTTCTAGATACACGACCAAAATGCCCTGTAAATATATTATTTTTGGATAATTCAGTCACGCTTTGTAGAGGTAAAGACACGAATAAATTTTCAATATATGTCAATTACATATGAAATATGAATTTAATTGATATGCTGTACCTTTTGATTCTAAAAAATAATATTGATATAAGCATTTGTTGTTTTATTCTGAAAAAAAAATACTTAATTTTTTTTTAATGTAAATCTGGATAAAATCGCTGTTTCCTTAAATGTATTATTATGACAGTTAAAATAATGAAATTGTATTTTAATTATTTCAATTAATTATAGGTATCCTGGTAATAGTTTCGCTCTGAAATATAAAACGGTAAGAACTTGGTTTCGTTACTAGTACTTACCTAACTTAATAATTATACATATTGATAAGAAGGTGCTAGTTTCGACTCATGGACGTAATTTCAGTTTTTTTTCAAGGTGGGGGGGGGGAGTTGTCAGCTTGTTATTTTTTACTTCGTCTATATGTGCAAACCAGCGCAACAAGAAATAAATGTATGTTGCTGGGATCCCGGTCAATTATTCAATCCTGTAATCCCGGGATTGACATGCAGACAATTTATGGACTCACTGTAAATGCTATAAAATAATTCATATAACCAATAAAAACTTCCTGGTTAACTACAACGTGTACCTCGGTTTGTTCGTGTACATAGTTATTTCATAATACCTATACAATTAATATAAATTTATTTTAATCTCCCTCCTTCTCATATTTCGTAACAGCCGTTCTTAAGTTATTTGAAATGGAGAACAAATTAGGACCGCTTTTTAATCGAATGAAGGACAATATTTTAAAGACAAGTTGAAGAAAATTTCCTCTTTTTGGATACCATTTGATAACCTACCATACTAATGCAATAAAAAAAATATATGTAAAATTATTTTGATCATTACGTTTTTTTTCAATATTTTTCTCTTTTTTCGTAAATGACTGTCTGATTTTAAGTCAACAAAAAAAATCTGAATCTCGAAATCCCGGGATTGGGTGCCAGAGGTTTTCTATGAGAACTCAGTTGCTCAACCTCTCTTTTTTCGAAGATAGTAGGGATAGAAGGATAGGGATAGGCCAGGACTATTGGTTAGCTAATCGCTCTCGCGAAGTCCCGTGTTTGAGGATCGAATGGGTGGAAGGGAGTTTTAGACATTACAAACATTCATGACTACGAACTGCAATCCATAAATCGATTGAAAGATTAATTTCTGAAACCGTCCGCACCGGGACTTTAACCCGAAACATCCGTAGCAGTAGTGACGCTACCAACCGCGCTACAGAGCCGACAAATGCGTATAGTAATTAGAAAAAAAATCTTGCTGAAAATGGAGAGACTCGAAGGTCTGGTAGATTACAAAATTTCAACACATCCATAATGTAAAATTTGATTATAATTTTTTGTCGACCATGTCTACTCCTAATTTGGAGCATATGGACTTCTAATGGAGCATCTCAACAGAAGTTGTTCTACAAGAACTGGTTGTTATTCAGACAGACATCATCTCTGTAGAGATTTATTGAGTGACTGATTTACAGCCAGTTCTTATAAAAAAATCTTGACTCACGTAGAAATAATATCTAATTAGCTATCTGTTTGTTCATGCGCAGAGGGAGAGAGAGAGTGTTGCGTGATTTTTTAACGCACAGCACACACACTGTATACGCTTCATTCGCATCAGGAGTGAATATTGACAGGTGCCACTGCCGCCACCTGGTAATAATTTCTAGTATCTCTAGCACAATAATGTCACTAACCTTATATGAAAAGGGAAAATGACAACATTGCCCGTTACTTGTCACGGGTGACTTATTGGGACGATGATGATACTTATAGCGCATGGGAGCTGGTGTTTTTAATAATGTCAAATAACCATGAAGAAAACTTTCGTTCTTTAGTTCGTTTGAAATGAATGGGTAAACGTTGTATGACAATTCAAATATGACGCTCAACTGTAGAATGTATTGCAAGTATTCACATCGATATTTTCATGTCTATTTACTGGCCTTTCAAATTCCCGTAGAATTCAAAAGTTATAACATAACTTTAGGATGCATAAATGATGCTTGAGAGTTTCCGAAAATTCAATGAAGAAAATAACTAGTGTGATTGTTGAATTATAAAATAGTTGTAAATAACGAAAAAAAACATCATGTAAAACTGGGAATCCATGTTAAGTTATTGACCCCATTCTGTTGTACATTTTTTCATTGGGTATTATTGGTTCTAAATTAGTTAAGCGTGGCTAAAATTGCTTTGAACATAAATATTTTTTATAATTTAAGACATCGACTGAGGGTGCTTGATGGAATTTCAATATCAAATTTGGATTATTGAAATTTTGTACACTTCCATGTATTTTGTCACTAACGACCCGGGTTTCGCCTTTCGGCATCTTCAGGCATTCGAGCACACGAATGGACTCGAACTGAGAGACAGTAAACAGTGTCCAACGTTTATATAGAAGATACAAATGCGACAAATATTATTTACGAGGTAAGATATTATACGTCTGAGAGCCACACTGATACCTGAGTTAAAATTTCGGTAATCGCCCTAATCCTTATTTTGTAAACACTATATTAACAGAGTGGCGAATTGCCGCTTTTCAACTTCTTTTAGAAATACCAGTGATTTTCTATATACACGTTAGACACTGTTTACTGTCTATAGTGTATATAGAAGATACAAATGCGACAAATATTATTTACGAGGTAAGATATTATACGTCTGAGAGCCACACTGATACCTGAGTTAAAATTTCGGTAATCGTCCTAATCCTTATTTTGTAAACACCATATTAACAGAGTGGCGAATTGCCGCTTTTCAACTTCTTTTAGAAATACCAGTGATTTTCTATATACACGTTAGACACTGTTTACTGTCTATAGTGTATATAGAAGATACAAATGCGACAAATATTATTTACGAGGTAAGATATTATACGTCTGAGAGCCACACTGATACCTGAGTTAAAATTTCGGTAA
Source organism: Himalopsyche phryganea (assembly GCA_022494535.1). Lineage (NCBI taxonomy): Eukaryota > Metazoa > Arthropoda > Insecta > Trichoptera > Rhyacophilidae > Himalopsyche > Himalopsyche phryganea. The sequence goes on from JAGVSL010000024.1 coordinate 3,151,169, forward strand.
TCGTCCTAATCCTTATTTTGTAAACACCATATTAACAGAGTGGCGAATTGCCGCTTTTCAACTTCTTTTAGAAATACCAGTGATCTTCTATATAAACGTTAGACACTGTTTACTGTCTCTCAGTTCGAGTCCATTCGTGTACTCGAATGCTGAAGATGCCGAAAGGCGAAACCCGGGTCGTTAGTGACAAAATACATGGAAGTGTACAAAATCTCAATAATCCAAATTTGATAAATATTTTTATTTATATCACCCGTTGAAAAAATCAAGTGTATTAACATGTTCATTTCGTGTTTCCGTGGTACCTATATAATTCATTCAACATATCTCTTAGATAAATTAAACGACGATACACCTCCAACCAGTCATCTCATTTTTGTATTGCTACTTCCTACTGGTTGATAATAAATCGTACAACTAACGCATTATATTCTGCTTGACGGTTGGTACAGCACTGGTATACTCATATAGCCCGTATAGCTCAGCGTTGTAATGTTTCATAATAATTTGCCCATACTAAGATAGATTACAAGTTTTATCCTATTAGTTGATCATTTCGATGATTTATTGTTATGCTATTTGATTAGGGATATGATCTACTACGCAGTGACCTTATGGTGTCGAAGTAAGTTACTATTATAATTATTTACTTACCTATCCGATCAGGTGAGACAGTTGATTTCATATAAGAAGTGATAATTGATAGCAATTAAAACGTTAAATCATAATTAAGAATCGCAAACGAGTTTAATGTGAAACATCATTAGCTCTCTAATAATGCATGTCGTTCTCAAACTTTTTCTCAATTGTCTCACTCAAATCGAAAATGCACTTTTGCAGTTGAAGAGAGGTTCCGAAAGTATCGCTAACAATTGCGATTATAATCCCGGGACTCCGCTTGTTTTTCTTTTCTCGAAATTCCAGGACTGACAACAGCTGACTCATAGCTTTGATTCTTTTCCTGATGAATAGAAAATAAATCAGTTTTTTTAAATATTAATGCATATAATTTTATGTTTTAGAGATTACAGAAATACGACTAGATACATATTTATTGTTTTTTACAAGTTTAAAAAAATAATTGACTGCTTATTCTTTTATATATCTTCTGCTGATCAGTATGTCCTAAATACTTGGTTTATTGAGTACCTAGTTTATTACATCTCTCGAATTGACTTCTTATTTAAAAGTTAGTACCAGGTTCCATGGAAAGGAATAGTGTTGCTTGCGATTCCCAAATATTGCATTTTTTTTGCTGTAATTTTCGTCAATTATTGTATAGTGTATGCATTTTATAGTTTTTAAAAATTGTAAATAATAGAGAAATAACCATACTTTGAAATGTCGCAATAGAATATGTAAATTCCCGTGATCAAAATATACTCCGGAATTACCATCCCTTCTTGAAATAAAACGCTATTATATCGTGGTAGATACTGATAAGCTAATAGAGTTCTGGACACAATTCGCGACTGGGCCGCACCAAATATGATTGGGTCATGTCAATACGTATTACTATTTTATGATATGCCTACTTTACATGCTGACATAGAATGGTGTAACTTGCTGTTACACACCCTTGCAATGTAGGATATCTATAGCTTCTGTAACAGAGAAGTGACACAATATATAATAAATATTATGTAATATCTACTTGTTTATTGAAATAAAACTTGATAATACTAATATTTTCTTTGTATGTGATATTTAAGTGGAATTATTTTATTCGATTAAAGATACGTAGAAATTACAAGAACTCATAATTCCCCCGTTTTTCCATACAGGCAATGTCATCATAAAACACGGGCGACAGAGCTAGTTTCATGCTTAGATAAAATATTAGCATAGCTAATTTATTTAGTTTATTTATTATTGTGTGGCATATTGTATGAGTCTTCAAAAAGTGTACGTGCCTTTATCAAATACTTAAGACAGAAAAATGGCGGGAATATGTATCCTATTGAAGATATATTATCTACTGTAGTAAAATGTATTTTGAAATGTGTATAAATTGGAGAAAATAAAGAGTGACAATTTGATAATAAAACGGTTACGATTTAACATGCTTAGTTAAGTTCCCATTTGTTTCGCTCGTAGATTTTAAGCCTTAAATATTAATATTGATCTTATCAAAATCTTAATCTCTTGAAAATGTACTCGATTCGCCACTGTTCCCAACATAAAGAACCGCTGCACTAGCGAAATTGTGAGAAACAGTCCCCGCAGATTGCTTTATTATTTCATATTTAGAACAAAAAATGGCGGGAACAGCAGACAACGTTCCCACGTTCGATTTATCAATCCATATACAATAATATTTTACTACTCTCTAGATTTTCATTGTTTAATAGAAAATATTAACAGCTACACATACAGCATGGCGTGACGGTTTTGTTGAACAAAATCGCTTAATAATGCGTTTTATATTAAGAACGTTATTTTATAGTATAAACTTGAAGTTGAACTAGCAGAATGACACAACCTTAAACTGATATCAATTACATACAGCTGATTAATTTATTTTCATTTTGATAATTTAAAATAGATTTATTACCACCTACCTCTTATATCATATTAAAAACGAGGCTTAGGGACAATAGGAAAAACAAATAAATAAATTTAATAAACTGAAGTTCTTCCAACATTTAAAATCCATTTATTTGTGTTGTTCCGCCCTTATGATTCTTAAATCATGTACTCATGTAGGTAAGTGACGATTTTATAGTCATAAGATTGTTTTACTTGATTCTAAAAAACTATGTGTCGGATTTCCTCTTATCGTACGTTTAGATCATTCAGTACACATTCTTTTGATATTGTTTAAAATCGCAATAAGAATACAGAATCTGACATGAATACGTGTTCCCATATATTGTTTTTATCTTTCATATAGTGTTTTATCTTTTCTATGATATCTAGTCCTAGCACTCGGGTCAGGCTGTTGAAATTTTAGCTGCTGCACGTACGCTGCATTCACACCAATAATATCCTTGAATAATATTATCTCCGCTCAATAATATCATACAATTACCAATACATAATTATAAACTGATGCGTTTTAAAAATAATATCGATACAGTAATTACTATAGAAAATGATTACTATTTCGGATCTCCTCTGTTTTTCTCCTGCAATACTCGTATAGTAAAGTTACATATTTTTTTGTTTTCGATCGTAACTATACTAGCTTTTTGTTATTGTTTTATTTGCATTCGCGCCAATTTTAATTATGGTGCTCAAAATTTAAACTTTTTCGCGCTCTTTTTAAATGAAGTAAATTCTGTTATTACGCGGTTTTTATTACACGATTTTGTAATAACTCTTGGCGAAAATTAGCTCAGTGACAGTGAATAAATTTATGCATGACTTTTTAAACTTTTTTTTTATTAAAATATCGATAATATAACAGACAATAATGTGTTTTATTTTTCGACATCCTGTATGTATTTTTTTTCACTGCTTATTATTACACCGTATTCTGTAGAACATTTCAAAGCAGAATTTACTTTATGCATGTTTTGTTTTATTAATTTATTTCTAAAAATCCTATATGCCTTCTAAAATTGTATTAAAAAGGCTGTTTTGGAAAATTTTAAAACATGGTTTCATAGTTTTAAAATTAAAATTTATAATTTTTCAAAATAAGTTAGAGGTCTACACGGGCCGAAATTTGATAAAATTACCCAGTCCGAGCCCGACATCTTCAGGCCCGGTCCGGCCCGGGTCCGAGTCTTCATATCACACTTGTTACGCGAACCCGGCCCTAAGCCCAGATATATTTTTCTAATCCCGAAAAAAGCCCGATTTTTATCCATTTCTAATGAATGAATTTTATTTATTAATAATAATATGAAATAAATTAAAAAATAAACTGGGTAGAGGCCGGGGTACGTGCAGACCTCTAAAATTAGGCTTAGTGGTTTTTTTATCTTTTTCTTCACCAACCACTGGTAAAAAATAGTATCTTTGAACATGCTATTCCTTAGTGCATAGTTTCAAGATAAACTTCGAAAACAACGGTATATATAATATTCATTTATTATCTTGCGAATGCATAATTTATTTTATAACTTAACCTACTTATTTGTTTTAATTAACAATTATGTTTATTTGTTAAATGAAACCATTCCATTTCTTAATTGATCAAAAATCGGAAAATTAAACCACAAACGAGATAATATCCATACTTAGGCATAAGTTTTCTAACATTTAGCAGATACATACTTGATAGAAGATGCATCGAATTATTGTAAAACTTCTATCAAGCATCCCACTATCTACCGAATAATGGCATTTCTTACGATCTAATGATAGGGCGAGTGTTCCTAAAGTCAGCCGTCGCCAGTAGCATTTTGAACTTAAAACTTAAATAAGAGTGCACATTTATAATAACAGTTTTTTTTTAATTTCGTGTAGGAAGTCTTGCCACCTGCCAATGAATATCTGCACTATGATGCAATACGCAATTAACAAAAAGCACATTTTTACTTCGCAAGTTTCGGCAAAGTCATGTTGTATGGGGATCGCTATGTAGCAAAATATACTTTATATTGTCATGCTTTGCATCATTATGTTTTTTATAGTTCTGTTTACTCTCCGTAAATTCGTTCGCGATATTCATGAAGTTTCATAGTGTTGGCCGAACACTCGGTAACGAAAGGCCGACCATTGAATATTGTGGGCCGACCACTGGGAGGATTGGTATTTTTTTGTAAACTTCAATTATTTTACGCTTGGTACAGTATTAACTATTTTATTTTTAGTTGGTTAAGTTACTTAATCCCTTTTTAATGGAATAACAGCAAAAAAAAACATGTATTATCATTCATTGACTCAAAATCCCTTTTGAAAGTACACCTGTCGCTTAACTGGCCGGCCACTGGCGAAATGACCCTATTATTTTATAAGATTTGTTCGGTTTTATTATTTCAATCATCATTATTATGCTGTGCCCCCATATTATCTTCCACCCACAAATTTATTCTCATGTTCGAATATATTACACGTAAACGCTTTATTTATTGGACTATTCTAATCCAAATTACAATTTAAATATTATGTTTTTCTTGATGTATTTGTACAGCACTGCGCTTGCGCACGGTGAAGAATGTGAGTGTTGAGCGAATGCTCTACATGTGTCTCTGCCGCCTTGTATAAAATATTACTGGTATCGTCCAGTTGTAATAATCGACGCCCTCTCCGTAGTTTTATTGATTGTTAAATTTGAATTTCTTTAAATAATAGCGCTGCACTCAAAAGAATAGCTTAGGCACAGACTTTTCTTGTAACTCAGTAAAATGAAGCAGTTTATTACGTAGTTTTTAATTTGAGCCGCGACTCAAAGTGGTCATCCGTATTTTGGCTTCTCAATATACTATTTGTCTGATTCTATTTTCAAATTAAATAATATTGAAGGGCCTCGGTTTCACGCGCATGTTATAATAATACATTATATTAACCCTTTGCACTCCTTAATTAATTTAAAGATCTTAATAATATTTGAACGTTATTGAATCAAATGGGCGATATACATCCAATAATTATTTAATAACCTATTTTGTAATTATTTCATGAATGCTAAGTTGAAAGGTATCAACTGCTTAAAACATTTCAAAGTGTGATATTTTTCAAAACATTCCCCTGGGTAAAGGCCAGGTTTCCTCTCACAAGAGTCTCTTTTGTTCCTCCTGAAACCTTCCTGTTGGAACATACCATACAGTCCTTATGTTTTTTTTTGTGAAAATATGAAATGGATGCGTCCATTCAAGCGTTGGTCAGTGTCACCTGTAGAAGGTCGCTGAGGTATATAATGCTCCATAAAATTGCTTATTTATTACTATTATAATAATAATGTTTTCTTTTACCTAATGTCGCAATCGGACAAAACACATCATGTGAAATACCAATAAATGGTACTTGAAAGGAAAGAAAGGTAATAACATAATCGTAAATTCATTTTCAAGTGTGCTGTAAAATGTTGAGTAAAGCTCGAAGCTCGATATTGGAGTTCTAAGGGTAAATAGTTTTAATCGAGCTTCAAACTCTCCTACACCTTTTATATATTTTTATTGTAACTATACGACAAAGTAACTAATACACAAACTAAGTGCGAGTCCAAAGAGTCCTTATTTATTATGGTGCATTTTTTAAATTTAGATCGCTGAAGTCTTGGAGATGACAAATAGTCGAGTTTTTATTATCTATGGTCTTGGGTTAATGATCAGATAGCAATTCAATGTGTTTTATAATATATATGTTTATGTAACGCACATTATTTTTTATGTAAGTTTTATATTATTCATCGCGTAAATGCGTATAAAAATAACACTGTGTTGACATTACACGAAGTAAATGTCGTAATAATAAGTGCGGCATCTGGTAAATAGATCACGACGCCAGAGCAAAGGCGTTAGTAGTTAATTATTTGGGTTAACGATGAAGCATTTCTATTTTCTGGCATAGAAGGTTAACCAACATCTGTACTCTAAAAAATATTCTAATAGTCATACCAGTGTTAGAATTCTGATGAAATAATAATTCACCCAAGTGGCAGATGTGGGCAGTTTAATAATAATAATAAAAAAAACAATTACACAGTCAAAAGATAGAGGGATGCAATTTGGGCTGCCTTTTGTACTTTTCGTGCGCACGCGCGCGGACGATGACCGCTTTTACTAGATATTTAGAGATATTTATTACAACAAATAGAAAATGTATATTTATTTACGTTGCTTTTTATTAATGCTATAGCATAATTAGTATATTGTATACCAATAAAGAAACCGATTTAGATAAGTTAGTACACCTGACAAAAGCGACACAATCACAAAATGTTGGCTTTACATCTTTAAAATATCATTTTAATGCGCTGGAGACAGCTCAATAACATGGAATTTGCGGCCGATACAGATACATATTAAAAAATAACAGTAATGCGAAATGCTGGCTAATCAAAAAACCCAAACTTCTGAAACCTAATTTCGCTTTAACATAAGCTTGCCCTTCATTTCTAGATTTCATTTTAGTAGTTACATTTCATTAAGTAGGTTTAATTCTTAATATGACAAATAATGAGATTTTACAGACTGATTCAGAATTAAATAAAATGTTCGTACTTAAGTTTAACATTATCACTAACGCGTTAAATAATGACTAAGTTGAAATTTATTTGTATTCCGGTGATTGTTTTAATTTTAATTCTAGATTTGGCTTTGGTAATATTTATTTTATTCTTTTGGAAATTAATAGAGCCCAGTTAAATTCCTTGCCGATATTGAATGAGCAGCTGAACCTTCCTAATTCTCCGCTATTATATCCGATACGTTGAAACACCTAACAGATGTCACTAAATGTGGAATGATTGTGTATATTTACCCATTCGTCGAATTACATCCCGTCAAAACCCACAATACTATTATAATTGTAAAATCACTGGTATTTCTAAAAGAAGTTGAAAAGCGGCAATTCGCCACTCTGTTAATATGGTGTTTACAAAATAAGGATTAGGGCGATTACCGAAATTTTAACTCAGGTATCAGTGTGGCTCTCAGACGTATAATATCTTACCTCGTAAATAATATTTGTCGCATTTGTATCTTCTATATAAACGTTAGACACTGTTTACTGTCTCTCAGTTCGAGTCCATTCGTGTGCTCGAATGCCTGAAGATGCCGAAAGACGAAACCCGGGTCGTTAGTGACAAAATACACGGAAGTGTACAAAATCTCAATAATCCAAATTTGATATTGAAATTCCATCAAGCACCCTCAGTCGATGTCTTAAATTAAATTACTTAAATTTATTTTATTCTTTTAACGGCATTACAATAATAAATTATAGCGTGCCAATTAACACTAACTAGGTACGTACTCATATAATATATAATAATTAGTCGAGTCCATATTAAATTTTGTTTTTTTAAGTCAAATCTCGTTGATGCGAAACAATAAGTAGGTGTAGTAATATTTTCTTCCGTTATTAATTCATTAACTTGTTGAGTGCGGTGCTAGTGGGTGTCACTTCGTGTATCTATGCTGTTAGCACTAAAACCAATCCAGGCCCGTTCATTCAAACGGAGCATTTCTATTTGGTATATTAAATTTAAGACTTCGAATGTCCTTACCGTCTTCTCAAAAACGTAACGGCAAACGATTGACCAAGTTACAGAGTTTAAAAATGTAAATTGCAGGCCATTTGAAAAGATGTACTTACATTTCTTTTGCGCCAATTTTCACATGAAATATTCTATTCGAAATTTAAATTTTCTCTTGCTCTTTCTGTTTATCGAAGTCATATTTATACATTACTTTAATGTCGTCCTGATTTAAATTTTTCGACTCGGAAATGTTACTGAGACCAGTACTGAATTGGTCAAAATTAGGCGTCGTATTTTTTGGCCCGTATTTATTTTTTAATCATTTTAACAGTCCCCTTCACGCTCCAATGAATTTTAAGTAATTTAACAAAAAAGTAAAATTATAACCAAAAATTCGTTCACGGCCGGCGGACGCGATTTGGTACGTGTGAGTAAATCCAAAGAAAACCAGCGTATGTGTGGCAAATTAGGTCTTGAGCGGTAGCGGTGACCACTTTGTATCTGCAGATGATTTACACTATTTTTAGTATTGGTGGCAAGAATAAATATTTTGTAGATTTAAAAAACTGTTATTAGATGACGATTCTCGCTAACAAACGACCCACCTCCTTTCAGTCAAATGAGCTCTTCAATATTCAAACTAACTAAAAAATAATAATTGTTTCAGTCACAGTAAAAACAAATTCAGTTTACGCAATCTCATCGAATATGATATTTTTTCGGAATTAGTTAATCGTGATCGATGAATTTACTATTCGAATCCTATAAACTTATGATTCGCTACCGTAATGCACAATTGAATAAGTTACTTCTATAATGTTGCCGCACTGCAAACAATTCATTATTGCTATTTGCCAATGTAGTAAACGTTCAAGTAGCTAAACTAGGCTTAACGTTAATTAAACAAGTATGCGGTTAATTCCCCATTAGCATATTTTAAGCGTGAAAATGAATACCTTTTTAAACGCATGACTTTTTGACTGTGAACAAAAATCTTAGCGCAATCCGCCTACCTCTATTCATTCCAGTTTTTTGTCGATTTTAGATTTTCGTAGTACAATAATTAGCTGATTTCTAAAATTGTTTTTTTTTTTTAATTCGGATTGCCAATGTTCTAAATAATTTCATTCAGTACTGGCTATGGTAGCAAAGGACACTGCTTGTTTTTAAAAGTAACTTCTGTCACGTATTTGTTATTCAAATAATAAACTCACAATTGAAGGTGCGGCGATGGAATACAACATATTGTTTAAATCAGATTATCAATGTTTATTTGTTTTTAGTTTTATATTTTTACCATATTTCACAGCCCTAGGTGTCCCCACCCCATGGCCTTGATTCTATAGGGCGACTCCATCGCAGGGCCATTGTCAGGGGCCTACGATGGACGCTGCTTTGCGGGTCTGGCAGGGACGGTGAGACACCTCTACCAGGGGACGCCAAACCAACTTATTTTTTCCAAATATAAAGTAGCGAATGGAGATAACTAAACTACAGACTCCAAATCACTGGGCGAGCCAATTCATTACTGGCTACGGTAGTTTCGCTGTCAAGCTCTTTGAACTTCGTCGGTTTGTGAAATGTGGTTCTATAAAGCAGGATGCCTAACACATCCTATAGGAGTGTCATTTAATGCATGAAGAAAGGGAAGAGCTGCGTAAGTCGGTCCAATCTCCCATTGGACTGATCGGCCACGCCGACTTGGTGGCGAATAAGGCAAATTATCAGGCCTTTAAAAAATTCGCGGCGTCATACGGAAAGCGAGTAAACCTCAAGTCATAGAATCTGGATACTGCCGTATAAAATTAACGGATGGAAAATCACCCCCCCCCTTCTCCCCCCCCCCCGCCCCAACAAATGATGTTCCTGCTCAAGTCTCTTGCCCATTATCCATTGCTGACGTATGAATCAGGGCTTTGTAGTCATTAATCGTCAGACTCCATATCCGACCCGATATTACCTTACACTTCCACCATGGTTGTCCAATCTTTTGACTCTTGGACCACATTGGCTAAGAATTTTTTTTAGGCCACACATAAAATATTAAATATAGAGAATGCATGTATAAATGAAAATTTCGTATGGTTTTATTGTAAAATTTAAACAGCGCTACGCAAAACAAATAAGATATTTGAACTGAATTTCTGGCTCCACGTAAACACTTGAAAGTTAAAATTATTTGTGAAATTTCGAGATACTCGTCAAGAATTTTGCTCTTTATTTTTATTTTTTTACAAAATAATTGCTCATAACTAAAGTGGGTAGCAAAATATTTTTTTCTGGGATTTAAGGTCTTAAAATGTACGCTGAATGTCTGATTTAAAATCTGTATATTTCATTTGTAATTATGGAGGTAACGTAGTTGACACTTTCTGTTTTGGGCCGCGGGTTGGACACGGCTGCCTTACACACTGATTCCCGCTTCGTTCAACGTTATCTTGTGCATTATCTTATTGCCACGTAAATACAAAAAAAATATATAAATAGTCATAATTTCACAAACCACTGCGACACCTTCAACGCATTGAAGGCCGTTGACTCATAATTATTTTTTTGCCATCGTTTATCGATAAATTGACGCCGGAAATAACAAAAGAAGGCATCGACAGATTTTTGACGACCCTGTCATCGTTCTTAACATTTTGAAACTATTTTACGTGTGCAATAGATTGCTGAAAAACAATTACTTGGTTGTACTGCTATTGACGATATTAGAGGTCTGCACGGGCCCGGGCTTGGTCCGTGGGCCTCTACGTGGGGCTCGGGCGGGTAGAGACAATTGTTATTCGGGCTCGGGCCGGGCCCGGGTAAGGGATTTGTTCTTCAGAAAAATATTTCTTCGGATCATGAGTACTCTTGAACTAAATACTGTTGATAACAAAAAGGCAATAACTAAAATAATTTATTACGTTTTGAATATCATTGGACACAATAGAGTTTTTTATTTGATAACTATAGAGACATCATTTTATATTTTGGTAACCTGAACTGAGCTCATAAAATTGTTATTGATCCATGAAACAATGCTTTATTTATTTAAGCATCACCGATAGTAAGTTTAAATAATTCGTTAATGAATAAAGTGTGATATTATTCAGTATATGCTTTCTATTCGTTTTAGATAGTTGACTGTTTCATGTGCCGAAAAATTCATTATAAAAAAATACAACAGATTCGTTAAAAATGAGTTTCAACGATATAAAGATAATTTTAAAAAGTGGTGATGTGTGGAAATCATTTCGTGAAATAATAGATTTTTCTACATGTAAAAAAGTTGGGTAGGTACGGTTAAGTGTGTTAGATTTCAATCAGTTTTATGTGATGAGGTTCGGGTAACAAGTGTGGTATTAAGACTCGGGCCGGGTAATTTCATCAAATTTCGGCCCGTGCAGACCTCTAGACGATATATATGATTTTGTCAAATTAAATAAGATCGCGTGGCTCTGGGACGGGGTCGATAACACCAATAATATTTCTGCGATCGAAACATCAAATCTATACTACTGATTCATTTTGACGATTTTATTGTTTATATTTAAGTATAACACTCTCATAATTGTTAGTTATTATAGCGGAGTGACCGGCGACCGATCAATTTAAAACAATGAAAAATGATGACGGATGCAGTGGCAAACGTCCGACATTGTTGTTTGTATTTAGCTCAGGGTTTACGAGTGACGAAAATAATAAAAATGCATCCTGTATGTATTTAATTGACGCCGAAATAATAGAATTTATCCAAGATTAAACAAACTATCTAAGAATATAAAAATACTGACATATTTTTCGTCTTGTTGATGAGTATTTATGAAATACTTCAATAGTGAAACTACACCTTTGTAATTAAAATGCTTGTATTTATATATATATCAATTATGTCGATACCCACATAACTTTTTTCAATTTGCAGATATTTTTTCGTCGATAACCGCGGATGCCGCGCTAAATGAAGAAGAAGTCGACATCGAACAATCGCTCGATGATGATGAACCAATTTCGAGCGAGACCGCACCGCCTCTTTTTTTTGTTATCGAACCCGGAGTTACCAGTACTCAGTGAAAACCACGGCGATCCGATGCTTTTCCCGCCAAAGGAATCATCATCGAACCTAAACAAAGATGGCCGCCGCGCTTTCGTCATTTCGCACGCCCGCCGTATTTCGTTTGGAACACGCTGAGAATTTCGACTTCAGCTACTCATATTCGGAGCTCCCCGTCTTGCGATCGAGGAATGATTTCAAATTTGACTCTAGCCAGAATGGCGGATTTTCTCGCCGACCTATCAGTCACGAATGCTACGTCGTAAAAAATGACGAGAGTGCCGTTACTGATGACCTCTTTGAACGGAATGGAAACGGTCTAAATTTTAATTTGGCGGTGAAATACGAGGGGGGAAACCCCGCCAGTCTCGCGTATCAACCCGCTGAACGTAAACATTCTTTTCAGGGGCGGAAATGTGATGAAGATTTTGAATTCGGCAAAAATGAGGAAGAATCAAATGGGGATGTCGGGAAATGCGGACGCCCGTCGGCGGGCGGCGGGCGCCGAGTGAGGAGGCGGTTCGAACTGCAGACGTCCTGCACGAACCTCCCGCCCGCTCGGCGACTCGCCACCGGGACGCCCGACTCGGTCGAGCGTATCGAATCGCCTCAAAAAAATTACCCAGGTGGCAGCTCTCCCGGTAGCAGAAGAAACGTAGTAAATATCTTTCAAAAACCTTGGGACCTTGAGAAAAAGGCCACAACCCCTGTAGGGGGGAATATTAGTTTTAGAAGGTCACTTGAATCATCGAAGAAATCGGCTGATGTCGGCGATAATTTCGAAAAAATATTCGATTTTAGCAATAAGTCTGTAACGGAAAACGGTATATATCAAAGAAAGTCGTTTGATTCGTATAGTAATGTAAGGTCGTTTGAAAATAAAAAAAACTTCAGGAATACATTTGATTTTACTGAAAAAACAAGCGGTTTTTTGAGTGACAAAATTATATCTTCGACAAAATCTGCGACAAAACATATTAACAATCGTAAAAAAAGTGATAGTATAGAATTAGTGAAACCAAACAGTGTAGTGATAAATAACAAAAAAGATTTTTGCGATAAAAACTCCGGAGTGGCATCGGCCGTGTGGCGACTTCGTAATTCGATTTTCTCCAGTTTGAAGTTGCCGCGAAAAGTTTCGAAGATGGCAGCTCAGCAGCAGCAGACGTGCGGTGGGACCCTGGGGAGGGACGGCGGAAGGACTTATATGATGGGTGCTGGGTCTCTCAGTGTCGCTAGTAAGAGAAAGAGTGCGGTGGAATTGCTTGCTGAATCTAAGGCGTTCTATGTGAAGTCGGAAACTGTGCTAGATAGAAAACAGGAGCTTCCACTACGGGTAAAATTCATAACTCAAACAACTTATAATAGGATATACTATAATTTTGCATTTCTGTTGCACTAGAATCACTTTCCATTTAAAATAAGATTGCAGGGTTTTTTCATAATTAGCTATTTCCAAATTTGAATGATAGGGAAAGTGTTAATATGTCGTGAAAATTTGATTAGTCTATCTACTATGCTGACAGTTAAAGAAATATTATTTAATTGACTTTAAACACCTAAACCCACTATTGAACACAATGTGTTCAAATTCATCAATTCAACTGTTTAATCAATTTTTTAAACCATGTCCGCTCCTAATGGGAAGGGATATGGATTTCTATTGGATGTATCTTCTGGAAGAGAATAGGGATAAAAGGATAGGGCTAAGATAGTTCTACGCTCTCGCTATGCCCCGTTTTTTTAAATCAAATGATGGGAGGGAATTTTATCACAAATACCTATTAACAGAAATCCATAAATCGACTAATACCGAAGAAATAACTGAAGCCAATGACATTGACCACTGCACCACGGATCCGACATACCAAAAAAACACTGGAATTCTAAATGTCAATTTTTGGCGGAAAGATATAAAATTTATAAAAGTAAAACGAAAGATGTAGTATACTTATTCCACAAATTGTTTTCAATGCTAACAGAAGCAGTTTCGTGCAGCTCATGGCAATTTTCAACTGAACTAAATAAAAATACAAACCAGTTGTATCCATTTTTTAATTTTTAATTCTTTATGCTCGGCAGGTGAATTCTGCACTGAATAGTTCCACAGGGGCTCATTGTAAGTAATTTATTCAATTATCACATTGTTAAAGTTTTACTTGTCATTCTTTTTGGTAAAGATATGTTTATTTATATTACACTTGACTTCATTTGTAGTCAAGTGTAAGCTTTACTTTGAGGCCAATTACCAAAGTAGTTGAACTTATATTTACGGACAATATTGCAGATGCCACACTATCAGGACGTCACAAACGCGGTGGGGGTGAGGCACTACAGAGTCAGCTGAGGAGATTGCTCAGTTCTACAAGTGCGCAGTCTCCCGGGACTCCTCATGATTCGAGAAGTAAGAAATAATTGTCGAACTTCATTTCACAAAAACTGATCTCAGTACAATGGAACGAGTATTCATCAACACAAGAACTTCCCAGTTTGTTTATCTAGAAAATAATATACTTAACTAATTGTTGCATCAAAAAATTAATTAAATCGATACAAAATATTTATTGGACTTAAGTGGCAACATCTCATGAAATATATTTATACATTATATATTTGTCTTGATAAATCTGTTTTTCTGTAACTCAGAACACACGCTCTCTCTCTGGCTGCGCATCGCTCACACCAAGCATATTTAGTGAAAGCTATGAATTTATTTAGATATTTCTAGTATATTATATTGATATTATGTTTTTCTTCTTTGAATAACCAATTCATCAAATAAGAAAATGGAAGGCAATACAACTAAATTTGTTTTATTTTGTCAATCATGTGAACAAGTGTCATTCCTCAAAAAATGGTTATTTGGACATATCACATGTGTGCTTTAAACCCTCAGCTTGATGTCAGTAGTGTTTTCTTTATTTGGATTACCTATGTCCACTATTTTAATTTATGGTTCTTGTCCAGAGTATAATTTTTTATTGGAACAACATTTTTTATTTGCAGATAATATTTGCTATCCAGATAAACGTATGGGACGAGAATATCAAGAATGGGAAACTGCATTGTATCCTGCTTCATCTGCCAGGTCACATTACAATTTGGGAACATTCTCTGGGAATTCTTCATCGGGGACCTCTGGATCCAAGGGACAGGTCAAGTCTGATCCTGAACATTCAAGGTGTAGTATTAGGCTGATAATTTGAAATTCTTACGGATTCTTGATATGTTGTGTGTTTAATATTGTAGGTATATATATTTGTTCTACATATCTATCTTATTCCTACTAGGGCGTCTACAGTAGGCCTTGCATATCCACCGCAGGGCTTAAACCGACCCTCTAGCTCAGGGGATAACAGAATATTTTTTCCGGACTCATTCGTGGTGCCAAAGCCGTCGAGATCTGATCCGGCGAATGTGTTTTCTAACGACGGTGCACCATATGAAGCAAATGTAACCTCTAGCCCTTACTCTAGTCCGGATGGCGTTGACCAAGCTCGGAGAATGTTGTCAATTGTGGGTGCATATGATGGAAATGACGATTATGGGATAATCGATCCAAGGGTTTGTCCATATTATTTTATCTTATTTATAATGTTAGTTAACAGACTCACTCAGGTACACTTTTGATTATCTGAGTGTAGATAATTTGTTTTGCATGTTATTTGAGTATTTAATCATACTGGCACGAATACTCGAACCTCTTTAAAACAACCCTGTTTCCTAGCGGCCAGCCCTTAATTATAGTTTACCGTAGTTGTCATCTTACACATCCACTCCACATGAAAAATGTGGGAAATTCTTATGACAATTCTAACCACTGTCATGTTACACAAATCACCAATTTAGAAACATTATTCATGACAAATAATTTTTTACATTGGAATATACCATTCTTGTAAAAATATGATGAAAAAACTCCTTTCTCGACCTATTTATTTCTATGCGGAGCTGAACGCAAGGTCAGGTAGTGTCCTCACACCATGCGCATATTCACTAGTGTGTCTGTTTGTGTCTGGAAATAATATGTGGTACAATCTTTCCATTAGGAGGATTATTATGCTGAGCTGATTGAAGACTACAGTACCATAAGTCCTCCAGCTGAGTATGCATTGACAGAACGATCCAACTACCGATATGTGAGGTCCAACTCTCACTCGCATACCATCACAAAGGCGACCGGCCAAGATGTGGAGCATAATGCCACTAATATCAACAGCCACAAGTCTCTGCCAGATCTTCATAAACAGGGGGAACACTTTACCGAAGATGGAAGGTAATAATATCCTCTATGACAGTTATATAAATAATTTTACCGCTTAAATTAATGTTCCACTATCAGTTATAAGCGTTAGTTAGATAATTCTATTTTCTTTTACACATGTTATTTGAATAACATGCGATTTGAAATAGAGGGATGCGTAGAAGAGATTTTATTAAAATGCAATGAATACAATTAATACCCCTTTTTAACTATGCCTGCTCCTTAAGTGGGGCATATGGACTTCCAATGGAGAAATTCAACAGAAGGATCGAATTGTGTCAGCCAATCCATCTGCAGCTCGACATCAGGGAGTGAGTACACTAGGATGGGTTGAAAATATCACAGATACCCAAGCTCTTGAATACAATTTAACTATACAACTCTCTGTGCTTCATATTATGTACTATTCTGATGCCATTTAGAGTTTATTTATCACCAGACAGCGCCCCATCAATGACCCAATAACAATTTAATAACCCTTGATATGCAAAAAAAGTATTTAATTATGACCTATAATGAAAGTGTAGTAATAAATTTAAGAGTTATTTGAAAAATTAATATGTTCACATGCCTGCCTGGAGATTAGAATAATATTAAATTACCTTAATTAAACATTTACCTTTGCACATATTATTTTTTTAATTAATGGTTAATTTGTATCCAAGTGCATTGTATCTGTGAAACTTTTACAATATTCACTAGATATCTAGATGTACATAAATATTTTTAATTAAATATCTACTGATTCAAAAAAATGTGTTTTCAAATCACGAAGATGATTTCTTTTTACAGACATTTATCAGGTGCAAGTGGCATCGGCAGTCATTACTTGTGTGAAGGGGGACGATATTCTGGAGCGGCGTCACGGCCCCCGCCAGACCAAGCTGTCAGATCCAGCGAGGCCCTCAGTTCTTACTCTAAAGGCACCAGGTATAATAAACCACATTGAATTAATCAGGCACTTTATTACTGTTAAAGTGGGAAATGAAGATTACACTTTGAGTGTTTTAGTTATTGACACCGGTAATCTTCGGACATTTTTTGTAATCTCCGTTTTGTGAGTAATGTTACTTACTTTTGTCATCTTTGAATATGAATCTGTTGGAACCGTATCACCATTTGGTGAAAAAATATATCTGGTCTCTTTCTTTGTTCTAATGGTGTACAACCACAAAATCAAAAATTGCACATGGTATTAGTATTTTTTTTTTATTTCTCCTTTTGATTTCTCAGTGGCAGATCAAACAGATCCTCAGTATTCTCGAGCAAAGCCAGTGATGGCCACTCAAGGCGATCAATCTCTTGCCATAACAGCGCGCAAACTGGGCGTGGTTCTGCTGATGAATCATATTACTACAATAGGTTAGTGCCATTATTATAGTACATTCAATAAATCACGTAGATCAATTAATAATCATCACATTGTATACATGGCTTTGCATTATCGAGCACACTTGTTATTTTTTTCTTTTTGTGAAGCATGTAATACTTTAGAAGTGGGGAAGTTAACACTTGATGCACAGGTGATCACATACTCTATTAGAGGCCTAAAATGAACAAGAATTTTCTAATAAGCGTAAAAAACATTGTACTTTAGTTACTGTAATTATTATAATAAGGAAGTTATTTTAATATTCTCTCAACTAAGTTACTCACTGTTATCATAGCAAATATATTTCCGAAATTGGATTCCTGGTACATAATTTATCACGGTGAAAAATATCCGTTGATTCAAGAGAGCCGGACCCGCTCAGAAATAATTGTAAGGGACATCGAAACTGACTGTTTGATTGTAATTGTAATATTTCTTTTAGTTTGAGACAAAAAATCTTGGAATGGAAAGAATAGGAGAAATGTAAACATCACAGTCACTCTGTCACATAATTTCAATATAAATATTGAAATCTAACAGCTAAGAATTGAATCCAGTACGACATAGTGTTTTTCAGTTACAAAAAAATTACATAGTAGATCATGAAAGCCTAAAGATGTTCACGACTAAAGATAAATATCTTTCAAAAGTTGATATTTCCATTCTCATATCGCAATATTTATTCAATTCAGATCAGGTTCAAGCTACGCTCGGGATTCTGGAGGTTCGAGTGGACACTGCAGCGCCCCTGGCCTCGGCCCTCCCAGTGTGAGAGGACCGCCAGTCGGAGCGGCTTTGCCTGTACCGCAACAGAGGCGGGATAGTGGCTCTTCTACACAACATTCTAGCGCTAGATCACATAGGCGAGCATTATTTAAACACTGTTATCACAAGCTTTGCATCCTGTTTGGCTATACATCATTTCTTATGTTTCCTTTTAAGAAATTTACTGGCAAATGCTAAGAATTGAGTTTTCAGTAACAAACTAAAATTATTTTCTATAGAGAAAAATAATTGCTGGGTGAGCATGTGTCCGATGGCGTGGAGAAAATTAGAGGTCTGCACGAAAATTGATAAAATTACCTGGGTCCTATTAAAGGACCTAGTCTTATTATCACACTTGTTATACAAACTCGGCCCGAAGCCCAGATTTAATTTTCTCAGCCCAAAATTTCGTTTACTTGTTTTTAACGGATCAATTTTTAATATTGAATTTTCTGACAACGGACTGTCAACCATCTAAATCAAATGGAAAGCAGCTATTTAATAATATACATACTTTATTTATATATGAACAAATAGTAAACTATTGGTTAGCTTCAATTGGCTCACACAATTTTACGGGTTTCTCATATTCAAGTTCCCGAAAATTATTTTTAATGACGCCATACTTTTCAAACAGTAGATGGCAATGTTTCCAAGAATAAATATAAAAAGTGAAATAAATTATTTAAGATAATAACTTATTGTTATGCACGAGTAGTATTGCTACATGGCTGACTCCCGAGTCATAACCCAAAATTGACTAAAATATATTTCTGGAAAATAAATTCCTTACCTGGGCCCTATCTCATTTGTCTTTACCTGCACGAATCCGTGTTACAATGTATTTAATTATCTATGTTCTGCTGCTTCTTTTCATTTACTCTAGTGGTAGGAAAAAAACCTGACAAAATTAGACTTTTTTTTAGTCAATTTGAGTCGGAGTCAGAGTTCAGAGTCAGGTTGTTGGTCAATATTGGAGTTGGAGTCGCGTCTTTTTTAACGACTCCACACCCCTGATATAAACATATTATGCTGATTTGATATTTTTAGTTTTTATTTTTTACACCTTATGGATATAAAAGTACAAAAAGTCTATAGATTCCAAATCATGAATGATGCTATTAGAGTACTTTCAGTAAGGCTTGTTGATCTAAAAGTATTTATAACGAAGAGGTCAAGCTGATTACTACATGCATTATATTTTAGATGTGTTATTTTGCAGATATGCATCTACCTACTATGATGGTTACCCACCGGATGCACTCTCGGCCGACAATGAAAGACAACAGCGTCTCGAGTACCGAGTAAGTGCACCACTACAATTCCAAGATGGAGCCGTTCCAATTATTCAACAATCTTCAATTATGCAACACCAGCCCGCAAACAACCAACAGCCCCAATCCATGATTCAAATATCGCAACCGATCAATCAACAAACGCAAGCCATGATTCAGCAATCCCAGTTGATAAGTCAGCAATCGATGAGTATAACCCAGCAGCCCATGATGCAGCCACCTCAAAACATGATCCAGCAGACTTCTCAGAATATGATGCAGTCTCAGCAGTTGCTGTCTTTGAATGCCACAGTGTCGATATCCAATGTTGCGCTGTGCGGGGCGTGTGTGGTGGGAACGGGGGCGTCAAACACAGCAGGAACCATACAAACCCAGCAGAGATCTCGCGGAGAGAGCTTAGTTGGGATTCATTTCCAAGCGAGCATTCCACCGGTGCAGTTCCAGGACGCGAGGCCTTATGGGTATGATGACATGGGGGATGGATTCTACGGGTCAGTACCGTACGTGTATATTACAGAGTTTTTTAATATTCATATATTTTGTTTATTTTAAAAATAAAACACAATTTGTTTCATATTACTTCCACATGTTTATAATGATCTGAGAAGACCCCGGATCGAAGAGAGGTGAGCGGCTGGTTATCCGGAGTCTTGGAAGGGCTGATCTCAGACAAATACCATTTCAGATCCGGTTCAAAACTTATTTATTTTCCATTCAAGATGCAGTGGTTTAATATTACACAAATATATAAATCTTAACACATAAAATTGATTCTACATTTACTTAGCAACTGAATTTACTTTAAGTTATAATACAAATAACACAACGAATTTAAATTAAATCCAACGCAAATCAAAACACAAAAACAAACAGTTCACATCGTCACGTCACCTTCGTCGCGACGAGACCTTGCTCGTCTGACTCGGCAGCTCGTAATCGACTGTCTACAAAAATTAAAAAAACTCCGTGCAAAGTTGGAGCTACCCTTTTCCGTAAAAATGGACTCGTCCAGCGGCCGAAGCCGGGGGCTATTTGAACGCCTGACAACAAGAAAGAGCGTATTCTGCGAAATATTGCTGTTTGCCGCAGGCCGATTTCAGTTCAGGACACTAATGACACTTATACTTAAGAAAAACCAGGGTGTGTCAGATCATGATTGGTTTCCACCGGTTAACAATTTGTGTTTTATTTTTAAAATATTATAATGCCCTTTCCACCAAGAATTGACAGTTAACAACTTGAAATCTTCATATATTTTTAATAATTTTGTTACCTAAATTATAATTTTGAGTATTCTCTTTGATAGACTACATTAAGGTTTCTACATCAAAAGTTAATATCAACCATTATAATTTGAGCGTTTAGTGGAGGTGCTAACGTCACATGAGAAATTTTGTCATACTATTTCACCTACCATGGCCGCCACACGATCCACACCGTTATTGGTTGGAATTATCAATTCTTTTCTCTTTCACTCGTAGCATGACCTGTGCATGGTCACTAATTGTTATCGGAGCATTTAACATAAAAGAGTGATTTCGTGTTGACTCCTATTCAAATTCGAACAATCAATCTCATTTTATAGCCCATGTGTGACAATGTATTAATATGTTGTGTACAATCCCTCAGACGCCGCGAGTCCGGCACTCGGGAGAGTCGCCATATTATGACACATCGACCAGCTTCCTCAGGATATAACCAGGTACACTTTCACGTTACTACTTGCAGATATGTCAATGTTTGCAAAAAGTTTTCCTTCCCACTATCATAATTGAAACCGTAGAGGCCTTAGAGGAAAAATCTTCACATGTAACTCATGAATAAAAACATAGCATTGATCTTATAATACGTCAATTGATCAACGTCCTGAGGACTTTATCTTGAAGGGTTAATTGTTATTACAGCCTTGTCAGCTAACTATCGGGCCAGATTTTAAGTGTGGCAGCAAACTACAAGATTCTAATTACATCTCTGGGTATGATCAAACATGATCCGGTGGCCACAAGGACAAATTATACTTTCTTTTCTTTTTCATTTTCAGTATTGTTGTATAATCCTGAATGTTATTCACTATGAATTTCAAAATTTTTTTTATTTTTTATTATAAATAAATATTTTGCATTACAGCTAATAATAGCTAAGGCTCTGGCTAGACCACACAGGCCGTCAGATACTTGTACATTGATTAAAATAGATATGAGATGACAATTTAGTATTTAGGTAAAAAAATGAAAGGAAATCGCAGTCGAAAGAACATTTTTCTTAAATAAAGGATTCAACTGTGCACAGTAAAGCTTGTCATTTATAGATGTCAATTTACCCATTTTATATAAATCTCCCAATTACCGTATTAGATTATATGGGAATGATCTGGGCATACATCATAGGCCTTATCATGTTGAATTAAGTGCTTTAATATAAAGACTAGTAAATATGATTTTGATTGCAGTCTATGCAGAGTTACGGCCGCGAACGGGAAAAAGATGAAGTCGAAGGAAGTCCTCCCGGTCTAGGAAATTTCAAACGGCAACGCTGTCTCAGGTACAAACAAAGAAGGCCCATACTGCGATCCAAATCAGATATATCTGATAGGTAAGCTAATTGAATATTGGTTTCATTAGCTGGTAATATATTACCCATGCGGTGTTCAAAAAGAGAATTACTGCTATGAAGCCTCAGACAGCCATTACAAAATATATATGAAAACTCATCTGTTTGAATCTGCATATTTGAGAAAATAATTAACATAGCTCACAAATTTATTTTAAAACTTTGAACTCTTTCTGTTCAGTTTTGTATAAGACATTGTTTTTGACATGTGAGTTATTCGTTGATTTTCTATTATCTTACTGTATTTTGGAAATTGCCGACAAATTAATGACACACATTTAACCTTGGAAAAGGTTTTAATCCAACACTTCAAGACGATTGCCCTTTTCGATTCGTTTATTTAGGTTCAGTCATCTGTTTTCTCACTCTACCGGCTATTGACAAATCAGTGTTACAATGCGAAAACAAGTGATTTCCATGAAGACGATCAATAAAAATTTAGTTATTATATTTAAGATATCAACTGTGGGTGCTTGGTGGAATTTGAATTGTTGAAATTTTAAAAGATGAAGTCGTTTTTTATTCATTTTTTCGCAAACAACACATATCTAGTGCATGTGTAACCAAATATCACACAAAAATGATTCATAATATCTTATCACTGAGAATGAATGTGTTACAAATATACTTGCCTGGTTTTAAATAAATATTAAGGTATAACAATATGTAAGACCTTGTATTGAGTTTCATTAAATTGATTTATCAATTTATAACATGCCTAGATCAAACGAAATGTGTTACCTTATTCTCAGGTATTGGCGCAATGATCCCGAAGATTCTTGCAACCCAGCGCTGAATACGTCCACCACTCCTCCGAGCAGCACGACGACCACCGACGACGACTCCACCAACAAGATTACCCAGTCGCAGCTGGACCGATTCTTCAATCAGCTCGGGATGGACGACGCCACTTACAATGAAGTCATTTTAAACGCATTCAAAACATCCACCAAATCGCCCGTCGCAAACGCTGAACCGACTAAAAGAAACTCGCCGCAATCCGGCAAAGACATTATGATTCTCACTGCCCAAGAAGACGTTGATTCCGTCGACAGTCTCGTGTTTTCTGACATGAGTATCGCCGATTCGAATCTGAACGTTTTAAGAAACGATTATACAGTGCAAGGAGCCGCACCTAAAGATCCCAGATTGTACCGCTCTTGTGAACCGCCTAGTATCGTGGAGCGTAATGCAAGAATTATAAAATGGTTGTGTAACTGTCGCAAACTACAGTTGCAGGCTATCTAATTCTGTCATTGCATCAAACAAACAAGTCACATATATACACAAAGACATGAGTCAATGGAGGTGTTATATTACAATTTATGAAAAACATCGGTTTTTTTACATGGATGAAGATGCTATGTTCACTTCTTCCATATTGGCTGATTAGATATCAAATTTCAATGATCATTGCGGCAATAGACAAAATAGGCTTCGCATATTGAGTCGTCTCTACTTGATTTACATAATATATAACATTATTCCGTTGTAGGTAATGTAGCTGTGTGATCAATCTTGTTGGGCTTTCATCCACTCAACATGGGCTCTGGAATCCCAGAATGGCAGCCTCCATATATTGATCTTTCAATCGATTCATGGATTTGTATCCATAAGCATGGATTTCAGTGGTGTTTTCATACCATAATAATCATCACAGTGGTAATTTTTATAAATAAGGTACCACCTTTAGTTACCGCATAAACACATCACTAGTCAAATAGTCCTCAACTGAAAAAAACTACACTAAAAAGGCGCTAACCTTAATTTATTCAAAAATTTAATTTTGTAACATAACTCCTTTGTTCTCTTGTATTTTCATATTTTATATTAAACCAACTGCAAATAACAATAAACTATAGATATTATTTTAACAGTACATTTTTTTAATATTTTGCTACTATACGCACTAAAATCTATCTTAGAACAGAGAATCGGCTTGCCTTATTATTATTTTGGTTTAGGAACCCTCAAGTGTTTGCATTTTGGTGAAAGAATGTCGCGGAAAATTCTTATGTCACGATATTAAAGGAAATCTGATTCAGGATTTATCAGACAATATTTCCAGCACTAGAAGAAAATGTGAAACAAAGTGGATGTTTTGGAGGGAAACAATTTTACTAGGTACTCTATGATCTGCCCGATGAAAAATAGCATCTGTAGTGAACACTTAAATTAGTATTGTGAATGATTCTTTGTCGACATTTTTTATTTTTAAATTTGTTCAGTAGGGTTACATTTCTTCATAAAGATTTATATTCAAATTTAATTTGAACTCGTAATATATTATAGAATGTCCTTGAGAACCAAAACCAAACTTCTCCCTTCTCATAAGTAATAATACTAGTTTGCCTTTATACCTTTGAAATGCAATGTAATAATCAATATTTCGTTGTAAGTATAAATTCTATATTATCCGAAATATTAAAGAGCTTGTTCATTGTTTATAGAAGGAAATACCGAATTTGAATCTGAAAAAACATGTTACCACAAGTCATACCATGTAAACAGTTGACACAAATAAATCGCCATTTCATGGATGGAGATATGAAACAGTTATTGGATTTCCAACAACAGATGTTTTGCTCATCGCTGCTTACCATTTCAGTGCTCTTAAAGGTACCTCTTGTATTTTTAATGGTGTAATTGACAGATATAATGTCTCCGTGAATATATTCGTATTAATATTGCGAATCTTATTCTCAAAAGAGATTGGTTCACAATTGTGTATGTATGTATTAATATTACCAATAAGGTAAATAAGCCTTCGACAGTACGCTTTTTGACTGAACCAATTTGACAACAGGTGATAAATTTGTTAACACTTCAAAATACATGTTTATTAATGTGTTCTTGAATAATTACTTTATGGAAGAAATGATGTTGCAAATTTTTGACTGGCTCGGTTTGTCGCTAATTTGAACCAGAGAAACAAAGAAGTATTTTATTTTTCAAATGAATTGTTTATCGAGCAAATGCAACAAACAATCAATTCACTATTGGATGTTAGAATAATAGGAATAACTTGTTTAAAAAAGTGTTGTGACATCAGTCATGCTAGATGAAATAAATTCAATTAAAGGAATCTCTAAAGTTATATAGATATTATCATCATATTTAAATTTGAAAAACAAGACTGTCAATAAATTATGACTTTATTGTAATTCGGTTTCTTATTTGATAACCTAAGCAGTATTATTTTGTAAGTATTTATGTATGTTTCTGTTAAATATTACACCAACAATTCAATGTGTAAATTTTGTTATTCACGGAAACAGATTTGTTGAAATTTTGCTGATGAGTCTTTTACTTGAATTATACTACATCAAGTTTTTGTTTAGTTTATGTTGAAAAATGTTTATGGTATATGTTGTGCTACCATATTGCAGAAATATTGTGTTGCTTTTGATTATTGACCTCTTCTTACAACAATTAACAAGTTCAATGAATTAAAGTATTTATTATGATATATTAAGACATCAAATTCTTTACAATTCAAGTTAATTTCATTTTAGACCACATAATTGTTTATATTAGAATGGCATGTAAATCGTACAACAGCGATCGAATTAGTGCAATTAATGCTCTTTCTAAATGACTGATAAAAAAATTATTTATGTGGTGTTAACTTCAGTCGATATGCATCACATGTTGCAATCTATTCGAGTGTGGATTGTTTTATAGCTCTTGTAGTCAATGTTATCGGAAACATATATAATATTAAGCTTTCATAAGCAATTACATATTGCAACAGAATTTAATCCAAATTTGGCAAGTCAATTCCTAACCGTTACTGAATTTATTTATAAATATATATCACAATATCTACTATTCATTATTAAGTCACAAAAATCCTCGTAATTAGATATCCAATGTTCCATGTGAATCAAAGAAATTTATTTAGTAGGATATATTGCGAAGACCTTTTATGAAACTTCAAGAAATCTCAATACGATTGTGTTTTCTAAATGACCAAGCCAAATTAATCTAAATCTATATTCAAATATATTATTGTGTTACATTTTTTATTGCGTATTGTTTTTATTTTGTGTGTGTTTGATTCCATCTATAAATTTATATACATATTGTTAAAATTTTGAAGTTTAATATGTTTTTTTTAAACCATTGGTCATAAGTAGCTGATGATGTTATTTATGTAGTAATTAATATTAAAATTCCATGCCATAATGCTCTGTTAAAAAGTGAATTGTATATGATGTAATGCAATGCAACAGAAATCCATGGACAAAAATAGGAGCTTTACATATACCAACATTATTAAAAATAATTATACTACCTATTCAAGGGGATTCATACCTATAGACACATAAGTCAAATGCAGATTCATTTCTCACTTACTCAGTGAGGAGCAAGAGGGCGAGAGATGAATGTGCATTTAACATTACTGTTGACATGAATTATCCTTAATAATAGTTGTTCTATTTTTAAAATCTGAATTTTTACGAAAGTAGTCTCATTCTTGCCAGTATCGTTAAAAATTTTCCTAAAACGAAAGTCAAATTTTTTTTAAAGAATACCAGTTATCTGTGATTATTTTATGTTTATTATTTTAGTCCTTCTCTTTTGATTTGTTTTTTGAAATAATAAATGTTGAAGATCTTTTTGTGATTATGAGTAAGTGTGAAGATATTGTTTTTAAATTACCATGATTGTCAAATTAATTTAAATACGTTTTAGTGAATCTCAACACCACAATTGCACAAAGTATTATTAATTTTACTATTATGTTTCCAACTTTATGTCTACAAATAATTATGTACAGAAAATGTTGCCATTTTCATGTTATGATATTTGGCTACAGTGTAATCATTGTGTTTCTTCCACAAAATGTTTTTTTCTCATCAATATAACCAATAATTCAGACTACAGTAGATTCTCACTTAACTGGATATATCTTCACTAAGACGCTGTGTAATTGGGATGATCCAAAGTTTCTAAAGAAACATGTTTTTTTTTTTAAATCTTTGTCAGACTTCACTGTGAACCAGTCAATATCACATAAATCATCAAAAAGTAGCTAAAGAAAGAAAAAAAAACAATCATCTCAAATTTCCTATTTTGCCAACAGATATGACATTGTCAGTACATAATTTAATCATTTGATTAGTGTTGGAACTGTCAATTCTTGGAGGCAAGATATTTTATTTATATAAATGAAACTCAATTTGTAAAATTTTCTTTATACTTTTAAAATTGTGTTTTATACGGAATTGAGATACTAATTTTATCCATCCTCTACTACTCGTAACACTGAAAGAGAAGGAAGTAGCGAACTGAAAATAGTTAAAAACGTCCGCACTTATCCAGCACAATATGTCACAGCTCGCAATTTGAGGGTTTTTGCGAGACAGATATAATTTTTTTATATTTGAGATTTTCAAAGTTTGGTTTAGCCGAGAAATTGATTTACTGTGATATTTGTTTCACCATCCATTCCATTTAAACGGGTAATCTACTGTATTTGCTGTTGAGGCTGACTTATTTTTGTGACAATATTTATTATGCCCTTTTAAATTATTTACTGTTTTCAATTATAATTATTTACAAAAACAGTAACTTGTTGTAAATTGTATGATTCCATATTATTTTTTGAAGAAATTCCAGATTCACCTTATAGCTGAAAAGATTTTTTTATTGTATGTAAAGTACAACATTGTCAATTTTAAATTATTTCTAATACCAAAAATTTTCTTATCGCTTAACATAATTTTATGAGGTATCAAAACTTATGGTGCGCATATTTTTTACAAAAAACTTATTTCCATTTTATGAATCTTTTCCTGTTTTAAAAAAGAAAATGGTTACTAGAGATTATGTTATTCTTATTATACATACCTAATGTTTTCTAGTTTCTAGTTTTAGTGGGCTGCCATGAAAAAATTTAGGCTTTTGGTTATTGATATATGCATATATTGTTTAATTTTAAGAATTCGATTGTTATGGAATAGAAATTATTTATGATGAAAAAAAAATGTTCTTAACCTTCCTTTTTTATATTAATTTTTCCAAATATATTATTGCATTTAAATTATTTTTGTTTTATTATTTCTTTACATATGTTTTCTATGATTTTATAGGTTTTTAAAATTCTTATCCACTATCTAGTTTCATCATTTGATTACAGGGATTTCCTATGAATCAATCATTGAAGCTCTGCTTTCATAGAAGGGTCGTGTTAGGAGACCTTCTTGAGAATCAGGCGAACGATAGGTATAGTTAAGTGGTTATACGCATGCATTTCCCTATGTACATGATTTGTTTAACTGAATGTAAATAATTTAAGACATTGACTGAGGGTGCTTGATGGAACCTCATTATCAAATTTGAACTGTTGAGACCTTGTACATTTCCATATGTTTTGTCATCAACGACCCGGATTTCGCCTTTCGGCAATTCGGTATCTTGTATTTAGACACTGTTTACTGTCTGTCAATTCGAGTTCATTTGTGTGCTCGAATGCCTGAAGATGCCGAAAGGCGAAACCCGGGTCGTTGGTGACAAAATACATGGAAATGTACAAAGTCTCGACAATTCAAACTGAATTTAAATCTTTAAAAATCATTTTTCAATTAATATGAATTCTAAAAATCATACAGAACATAAAAAAATAATCAATATGTTTGGTAAAGCATACACGATATAATATTATTTTATATAGAGGCGTAATTAAAAGTCTGGCTACCTTTACAAACCTTTCAATGAGGTAATTGTCTCCAACCTTTGTTAAAAATTTCACTCACAATGAACTAATAACAATAAAAATACTGAAATGTATACTTTCAGAGGCTCCTTAGACCACCGGGGCTTGTTTTATGCACTTCTAGCTACAACATATATTGTAACTACAATAATTTCCATTTTTCTCAACCATGTCCGCTCCCAATGTGGAGCATATGAACTGCTACCATTGTTTGAGAACTACATGTTATTCAGTTGGTAAATAACTCATTTTTGTAGAGATTAAAGATATAATGAAAAGGCTAAGACAGAACTAGTAGTAAGCTAATCACTCTCACTACGCCCAGTTTTTAGGATTGGACAGGTGGGAGGGAATGTAGACAGTAATTTCATCTTAATCATGCTAATTAATTATTAAACGAATTGCATTTATTAAAAGCATGTGAATTATGGTAGGGGATTTACATTTTTTAGACTTCTGTGATATTTTTTCTTGGTTACACTTCATGTCGACTCAAAAATTAAAATTCACTGCCATCTGGAAAAAAGTTTTAAAGTAAATGAATTTAGAGAAGTTGTTCAACTCAAGAAATAAAGTGTTGTGTATGTATGAGAGAAAGATTTATTCACGTATAGCTTACAATTATAAATAAATTTTGTAGGAATCGATTTGGACACATATTGATAATGTATTATAGTGTCTTTTCAATATTCTATAAATGTTTTTTTCATGAAAATTAGTAAAATAATTCTAAAATTGTCGAAATATGTGATAGCTGCATGTACTTATATCTAAATAAAATTTAAAATCATCTTCTACCATATTATAATGGAGAATTATTTTTATTTCTGATGTAAAATATTAAAACGTGTACATAAAATTATTAAGTTTTGTAGGAAATGATTGTTTCTGAGATATAAATAATGTGATTTATCAATTGAGTCATACCTTCAAACCTGTATTATTTGGATGATTCTTCCAGAAAAGTTAATGTTTTATGGAATTTCGTAATATAATCTTGTTAAAAAGCCTTTTGGTACAATGAAAATACATTTCTTGGTCCTGATATTTGAGTCATTTATTAACAATAAATAGTGTAAATTAATGTGACGAAAATCAGTTATCAATTGTTTAGAGTTGAAATAAATCTCTCTCTTTAACTGAAATTAAACTCTGCCAATGTATTTAGTTGCATAATTGTCTAGGATTAAATTTGTTATGTTTTCATTTTTTGTAATATTCTTAAATATTGTTTTGTTTTTCTTCCATATATGTATCAATTCAAATAGTTATGGAAAAGCTGGAAACATGATTTAGTTAAAAAAGCTTTGCTAAGTGTGGTTCTTCTGCATACTTGAGATGGTTTGTTGACTACTCTGAATCCATTCGGTCTGATTTCTATTCTTGTACGATAATTAGATTTGAAATAGTTGGCAGCATTTTTCAATGACTTCATGCTCTGAGCCTCAAATCAGTTGATACCAAATTGTAATATTACCGCCATAGTGACAGACAGCATGATGAAAATTTATTTTTTATCAAAAATGGGTTAATAATTCATGTGCTTTCACTATGTAGTGGAAATCATTTAGCGTGACGTAATTGGAACAGACATTGCACAGATGAATATTCCATAAATAATTTATTTACTAATACTAAAGTACCACCCACACTTTGATTTTGATAGATTTTGTTTTACATTTAATGAAAGCAAATCGATGACATAACACAGTATTTATCGAAATATTAATGTTGTCCCATGGCCAACGTTTTGGTGATAAATGGTTTCCAATGAATTGAAATTTAAATCATGAAACAATAATTATTTTTTCTTTTCTATAAAAATAGTAAAGTGAGAATTTTACATTTACCTGCAGTGGAAGAATATAACTATTAATGACATATTAAGTGTCACAAACAAAATACTTAAGAGCTATTTACTTCTTAATTTTATCGCGTTAAATAACAATAAAATGGCCTGTTGATTAGATTGCCAGCCATGGTTATTCATCACTGTATAAAATGAATGCATCCAGGTTACTGATTTCAGGAAAATACTAAAACTATTTTACTAATTGAAATTATTTTTTGATATGGATAAATAGTCAATACGTTATTACAAAAATTTAATAGAAACCTTGTGATAAAAATAATGAAAAACAATAAAATATTTTGAAAATTCATAGATTAATTTGAAAAAGATTATAAATTTAGATAAAATCTATATTCGTGTGGTCTCTAGTATTACATAGTAAGAAATTTATTTTAAATCAATACAGATTTCAGTAGGTCAATCTTTCTAGGATAGTTGGCAAACACAAAGAAATTTTGTTATTCTTTTGTATTCATAATAACTGACTGGGAAACGTGTTTATGCCAAACCCAATTTAATACAACGGTTTTTCCTAATTATGTATTATACCAAACTAATCTCTAATATATGACCCTCACATGATTTATATTGTAAATTAGTTTCGAAAACCTCAGTAACAATTGAGGGTTTAACAACTCATGCAAAGTAACCAACCATAACCTTTTGTGATTGAACTTTTATAGAATGAATTGTGATGCAAACAGAAAAATAGGCGAATTTTTTTGATCAGTAAAACAGAAATCATAAGATCTAAATATGGGTATGCAGCATCAATGATATGTAAATAAATTTTAACAGACAATTACAATTAAAGACATCTTATCAGTTTTACATGACACGGAGACTTGTGTGGTACAGATATTTTTCAATGAATCTAATGTCAATTTTTTTTGTTTTTCTAATTGCATATTTTATTTTCTTAATAACATGGTCACATCATAATAATATACAATAGACCCCACTCAAACATAAACAATAAGCAAATAAATCTTGGTTAATTAATTTAAACACATTTTAAAAAATACTTAAATTTAGATAGGTAACATAAAGATGTTTCTTTTTCTCCACCATTTCGTCGAGTGGATATCGCCATCTTTTTTTTTCATTTTAATGAAGACGTGCTTGAAGTAAATTGATTAGTGATTTAACCATAGTTCAGTGGGCGTCTATCGTATATTTATGTTCAAAACATATATTTAACGTAATATTATCATTGTTGATACTGCAATTAGTCAAACCCCAAGAGCTAAGGAAGCGAGAAAACTTTTCAATCATTTTTTTATTATTAAACATACATTTATAATGATGTTTAGCTGTGCACCACTTTCTGGCGTGGGATTCTTTGAAGAGTTGTGAAGGTATGTATTTTGACTACTTTTTACTTTTCAATTTATTAGCATTTTTGATTATTTTTGACATACAACCTATGGCAGTATCAACAACGATAGAGAAAGACTAAATTAATTCATGTTAGGCATGTAGAAATAAAAACAGCAATGTCCTTAACCCCATTCATGAATAATCATAACCTATTATGGTTAGACCTAAATCTATCATAACATTATTCTCATAAAACAGCTTTGTTCACATTTCTTTGCTTAAATGGACATTGCCGTGTTTATTTATACTTTCATCATCTACAGACATAGTCCTGACGACAATGCAATGCCAAAATAAGAATCAGTTTTGCCATTAATTAAAGTACCTAATCAAGTCCATTATTTTTTTTTATAATATAGAAATATAGGAAGTGTATTCAATAAATTTTTGGTTCTGTAATTGAATTTGATTATTTGTACTCTGACTTATATCATATTATATTTTTTACATCAACATCCATATTTCAGAATTCAGATTCAGAATAGTATAAACTTAATTACTTTCAAAATTCGGAAAGGCTAATCAAAACATAATCTTTTGTTTAATATCTGAATACACTCTATAGCAAGTAGGCATAATATTATGTACATATATTTAAAGACTATAGCAATTTAAGATTTTGTCTCTGGTCATATACCTTTACCTTTATGAGTAATATGTATCATTGTGTCCAGTAGATTTCTAAATACAGAAAAAGGCAAAATCTACAGTTTACTAAATGTTTAAAGGATTTAAATGTTTTCGGTACTGAATGAAAACATTTCCATGTAAAATTATCTCAAAACATGGCTTCTATCACATTTTACGAAGTGTCAATTAGGTTTATCACAAACAATTTACATATGTTATTTATTTTATTTACATTCAATATGTATGCATAGGTTCATCGGTATACCTATGAGACATCATCGCTGTGAAAAGAGTAAATATGTATTTATAACTACTGACTGTAGAGTGTAATGGCGGCATAATTTGAATCATTAATTTATTATGTAAGATATAACAAATCATTGTAAAACTACGTTCTGTAATGTAGCAAACAATATTATTATTATGATTATTAATATGTATAGTATTCTCGTAAAAATAATATTATCATATTGTTCGATAAAAAAAAATTCCTAGTTGTTTGTCTTATACATTTGATGTATTCGGGTACAAATTAAAAATATAAATAATTTAATAATACCTTCTTGTTTTACTTCCAATTGCTGAATTATTTTTGACCTTTTTTTCTTTATCCATGCTACACTCTTGCCGACAATAAAATAAAAGGGTAATTTGTTACGCGGCATCATATAATTACCCTTTTATCTATTATTAACAACTTTTTTGTACTTATTGTCATAATATGGACTGCCAAACATAAAAACGCATCTATTCTGACCGAATTACAAATCCAGGATATACTTTCGGCCGTAGATACATAGGTAAGTATTTCATAATAATAAGTATGTAGATAAGATATTGAAGGATATATAGGGTTTTAGAGGTATAGAACTTTAAAATTAAATAAAACATTTAATGATCGTGGTTGTGCTCATTATATTGGATTTATTGAAAAGTTTATTAAATGCAATTAGCTTTTAAAAATGATTTCTGATATGTGGGCGCCACTGCTGGCTCAAAGAAAGTACAAAGTCGATGTACAATTTTCAAGCACTTTCTGAAGCAGCTGCGGCCGTATATCGGCGAATGTTGGCTTCAAGGTCATTAGGCGTAGTCGTTTATCGATGTAGACTTGCGACTTCACATACCCCCACAGAAAGAAGTCCAAGGGTGTTAAGTCACATGATTTCGGTGGCCAATTCACAGGTCCATTCTAAGAAATTATGCGCTGTTGAGTGTCCCTTAGCAAATTGATTGTGGCGTGCACTGTATGGCATGTTGCATCTTTTTGTTGAAACCAGAGCTTGGTCAATGGCTATTAGCAGTAACAATGTCTAAAAATTATATTTTTCTCCAAAAATCACACAAAATGAAATGTTTTAGGCTAGAATAATCTTTTATGTAGGTACTTAAATATATGGAAAATATTCGTAAATCACGTAAGGAAATGTTGGAATACAGGTTTAACGATGACATGTCACCTACCCGTACACAGACGTAAGAATCATGGCGATTTTCATACTGAACAGAAAAACCGACCTGAAAAACAAAAAAATTCAAAAGAATAAGAGAATAAGGAGAATCCAACATTTTCAATTATCTTTACTTTACTTTATAAACCCACGGTTTTTGATCGCGATCCTAAAAGATATACATCATCAGTGTGCGGTGGATATATCTCTATTACACAGCCTCACATGTGAATAAGTATGTAGGATACAAGAGCATGCGCCCGCACGCCAATAGTATATTACTTTATGCGCACGCCTTTGTACCTCGCTTACACTCTTCACTTTACATATGATTGAGTGAAAAGAGAGAAATTCAAGGAACGCGCCAGATATACATATATTTTATCATGCAGCAGAAACAAATTGGTTGGGTCAGACACAAATTTTAGTATCTATCCTTGATGCTTTACTTGTAAACTTGATAAGGTTGGGTCACGCTTGCAAATCATTGCAAAAATTGTGTAAGAAAAACAAATTGCAATCAAAATCAATCCATCTAACCAGATCCTTATTTTAACAGAAGATGTGAAAAATCTTCTTGTATCAATCATGCTTGCCGAAAATACTCCAGTCATAATATTTACCTACCTACCCATTGCTCAAGATTTTAAAAAAGCAATCATTGCTTATTAATACTAGATATTGTTATAATTTATAATGTAAAATGTAAATACATCTCTTAAAATTTAAAACCCAGTGTTAATTATATGGGGCTTTGACAAAATCGTTTTTTTTATTTACCTATTTAGTTAGGTTTTGAATATTACCAAGAGTAAAATAGTTCATAGAGAATATTTCATATGTACTTATGTACTATATTAGTTATGGGCACTATGGGCAGTATTTCACAATATATATTTTGTTGTCATCAGTACGTCATAAGCCACTGGTATAAAATTGAAATGCAAAGAAACGTTGTGTCACAGTGTTACACATTATTGTTGTGTTAAGGACATTGTCCTTGTCTGACAGTTGACTATTGTGATAAGATTCTTATAAACGAAATCCTATACGATTTCCTAAGAAGAGACAGTTGTTGGCATTAAATGATTTTGGACAATTACGAAAACGGAATGGCTCCACGGAAAGATACTAAAAAAAATAACAATAGCGATATGGAGGAATATGACAGCGAGGACTACAGAAAAAAACGCGACAGAAATAACCAGGTAAGGCCTGATAAACTGATTAATCCTTGTTACGTTTTTACTTTTTATCATATTTTAGTCCATTGGGGTCCATACCCAAATCCTCAAGGTAAATGATTGATTTGAAAAACAAAACAGCTTGTTAAACATAAATGAATTTGTTTTCCTTAGAACTGCTCTAACGTTTATAAACCTAGAATCTACTAATATTGTCATTTGTAATGTTTTTGCACCACATTGATTAATTATTGATATTTTTGACAGCCTCAAAAGAATTATCCATCCATACAGTTGTGAATATGGTAACTATTTCAGTATCAAATATTCATTATGCAATAAACTGTATTTGAACTCTAAAGTAGAAAAGAGTGAAAATTAAAAATGAATATATCTCTCACAGATTCTATTTATTAGATTTGAATGCATTATTGCACCATCTTTAACCAATAATCTCGTTTGTAAATATAGCATAATATTTGCAACAGATTATCCTAAAATGTGTAATCTCCGGATACTGGGGACCACCTACGATTATTTGTCAAAATTAATCTTATACACATAACCTTTTATACCCGCGTGAAATTTCAAGTATCACAATTATGAAAAACAATGATTATAGCTATGATACATAATAAAAGTTCTTGTCAATAGATAAGCGGTGTAAGGATTTTAGCAATAATCGATTCACCGGCGTTCAAATAAAGCAGGCTTTGAATATGTCGATGTGTATAATCCATCGACGAAATGTATGTTCCAAAAGTTCTTTTCTTTTTTTTATAAAAATAAATACATTTTTTTTGTACTACTTCAATAATTTTATCATATCAGTTGACAATACTCTCGATGAGCGAAACCAATCCTAATTCTTTGATAAAATTGCAGAATTAATAAAAAAAAATGTGTTATCATTTTTATAAATGTAATGCCCATCCTCCAAGAACGGACACTTAACTTAACACCTTAAAAGTGAAACTATTACATTGTAAGATTTTTTTCTGTGTCGCAACTAAAAAGAAACACCTCTGTTTCTTAAATTACATTAATTTATTTTTGTATCGTTTTTACAGGCTGTCAAAAGAAGTCGATTCAAGTCAAAGCTGAAAACAAAAGAAACTCAAGAGAGAATTGATGATCTCAAGAGTGAAAATAACGTACTCGAGGATCAAGTTAAATCACTGACAAATGAATTAAAACTGTTAAAAGAACTATTCCTGGCACACGCAGCCAACTCCTCTTCAGTAAAAATGGAAAACTATGACCTTGAAAAGCTGCTCGCTGATGACCCTCCATTGGATAAACCCAAAACATCTAAAACCAATAAAAGCTGATTTAAACAAATTTTTAATATTGCTTACGATGATTCAACAATTAGTCTTATTTAACATTTTCTTATTTACATCTGTAAACTGCCAAGATTGAATAACTAAAAATACGACATTGTTAATTTAGTTTTTCTTTTAAATTTCATTCGTGTTATCTATTTTCTATGTAATATAATAATAATATAAAGCTGAATGAATATTCTCCCATACAAATTGTCAAATTATAGGTGGTATACAGGCTCATGCCATAGATTTCTCTATCTCTCGCTCAATCACATGTAAAGTGAAGAGTGCGAGCGAGATACAAGGGCATCCAGGCGCATGACCTTGTATCCTACTTGCTTATACACAAGTGAGGTTGTGTGATAGAAATAGATATCTATCCACCGCACACCGATGATGGATGGTATCTCTATTTAATTTCATTGAATTGGGACATAGGGTTTTCCTAATTATCACAATATAATATAACGCCATATCTCAAATGAGCTGAATTAATTCGATATTTGACATAGAAATGTAAACCTTTTTTTAAAATTAGAATCTTTTCTTTATTGGAATTGAAATCAATATTGACAGGCACAATATTACCTTTGTTAATATAATTTTCTTTTGATAAATTTGATGTAATTTTTTTATACACATTCTAATTGTTATTATAAAATGAACAATATAACCACAATGTTGTGTAATATATAATAAATAAACATTATTATTTAATTTTAAAAACATTGTTGTTTCATTTATATAATTTATAATAATAAATCACAATGTTTAGTATGTGATCAAGATGTCAATTGAAAGTGTACAGAAGTGAAAAAAACAATATAGTTTTAAGGTCTTCAATATCTGTGAGATATCTGTGCACAGCTATAATTATCTAGATGAAATAAAGTATTTTCACCAGAAATTGACAATTCAATCGTGCAAGTTTTTGTTTAATTTTTACAAGAACTGATTGCCATTCAGTTGCTCAAACACGTAAGAATAAAAGGATGGGATTGGGAAATGATTAGATACCTAATCACACTCTTTACAACTTGCTATTAGAATCAGAAAGGAAGGAATGTTTACATTACAGATATCCATGCTGTTGGACACAAATCAATTGAAAATTTTATTGGTAACAAACACTGCATAACAAAATTTAATTAAAATAGTTATTTATGAGATTTTGTACATATCCATGTATTTCATGAAGTACATGGGAATGTACAAAATCTCAACAATTCAAATTTGATATTGAAATTCCATCAAGCACCCTCAGTCGATGTCTTACATTATTAAAATAATTGTCAGTATACCACTATTTTTAAAGAGTATTCATGGAATAGGTGGGGGGGGGGGGTATTAGAGGAAGCGGTAAATTAGCACATAGACCACACCACTTCTTCAAAATCTAGTATAGGTAAAAGTTATGATAAATATTGACAGTGAAACAGTAACAGTTGTAATGTATACCTGTTTATCATGTCCGCTCCTAACGTAGATTGTATTTAGTTCTAATGGTTGTAAGGTAAACTTACCCTTTTAAGAGGGTGCGAAGGGAGTGGTTATAAAATGACTGCGAAATTCATGGCATTAATCATTGCATATTCATTAACATTCTAATGAATTGATATTGACTTTAAAAAAATCTTACATTTGAGGGAAGCAGACTTTATACATTTAGTTTTTGCACATCGAAGGCGTATGCATTTAATAGTTAGATCAGTGACCGTGGGGGTAGGGGAGTTTGTCAATAAAAAATAAATGTTGAAATAGTTGATGCGTGTCGACCGTCGTAACAGAAAGCCTAGTAGTCATCATTTACCTGTCTATATGTAACGCACAAAAAAAACACTGCGCTTGCACACCAGAAAGAGAAAGTTTTGAGTGAATTTTGACAGGTGGTACTGCCTCGTTGTATAGTAATTGTAATATGTGTTAATAGTCATAACGATCAATCATACCCACTCGCATAAATTATATTTGAATGTAAATAAAAGTGCTACAGCAAAGCAAAAATAATAAATCTAGCCAACTATAAATAAAGCAATAAATGTTCTGCTAGACAGAAAACCCCTTTACGAAAGCTTTAATCAAAGTACCTACTTCGATGGAAAATAATAATCTAGACTTTTAATTTGATTTTTTCTTATGCGTCGGTCAAGTTAAACTTCTCAAACTGTGAGTGGATTTTGGAAATAAAATGACGCTTGCAATTTTATTTGGTAAAATACGTAATTTGACAAT
Organism: Himalopsyche phryganea; assembly: GCA_022494535.1. Taxonomy (NCBI): domain Eukaryota; kingdom Metazoa; phylum Arthropoda; class Insecta; order Trichoptera; family Rhyacophilidae; genus Himalopsyche; species Himalopsyche phryganea. The sequence continues at coordinate 3,190,387 of JAGVSL010000024.1, forward strand.
GCTGCGAAACGACAATTTAACGGAATACAAACGTCGACGATTCTAGTCAAAGACTGCATCATATTTAGCTATGAATAAATTTAAAAAATCAGTCAAACCCAACTTGCTTAGCCGACTTAGGGTCTGGGTGTTTTTCAAGTACAATTCTTCATTAAGCCATGCGACATTTTTTTTCACAGACGAGCTGAGATGCGACATACAATTCAAGCACAGTTTCGGTTGAAAATCTACTCAGAATCTGTCACTCGCTAAAACTCTTCTTCAAACTTCGATCTTCAATCGCACCGTCTCTCAATCCTACTGCATCTCTCCTTTATTATCGTATATTTTCTCTCTCACACACACACACTGTTCACACCCTATAATTGTAAACGGTCAAAAAAATGATGAGTAAGAAGGCTGTATGAATTGAACTACGAGCACTCAGGTGTTGAAAATATGAAGAGGGATTCAGTTATGGCGCCATTTGAAAAATACTATTGGTAAACTAACATGGATTTGCAATTAAATGAAAATAGTTCGCAATAAGGCTCTCACCCATTATCTCGTCAAAATAAAAAAATAATCATAAAACATGAAAATGCATATCTTTGTAATTCCACTTATTAGCGGGCTTTACACACAGGAGCTCTCACGCGTGATCGGTTGTATGTATGCTTTAAAATGAGAACTCACTCTAAAACGAAAACGTTACACACACTCTTTCTTGTTTTAAAACGCACACAACACCCAAACGCGCATGAGAGTGCCTGTTTATTATAATGTGACGCGTGTTCCGCTTATATTAAACAACATGTGGATGTAAATGTTTATCTACACCGTATTCAAAACATTATTTACCGATAATTTACTGTTAATAAATTTCAACAAAATAACCGCAGATTCCATAAAAAATCCGTTTATTTTGGTACTCAATAGTCATATAAAATTACACATTTTAACATTCACTGGTTCGGTAAAGAAGTTAAAAAGTGATTATTACTTTGCCCATCTTATAAAATCTTTAATAAGTTTTAAAAAATGTGTCTTCAAAAAAAGATTGTCTGCGATTTAATTTAAAATTTTTTTAGTAAATGAGCGCCTACTGCGCGGATTGAAAACGATGTTAAAACTTGGTCTAACATTTTTACTAGATGAACGGACTTAACTTAGCACTTAAATTTCAATTAAGCTTTACCTGTCTAGTACGGTAGGTAAATTATTTTGCAAAACATCTATATATGGCATCCAAAGTTGTTTTTAAAAGATATCAGTATGTCAATATTTTGAATTATGCATTCAACATTAATTGGATTCGCGCAGATTGCACTTGAATTTCCTAAGCCATTGTTGTCAAACCTTTTTACATTTACGAAACGGTAAAAATATACGAGAACCGCTAAAGCAAAACTAACTATATTATTCAAGTAGTAGTTTGTTCATTGGTTTTTAAATATTATATTATACAAGTCGAATTGCAATTACAAAAAATATATAACATAAAAATTCTTTTGTTGATTGATATAAAGAACTAAATCTATTTTTCGACAATAAACAAAGCTTGCTAAGCTCGACAAAAAACTATAATAATACTGTACATATAATAAAAGAAAGAAGATTTGCTTGACATTTCAAAATGCGTGAGAACTATTTACCGACTGGCAGACAATTTCAGTGAAGCAGTCTTCCCATGGAACCTTCCATCGGTTGGGAATCATCGTCATAAACAATACGCTAGCAGACTTACTCTATTTTCTCAACGTGTTCATATTTTAGATTTTACCTAAATAATATATACGATCTAGTATGTCAGGAAATACAATAAAAAATATTTTCAGAAAATTGTCACATTGTATGTCTAAGCATCCCTACAACTTAATTATCAAAAAGAGTATTTGTTTACTTCACTGGACATAGTGTCTTCTATTTCTATTCTGAGGCTTTCTTGTGATACATTTCGTGGGACAACTTGTGGTACTAAATCCGAAGCATTACGTAGATGTTTATTTATTGTTTGAATACCTATATTAACCTTTAACCGGACACGTTTGCAATTGCGAAATCCTCAGAAATAATCAACTATATGGCCCTAATAATAATCTTTGTGGAAGATCTCATGACTTCTATTCTATTTCCACTTATTCTTCTCGTTGAGCATACGAGAAGCCTATCGCGAGAGCTTTCCAAAGTCTTAATTCATTTCCGGTGGATAAGGACATTTTTAGTGACCACTTTATTTTATAATTTTATGTATGAGTATTTTCTTTTGTGAAATATTGTAATTTCTCACCATTATTATTTGTAAAAAGGTTTTATATTTAGTGTAACTAGTTAATTATCTTCATAAATCATATATTTAGACTAGTTATATTCATCAGTTAATAATGCTCGTGATGAGCGAAACCGGTCCTGACCATTATAAATATGTGGAAGTAGTACAAATGAATTGTGTTTTATTTTTTAAAAAATCGTTATATTCAGTTAATGATCCTCTTCAGTATCTCTATATTAAATATAGAATTTTTTTTACCACGACAAATTGGATTGGCAATGTTTTGTTGTTACTGCCTCAAATAAATAAATACTTGGTAACAAAATTTGTTAACATATCTAAGTAAAGAATGGCGGAAGAAAAGTAACGGCGAATGATAAAGTTTTTTATTTCGTATTTGCGTATTTACTTGTTATCATTTCATGAAAATACATCGTGATAGAGTGGAAATATAGATATTACGGATGAGTGAATGATAAATATGTTGAATAGGAAAACTTTTTGTCACAAAAAGTGATAGATATACAGGCGGATGGATTGTTTCGTATTCAACTGGAGCCCAAAGTTATGTATATGTTTTAATATTATCAGTTCTGATACGCAAAATACGCTGTTGAAAATAACAGTTTTTTTTTACTTTATCTTCTGATAAACCGATAAATAGTAAAACAACAAAAGATTGGACTGCATAAACTAGTGGACAGGCTATGAAGGGGAAATGTCCACACGTTATTATTCAGCAGAATGAATTGAAAATGATATAGACGCCTAGTTACGAAGATATTTCCGGAGCAAATTTATCAACATGTAGTAATTCGATACGGAGTGTAACCAGAACGCAATAAAACAAAGCAGGATCGGTATCAATAGATACAAACATGATTGAGGTATACCAGTGACTTAATTGATTACGATTATTAAAATTAAGTTGTCATTTTCTAAAAAATATTTGGAAAGAAATTTAAAAACATAATAGTTACATGTGCCTAAAGGCAGCGACAAGGTTATTTCATATTTCAAAATATGTACTCAACTTTTTATAAACGGCTAGGCAAGTAATCTATATGGTAATACCCGGTAATCCTGGTTATAAAGTGTTAATAAATTTTGGATACAAAAAATAAAGCATAAAAATCAAACAATGTTTATACAATAATATTTAAAATTAATTTAAACACTTATAGCTTCTATAACTAACGATATGTATTTTACAACTGTATTAAAATTCGTTTGACGTGATCATAAATGAAACATAACTTTGGAATTGATTTACAATTTATTATCTTTATGAATTTGCAATTTAAATTATTTACATTTTATTTTCATTAGATTCTCGGTTTGGTATCTGACGTCATAAGGTATCATAACTTGGTTAACTATGCTTTAGGGATCACATTTTTATAAATATATTGGTGTCATTCCATGCGGTATACTTTATTAAAAATTACTTTATTTGGGATTTTGAACTTCAGTACGCAATTTTTATAAACCGCTATATATATTGTTCATTATAACAACTATGCCAGCAATCCATACACTTAACACCACTGATAATAAAATTATAAATTATAAATTTCAATCGTTTCTCTGTGATAAAGCTATTTTGACACTCACTCCCAATCACTGCCACTATCAAAGTAAGTTTTTTTATAAATATTTGAATTGATCTTATTTAAGAAATGAAGAACATTAAAAAAGTTTGTCATGGTAATCCTATAAAATTAATCAAACATTGAGTTATATATAAACGTAACAAGTGCACGCTCATACCCAGCAGGCAGTCCTTGAAATTTGTGTTGCCCAGCCCGGGACTGCAGCACGGCCTTCGACAGCGGAGAAGTCTCCCGATACCCCCCTGATTTTCCCTAACCGCTCCACCACCAATTCTCCACGATAATTATCATATTTTATACTCACCATATAAAACATTTTTTACTCGCAGATTTCCTTTCTATTATTTTGTATGTCAACGGTTTATAATATTTAAGACGGCACTAACACATCGTTCAATTGAACTTTATTGCATTAAGTTTTAATAATTTCATTACTGATCGTACTATTCAGATATTGTACCATTTATATTTTCGTTTGGAATATTATTTTTAATCGAAGAAAGAAAGACAGAAAGTTGTTATAGAAAAAATGAATTTATCTACATATCTATATATTTATACGGATGAATGAATGTTTTTTTGTTTGTCCCCTATGCGTTCCTTTACCATTCATCCGATTTCGATGAATCTTGGATGAGTTGTTATGCGCACACCCGTGAAAGTTTCTGAAAACAATTTAAATCTAAAAAAAGAATCTAATACGTACAAACCTTCTGATTTATTAGTGTACGTACCAGACGTAAAAAACAAAAAATATTGTGTATCCAAAAGCACGTCAACAGTCAGAATTAAAACACAAACCCTTTCTTTCTTTGAGTAGCATTGCAACATGCCGGGTACTAAATACAATTTTGTTTAATGTATATTAAGATTTATTCAAATGAGCTTCAATACTGTCCTTAGCATAGTAATAGATTACGTTTCATATCCTTATAACGTATCATATATATATATTAAATGTCTAATTGCTTTAGCTCATTGATATATTTTGTATGTATTCTATTGTAGTGCTGAGCATGACATGACGCCAAAATAGTTAACAAATTGCCAATCTTTATAAAACTAAATACATATTTATAATTAAACCTATTCTTATTTTCCTTCATACTATAATATAAGTAATTCAAACGATCGAATGAAAATTTATTCATTAAGAACAGAATGTATTTCTTGATGTTTTTGGGAAAATTTGTATAAGCTTTACTTCTTTTACTTAGTTTTCTTACACCTTACGCTATAAATATTGCCAAAAATGAAACAATTCGGACGAGAACTGTTAAAATTTGCAACCCGTCAATGTCGCTCGCTCACTTCATATGATAATAATAATATAATATATATAATACTACATCTGTCGAGCGTTTTGTTGTATACGCTCAACGAAATAGGATTTGTCCAAGATTTCTATTTTCTATCCATAGTGTACGTTTGGCGAACGTACATATTAAGACTCCATTTTATTCATGTTTCTTAACAAGGATTCTTGTCATTTGAGACGCTTCTATGAGCACCATTTCTGTTAGGACTAATTACATTTTTCATTTTCGTCAGACCTTGAGGCGACACTCGACATCTAGGGAAATTAATTTTAAGAGAACAATGGCAATTCCCAAATATATTAACAGCAGACTGTTCCATTAACGAAATAAACAAATTTCCTTGGTAGGTAAATTTAATTTAATACAACGATTATTCTTCATATAAGACGGTAAGTTTTGCCGTACACGCTTCATTAATCAGTTTCAATATGTTAACTGATAATGTCAGTTGTCAACAGATTATGTCAATATCAGTTGATAATGCTCATAATCAGCGAAATCAGTCCTGATCGTTATAAGCACGTGGAAGTAGTACAAAATAAATTGTGTTTTTTTTTAATTTATTTTATTTTGAGCTGCAAGGCCACTCAAAGAAAGAAAGTGTTTGTTTTTGAATTCTGTTTATTAAAATGTTTTTACCACATTTCCACTGAAATTCATAACACATGTGAAATATATTATTTCAGTTGTGAATAGTATTGCCTTATGGCTGACTCATGACTCGAAAATAGACCGAAATATTTTTCTGAAAATTAAATGCCTGCAGTATAAAGTATAAAGTCTGCACGGACCAAGCTCGGGCCTCTACAGACCTTTATTTGGGATACACAACAATTTTCCGTGTGCGTTGACGAATAAATCAGATCGAGATGTCACTGCATGTATGTATTTGATTCTTTTTTTTAGATTTTAAATCTTCTTTTTCAGAAACCTTCATGGGTGTGCCTACAAAAACTCCAAAAGATTCATGGAAATCGGATGAATGGTAAAAGAACGCATAGAGAACAAACAAACATTCATGTATATATATAAATAATGCAGGATTAAGTAATTTGAAAACAATATTTGTAGAAAAGACGATATATAATATGTAGCGAATTTGATTGCAATGGGTCTTAACTTGGAAGAAAATCCATGTTTTTTTTATCTCAAGATTTCAAAAAATGAAAATTTTAAATTTGATGTTAGAAAGAATTGAATGTACGGACATTCTGGTGATTGCCAAATAATTCATAATTATAAATAAAAACATGTAAAACGTTTCTTAGCAAATTTGCAGATTTATAAATAAAAGAAAATAAGAAGTGAACGAAAAGTGCGTACAATAATCAAAAGAAATGAATATTTTACAAAAAGACAGAAGGCCAATTAATCAAAGCAGATTCAATTAATTACAAAATCACGACGAAAACGTAAAAAAACAGATGGGCTTGCTACAAAGTGACGTGTTTCGGAAATGAATTGAGAAATAAATTAATCAACAGTTTTGAGTTTATTACATAAAAATTCGGGATCGGGTTTTTCTGTAAAATTATGAGAAGTGTTGTGGTTATTATTTGATAATGGTTCTTTTATGGCCCTTAATAATAATTAATAATTGATGCATTATTATTTTGACTAAATCATGTTTCTTTGCTATGAATATTTTTACTTTTAAAATGAATTACATATATATTACAATAATAAAAACATGTTAACTACCGAATGCAACTGTATGAACACTATATTAAATAAAACAACAACGGGCGTATTGATTTGGAAAATGATTGCATTATTTCGACAAATGTGGCAAGGAATGCTGGATAGAAATCATATTTTAATTTTCTGTCATCATTTTTATGACGTTTAAATTAATTCAGGGAATATATGCTTACAATGTACGTTCCATATGTACGAGATTCTCCCAGACTTAAATATAATGTCTCATGTACGATGATTTTTTATTGCAAAACTTAAGAAGACAATATAATTCAAATCACACGATGACAAGACCATCTTAGAAGTCGCTGAATTATTGTTAAATTTAATCATGTTCATCCCATGGAGAAAACTCAAATTGAAGTCAAATATTTTCCATTGACCCCCATACGTACGGAGATGGTATAGTTTGAAGATGTCTTTACCCAGCAGTGAATTTTGACAGCTTATTGTAATTATAATAAAAATGGTTGAACTAAATTACATTGCATCGATATTTGAATTACCATTGAGATGTACGTTTATTGATATTTTCAATCAGTGTCCATGAGGTTAGGAAAATCATGAATTGTCACGCACTTGTGTGAAAACGGATTCTCGCAAATCGAAATCGATTTCATATGGTTCCAAACATGGGAACAAATAAGTGCTAAATACACTGAATTACAAAATAAAGGAAATATTATAAGCTATTTTTTGTCTAATAGGTACACTTAACATATTTTAGGGGTTCTAAGACTTGTTGTAGAGTGAATAAAAAGACTCCATGGCAAATTATAATTCGGAAATATTCTTCTAAGCCAGTCCTTCCACAACATTTTCATTTCATGGCCGACAAAGTTTGCAAGAAATAAACTGCGTCTCTCTTCCTCCCAAATTAAATTAATTTAGTTACCAAAAGCATTATATATAATATACAAACACCGGCATTCTACAACCGCCTCAAAGACATAATTTTAATAAAATCATGAATGTGTTCTTGTATAATAAATATATAGGTACATATTATATGTCACAGAAAAAGAATGTAAAAATTAATATGTGTAGCTCTTCTGTAACTTTGAGGGTCCTCGCAGAAGCCCTACGACCGATCTGCGAAGGTCTACAGTCTAGGGGGCCGAGACCCATAGTTTGGGAAGCACTGCTCATAACTGAACTTTTTAACTACGATGCAATATTCCCAATCTCCGTGTAAAAATCAATTAAATTTTCATGAAAAATATGAGAAACTTTCACCTTCACTGGCAATAACTGATTTTTTCTTATTTTGAAGAAAAAAAATATTTTCACATTTATTTTGCTCCTGTAAAATATCCATTGACATTTGAAATTCTTCAATCATCAGTAAATTGTTATCTTTTCCCGACATTTTTATGATTCAATAAAAAAAAATATGTAACAACGATACTGAAGGTCGTTGTAACCGGTTTCACAGACACAACGTGTAAGGTCAGGATACGCTACATTTCATTAGTGTACATATGTAATACAATTATATTATTTTAATTGAATCAATTTTCTATTTTTGAAATAATAGCCATAAACCAGCAATAAGCATAGACAAATGGTCGCTTCAAAAAACTATTACCTACCTACGTTAATTGTTCTCCCTATGATAGGTATTTCGTTCTCTATTCAAAAGCTGATTCAGAATAATTTTCGCTGGTGAAATTTTCCGACAAATGGGAAAATCGTGTAGCTCTCAGTGACGCCACGTTTAAATATTTTATTAATCATTTGAGTATATTATAATAAAAATTCATGAACCCTTTCTCATACTTTTTATTGAAAATAAGAATTAAGTCTCTTTGTGACAGTGTTAAATAAATGAGAGCTGACTAAATTTTATTTAAGATTATTTTATTTGATGCCGATATTTATTTTTGCAGTTTGGTTTTGGATATTTAAATAGGATTTAAAGATTGAACATTTTCATAATGCATAAAACATAAATTTAAAAGCTTTACTGAACGTTAGTGTAGGAAAATATGGAAGACGAATACTTTTTTGCGATAATTTGGATTATATAATACAAATAAAAATAGCGGATTTATGTATAACCAATTTATCGGTAGGGTGCAACATTTTAATAAATATGAATTTTCAACTTAATCCTGTTTTTGGCGTTAAATTTTTTTTTATATCTGCAGTAATTCATTTTTTGAATGTAATAAGCATGTATTTAATTCTATTTTTTGAAACTAGTATGCATAAAACAATTTATTTAATATTTTGTAGCATCCTAGCTTTTTGCATTTTTTATAAAACTTTCAACCTACTCACAAATTCATCACATAAAAATAATACATCGTCACATAAAAATAATACAATTAATGAATTACCGCTAAATATTGATGTGTTATATATTTATACCTATTACACTCTCGTCTCCTCACAGTCTCGCGTGAAATTGTTGTGTATTTGAAATCATTCTACGCTCTTGGCGATTTATTGTGATATGAAACCATCCGTAGCTGTATTTATTTACCTTGCTGAAAAGGTCCTTCGTGCGCTACTGTTGGTTTCCTTCCCTCCAGGCGAAGCCAGCCAGCCAGTCGGCTACCAGCTGTCCTGGGTGACGGTAGTCTCAGCCTTGATATCCTAGATTCGCGAAAATTCTACTCTAATCGGAAAACATCGCGGCACCGAAGCCTACCAAAAACCTGTTGCTTTAAACAAAGTTTTTAAATAACTACTACAGTTTCTTAAAAGGTGATTTAAATAATACTACCTGAAGCTTTTCACAGAAATATAATTAACAAATGGCTATTAAAAATATTAACATTACAATAATAATCAAAATGTTTTTCTTAAAGTCACATGATATTTTCTTAAATTACAACATTTTTCACGTGTTCAATGGCTTCACAAAAAATATCACAATTATTATCCTTGACAATTAACTGAAAAGTATTTGCACAAAAGTTTCTTAGCACTAATAGTATCTATATTTATGAAAACTTTATTCTTATATTATATGAAAGATATGAAAATAATGAAATGTTATTCTTAAAAAGTATTTGCAACATTTCCAAAAAAGATCTTTGTTGTGCTGTAAAAAGATCAAAATGTATTTTTCGAAAAGAGTTGACAGGAAATATTATTTATTCATAAAAAAGTTATGCAATATTAAAATGTTCATTGTGCCGTTTCCTGTTTGAAATATTTCGAAATGATTTATTTATTCACACTGGTTTAAAATAAAAGAAATCACAATATTTTTAAAATTATCCAATCAACTGTTTTCAAGAGGCACTGCGAATCACAAAAATATATCCAAAAATCAGTGATGTCAAAACTGTTTTTCAACAACTAATTATTTTATTAAGGTTTTATAAAACTGAAAAACGTGCAACAATATGCTTATATTTTTTTTATTTGAATTTGATTATTGATGTGAAGTCAACAATTATTAACTCAATAAGTAGAATGCTCTATTACCGAAAATAAAGTTATGTTAATTAAATGTATAGCTGTAATAAATGACATCTAATTTACGACCAACGATCATCAAAAATATTTAGTATTAAAGTGATGATTAAGACAGGAAACAGCACGACACCAAATAATTTTGCATATTTTTTTTGTGTTTATAATATGTCTATATTTTTATAATTTGCGCACTCCGAAAGTTTGGGGCGCCTTTACTAAAATGTCCCCAGTTTAAGTTTTTAGTATAACTCGTCTATCAGCTGTCAATGAATGATTGTTTCTGAAGATAAAGATAATTCTAAGATTACCAAGGTTGTTATCGGTTTATGCAGTAGTAGAAAGAAAATATTTTTCTTAATTCTATTATAATAAATACCACGATTAACAAAAGCTTGACTTTTGATGATCTGGTTTTCTGTACAGGGACGAAATCCTCAGCTGCAAGTTTGCATAGTGTGAATCGTCGGAGTTCTCTGTCAAAGAAGTTGTTATGATAAAATATTAATCATAAAGATTCTATGAACATGATAAAAATATATGAACTGTTACCCGAGAAGGTACATGATAAAAAAAATCATTAACGTAAACATACACGAATGCCTTCCCCAGTTGTCACTTTTAAATTATGTAAAAAAGCTATTTATTATGACTCTGTGTCTTCTATGCCCACTTTTCCTAACGAGTCCTAATTACACGTTTCGAGCTAGCTTAGTTACTAATTAGTGTATCATAATTTACAATTATAATAACTTTGTGATCCATAATTCATCGATAGTTGAAAATTGACTATCGCAATGAAAGTGTAATAGACTTCACCCCCAAGCGTGCTTCAATCAAGGGTGCCCAAATGAACATTTTGAATGTAGCATATTGCTTTTTTCCAAAACCAGTAAACTTATGTTTGTGATTACTCCATGCCTTAAAAACCTGACCGTATACTTTTTCTGAAATTAATGCTTATTCATCGACTGAAATCAGTTTTTGAAATATTAAAATACTATTGAAGTATATACTCAATATTTAGAGTCAAAGTGAATACAAAGTTATCTACTATGACTTCAAACGAATTCTATTACATCTTCTTATAAGTAACATTTTTTCCTCTCGTCCACAAAATTTTTGTCGGTAATTGTCAAAAAATCTATCTGGCGGATTTAGTGAAAGTTTGTTCATATCTTTCTCGAGGTCTTTTTACCCATGATGAAACAATTGTCTTGCAAAACAATTTATATCATTTATGATTCCATATAATCCGCAATGTGAATGAATATGGTTCATCAAAAACCAAAGAGGCATTATATTTTTTGCAAAATGTGATTAAAAATTGACAAGGAAGTCTACGGAGCAAATTCCGACAAAAACTACTTTAAAACAAAGAAAATAGAAATATTCTGAATTCACTCATATTCCCGTGGAATATGTAAAAATCGGAAACAATATGGTTAAAAAGTCAAAACATTTCCCAGTGGTATCACCAATGGCAGTTTGGTTCATAAATTTGGAAGAAGATAGAATCCACGTCTACGATTCCTCAGAAACGTTACGTTTTACACACGCAATAATGGCAGAATTATCATGTTGTCAGATGTAAGCCGATAGAATTGCGTGGTAGAGTACATTACTCTTCGGGCTTCCAATCTAGAGACTGTCGTTAAAGATATTTTCTAATGTATTATTTGAATTCTGCCATATGTTCTCGCTCTTTATGTCATAAACATATCCGTTTGCAGCCACCCGCTTATAAAGCGATAAGTGATCGATTAACTAATATCGCATCAGATTACATTGTACTAAAATATTATTAAGTGCGTCCCCCCGTTTCATCTTATCTCATCTAATTTCATCGCCGCTCATCCGTTGAGCGGATTAAGGCTAATTTATTCCGTCGAAAAATGAATTCGAGACCTTGCGAAAAGTTTAGAATATCGAATAACATATTTCGAGTGGGAAAATTCCAAATTTCCCGCTGAAACAATATGAAACACATAATTACTGGAAAAGTTCAAAACATTCTTTCTGTGGCTTAAGAAGAAATTAGCACTTTTTTCTGAATGCGAGTTATCTGTTTTATTATCCCTATTTTAGCTATCTCAATTATTTGAATTATTATAAACATCGTTTCCCAAAAGGTGTGATAATATACAAAGAGCACTGGAGGATCAAAGTTGTTTGATGTTTTTACAAGATTTTTTTTTCGCCTTGGGCATATCATTTTTTGCTGTGGTGCGACTAGAATGTCAAAAGAATTTTGCCCTTTCTGTTGGACAATATAAAGAAGGTTAAAAAGTACTATAAAAAAAATATCATGCAGTTGAGTTTTATGAAAACAGAAAACGTTTTTCGATTATTTGTAAAAAAAAATATATTGTGATATTTTGAGCTTTGAAAAATGAGATTAAAAATGGCGCCAGGATCTCATTTTCGGATACACACCTGATTACCTTTTTGCACGGTAAATGAAAACGGATGTTTTTTTACATTGTAATTTTTTTTCAATAAAACAGGTGTATAAACTGTGTTTCCATTTATTTCATATTCTGTTACAAGGGAATTACTATCAATGTCTGCATAGATAGTGAAAAAGCTTATAATAAAGTTACTGAAGGTGGTATATCTAGTTACACAACTATTGGAATAAAGCTCATAATTATATCAATGCGCGTATGAAACTATCGGACTGAAGAAAAATACCTTCTCAAATTCAACACCTGTTCACATGAAAATGATTAAATATTTACACCTACTTTAGTATGTCAAAAAACAGTCAATACACCGAGATATTGGATTTGGTAACACCGGTATTGCAATTCCTACTCTCGTTGAAACTCAAACAGTAATTTTAACTGACAACGTAACAAATAAGTTGGGTGGACAAAGCAAACAAAGCTTCATACCAACTTCAGTTGAGTGCTTCAGTTGTGAAAGTTGCACATCATTTCAACTCACATCGCAAAACAATATCGCGGATAATGGTGACGAAAAATGCCTTCAAACACCCCCTCAAAGGGAATAATAGTAGTAGGGAGTAGAATAATAGAAGATTTGGATAAAACTGTGAAATATTAAAATTAAAAGAAAATCGATTGCGTGACTCAAAAGTTTTCGATTCTATTTGAAATTCGGCCAGTAAAATAGATATGGTAATTATTTATAGTAATCAACAAAAATAATTTCATCATATTCTTGATTTAGAACTTAGAAATTGAGAAACTCGTTTTTTTATGCATTTAAATTCAATTTAAAATAAAATACTAGAATAATAGTTGTATGTTAATATTCAGATTAACTCATTCCTTTAAGTCTTTTTTCGTGTGTGCCTACCGCCAACTCGATGAAAAGCATATTTTCAATACAAAACACTTATTTTAATATTATTTGTAATTCTTCACTGTGTGGTATTTCACATAACAATCTTCTATATGTAATCCTGGCTTATTGATGCATATCTCGCAAAATAGTTGTGTTTCCGATCTACCAAATGGGATTTTTCCATTTGAACATACTCCACAGTCTTTCTTAGTCCCGGAACGCAGGACAAGTAACTTACCTGCAAGTAGGTTTTCTGTAGGAACAGTTGAAGTGCACCTTTGAGATCCACCTTGCCAAAAACCTTTTACTAATTGGTCAAATTTTCATTTCACTCATTAGAGTACTTCACATTAGATTTGTAAGCTTTCGAATCTGTATAATATACTAGTGAGTATTGTTAACAATGACAATGTATTCAAATATAAAACTGTATACTATACGAGACGCCGAAAATGAAATGAACACACTTCAGATTGTGCATAATACTGTGCACCCTCAAGTCACTAGCGCGTTCAATAAATAGGATTTTTTACCTTATGCGACAAAAAAAATCGCACCGAAAGATTCAGATAAAAACACATGTTGAAATTACGCACGCCGTCTTCATTTGGACACTCCTTTCTCAGATAAATGTAATAACCTATTATTATTCATTCTAACTTGATTGAAATAGCAATAAAAAAAAGCTGAATATATTTAAAAAAAAAACACTTTATTGATATGCCGCCGCTATGGCGGCACTCGAGTGCAAAGTAATATATCTCTATTACCTTGTAGCTAGGGCTTCCAAACCTGTTTAAACCGAAACCGGTTAACCGGTTTATTGGCTGTTTTGAAAAAAACCGAAAACCGGTTTATTTTCCTCGGTTAACCGGGGTTTCTAGAAATTTCTCTTTCCATATTAAATATAATAGGGTTTAATACGTCTATTCATATGTAGAGTTATCAGTTATTTAAAAATATAAATATTGTTCAATTATCTAGTTCCTGCAATATAAATGAGGTAAAATTATGAACAACAATCATTTTTTAAATCGATTTGACGTTACATACAAATTAATATTATTAATATCATATTATATTTTCGATGAGAATAAAACTAGTGTTACACAATAGCTCTTATTGAACTTACGACACATCTACGTTTATTATTTATATTTCAGATGGAAACAAAATTTGGAAAACCCCTTGTAGGTACTATTATAAAAAATATATATATATTTATAATCAATTTTTTTTCTAATTTTTCACGATTACTTCTGATTTTTATTAGAAAGATCTGATTACTACCTAAGCTTGGTATTGTAAAAAAAATATTTATAACGAGGAATATAATATTGCTTATCTTATCTTATATTTCGCATTTTTTTTTGACCATGTCCGCTTCCCAGTGTGGAGCATATGACCTTATAATGGAGTATCTCAACAGAAGTTTTATACGAAAACTGCTTGTTACTCAGTTGTTCAACCTCTCTTTTCGAAGATAGTAAGGATAGTAAGATAGGGTTAGGACAGGAGTAGCGCTCTCAGTACACCACTTTTTTAGGATCGTACTGGTGAGAGAGAATTTTAGACACCACATACACCCATTCCTTCGAACAGAAATTGATTTATGGTACTCTCTGCTCAGGGGCTTAATCCCGAGACATCCGTAACCGTAGCCAACGACGTTACCAACTGCGCCACAGAAGTCGACACCCATTACATCAACATAACTGCTACCCAATAAAAAAATCGAGAAAGTTGTGTAAAAAAAAGGTATAGTGATTTCTAAGCCAAACGGGATAGTGTGTTTTATTATCTATTGGGAAAATAAAAAGTTTAAATAAACAAACACATGTCCATAAAGTCAACGGAAACACAAAAATTCAATTGTAAAGCATGTTTGTTGGTATTTCCGACAATAAGTGTCATAAATCATAAATCGTTTTCTTAGTAACCTTTACTTTAGACTTAATCTCTTGTAGTGCGAAAGGAACAATAATAATAATGTCTCACAAATATTCGTAGTTTAATGAAACACGAGATGCAAAGTGCATTAGAGTTTTTAAACAATAAAGAAAAAATGGTTTAAAATTGCGAAATAATGTTCTTGGAATATACAATCATAGTAGCTATGATAAATATGAAAATATACACATTAATAATTATTATGGTATCTGTTTAAATACTTATTTTTGGTTCTATATAATACACACACTACAATTATTGCGCCAAAGCTATATGCATACAGTAACAATTATATATAAATAAAACCATAATGTGGAGCATATGGACTCTTAATGGAGTTTATCGCAACATAAATTGTTTCTACGAAAATTCTTTATTAATCAGTTGCTCAGCCTCTCTTTTTCGAAAAGAGCAGGAATACAAGGATAGGGCAGGACTAGTGGTTAGCTAATCGCTCCCGTTACATCTCCTTTTAAGAATTGGATATGCGGGAGGGAGTTTTAGACATAGGAGGCAACTGTATTTTCGAATAGAAATCTATCAATAGATTTAAAAATCATTTTATGACCTCAACCGAAGCCAACGACGTTGACCACTCAATTCATATAAAATAATATAGGTATTTATACATTCAATGAAAAAAAGTTTGAATGAAAGTGACATTAATGATTTGATGTAAAGGCAAAATTTAAATTTTATGTCAGTTATTATTTGAGAGTAAATTAGTTTATTTTGTTTTTGTAATAATATACTCTAAGTTACATAATAATGAAATAAAAATAATTTAGATTATAAATTATCAAGATTACTAATTAATAAAATAATAGTATTTACTACATTGAAAACGTAACACATTATTTAATATTCATTCCTATTTAAGTATATAAAATTTTAGCATATTTTTATTTTTCTTTAAAATACAATACATACAAAATATGTATTCTTTTTACTCCGTGCGCAATTATCATGAATGCATTTGTCTTTTCTGCATTTGCATTGTGTGTATATGTTTCATCAATGCGTTAACATAATAATTGAATTATTACCAATTGTATTTTGCGTCTGATTAAATATTTTGTTATGGTGCGTTGTATTTTGTATTTGTGTTGGTGTATATTTAATTCACTTGTACAATAATAATACAGGGGCTCCCAGCCTTTAAGTACATTATTAAATATACTAAAAATTATTATATCATTCTCAAAGTCAGTATGATCTTTGGCATTGCATTTCATTGGCCAGTGCTTCATAATAAGGAGAGCTTGATGATATTCCTGTCAGTAAACAATCGTAAAGATGCATCCAGTGTTTATCAGAGCAGCCAGACAACATAAACATTTCGACTTATGCAGACAAATGAGTTCGAATAACATTTTTAACAAATGAGTATTTTATAAAGTTGAGAAAATGAAATTGAAGTAATAAATAATCTGTCACGGTAATTCTACACCGATTTCTATAGAATTGCCGCGATAAATTTGTGAGCGCCGAGCGCACACAAATCGGTGAGCGGGCGCCATGTCCGCCGGCACGAGCTTGAGAATCTTTGTTATAATACATACCTATTAGTTCATATTAGTAAATTTTATGAAGAAAAATACCTTGTTTTTCAATCGTTAAACTATTACATCATGGTACCAAAACTGGTTTTTGAAAAATAGTTAAAACGTATATTTCGGTTTAAACCGGTTAACCGGTTTTTTCGTCAGAAAAAAACCGAAAACCGGTTAGTCTTTTTGGGCGGTTAATTGGAAGCCCTACTTGTAGCTGTGGGCTTACTGATGCACGTATCTTTGTAGTATCCTTTTTTTTACAGAATTTACAATGTATTCAGCGTAAGCGGCTCTTGGATTGCGCATAACCATAAATCACTTTTAACCTGTGTGTTCATTAAAACAATATTCTCATTTTCCATGCTGGCTCTGAAAGGAGTTTTTCTTAAGTGCAAGATTCGAATTTCAAAGTTCAGCATTGAAAAACAAAATATTTGACAAATAAAATGCTGTAATACTATGAAAGTACTTTAATAACTTATATTTTCCTTTCCTATACAGCCTATTAATTAGTTTAATATCTACACTACGAATCATTCTTTTTTAGCAATATATAATATTCATAATTGAACGGTGGACTAAGTAATTCGGTCAATTAATTAATTATCCGCATTCAAGCTTAATAATTAATTGTGACGTTCATGAGAATATCGATAAATTGATTTACAAAAGTCTAAATATTAAAGTGACAGTTAATAAATTAATTAAAAATAGTTATTAGGCATTAATTAAAGTTTCAAGTGCTTAATAAATAAACAGTCTTTGAAATTTTCCAGGAAGAATCGTACAAGGTGAGAGGTAACTTTTTGTCATTATCTATTATAATTGTAAATATTTCTTTATAGCTGTAGTCTGTACTAATAAATGCTTAAATAAATAGTGTTTATAACTATGCTCAATATAACGCCGGAAAGAAATCTCAGTTATTTATGGAAAAAATGTTTAAATGTAAAAACCACAAGTATAACTAGCAGTTGTCATAGAAAAACTTCTGTTGAGACATGCTCTATTAGAAGTACACATGTTTCTCATTGGGTATTGACATGGTCATAAAAAAATACAAGCATTTTCAAACTGGTGGTCAAAGTGGTGAGCTTTGACCGTATGAAATTTAAGCAGTTTATTGTGTAGCATGACAAATTCGGAGAAATGAAACTATTTTCAGCTAACTACGTCCTTCCCTACCCAAAGTAAGTTTCAATGAAAATTAAATTGATAAAGTAAGTCGCCTTGGATTTTTTGAAAAACGTATGTTTGCATCCCTCGATTAAATGGTATGACGTTATATTTATAAAGAGCCATAATATTTTTTAATCTTAACCAACACTTAATTATCACAGCGTATTCTTTTTTTAAAAGCGGAGCCATTGCCTAAAAAAACAATAAGGACGGTTTTTACTTCTCGTAAGCATTAGCCGGAATGTGAAGGGTTTATTTTATAAAACATGTCTACTTGACGCACTTTGCCATTTTTGGGACTTGTTTTTGTAGCTAAAAAAACATTAAACCCTAAATAAATAAATTGGAGGTTAATATTTAGTTAAGTTTTACAATAGATAATGTCAATTTATCAAGCAATTTTTTTGTGACAAGAACTGTAAAATTTGCGCAGTTTTGTTTTTGAATACTTGTTTGTTTTTTAACAGCGTTTTGAATTTTAAGTTTATTTATCGTATAGTGGATAAATTTTATCCTAAATTTTTTATAACATATATATTATAATAATAGTAAAATTTTCCACATTTCATTTACATATATTATAAATACACATGAATAAATTGTTGCATTCACAGAAGTGACGTAATTAAAGGTCACTTAAAAAAACACCGACAACCATGCCCCCTGTTTGTAAATCTATAATACTAGCTAATTGAAATGTCGATGCATGAGCATTTTAATAATATCCTTTGTGTGCCGCAGCGCAATGAGTCAAAATTGAGTAGTTGAACAAAGAAACAGTCGGTTGCGAAGATCTACGATAACATCATTTTCGTTTAAAGAAATACTTTATTGTTTTGACTTTAGAATGAAATAATTGTTAAAATTGTGTTTGTATGGATGGTGTTACGGCATTGATGGTTAATAAATAGGGATTAGTCTCGCGTGTAAAACAAAAAAAAAATCCTATCATACAAATTACACTTTTCTGCATATATAGAGAAGTATTGATGGCGAAATATTTCCTTGTAGAATTATTACAAGCAATGAACGAATTTATTAACATAATACAAATTGTCAAACCAAACAAAAAAAATTGGTAGTACTTTTATCCACTTAAATTATCTTTATTAATTTTTAGTAGTTAAACTTAATTTATTTTAGTTACACCTTTTAAAAATGCTTTTTTTATAATTTGTAATTTTCAAAAAAGGGTCCCATCACTTTGATAATACAAAAGAGTTTAATTGGCTTTTATTAAAAAAAATGTATCAGCCACTATTTCAAATTCATTTTAAGGTTTGTTAAATTTGTATATTTTGGATTGTAGTGTGCCGCGAAATATTTATGACTGTTTAGGTGTGCCGTGGATGAGAAAAGGTTGCGGAGCACTGCACTAGACTATGTATTCTATGAATCCTAATATATCCTTAAATTTTAATCATAAAATTAACATGCCTTGCACGTAGATTGTGAGTCAATTCAACTTAAAAAATATTAATTATCATATATATTGTAGAAATTAAATATGTACTTTGATGAACATAAATGCATGAGTACCTTACTTTTATTTGTCTGGACACATGATCCTTTGCATATAAACTCCTCATTGAATACACCCATTTGTTCCGCAATAAGTTTCGTAAGCCCTAACAAATAGTCTATCATCCCCGAGGCATTTTTATGAAGAAATGAAAACCTACAACCCTTTACAAAAGGCACTCTCCCGAGGATTCTACTCTACACCCACTGAGCGGCCATAAAATTGATAAATGTGTTTTGCATGCGGAAGGGATTGTAATGAAAATTCGTAAAAACAGAGGAAAATTTTACTTGAAGTTTTTTACGCGCTGGCATTGTTTCTGGGAAATGTTTTTACAGCTTTCAAAGCACCATTGTATTTTTCAGAAAAAGTATGTTTTTCCAGGTATTAACTATTTTCATAAACTTCCAAATTCGAATTTCATTCGTGATATTCGTAGTAAAAATATTAACCTTTTTAAAAGAAAATAATTTTTGAATTACTGGATTAGCCAATTGGTCTATGGATTAAAATACTATTAAATAAAAAAAAACAATGTGTAGTGATTATTCTACAATTTTAATATCGGCACTTCCTACCTATCTCGTAAGTGCAAGCACGTGATCACGTGGACGATCCCAGATGTGCCGCGGCGCAGTGCATTCAAATGAGAAAAAACGACTATTTTTGTATTCGAAAAAAATTAAAGCCGTTCGGTTACTAAGATCTCCGATTAAATTATTCACGTCGAAAACAATATTATATTAATTGATATTTATTGGAATAATTGTATCAGCGTTTGCACGAGTAGTGGAACTGCATTGTTGGAGAATAAAATGGCTGTTTTCCCGTTCGTAAATCGAAAAAATCCTGGCCTACGATTACTCATTACTGTATAAATTGAGAAGCATTGATGGCGAAAAAATTCTTGATGGAATTATTGCCAACAAATTAAGAGCATTAAATACGCATTTTTTTTTAAATATCAATACCGATATTTTCGCACATCAATATGTTGGCTGTCGCGTGGCAAAGTTTTGGCAAGATTATTTGCTATGAGACTTTTTATTTTGACATATTTTAAACATGTCAACTCTTTTTAAATAGTCTTTGGATGAACATGCTACATTGCTAAGATCTTTGAGCATCAGTATGCTCTGACAAATATAAACAGAAACTATACATTGGAAAAGTTAGTTATGACTAGGATCATTGAAAATGTTTCGCAATACTTTTATACACTCAAATTAGTTTAGCTAATTGTTAGTAGTCAAGTTTGGCTAATTTTTTTTGGTTACAACGTTTACAAATGCTTTTTTTATAATTTGTGATTTTTAAAATTACAATAAATTTTCTAAGCAAAAAAAGTTTGTGTGCTAAGTGTATCAACACTTTAAAAAGGTAAATGGGTTTAATTGGCTTTTATTTATAAATATATAAGCTTCAAATTAATAAATTGCATGTTTTGTTTATGAAAATTACATATATTGACTAGAAGTGTGCCGAGAAATGCTAATGAGTGCTTAGGTGTGCCGTGGATGAAAAAAGATTGCGGAGCACTGGTCTACACACCCAGTTCTACAGGTAGGCATTAAGCAACAAGGACAATCATATTTAAAAAGCTTAGAATTAAATGCACTTTTGTTTAGATGATATTCACTTTCGTAAAGATAGTTTTCACTTATAACAAATACATTCCACAAAAAACAAATTTTTTCACTAAAAATAAAGTGATGCCACATAATTAAATGTTTTTAAACATTGAAGAAATATTTTGCACTTACGAAAAAATATTAGCACATAGACAAAATAGTTTTCACTCAATATAAATACTCACACTTTGAAATCGATAGTTTCACAACGCTATAATGAAATGTCACTTATTCTTTACTACTTGCAACATAGGATTTTCCACCATAGACTAGTTTACTTGTCGCAAATCTATATTAGGCCGCCTATATTGTCTTTGCTCCACGCATTAGAATTTATTCACTAGTATGTTGTAGGAGTGGTATTTATGAAGAAACAGGGTTCTAAGTGGACGTGCAATATGTTAATATAATTTATTTCAATGTCCATAACATACAAAACTAAAATAATCCGTTTCAAACTCAAGCTATCAAAATTAGTCTGTGGTACTTTGTTAAAAGAACCCGTTTCGAAGTGAAAACTATTAAAATCAAAGTTTGAGTGTACTAAGTTAATACTATCTTATACAAAGTGCAAACTATCGAAATAAAAGTTCAAGTGTACAAGTGAATACTAGCTTACACAAAGTGTAAACTATCGAAACAAAAGTTCAAGTGTACCAAGTGAACACTACCTAACACAAAGTGCAATTATTTATAAACCGATTTAAAATAGTATCACTGATCCAATTTCGAAGAATATATATGCAGTCGTTACTTTGCAATTGTATTGTGAATCTTTGAAATGCTCTCCTGTAAAGTCTCATGTTTGTAGATACAGGATTATGCGTCGGGAGTATCGATATGATCATGATCGATTGAAGGAAATGATAAATAATACTTAAATTACGTATGTTTATTAAATTTTTATGTAAATACTGATCAGACCCCGAAAACTTGTAGGACTTGTGACACCCCATCCATCCAGAGATGTCGCGGTTTTCCAAGGAATTATTTCCGTATTTCATGTTGAAATTTTTACGAAATGCAATATTTTTTCAATTATCTGCCACATTGAAAAACGATTTGTAATTAAAAGCAAGAATTTTTTAAGAGCGTATCAAACGGCTTGACTCTCGTTTCACTAGAAAAATATAAATTATACTTAACGTCAAGAAAGAATATTGCAATGCAAATAAAGTTAAGTTCACAAACCATCAGACGTTGAATGGCAGAAGCACACATTTTATTTTATTTTGACACACAGATTGACTTTCAATTATTTCAGTAGATTTCAAATAAACATGAATATATGGGACAGTATAAAATTAAGAACGAATTTCCACAAATTTATCACCTAATCCATCGAAAATATTATATAAGATACATTTGGTGATAATTAAGATTCAATTAAGTTGATTAAGTTACAATGAGAATAGGAGCGACTCGGAAACTAAAGGATATTTCATTAAAATTGAACTGACTAGTAAATAAAAATGTTAAAACATAAGTAACTAATCATTTTTTTAATTACTTTAATAATCATCTTTTTTAATTTATAATATTAATATAATTGATGGTTAAACTATGCTTTCGAGCTTAATTTACTGCATATAAAAGCAATTCATATTTATTTTTGTATTTTAAAAATATAATGCATTTCCAAAGAAAAAAAAATGATTTTGATTATATATTTGAACGTATATCATTCCCACAAATATATTAAATTATAAGTTTTCGGAGTTGTGTTTATTTTATTATTCAAAAATATTTTATTTGTGTGTATTTATGTCATATTTCAACATGAATAATTTGATTATTATTTACGCATGAAATGTTTTGATAATAGTCGACATTAAAATTATTTTAGCTTTAATTTTTCGATTCATTTTCGACTTTTAAATTTGAAACATATCATAGATTATTCTCAACAGTTGAAATTTTACGAATTTTTGAAGAATTAGAACTCTCTGTCTAATACAGAGGATAAGGGCAAAATTATCAGGTTGACGGATCAACATCCTTTTATCAAAGAATAAGTTCACATTGGACACGGTAAAACATGACTCAGGTCTTGGATATATTTATACAAATAGTAAGAATGGGGCACTGATCGTTATCACCAATGCCACAATGATAGATAAAAAAAACAATACGCTTTATAATTAAATAGTCTCTCAAATTATGTAAACAATGATTTAACTTAGATTATAATATTCGTATTAATTAGCATACCAAAGTTACGTGGGTCATGGCTTTCTCTAACACATTCCTTCGCCCTTATCCGTTTAAAATTGTTAATCATTTAAAGACATATAGAATATTATTTTCGCCTCTATGAGTAGATACTTATTTTTTAATGTGTTCATCAGACAAACTAAAAATATATTTATCTAAGGTCACTTTTGTTGTGTTAATTGTCAAATTCATGATGGAAGTGATCAGTTAAAAGTGCCTACGATGAGCGAACGCTCCTAATCATTTGATAAAACTGTGGAGTCAAAAAATTCAGTTTTATTTTTATAAATACTTTCTTGACTCAATAAAAAATAAAGTTATAGTATTTTCACAATTGAAATTTCGAAACAGAAATTTCGTTGTTTTGAAAAATTGTCACAAAATGTTGAGATCATGATTTCTCCTTATATTATTTTCATTGGGAAAAATACGACATCAAAATTTTTTCTAAAATGTTCATTAAGTTTAACGAGCTTTATTCTGGCTATCAGATAGTTCCGGATTCAATTCCCGGTGAGGTCGATATGGTGAATGTAATTTAAAATATCGACTAAAGGTGATTGAATTGTTGAAATTTTCTACATTGATGCACTCAAATGCCAAAAGATGCTGAAAGGAAAAACCCGGGTCGTTATTGACGAAATACATGGGAATGTACAAAACGTCAAAAATCAAAATTTATCAGTGTAATTTTTTTTCAATTTAACATTTGAGATCTTGGGCATGGGCGCTCGTTATGTATTTTATCCTCAAGTCAATTTTGAACGACAGAAATCTCATGTGATTTATTAATTTAAAAAATATGTGGCTGTAATGACAAATATATTGTTTAGACAAAAAAACACATCACACACACACTCTATGTCTACGAATCGTGCGCATCAACGAATATTCACAAATGGCACTGCCTTCTGATATTTGTAATACTAGTTTTTTCATATTATTAATAAGTCAATCATAGATTATTTTGTATACTAATAATATAATAATATGTTTAAGGTAAAAAGAGATGCAAACATATCTTAAAATTGATGAAATCCAAGTTTGGTTCGTCTCTATATTGAAGAGGTTAAAGTGTAGAACTGATCGATTCATATTCTGAAAACAGATCCGTTATTAGAGATGAGTATGCATTCTAAAAGAAAAATGGTAGATGCAACTTTCAATAACAGTTATTTTTTAAATTACAGAACAGAGAGGTCATAAAGTAACATTGGAATTGTAAAATTATATTGATGTTTCAGTATCATGTTATGAATTATTTATTTTGTAATATCTGACTGGGAGATAGGTCAGTAAGTAAGTATTATGGCAGATATAAAATTCCAGTGGCTAGAGCTAATTCGGTTAGGCATCTTGTGTTTTCCGAATCAATTGAAAAAGCCAATAGAATAGTCCTCGTCGCACGAGACGCGTTCAGAATTCAAAAACAGAGGTCTGAATGATTAAATTTATTTGACTTCCGTTCACCGTCGGCTGCCCCTCATCAAAATACCCATTGTACGTTCAAATGGAAGAGAAAATGTAATTCGTAGGTATATTTTATTAGATAAAACAAAATTTGTGACCAGATTCAATGACAAAATGGAGCATATTATAGAGCTTTTGAATGGCTGAAGGAATTTTGAACAAAATACATACATAGTGAACGTGCAGGGTTTGTCATTTTACTATCAAGTAACGTTTCTCTTTTGATTTAATATTTTACTAAGCTTATCGCCATGGCGCAGTGGATTACGGTTTTGACTTTTTGAAATACAAAATAACCGTTTTTCTCAACTTCTATTCAACTATGGTAGTAATAAACGTTGTAAAATATTAATTGGAATGTTTACGGTCAATCTGGGTAACTTTGGCCGAGTTTTTGTATTTCTATGGTTCGCCATAGCATTTATGTCTGGTATTGTTCTACATAGAAATGAAATAATGTCTTAAAATGAAATTTAAATAACATAAATATATGTATTGTTATAATTGATACATAAATATAGATAAAACAAGGTGGGAACAATTTTCATCCAGATTTGGTAACTTGGGATCACGATACATATAATCACTGTTATTACTATTAATTCAGTGATTTTAAAGTCTGGGAAACTTTTCTTTGTACTTTCATATATACTGTACATAATTGAGATGGAAAAAATATAAAATATTTGGTTTACAGATTAATAATACAAATTGGAAATATGGCTTTTCCAATTTATTTCAAGACAACTTTTTAAATTGTGTTCATTCCAAGCTGACAGCTTACATATTCAACAATAAAACAAATTATATTGCAAATTAATTCATATTTTTACCACCAAGGGCTACTCAAAACCTTTACTTAACTACAAAATATTTATATGACATTACAATATTATCATTTATAACAGCACCTTTTTCCATGAAGTGGGCCAATCTTAGACCGTTGGGCAAACTTACCCAAATTGATGGTACTGTTGTCACATCACGGAACAGCTTTTAGCTGTCTCACAAAGTAAATATGATCAACATTAATTTATAAATGAGTTGACCATTTATGTTATAGAGTAGAAGTCGGCAAGATTTTTACTGAGACGGATACCCCGAATGGCTTGCTTATGACTTATGACAAAGGGCGCTATATCTTTATTTTGCTAAGCGTTGGAGGGAAGAGAAAACGTTATAAGTATTATATACTTTGTTCAATACTTGATCACGTAAAATAATTATTTGACAATTAACATTGAAAATCATTAGCTAATTAGGCTATTAGTGTCTGGCACTTTAAATAAGCTTCGTAAGTAATTGGGTGCCAACCATCCCGGGCTATTACTTAAGAGCCTCTATTCTACTTATATATTGAAGCCCTGAATTGACATAAACATACATTGATTTATAAATTTATATCAAAATTCCTACCATATCAGGAAAACGGGCAGTAGAGAAATTTCTCCACGAACTTTAAATCACTAAATCTAGCAAAAACATTCTTTCTAAATTGATGTAATCGACCAACACGTCCTTTTAAAACCATGCACAATGTGGAGAATATGGACTTTTAATGAAGGTATCTCAATGGAAGTTTTGAAAAGAGAACTGCTTGTTACTTAGTTTGTCAATCTCTCTTTTTTGAAGAGAGTATGGATAGAAGAATAGGTCTAAGACAGGACTAGTGGTTAGTTAATTGTTCTCGCTTTACCATATTTATAGGATAGTTACAAACATCCATGCCTTCTATCAGAAATCTATAAATCGACTGAAAAATATATTTATGGAACCTTCCATACTGGGATTCAAACCCGTGAGCACCGTAACCGAAGTCAACAACGTTGACCACTGTACCACTGACCACGGATTATATTTAATGATATATTTTTTTATAAACTGATTGAATTAAAAATTGAAATTAAAAAACAGTTTCAAATAAATTAGCTTAAATGCGTAAATGTTTGAGTAACGTCTGACATAGTTCTAGTAAATTTTTACCATAATTTGTTTTTAATTTTAAAATACCTTACATACTTTTATGAAAAAAACTATATTTAAATGATTTGTTTAAAATTGTAAATCGGATTGTGACTTATATATAAGCGATTGAGAACTCGAATAAAATTTAATAAAGTATCCACACCGTTTTTGAAAAAGAATAAGCGTCTAACTTTCAAACAGTTTCGTTCAAAAACACCGTAATGCTTCATTATCAGCACAATTGATTCATATTATAAGGCGAAGAGGTGGATGAATTCAGTAAATATTCCTACATATAAAATCAATAAGCAAACGTGTTTGCCAATAATCAAATTAAGAACTCTATAATTCATATTTGTTATGAAAGCAATTATACTCAATGATATTTTAACGACATAGGATATTAATGACATAGGACGATTTTAATGATAATGGTACAACATTTACAATTGCCATTAAACTTACGAATAGCATTATCAGGCCATACTGAAAAATTGATCGAAATGAAAATTACACGTTGAGCAATATTTGAATATACAATATACACACACGGTCTATAACACGGTCATATAGTTCCACAAAAACATCGTGTTATACAAATCTGTGTTATACGAGGCTTGAAGTTTGTTAATATCAAATTTGGATTATTGAGATTTTGTACACTTCCATGTATTTTGTCACTAACGACCCGGGATTCGCCTTTCGCCATTTTCAGGCATTCGAGCACACGAATGGACTCGAACTGACAGACAGTAAACAGTGTCTAACGTTTATATAGAAGATACAAATACGACAATTATTATTTACGAGGTAAGATATTATACGTCTGAGAGCCGGACTGATACCTGAGCTAAAATTTCGAGAATTGCCTTAATCCTTATTTTCTAAACACCACATTTACAGAGTGGCGAATTGTCGCTTTCCAACTTCTTATGGAATAACCAGTGACTTTACAATTATAATAGCATTGTGGGTTTCGACGGGATGCAATTCGACGAAAGGGTAAATATATACAATCATTCCACGTTTAGTGACATCTGTTAGGTGTTTCAACGTATAGGATATAATAACGGAGAATTAGGAAGGTTCAGCTGCTCATTCAGAATTGACAAGGAATTTAACTGGGCTCTATTGATTTCCAAAATTTCTTGATAAAATAATTTATGATTAATATCCTTATTTTTTTTTATAAATAATCGAAGAATATACATTTACATACGTTATTGAAAAAAAACTTTAATAACATATAATAGATCATTCATTCATCATCGCTATCACTTATATTTCTATATGTTCGACACTTTTTCGAAGTGAGTTTTCATTATCGGAGGAATCAGGAGTATTTTTGGATTTAGGCTTTAAAAATTCTGTAATAAGCGATTGTTTGCCTTTAGCGTATAAATCTTTACGTATTACGTGATTAGGGGCCAAGAGTGGTTGTAATTCCCTCTGGAACTTCAAACTTCTTTCCATTATAGTATTATTTTCTATAAAAAATGCTGAAACCGTGTTATATAAAGCGTGCTGTACAAACATTTATCCCAATTCATCAACCGTGCTATATCAAAACATTATTGTATAAAACCATGTTATAGGAGACACAAGTGTAATTGCATATTACTGATAACTATCAATTAATACTTTCAGTAGATATTCCACTCGAATGTACTCCTAATAGAAAATCGGACTCTGGAAACTACCAGATGCCAACTATCAAAATTCGCTCAATGCGTTAGATGTATAACAGAGAGATTGTGTGTGTGTCTGTGCTGCGTGACAGACACATAAATAAATACAAAAATATTCGATTATGGTACGAAAGTCGAAAATATGAAGCTTTAAATAAAAAAAAATATCAAATAATAAAGAACCTATGCAGATTTCGGGATTGTAATTTGTATCGTTTACCTCATCGCATGGGATTTTGTACAAAATTATAATGTTATATTAATTATTAAAAAATTTTCTCAAAGTTTCATTTTTTTAATAACTGTATCTTATTGAACCGATTTATGTAAATTAAAAAAGGTTTCATAAACCTGCTTTACGCTATTGCAAAAATCTTTCGCATTGATTTCTTGGAAGTTTTTTGCTTAATTAGTATTATAATTATTCAATTTCAACTGAAATATTTCAGCCGGCTTTGCCTTTATATTTAAATGGTTTTAAGAAGTCTAGTCGATTTAACAAGAAATATTTTTTAAAAGAATTTAGGCAGCTAATGAGATGAATGAGAGTTTTGTATTTAAGTAGTGAGGCATCAAACAAAAGATATTTAATTCGAAGCATCTTTAAAAAAATATTCGATTCTTTTATGTTATTTAAATGATTTCTGACTTTATAGATGAGCGAGATGGGTGGTTGAATGTGGGGAAGGCGGGGGTGGAAAGGATGAATCACGCGAAGCCAGTAAATACGGCCCCGGGGTGTTTTTAAGTCCGCTGGGACCGGATATCCGCCCAACAGTGTTAAAGACAGCGTATTTTGGCATTTTGATTTTGAGTACTGGCCTAGCCATTATATGTCAGTCGTTAAGCGCGTTCGTGGAATATGAATTCAGCATTTTATTTTATTGGACTTTCGTTTGTTCATAGTGTTTGAAAAGTTACCCCATTAAATTAATAACCGATAGAAAACAATGAAATCAAAATTATTAAATAATAACTTGGCGTATATTTTTTTTTATTACTCTCGCCACCAGTTTTAAACACGATAGATTGAGCACATTACATGGGTTAACTGTGCATTTATGGTTCAGAAACATTATATTATACTTAAAATAACAAAACCCAAGTATATTTATAATACTATCACCAGTTTTAATAAGCAATTTAATATATATATATATTATATATGCAAATAACATTATTATTTCTGTTGAAAATACTCACACACTGACCGAAATCAACCCATGATCACATTATAATATTTTAGGATAAGTTCTATGATTGCTATTTATATATATATATATAAATAAATACAAGAGCGCAAAAACATTTTTAAAAATATGTACATTTAATCGTTTTAATATCTTATCTTTCGGATATTCAGTGTTTCAGAAACAATTTTTAGCTGAGTCATCAATTTTTAATTTAATTTTATATCAAAAATGAACTTCCACAAACCTAGCGCCGAATCCATATAAAAAAGAGTTTATTGAAAATAAACCAAGTGTATAAAATGCAATCATCCATAGCATTTTATATACAATTAAAATTGATTTATTTTTTAATGCCACTTCTATGTCACTGCAAGCGACACGTGTTTTTTTTCTTTAGACTGAGTGAATGTTAATAATAAAGTTTCATTTTTGTATCGTACTGTTTTTTTAATTAATAAAATCAATTTTCCAACAAAAAATATAGGATATTTAAATGGAATAGATAGCCTTATACATCTAACGAATGTTCCCAGAATCACTATTTATAACCATCAATTTTTCATTAATATTTGAGAGGCGTTTGTTCCATTCATAGATTGTAAACCAAACATAATATTCTACAACCTTTATTGAATCCAGAATCCAGAGATAATAGTAGTGAGAACAAATTCAGTAATGGCTATTATTATTCTATGGGGGCTCAAAACATTTCAATATTTCTTCGAATCACGAAAATATTAACTATTAATTAGTATATTAAGAATTTATATTTAAAAAGTCATTGGGAACGGATATGATAATATTAATTGTGAATGTAAAAATTTATGTACTGGTAGCTAAAGAGTGAATTTTAAGATAGAAATATAATACAAAGCATTCTATTTTGGGTAGGGGTATATAAAATTATGTTTATACTGTAATCACATAAATATTTATATGTTACATAGCACTGTATCCATTTTCTTGCCAGGACAATTTTGGGTCACGTAGAAATATGACTCTAACTACATTTGTTTCTTCAGTAAAATAATATTCACATTATCGTTAATTTGGTCCAAAAAAGTACATCGCTTGTTTCAAGTGGTTACAAAGAGAAAAATGTGACAAAATAATTCAATTGAAAAAATGTTTTTCTGCTCTCATCGATACTTCCAAGATACAGATATACACAAAATATTTTTAAATAGGCATAATAAAAAATATAAGAAAACACATTTTTTTCTTTTCAGAATTTTGAACGATTGCCATAAAACGCTCATATTAAAATATAATATGCAATTTAGTCACTCGCCCATTCCAAAGAATGTTTCAGTTTTTGATTGTCATTTAAAAAATATTAATATTACTTTTCCATCGTTGTTTAAATATTTTTTCATTATGGCAGTTCTACTTTATTCATTTGTGGGCTGATGTCGTTTGAGTAAGACTAATCGAAGGCAGGTTGAGTGGCGTAGATGCGTAGCACTCTCCATGCTTTCGATAAATATTCAAATACCCAGCTGAATGATAATATGTAATATATAAATATTTGGATTTTTCAATGGATTGCATGGAATTATAAAAGCGGCATAACAAGCGATAGAAAAATAATTATATTTCTATCTATGTCTCCCATTTTCAATAAAATCGAATATGATCCTTACAACAAGTCGTCGTTATGAAGATATGGATGCCATATTGCAATATAACCCTAATCCCCTTCATATTAAGAATGAATATTGCTTTGAAAAATTATGGTCCACTTGAAAGTGAAGTATGTTGACTAATAACAGATCATTTCAACCGTAGGTGTTTTAACAAATACTGGCTGCAGGTCAGTGTCTGAACATCTTTTATCAAATATGGTTAGGTTAAGATAAAATTAAGTGTCTGAAAAGGACTGGTATATTGTTGGGTGGGTTGTGAGAAAGGTATGAAAACGAAACAAACATTCATGCATTTTGATACAAATTCATACAAATAAAATATTTATTAAGTATCAATGCATAAAAATTTCCTTTCTGGGATTCAAATACTTCACTACGAAATTAACTCGAGAAGCAAGCATCGCAGCGTCCATCACTTGCCTGCGAATGGCAAAAATGTTTTGTGTTACCTTTGAAATGAATCAATATTACATTATAGATTTGGAATTGTTTTATGGCTCGAAATATAAATACAAAATCCGTACAGAAACAAATGTTACCCGGTTAATAATTCATGGTATTAAGTTATAATACAAAAGGCTTACGGGCATTTATGTGTTTGTTTATAGTAAACAAAAAACGAGCAAATTTACCGCCTTTTTCAAGTTCATTGACTGACAATATTTGAGTTTGACAACACATATTCCCAAAAAATCAGAATATAACTAACAGTCTCACAATATGGACTGTCCCTGGAGCAAACATGACCCAGCTATGAAACCTGCTGAGGAGTGTCTTCTTTTCAGTGCTATTAAAGTTTATGAACAATAAGTCATTGTTAATGAAAACCCTTTGTGTAACTAAATTTGTAAATGCTTTTTTTATATGATCGTTTTGGAAAAAAACCGAATGATCAAAATAATTATTGATTTTAAGTAAATCGGTGTAGAATATTTTTTGGTGAATCACATATAGTCAAATAATATTATTCAAATATAGTAAACGCAAGAGTTTTAAAGTATTAAGTAGAGGTGCCACCTGTCAACATCTCAATAATGTGCAGACATATTATGTTGTGCTGTGCGATGTAGACATATAGATACATAAAGCAAAATACATATATATGGTATTATATAATTACTATTGAGATATAAATGCATTCAAACCAAACATCAAAAAATTGATTGATGTGTAGGTGTAAGCAAAAACAAAATTAACATACTCGACGCTGTTTATAAGTGCATTTTTTTTTTGAAAGTGCCAAACTTAACTTATTCCTTATTTTTTTTAATGTATCAAATCAGTTTGATATAATATACTTTTAAAAACACAGTTGCTGGCACTTAATAGAGTAGGCTGCAGTTTCTTTACAGGTCCAAAATTAATTTTCTTTATTATATCATAGTTAAGTGAGTTAACATTTGTTGACCCGCGGAATACACCATGTAAGAGTGTGAAGCCGTAGCGGGTGATGGTGGGTACAACGCTGAGTGCCCTAGGACATTAAAAAAAATGTCTATTAAATAAAGATTATATATGACGAATCAAAAGAACCTCCCGAAAAAGCTAGTCAGCAGTATAATAAAGAAGGATTTTCTAATGGTATTTTTTAAGTATTTGACAAAATAGCAGGCTAAATACATTCATATACTACGAGTGTAAGTTTTTCATAAATTAGCTTACTTAAAATCATCGGCTGGCACGCGTTAAAACTTCTGCATCTGTATGATTACTTAATGAAGCTCAAAACACTTAATAAATGATGTTTTTTGGATTTAATCTGGTTATTTTGATTTGATTTGGTTGGTTAAATCCGAAGCCTCTATTGAATATTTTCAATTTTACAAGTATTCTTTTTATATACTTCATTGTCTAATATCTTCACGGCCCGGTATTTATCAATCACTGTCCATTGGGATTTGAACCGCTTTTAAGTAAGCGTATAGGAAATTGTATTGAAAACTTTTTTTAGCTACCCGTAAAAGTCCATGGGAGAGTTTTACATATCAAACCCGTTTGATCCACAGCTTTTGATGTAGCCCGGGGAATATAGATATAAGCTATACATACAGTAAATAAATAATCATTTATTTCTGAACACAATGCTTGTTCTAGCAGGATTTGTTTGCGCTGTACTTGAACAGAAAGTATTTTGTATCAGTACAAGTCATTCCAAGAAGTCTGAGGAAAATCTAATATAAAAGATTGATGGTTTACAACTAAGCTTAAGAACTACTAAGACAAGAAGCTTACATTTAAAATCGATTAAAATGGTAACCATTTTTGTTTTTATGACATATTTAAGAATATTATAGAAGGTAAAATTATATTTTTAGTAATTAATGTATCACGTAATATTAATACTATTGTCGGGTCCGTGACGCAGTTGGTAACATAGTTGTCTACAGTTACAGATGTCTCGGGTTCAATTCTCGATGTGGACAATTTAATAAATTGATTGTAGTGAAAACGATTAACTAACCACTAGTCCTGTCCTAGCCCTATCCTTATATCCCTACTCTCTTTGAAAAAAGAGAGGTAAAGCAACTGAGTAACTAGCAGTTCTCATATAAAACCTCTGTTGAGATACATCCTTTAGGAGAGCATATGCTCCACGTTGGGAGCGAACATGAAAAACAATATTATTAAGTTTATATGTAATGTAAAATAATAATAATAATAAATTTGTTATTCCACTGGTTGTGTTACTTATTAAGACACGTGTTTTGCCTATTTAAAAAGGATCTTCGGAGTAGCTCTATTGTAAGGTTTTTATTTATAATTTAGACATTGGTTCTAGTTCTTAACTTATTATATATATGACTAAATTAAGGGTGGGATTTTTCATTCCTTTGAAAGTGGGGTGGGGGATAAGACATAAACAATACTGGTATCAATTAGAATAACACCACTAATTATAAAATTAATTACTTATTAAGTGTTTGGAGAGGAAAATCCTATGGAAAGTAAGTTGGATAGTGGCGGGATTAACCTGTCCTATTTAAAATGTTATTTATATCTATATCAGTGTTTCCCCCTCGAGTTGGGTGGGGGGCATTTTTATTGTAAGTGTTTGAGGGATGCCTGGGAATTACTTGAAATTTTAAGTAGGTTCTACGGTGAATAATATTTTCGCAGAAAAAATATAAAAAAAAATACTTCAAAGTGACATTTTAATCAGCTAATGGTTAATATTTCGGGGTTGTGAACTTCATTTTATACTGAAGATATTGAGATTACTTTGATATCCCTTGACACATAGCGCCCGGGATTTTATATTATGCTTAAAACAAAAACCTAGCTTAGTTAAAGACATTGTTTGTATGCCAGGTTTTGTTTATACACTATGAAAAAATATGAAAACGTTTTTTCCACCTTTGAATGTGGAGCATGTATACTACTATAGATGCACTAATATAACTTGGCCGCTAGTGAGGGTGCCATCGTCGCGTTGGGAATGTTGCCATACTCAACTAGAACTGAATTTTCAGTAAATTCCAAAACTGATATTTTAGCGACGGTTATTAAAAGTAGATAAGATATTTATTTTGCATAAAATGGCAATTGTAGAAATTTATTATAGACTGACGATTCTAGTTCCAAATTCGGCTGCGGCCAAGTAATGTGGGTAATACTATAACAGAAGTTTTTTTGTGAGAATTGATTGTTATTCATTCATTCAATCTGACATTTTCGCTAAAGATAATGATAGAAGGATGAGACTAGGAAAAGATTAGGAGTTAGTTAATTACTCTCGTTACGTCCCGTTTTTCTGGATCAATTAAAATATTTAATTATTTGCACTGGGACTCTAATGCATAGACAACTCAACAAAATAAAATGGACGCCCATGAACGTTGACTACTCTGCTACAGCTGGGCATTATAGATATACCATACAAAAAGTGTCTTCTAAATTCATTGAAAAGATTGGTCACCAGTTTTATGATTGTTTAGTAAATGTAATAGTTTATAAAACTATTGCGTAAAGTTGATTTTTAGTGGTGTATTTACCTCAGCTTTGCGGTCTACCCACGTTATTGTGATACTTATGTAACGTAAGTATCTGAAAGTCAAGTGCTATGGCCTATTACTCGTTGAAGAAGTCGCATACGAAGCTTGGAGACTCCCCCAAACTCGAAACAAGTCGACGGGATAACTTCGAGTGTTTTAACAACAACAAGTTTTGGTATCTTCTGCTATCAGAGACTCGGCGACGATTCGTCACCACGTAATTGCATCCGGAGCTAGTGAGAAGTGAAGCGGAAATTAATCTTCCTACTTACAAAAACTCATCAAAACTTTAGTATGATCATAAGAAACTACGTTGAAATTTAAAAAAAATAAAGAAAAACCTTTTTTTAAAGCAAGTTGAAAGATGACTTGCATTTTATCATAAATTATGCATAAATTTTATGTTCTCTTCGATTATTTGGCTTCTCAATATAAACTCTACTTGATGTATGCTTGAGGCTGATCGTTCGCATACATATATGCATAAGATATAGTAAATGATTTTGTTTTGCAATACCGTATTATTATATAATCAATGACTTAATAACATTATTCATGTTTGTACCCAATTATATGGAGAATTAGAATAAAACTCAAAGATTCAGTTATCGGAGATATGTCATCTGGTCAAATTAACTGGAGATTAAACATAAGCGACTGACCGAATATTATTTCATATGATTCTCAAATAGTTTTATTGTGTCTTGTTATATTGTCGTTGTTCTGGAAGAAGTAATTGGACTTTGACAAAACTGTTTTTAGGTAAAAGTGTTGGTTGTAAAAATAAGTGTGTTATTTCATTCGGTAGAGTTTAAAATAAGGAACATTTTGATATAACTAATTCATTATGTAATTTTTTCGATTTAGTGTTTTCAGAACAGCGACGATATATCCATTTATCACCAAGAACAAAAAAAATTGTTATCATAGGACTATCCAACCAAATATAGCGCTAATGTCTTTCCAGTGCTACGACGTAGATGCATTTATCAGCGTAGCACTATTCGCTACGATACGCATTGCAACGGCTTGATCGTCGAAAGTATGTAAATAATAAACGAAACGTAGTAAAAAGATTAATTTATTTTATGTTATTCTTAGCTGCAAAATATATTAACTATTGAATACTTGATTTTTCATTTTAAATAAACATAGTTGTAGTAGTTACATTAATTTTATGCTAACCATATAAATTATTGTAAGGAGCACAGTTAACTGTTCTTAACAAAAATTAACAGCTCTGGTTATTCGTGTTTTTCGATTATCCGTGTGACTCCACGATAATTGTGAGTTAACAGTATAATAAAATATTTCACATCCAGCGTGGATAAAAACACAATACTAATTTTAATAATTACTAACGGAGAGGAGGGAATTCCCAGGTCAATATTTTTGAAGAAAGGGGAACTACTCGTCTTTTTTAAAATATTATGTCTATTGTCATAAAATATTCTTCTCCTCGTCTTAAATTTTGTAGTACGATTAATATTTAAGGGATTTGAATCAACAAATATGTTGTTGATAGAATCAGTCTGAAGATGCAAGCAACAGTACACGTGTCACACATAAATTGAATAATACAATCCTTATTTTTTATATAATCGAACTGTGAAGCTCTAGAACTATTAAGGGATCCCACATTTTAAAACTATTCCAGACTTATTATAAAATTACATTAAAATATATGTGTTGGTTGTGTGAAGAAATTAACCACCTTCCCACCTTGCGTATTCACAAATATTTAAAATCTGCCATAATGGTTATATTTATCAATTATTTGTTATTACCTATTTTTTTGCATGGTTGAAATAATACAAATTTAGGAAATAAAAAGTGTTGATATTTTCATTTAGACGTACATAATTGTTTTTTAATCGATTGCTAGTAGATAAAGTAAAAAAATAATAGAAAATATGCTATTTTATAACTAAGTATTTAGTAACGCTCACATAAAAGTTGAGCTGTTTTCAGATCAACAAGCATGACCCTGATTTTTCGTACAACTTTCTAAAAGTTATATTGCTTTCGACATCTCTTTGTTTAATTTGCAATAAAGACTTCAAAGGAATTTAAATTCAATGACATCAATCAATAACGATAATTATACATTTCAAAAGACGCACATAAAATATGTGATTGTCTCAGGGACACGCGTTCGGGGGGTGAATTATCGGGATCGCATGGTGTTTTGGCCACGCGGGTGGGTAGAGGGCAAAGCTGGGGGTGTCCCGGGCAGCGGACCTGCGCAACAGGTGGTTACGATCGATACGCCCCCCTATACCTCAAAAGTGCCACCCTGTTCGGATGTACGCGGCGTCTGTGAGCTCCTGGGATCACTTCTTCGCCATATGCGATGACAACTTTCGCTTTTTGATGCATCAACATATTTATATAGCATCGCTCATTACTAATTGTCAAAATACTTATTTTTTAAATAGTTCGAATCACTAATTCAGTATTCCTTTTTTTATACAAAAATAAAACACATTTCTTACTAATTTCACAATTGTATGTATTAATATTTGCCAACATTTCCCTTCTCTGCCGTACGAGTCGATTGTGAGAGCAGACTTTTGATACCCCTTATAGTGCAAAACAAACGAAGTTCAGAAAGCTAGTTTATAAAAAATAATCTAGTCAACCTATTCAAATGAGATGTTTATAAATTATTACAAATACTTTCGTATAATTGATACGAATAGTTTTTCGCTCTTACTTAGTTACAAATTCAAAATGACTTTCGATGATATGAATCCTACAAATCTCATTACGATACTTTAAAATTTCATATTAGTATTAAATTATATAGAGGTTTCATGGATGAATGCATAAAAATCGAGTATGATTCAATAATAATAGCGTCCTTTATTGCAGTGTTGATTTGTTATTTTACGATGTAATACCTGGTCATAAAATTTAAATATTTTTTTTATCACGATGCGAAGTATTGAATATTTCAATTTTATTTGAATGTTGTTGCAAATGTATCTTGAGAGCATATTTTCTCATGTCTTTATTACGACAATCGGCCGTTATAAAATGATCTCATTAGATAAAAAATGTTTATCGATATTGCTTCCGATATCGAAATATTCCATATCAACTTGAACAAGTCAGACAAATACTGTTTTATAAGTTTTTGAAATGAATATACATTTATAATTTATACAATTGATTGCAAATAAATGAACTTAAACTTTGAGTTAACAAATTCGCACATTTGGCACTTGACTTTCTTGCCATTTACTGCTGTGTCCTTTCGAACTTTGAAAATGTGTAAATCCGGAGTTCTCCATCATCTATTTTAAACTTTTTGATGCTCTTTTCTTCTCCATAAAACAATAAAATAAATCTACAATATCACACACCCATAAAAACAAATAATAAACAATACAATCATATTTTTAAGGTGTTAACTGTCAATTCTTGGTGGAAAGACATTATATTTAAAAAAATCATCAGTTGATAATGCTCGTGATGAGCGAAACCGGTCCTGATCATTACAAATATGTGAAAGTAGTACAAATGAATTGTGTTTTATTTAAAAAAAAAATCATAGGTTAAAAATACCAAGAAGAAAAAATAAATTGGCCCTTCCATGCAGCTGAAAATACTAATTTACATTTGGACCTTGATCTAAGTCATGTGAGAAATCCGGCAAAAGCTTTTTCCATAATATTATAGAATATTAATTTAAACTAAACAAAGCATTTCACCCGTAATGGAAAAATCTTGCTTAGCCACGGGTAGTATAGATTACGTTTCGTTTATCAGTGACAAAAAACCATAACAAATTGCAATTATTCGTGTATTTTAAACGTGTGATTAAACTTATTTTGTAAATAAAAATATTCTTCATAACAAATTCATCCAAGAAAAAACCCCTGAAAGAAGTAATAAATTTTCATCAGACCTATGTGAAAATTCGGTAGTCTTCGACATGAGGATTCTGAGATGATTTTATATTAAGACAAGGTGCGATGATTATACATAACGATTGAAATATCCTATTGAATGAGTTTTATTGTTATTTATTTGGTGAAATTATCAATTCGTGATACAATACTACTACAGCAATTTACACTTTATTTATTAGTGTCCATTATTTTTGTTTTTGGCTGTCGAATTGTGATTCCCGTTTCAATCTTTTCATCAATATTTGATCTATTAGGCCATTTGAATACACATCGTTGTTATATTATATCATCTGTAGCCTACACTATATGACACTTTAAACAGTGGTAACATTTTCTTAGCGGTATTTACGACTCTTACACAAAATATAATACCTACTGATTACCCGATTTCAATTTCGATCACCCATTTCTACGCCAAAGTGAAAACGCAGATATCTGTTACCACCCCAATAGCTGACTGAAAACTAGCTCTTTCAACATTTTTTTACGCATGTACTAGTTAAAAAATGTCCAAACACGAATAACTGTGTAAAAATTGTTTTATACTCAAATAAAATACAAACCTTTTACCATAAATTTGTCACTGTGACAAGTTTCAATTAATTTACAAGTGATTCTTTGAAGTACACATCATCGATTAATGAATATTGTATAAACCTTTTACTTATAATTTATAATCAATCGCAACGTTTTTGCGTGATGTAAATAACAATATACAATGTTCATAAAATGGTTTCGTATCACCACGGACAAAATAATAACAGAACCCCCACCGACGTCAATGTGGAACTCCTGATCTTTTCATGTACTTATTGTGATATTCCCCGGAAGTATATATTTTTGTATTGCTAGCACTTTTGTCTATTATAAAAGGTATTTTATCAAAATATGCGAATCGTTTAGATATTATACCTTTTCATAAGTTTTGTCAAATACAAACCGGTGTTTTGAATGGATGCTACAAACTTGACTCTCGAAACAATTTCAAACATATTTAGTAAAGCAATTATACTGTAAAACGAAATGTAAAAACTCAGTATATTATTTAAATTTACTTTATTTTCGGTTGACTGTTAAATTTTGACCAGTAAATTAATTCGAAACAATCACAACGTCAGTGTGACAGTGCTATATAATTAAGACATCTCCGTCATTAATCTTAAAAATTTGGCTTAAAACTTATCGATTGGAAATCTATGTATTAATTACAATACGTCGCTTTCCGGCACTAATAACAGGATGGCCTAAGAAATTGTGTTCTAGTCTCTTGTTTTTTAGTAACTTTTTTCATATGGTCGCTCCAGCTCACCCCCCTGGATCATTAGTTTCTAAAAGCACTTTTACTTACTTAATGAACAGGTCGCCCAAAAAATGACAAATTAGTCACAGGCAGACAGAAAAGAATCATTTCACAATTCCAAGTTTATCGATTGGAAATCTATGTATTAATTACAATAAGTAGCTTTTCGGCACTAATAACAGGATGGCCTAAGAAATTGTGTTCTAGTCTCTTGTTTTTTAGTAACTTTTTTCATATGGTCGCTCCAGCTCACCCTCCCCCTGGATCATTAGTTTCTAAAAGCACTTTTACTTACTTAATGAACAGGTCGCCCAAAAAATGACAAATTAGTCACAGGCAGACAGAAAAGAATCTTTTCACAATTCCAAGTTTTGCAGTATCTCCTCCACAATCAAATCATCTTAAAAATATCAATGACCTTTTGTTGTTTGTTGCATAGTAACTATTAATGATTCCATTTCACAAAACAGTATGGTAATTCATGGACAAAACATGTATTTTTAGACCTTAAGATGGCTAGACAGTACGAAAAACATGTTCCTTTCTTCTATAATACAATATAATACAAACACAACAGACTTCGCCATATAAATTTATATTTACATAAACAGTCACACGTGTTTCATTGTATTTATAAAATCCTGCAAAACATTGGATTGGTAGTAATATATTTTTGAACGTATCTCTCGTGGAATAAAACTCTTGGATAAGTGTTTCATATTCTCTTAGGTCACGTTAAAAATACCTGTTTTTTTATTAAATAATTTTAGCTTGAACATGATTAAATGATCATATTGAATTAAAAACATATTCATTATTCTATGATGTCATTTATAGACGAAACCTTTCATTATATATGATTAAAATGTTACATCATCAAGGATTTGTGAAATATATAGGTATGATATTAAATTTAGTACACAAAAATAATGTGTGTTATTTAATAGTTGGATGAAAATTGTTGCTACTAGTTCATATTTATATTGTTTTACCTCAATCAAATGTAATGGAAGATGAAGGGAAGGATAAATGAGCTAAAAGTGTATTGCGGCGATGGGATATTGTTAATGAGAATTATTAAATTGAGGCCGAGTTAGATGTTTAGAAGGGTTGTACATTGATGATAAACTAAATGTCTTGAATACTTCACCTGTTATAGATATAGTTGTTTTTTCCCCATTTATTTTAAAGCTTTGACTAAATTAATCACATTTTATCCTCTCTCCAGTCTTCACATTAAAAAATTCATTAAGAAAGTAAATAGTATTCGAAACATTTAAATATATTTTGCTGGTGTTGCTATATAACGATAAAATAAAACATTTTAATCAAACGTTATTTAGCGGTAATTTTAAATCGAAATTTTATTTTTTTAAGCTGATTTATAATATCATGTTTTGAGGAAATTCATAGCACTTCTCCGTCGTAAATACTCTGGTATTTTTTTGTAAAAAACTTAAAAGTTCAACAAGCAAGAGCTATAACTTACAACCAAATCTTTGGATGTCTGTTCAGTATTCTGTAGCATTTCCCAAAATGCAAACATGCCTTTGTACTGATCCACATTCTACAATTAAGCTTTGGAGCTTTTCGGGAAGAATTATCGAAACAATTCTGATTCGACATTGCCTGTGGCCGATTGGCAATGTTCACCACCTCCCAATTAACGAGAAGCCTACGCAGGTAGTCAGTTTAATTTAAATTGCAAATCAAGGCATTACATTGCAGATTACATCAGAATCATTCGAATAATCGAGAAATTTCGATGAAGTTAAACACTAACGTGTTTGTATAATAATGAGAATTGCTGAATCATCTACATTCCAAATATGTAGGGCTTCTAGTAGATGACAAATTAGATATTTTCGAAGTTTATTCGATACTCAACAATTAAAAAATGATATCACACAAGTATTTTTACACTCGATTCTCTATCCGAGACGTTCTGAAGACTTTCGTAAAAGAATAACATAGAAAAAAATAAGTGACATGTTCCGTTTTTCAATTATATATTAAAGTTACATAAGTTACATAAGTTATTGATTACAAGTTAATTGATACATTTATAATTTATAAATATAAATTATAAATGTATCAATTAACTTGCGTGGTCTTACATTTCAAGTAAACTGAAATAATAAAAATCAGTGTCACTGTATGATATTACAAACATTAC
Organism: Himalopsyche phryganea; assembly: GCA_022494535.1. Taxonomy (NCBI): domain Eukaryota; kingdom Metazoa; phylum Arthropoda; class Insecta; order Trichoptera; family Rhyacophilidae; genus Himalopsyche; species Himalopsyche phryganea. The sequence continues at coordinate 3,233,405 of JAGVSL010000024.1, forward strand.
GATAATCATTATTTTTATAACAGTGTAAATGCAAAACAACCAGTGAAAAAATAAAATAAATACTTACGTTCATTTCTTATTCGTGCTATATCGAAAGCTTGTGAAAGAATCCGTGCTAAAAGAAAATCAGATTTACATTAAGTGTATCTATATTTCATCATGAAAAAAAAAGTAAATTATGTAACATTACTGTCACGTATTTTATTTTTTTCTTTAAATTTGTTCATACTATATGTAACGTACATAACATACACATTTTTATATTGATATAAAAATATTATACAGTCGGATTGTGTCACTACTGTGAATTAATGTTTTATCGAGTTTTAAGTAAATATTTCACTCTATCATTACACATAAACTTGATTAATGGTCCTTTACATAATCATATTATTTAGAATATCATCTTTACAATCAAAAAAATGCATCAATATTTGTCGTGCCCTCAGTTGAAAACTGATCCCATTGCTAAAAGTTTCAACGACAGTATCATTAATAATATATACCTACTGATGTTAAAAAATCAAGATAAGTTTGAGCAAACAATTATCGATTCAATGAATGATTAATGTAATTTAAGACATCGACTGAGGGTGCTTGATGGAATTTCAATATTAAATTTGGATTATTGAGATTTTGTACACTTCCATGTATTTTGTCACTAACGACCCGGGTTACTTCGCATTCGAGCACACGAAGATACAAATGCGACAAATATCATTTGAGAGCCACACCGATACACAGAGTGGCGATTGCCGAAGGCGTTGCCGCTTTCAACTTCTTTTAGAAATACAGTGATTTTACAATTATAATAGTATTGTGGGCCATTCGTCGAATTACATCCCGTCAAAACCCACAATACTATTATAATTGTAAAATCACTGGTATTTCTAAAAGAAGTTGAAAAGCGGCAACGCCTTCGGCAATCGCCACTCTGGTAATATGGTGTTTACAAAATAAGGATTAGGACGATTTCCGAAATTTTAACTCAGGTATCAGACGTATAATGTATTGCCTCGTAAATGATATTTGTCGCATTTGTATCTTCTATATAAGCGTTAGACACTGTTTACTGTCTCTCAGTTCGAGTCCATTCGTGTGCTCGAATGCCTGAAGATGCCGAAAGGCGAAACCCGGGTCGTTAGTGACAAAATACATGGAAGTGTACAAAATCTCAATAATCCGAATGATTAATGATTCATTTATTACAACAAAATTTGTGTTGAAAACGACAATGAATCATCGAAAAAACATCTACAGCACAGACTAATATTTGTGACGTGTGGTATTACAGATTATAGACAATTAATAGAGAACAAGACCGGACACACACCAGTTAACCGAAATGAAGTTAGGATTATGAGCAAATTGTTTTTCATATTCAATTTCATGAGCATGGTTGACAGGTTCATTCGAACTTTAGTACTTGATAATATAAAAAGATCTCCGATCAACTTACGAAGTTTTTTTAAACTTTCATTGTTCAATTTTACAAATACTTCTTCAATTTAGGAAGCTCAAAGATTTTGGATTACTAGTTTAAATTTTAATCAAGATTAAGCATGAGCTGCCTGTAAACTTTAAGTAAAATTTCGTAATTAGATAAATCTTTCAAAGTTTGCATTTGTAAGACAATAGGTAACATTATTCTTAAATATATAATTATCTATTCTTGGAGTTTTTGGGGAGTGATAGATACTGGTATTATATAGATGCGGGGAATGGTTCATATCTGTTCAAATTGTGACGCACTAAGGACTGGCACAAAAGACTGATAATTCTTCAAGAACCATTCAACCATAAACATTTTAGGCAATAATAATAGGAAATAATATAATATAGTTCAGTCAATTTTGTTGTACTAGCAATATTAGTGACGAAATACACGGAAATGTACAAAATATCAACAATTCAAATTTTATAAAAATGATGTTTCATTGGTTTTTTAACTATAACGAATGATTGATTATTTAATAATTCTACATATTATGAGAAATAGGAGAGGCAAATATTTTTACTCAGCATAGAGACGAGGAAATTATACAAATAATAACAATACTTATTACATTTGTGTAGAGAGTTGGCATCTTTCTCAGAGAGGTTATGCATGGTGCAAACAAAGGATTTAAACATCACATAAATTGGAAATTTTGTATTTAAAAGTGTACATTCGGAGATTGCAACTCTTAACCGAACAACCGAGATTGAGCGAGCCAAAATACTTAACTGCTCGTCCATTGGACCAACATTTGTGAATTTCCGATGGAAAATAATTAATATAATAACCGAAAAAATTACAAATTGAGTTAGTTATACCAAAATTTTTCTTATATCAAATTCTATCCTATAAAATAACAAACTTATTTTTATAAATTATACTTTTGCTAAAAAACTGTTTCGTACAAACAAACAAAATGAAAAAAGTATAATTACTCAAAACTAGTATTTTTCAGTTAGTGTCTTCTTCCAGAACAACGACGATTTACGCATGAAGATATAGACTATTAAATAGTATTGTCAGTTTGACTTCATCTGTTTAGTCGAATGCCTGAAGATATCGAAAGGAGAAACCCGGATCGTTAGTAAAAAATGAAAAATTTAAAAGTTCAAATTTAATGATAAAATATGAAAATGAAATCTTTTCATCTAAAGTTACTATAACCAAACATAGTTCAATCAATTTTTTATATCGCTCATTTTCAATCGAATATAAATAATATGTTTTAAATGAAAAATCCTCCAACAGTATGTAATCATTTTTTTTTATTTCCAACAGGCACTTACGTAATCATAAAAAAATCGCGGCGGTCTATTTTTCATAAGCCGACAGACTTTCTTTCACAGTTGAAGATTGCGGCAAAATCTAAGAGATTGAAATTTGATGTAATATAATTCATATTCCTGCGAATATTCCATGAAATGAATTGTGGAAAATTTCCGCGAAAAATGTCCGTCCTTAATCAATGTCTGCGATGTCCAGGTAGGTTTAGAGATATCGCAAAAGATTTGCTACATCAAAATCCCCAAGATACGTGGGAACCAAATAAAGCCGTTGATAAATCTCTGCCATAATAAATAAATTATATACCTACGTTATTATACATCCCCAGAGGCTGAACAGCGGGCGTTACAATAATAAACGAAGGATATTATTTCGAGACGTAAACAAAGGTGGGAAATTATCAGAAAATTTTATAATTGTTACGAACTGTATTGTCTATAGTTAATTAATAATTCAATCTATTAAATAAATATAATTCTTGTAAAAGTATCTTACTTACAAATAAAATTGTTATTTTTCCAATAAGAATTAAAGTGTTTTGAAAAAAACGATAGCGCCATTTTTTATAAGATTTTGTTTTCTCGGTTGTATTGTATATTGATTTCACAATTTACAATATTGTCTAAGGTAATTTTTTTCTCACCACCACCCGCTACGGTTTTACATTCTCCTTACAAGGTATATTCCGCAGCGTAACAGCGCTATTCGTGTTTAAGTTTTTTGTCAGGAATGTCAGAGAAGTGATTCCTCAAGTCATATAATACATAGTAATTTAAAAAAAGTTTATGAATCCAGTTCCATTCGCTGTCCATAGGACGGCGTGAGCTCTTTGGGTGCCATTTAATTTGTCAGAGATGCAACCAAGTCGGCACTACCGACGGGGCCGACAGATCCGACTGATAGCGGTATCGTCTTGAGCAATTTATCATTCCTTATTCATGATTGGACTTTCCCAAAGGATATGATCAGTATTATTAATCATATTGCCGTATTTACATATTAGACTCTCTCTTTCTCTTGGAGTCTGCGCTAACCGGCGAAACTGGAAAAGCTTGACAGTGAAGTGACCATGACAGATATGAATTGGCTGATCCAATAATCAGTCTATTTCCATGGTGTGAGCTGCAACTTTATGAGCCTTAAGAATGTAAGAATCTAGTCGAGAAGAAGGCAGTAAATAAATCTCTCTACCTGGGATTCAACACACTTATGCAGCATCACTGCTGCGCATCTAAATTGAATGGCAGTATACCAGCCAGAATCGGCAATGCATCCAAAGAAAAAGTTCTGTATACTTTGGTTAGGGCTATTAACGCACTGCTTTGTCCACTTAGAAAAAAACTTTTACAATTGAATGTATTATAATGGTACCACCAATGGCTGGCGGATTCTACGTTTTGTAAGAACAAAAAACTTAAATCCACAAATAATCTAACTCCACCCAAAACGGTAATAAAAGGTAGCTACAAAATGCTAAAAACATGTTGTATTCTAGCCTCACATTTCTACCCCCTTACTCACAGGCAATCAAAACTCTAATATTAGAGTACTCAATTATGAGACCATATTATGCTCTATATTTTTTATATAAAGAATAATATAAGTGTGTAAATTTTAAAATATAGAGATAATAATATCTGTAAAGAAGATATTTAGAAATGTGAACAGTCACACCACACCGCGTCTAAGTCTCTTGCGCCGAGCTAGTTGATACATAGAGTCAGTATAAGCATATGTTTTTGTCAGGTTATTAGATATTTTATATGATATTAAAGTGTTTAGATATATTCTATTTTATATTTATTCGTATTACGATAAAATAAGCAAACTCGGCACCATTTCCAAACAATACAACAGTCAGACACTAAAGTGTTTAAATTACTGGCTCTAAATTGTGTGCACCACGAAATAAAATTGTTGATAGAATAATAACAGTATTCAGTTGATATTGACAACAAAGTGAAAACTACAAGGTTAGTTTTTTAGGACTGTCAATGAGACAAATATGTTTTGAAAATGTTATTATATTTTTGTTATGAGTTATTACTTTGAATAGAAGTAGATAGATTAATATCGCATGTTTGATTTTGTATAAACTGGACTATTATTTATCTTATTACTTAAGATACGAACAAACAAACATTGATTTTTATATAGAAGATTTTGCAATTCATATATCAATAATATTATTATGTGCTGTTCGTAGTGGCTCTTAGCCGCCAGTAGTTTCAACTAGATAATTCATACAGACTACTTTGTATATTTCGTATAGGAAACGACTTCTCTTAATAATACCCCAATGGTTAGTATGTATGTATCTAGCGATATAAATAGAAGACAAAAACATTTAATACGCACTACACATCAATGAATTCACTCTAAGTCTATCGAAACCGGGTAATTAGTAAACTTTGGCTTCATCTTTGGCGGCAATAATTAATTCTCCAGTAGTTCGAAACTTAATATTCTACTGTTTATTTTACGAGACGACTAGACCGCATATATTTAGTTTATAGTTTAGTTAATTTAGTTTAAAAGCTCGTAGCTCCATAAGATACAACTTTAAACAATATAGTTAAACCTCGATCACTTTATTATAAGATTTAATTAGGATGTTTCAAATATCTACGTCCTTAATATTGTATTTTATGAGAAGACCACTGTTAAAGAATGTTAGTTCACAAACGTCAAAAATGAAATCATTTCGATACTATAGTTTGTCGCTTGATGTATTGCATTCGAATAAAGTTTTTGATAGATGTATTATATAATAGCTACTTCTTCATCAATTCATGATCAGAACTACTGTATTACATAGTTTTTGTGGAACCAAATAAAAGTACATATTTTAATTTGTGATTTTACTAAGTGTATGATAATTTAAACAATGTTTGTATTAATTTATACTCTGCCCACACGTCTTATTGATAGCTAAATATTCAGTAAAACATAACTGAAAATGTAAATCTGAGAAATTTCCAAAATAAGCATATTATAATAACTCCCTCTATCAATTTCGTATAACGGTGACGGTTTGACATTTGAAAATCTGCCGGATTCCAATATCCAATGCCATATTGAGCTTAGAGCATCGCTCTATTACAGTTTCGCCATGTGTTTTCCACACAAACCCATTAGGAGCCCATTACAAAGGATTATTTCGAAGCGGAAATCGCATTAGCGCGAACAATGGCCACTATTGTGGAAGCAGCGGGAAATGGTCGGAAGTGGTTATTGTTGTGACGTGTGAACGCACATTTACAAACAGCAAACATGCCCCCAGGGATGCCTACTTAACGAATATAAATAAATAAGTACGGGATAAACAGGTAGTGAGACAATAACAAACGTAATCAATATGTTGTCAAACAATCACATCGTTACAAATCAAACCGTAATTGAAGTATTCGGCACCATCTGAAATATATAAAAATATATATCAGGTGTTCGCTAATGAATGTCGTTTTTTTAATAAAACAAAAAAGAATTACTCAAAATATGGTTTCTCTCTGAAGCTATAACCTTCTCCCACCTTTCGGTCATTTTTTAATTTCATTAATATAAAATGTTTGATGCTTTGATACAAAATATTCCGATAACCCTTTTTTCACATCGTCTACATTTTTAAATATTTTTAGGAAGTGTTGCATCGGTCTAAATAAATCGTAATCGGAAGTAGCAAGGTTTGGAGAATAAGGCGGATGACGATAAAATCTTCCAGTCAAAATCAAAACTTCCTCAAGATCCAGAAGCTCTCGGTATATGCGGATCACCGCCGACAAAATTTCTTCGGTTTATTCGTGTGGAACCCACACACCTTGTCTCCAAACTTTCCATTGCTTCTTGATGTGTCTATGCACTGCCAAATTGGACTGGTTGAGTGTCTCAGTCAGCTGATGAATAGTTTGAGAAGGATTTGCTTCCATTTCAGCAGCCACGACAACATCGTCTATCTTTGCTGGTCTCCCAAATCCGAGACTATTTTTTATATGGTTATTTCCTGTTCAAAATTTTTTGAACAATCTTTGACATTAATAACTAACGTCTACTGAATAAGCTACCACATCTCGAATGTTTGAAGTGGTCATAATTTTTTCAAGAAATTCATATACCATGCAATTTCGTATGAATTCTTCACTTGGTAAAAATTCAGCCATCGTAAATTTTGGGGCCTATTTTTTATAAATACTGGAATGTGAAGTCCAGATGTGCACCAACACAGATATAACTAAGTATGTAGTCAGATAGAAGCTCGACTGACTGTTAAAACTGAAATTAAAAAAAAAAAAACGACATTCATTTAGGGAACACCTAATATTTACAATGCATTGTTTCACAGACTTGTAGCATTACTTTTATCCGTCCGTAAACACAGTCATCAATAATAATATGTAAACTCAACAAACACCACAAAATAATAATTACTGTGACATTGAAAGAGCGTTAGCATTTTTCATTTGGAACAACGCAACTGAAGTTTTTAAACAACAACTGTCTGTTAGTCAATCAAAGTTTTCTTTCGGAAGTTGGAACAAACATCGAATAAATAGAGACGAAAACATCATAGAAATACATGCCTTAGTATAGACATCCATATTATACTGATTGAAAAGCAAGTTTCCATTCGGGGATTGACTGCAAAATTGAGTGGAACGAAAGCTCACTTGAACAGGAGATCGGCAATACGTATTTATATTAATAAGTTGCTGTTAAATTGGAAAATATAAAACAATAATTGGCTTAATTAGAATGAAGGAAAGAGGCCATTAAAACTGACATTTGTTAAGGATCTATATTACATTTATAAACACAAGTTTTTAGCTCGTTGTAGTATTAACTAGATCTCCCTCAAATACGAGAATTTTTAAGTTTATCGAATAGTGAATATTTTAATGTTGTAGCCCTACGAAAACACATTAGTACCAACTTATAAGGGAAAACGCCATCGCAATTGTTGGGCACGAAATCGTTTTGTAATTTGGCGCGCCGTTTTATTTGCACAAAAGGCAGCTTAGCGAAAACTCGAATCACAGGTTTTTTTCGCTTTATTTCACAAACAATTGCTTAATTAAAACCACCTGCTAGACATATTGTGTATGAATCAAACAAAAGTCTGTTCATAATCGACCTAAACAACGAAAAAAACAAAGTCTAAACGAAATCAAAATATCTCAAACATGTGTCGTACGTCATGAATAAATATGATATTTGCTTTTTATTACGGAACTTTTTATTTACAAACCTGATAAATGAATTCAAATGGTGTTTGTTTTATTTTGTGAAATGAATCATTGTTTTAAACACTCTCATCAGATAACATAGAAGTGGTATATACATACCTTCAATTGAATATAATGCGAAGGTTATAAAATATCAATGAAACATATTTGGTATTTTATATCGAACAAATGTGATAAATAAAATAAATGATTCAGTAATTAAGATTGATTAGCAAAGATTATTGCCCAAGAAAGAACCGAACCATTTTTTTTTTATATATTTATGATTTGCTTTATAAAAAGTTATAGTTTGTCTAAATTATAATAAGTAACAAAGTTATGCATTTGAATTGTTGAAATGTTGTATATTTCCATGTATTTCGTTACTAACCACACTGGTTTCGCCTTTCAGCAACTTCAAGCATTCGTGAATGTCAGTTCGAGTTCATTCGTGTTCAATTCAAATTTGATATTGAAATTCCATCAAGCACCGTCAGTCGATATTTTAAATTATAAAAAGTTATGCGTGACATAATTTAGCTTTTATGACTGAAATACATATAGGTATATACACAGTATTAGCCCACATATAAGGCGGCCTCGGATACACCGCGACCAATATATTTAGAGCATAATTGAAAAGATTATTTTTATTTTAAAATAATAAATAGTCTATTAACAGAGTCTGGGACGTAAAAAATCATAAATATTGATGACGAAAGGAAGACAAGTGTGAGTAAGTCATTGTACCCCTACGCGCCAGACAGGACTTACTATACATACAAGACAACACGTAAGCGAATAAACATTACATCTGTTTCTATGCTCAGCATCATTTTCTTTTACTAGACCAAGAATATAATGCGAATACTTTAAAAAAATATTTATTTTATGTTTAACATAGTTTAATATTTGGGGTTACACTGTATAATTATATCGACTGTGGAAAAGAAAAAAGTACGTAATCCACACATAACAAATTTTACAGGAGCCACGAAAAACGTTTTTTTAATGATTTTCGGTCAAAATCAAAATATTAAATATACACAACCTTGAGTTGCATAAAGACTAATAATCTAGAGTTTTACTTACCCAATCTGATATTAATTTAATAAGTTATTTAAGAAAAACCAATCAAATTGATGGTTACTTCTTTTTTCCCCGACAAAAATTATCAACAACAATGCAGTTAAGCAGCTTACAACCTTTTTCCTCGCCAATTTAAAATCACTTTTTTAATAAACGATAGAATTACGGCAGCTAGTATACTATTTAAAACAGCTTTCTTAGTAATGCATCATAATTAATTAACTGGGAATTTGATTAATTTATATAATAAATCACATAGAGTATGTGGCATAGCAAAAATGTTAGTTATAATTATGTCAATACAAGCCTAATAGCACGCTGCAACATTTTTTTTAAAAACAATGCATGATAGTTCTTATTATTATTCTACTATTTATTTACTGCAAGTTAAGTTAAGACATAGTTTATCATACATTATGCATGAAAAAATAGTCGAGAGAATATATCAGTACATCATATTTATTCCATTTTACGAGCAGCGTAATCTGAACTGTTCTTATGACTAATTTACAAGATAATCGAATATTATGCATCGTATAATATAAGAACTGTATACAAAGCAGTAAATACTACTAATATTCGTCTATTACAATGATTTCAATCATAAATATAAGCGTATTTATAATAATTTCAGGTAAATCAATTGATATGATACATAACCTAAAAACTGCACGGTGATATTTTTAGTAAATATAGCAAAAATTGTGTTTCTTTCTCATCTAATATGAACACTAGATGATTGATCTATGATTTAAGATATATTATTGTTGTAACAGGGTTGTGCTATAACAATATAATTTAACGATTACGAAAATTTACCAGCGCGACTAATAATATTATTGATGTGGTGTAAGTCCTTTTTCCTGACCGCAAATTTCAAAGTCCCTCTTTTTTCAAACTCAAAATTCAAATTTTGATACTAATTAGGGAATTACAGCTTACATCCTTTTGATACAACGTATATTACGTTGCATAAATTGTGATTATCAAAAAAGCTATTTTGAAAAAACTGAGGGTTACGTCCTTTTTCCTTTCCACAGTCGATATGTTTGAATAACACCATACATATCATGAGTCAGTTGATGGGCTATTCATTTTCAAGGTGAATGTTGCACATGACAATTTCAAGATAATGCAACCTCGTAAAATTAATGTGTAATTAAGTATTCCGAATAATCACTAACATTTTAAAACAAACTTTTCCATGTTCATATCGACTGTGGAAAGGTAAAAGGACGTTACCCACACACAAAAAATATATAGTATATGGTCCAAACAAAACGGGTATTAAATTGTTTGAATTGTGAATTGTTCTAGATTTTTTTTATATTTCAGATTTTTTCTTTAGATTTCAGATTTTTTCTTTTTACCTTCACGGGTGTACGTACAACAACTCACAAAAGTTTCATTGAAATCAGATGAATGGTAAAGGAACACATAGAGGACTAACAAACAAAAATTCATTTATAAATATATAGATTTGTATAATTTAAGAAATCGACTGAGGGTGCTTGGTGGAATTTCAATATCAAATTTGGATTGCATCAAAACATGGGAGATCATAAATTGTTTTATCAAGAAATTTTGGAAATCAATAGAGCCCAGTTAAATTCCTTGCCAATTCTGAACGAGCAGCAGAACCTCCCAAATTCACCGTTACTTTATCCTATACGTTGAAACACTTAACAGATGTCACTAAATGTGGAATGATTGTATATATTTACCCTTTCGTCGAATTGCATCCCGTCGAAACTCACAATGCTATTATAATTGTAAAATCACTGATAATTCTAAAAGTAGTTGGGAAGCGGCAATTCGCCACTCTGTTAATGTGGTGTTTACAAAATAAGGATTAAGACGATTCTCGAAATGTTAACTCAGGTATCAGTGTGGCTCCCAGACGTACAATATTTTATCTCGTAAATAATATTTGTCGTATTTGTATCTTCTATATAAACGTTAGACACTGTTTACTGTCTGTCAGTTTGAGTCCATTCGTGCGCTCGAATGCCTGACGATGCCGAAAGGCGAAACCCGGGTCATTAGTGACAAAATACATGGAAGTGTACAAAATCTCAATAATCCAAATATAGATTTGTATTCATTTGTTAGGTATGCAGACCTTTAGTAGAACTTTATAATATAGGTGCATAATGAATTAAGGATGAATGTTTTAAATTAAGAACCCAAACACATGTCACCAATAGTTTCACAACAAGTGAAATAACAAATTTGATTGGTATTTTAATTTTAAATGATTTTTTGCAAACAGACCCTTATAATTTTAGAATTCGAAGAAAGGTATTTTACATTTCTAGAAAAATAAAAGTTATTTTCAATGCCTTTTTCACATTTAAATGAATTCGTAAATCATAAACATTAACAAGAAAGGTAAATAACGCCTGCATGAAAGTCGAAAAGTTTTTTATTAATACCCATACGTTTTTGTGAAAACTGGTATTTTATAAATAACGCAACAAACAAGTTATACAATATTTATGTAGTAATTGTGGAAAATTAATTTCAGCTATTTGGCTTTGTTTCAGACACAATATTGACAAAATGGCGATCAACAGCCCTGGGGCATACGGCTCTCAAATATCTCCGAAACCAAACACGCCGAAAAGCCCGAGACACTTTGTATTTCCACAGAAAAGTCCATCGGTCGCTTCCAGCGGCTCGTCAGGATATTTCACCCCGCAGTCAGGCTGCAGCTACGATAGAAGCCCAAACGCTTACTGTAAGCCGCCAAAATCTCCGAAGCTTATGAACCTTAGAAGTCCAAAGAGTCCAAGACAATTCAACTTTTCCCAGCAGCAAAACGAGCACGAACCTCCACATAGTCCTATAAAAGAACACAATTACGTTTCCAGGTCAACAGTGCAGATTTCGACTTCACAAGACGGTGGGTATAAATCGTCAAGGCCTGGGAGTATTAAAGGAAGAAAGGTTATAACACCACCTGTCCATATTCATACAAACCCCGGGTATATTTCACCAAGTAAATGCTCCCCAAGATACAGTTCAAGTAGTACATTAACCAAGAAGAGTCCTTATTCTTCAACGAGTAACCTACAAAGTGATAGATCTCAAAGAGATTCTAGAAAAACAGATACAGACGATGACGGCTGTCGGTCCATAAGGCGCTGCAGAAAGTCTACGTCTGATCTGACAGAAGAAACAGATGAAACGCCTGTTACTAAGTCTACCAGTTTGAGCAGGCCGTGTTCCCCGATGAGGCGTGGTTCGATGAAAGGAGGACTCGCGTATTTAGCCAGCAGACGGGGGTCCAGGGACTCCATGTCATCTAATTGTTCCAAGGAAGATATTGGACCGTTAAACTTCCAGAATACTGTGCGAGGACGCCAAAGACGCACATCAAACTTTCTAGAATTGCCAGGTAAAGCAACTTTTAACGTGTTTTCATAATATTTTGCATAAGAATATTTTCATCTCAAACAGCGGCAGATTATCAATTCAGTAAGCGTTAATTTTAGACTAAAACGAAAATAACGTTATTTCAGTTAGTCTGATTTTTTTATTTATTTGAAAGTTTCAGTTATCGATACATATGATTTTTAATTTTACTGATTAAATAATTGAATTTTTATTCTGAAAGAAAGTACAGTCAACTCTTCCATTATACGGAGATGAGTCGTTTATTACTCCTGTATTGCTAAAAACATTATGAAAATAAAATCAGTATCATGTATTTTTTAAGTTATCCAAGAAAGCGTCTTATATCCATTCTTTAATATTTTATGTGCATGATAATATTGATAATCTACGCTCCGTTGTGTATGTGTTCAAGCTTTAGCTTTAAAAGTAGATTCAATTTTACCTTTCTGAGTGCTTTCTAGTATAAACCAGCTAACATAATATGTTATTTTCAACAATTAATCTTTTTTGTTCCTCAATATTTTCATAAAAAAAATATCGGGAAAGTCAAACTAATACGATGTACTCTAAAAGATTTCATTTCATGGTCACAAGAAATGTCGCTGTTATGAGTATTTTTTAAATTTTATAATACGAAATAAGAAAAAAAACATTTAACAATTTCAATGCGCCAAATATTAAAAAATAAACATATAAATTCGATGAGATTTACTTTGGTCACGTCCAAGAAAAATTACCATCACAAACACCCATTCCAGAAATCTAAAATTTAAATTTGATACTGACTTGTCCGTGACCTGAACGCAGACACATCTGATCGACATTGTAAAGTTCTTACCTCTAAGCCAAAGATACCGATGTTGTATAGTATTATTCATATATACGCAGTAAGGGCATTAAAACATTATTTCATGTTTCAGTACGCTTACTTTGTCAAAGAACCCTACGCGTATATACGCTACCAAACGGATAAAGTTATACGCTACGGCCGTCCTTATACAGGCCATGTTGACTTAGCACTTGGCTATTTCATTTACAAACGCCGTATGACGTACGAAATTATACCCTTTTTCTTATTTTATTTGGCCCATTAAATTATTACTAAAGTAATCTAGTCTCACACTCATGATTCAACGTTGTTAAATTGGTGGTAAAAATTTCACCCAAAGTCATTTTAAGGATAAAGCAAAAACTATGCACCGAATGCTTACTAGCTTCTACAACTTGTCATAATGGCGATAAATATCAATTATACCTTTAAATTCCAGTTGCAGCACATGCCCGCCCTCGAGTGTGTTCCCTGCCTGAGCAGCCTCTGAATCCCAGAGCCTCTGATGACCTCTACCGCTTGAGGACCTTCTCGATCACAACTAAAGGAGGCGTCGTCAATTGCGGCGACTCCATCATCAGTCGGAGATCTCGCTCCAATACCAGTGTGAACACTACCGCCAGCAGGTATTTTTTTTATAATTAAATACGTGATCTACTTATTTAGATTACTTTTATTAATAACCATCATAACAAATTAAAAAATATCCGTGGTACAAATTACTAAACATATATATGTGATATTACGTAGTAAATATTTTAACTTCCCCCAACTTTTTCGTAATAAATCTAGCTTGTGTTAAGGGGTAGTTGTTAATAATAGCGTATTGGATATGGAGGTTGCATAGCTACGAGATTAATACGTGTTTGATAATTTAACTACGTCGCATACGAGACGTCAATTACTTTACGATTCGCGATGAAAATTGTTTAATCTGCACGGCTGCGTCGGATTTTGCATTTCATTAAATTACCATCAAGAACACGTGGTAAATGCGCTTCAAATAGATGCGGGGCACTGTTGTCACTTGCCACTCTACGTAAATATTAACCCTTAGAATACCACAGGACCGATATATCAGATGTGCGTACATTGCTAAAAATACCACGAGGCGATATATCGGCTTTCTGGTGGACTTTTTGTAGTACAATTTTAACAAGAATTGCGATGCCATATTATAAAAACAACGAGTGTTTTGTTTCAAAACATGTCAATTGTAGTAATAAAAGACAGTATTGATTGATAAACAAGACCGCGCATGAAACAAGTGTCCTATTATTCTTATTATTGAAATAATATAAGCTATGCGTATAATATGGGGAATTGTGTGATTCAAACTTAATTATTATTGATCATGACATCAGGTAATTCTGATATTTTTTTATTCTGAAATACGTGAAAATAGCAGTGTGCTCACATTCGAAAGATAATAGTGATTTTAAATAAGTTTAGTACGTATAATTAGTGAAACATCCATGAATCACGAACGCATAGATTCAAGCTTTAGTGTTTAAAACATTTGTAACGACGTTTAATGAAGAGAAGAGGATTAGCAATCAATACCATTTTTAAAAATTCCTGGGCCTGTTAATTATTTGTATTTTCTTTTTAATAAATTATACAGCTAATATTTTTTTGTCATGCTAATATATGTAGGTATATTTTCTCATATTTAGTATAACATACGTCTTTTAATTTATAATATGAAAATATTTTTCAAAGTTGTAAGAAATTCAAAAAAAAATAATATGTAATTAGAGATTTTAAGATATCTTTTCTTCAAAATGCCAAGAAAATTCTTTTTATGACACTATTGTTATTTTTGAGAAAGCTATTATAATTTTAACAAAACTCAAAAAATCTGTATAAAACAGTTGAGCCCATATGCGGAAAAACAGCGTTAGTCTTAATTTGTTTTTTTTTGTCAACACATTTATCCAGTAAAAGATTTTTTGATCAATAAACCGTGTTCTCAATCAAATTACTCAAACCATCTTCATCCATTAACGATAAATATTTTCGATAAATTGTGGCTCTAACCAACCGCTATTATAACTGAACAATGTTTTTAGGACAACGCGGTTTTTCCACATATGCGCTCAATTATTACACTGCGTATTGAAGTGGTAGTAAAAGGGTTAAATTATAATTATGTTTTCGGTGAAGGGCATCCATTTAAATGCATGTTATTAAGTTGATATTGTTTGTTTTGATTGAGAGGTAGAATATAATATATTAATTAACAACTGTCTATCTTAGCAGTACGCCCCTCTTTGATACCAACAGGACGTGCCATCTAATACATCTCTTTTGGAAACGTATTTATATAAATATAATAATTAAATTTTAACAGTCATTTCCTCTCTCAATATTGAGAAAATGGAATCTTAATGAAACAAGTCAATGGAAAATGATTTTAGAATTGATTGTTATCTAATCAAACAAACTCAATTTTTTTAGAGAGGTTGACTATTGAAGCAAGTTAGCTAATCACCCTAGATATGCCCGGATAAAATTGGTGGGAAGGGATGTAAAATCACAAACCTTCATAAACTTTAACTCCAATCCCTAAATCGATTTATGATGTTGCCTATACTAGGTTTCTAGCCTATGGACACCACAACCGAACAGGGAAAACGTCCAAAAACAATTATCACTTGGTTACAGAACTGGCTTTATCACACTAAAAAAAAAAAATTTGATACATTATATAGCATGCCTTCCAGCTGCACTCTATTACTACTATGTTGTGGTCTTTCAACACAAAAAGGTTCCCCACCCTTATTTAGCGTATGACTTTAGTGTTTATTATAATATACCATCCGGCTTTATCCGGTTCTTAAATACAGATTTTATCTTTCTCAACTCATACATCGGAGAGCGACGTAACAATTTGAAAATAGTCATATATATATACGACTTTTTTAAGCATAGTAAGCTGTATAAATATCATGACGCCAGATCTCACATTTTGAGATTTTTTGAGTGACGGACAACGATTATTTTCTATTTTATAGTTGATATTAAATCAAAAAATAATTCTTATATTGTTCGTAGAAATATTAGAATAAATTAACTGATACACGTTCTTGTCGAAAGCATCCTGACAATTATTGTAAATTCTCTTTTAAGGTGGTATATATTTATGAAAATAAAACCCTTTTTTCAATCATTTCAAAATGCTCGCACTGAGCGTAACCGTTCCTGATTATAATAAAAGTTGTGGGATTAGAATAAAAAAAATGTTTTTCATTTTTGTTGAGAAGAAAAAAATGTGAATTCACTTAAGTAAAAGCCTCCAAATGCAACAAGTAAGAAACATAACGTTACAACAACCCTCTCGGGTAGATTGTGCGCTGTCTTGAAATTTAAATTTATAAATAACCCGTTATAAGGTCAATCTAATAAAGCGGCCTCTTCCATGCTCATATTGCCTTTTCTTATTATGCGTTATCAAATGAAGAAGATGCGACATACTCCATTGCTAGGGATGTCACCCGAGTAGCGGGTAGATACATATAAACATGGTATTTGTAAATGTAACGAGTATTTAGATCAGACTATTTTTTGGACTAACCTATTTTAATGACAATTAATTCACGTTGATTCAAACCGAATCGGTACAATAAGTTCAATATTTATAGATAGATGTTAATAAAAAGTGTGAAATTATCACCAACCTGAAAAGTTAAAATTGTAATTTCAATATATTATTTAAATATTCAACAAATCAATTACCGAATAAGCAATAATTCAAAACAGAATAAAGTGTAGAATATTTAAATTTAATCGCTACACTTTGTCCTTAAGGTTAAAGCAAAATCTTCAGGTCTGTGACAGTTACATGTGTTTAATGCCAATAATTTAAAAAACAATTTTTTTTTAATGTTAAGTAATGGATAAAATATATTTAGATAGAGATACATTTTAAAATGCCCCAGTTGATAAAGGTATTCTTTGTAAAGCTGTATTACAATATGTCCAATGGCGTCCTCAAACTGTGACATATATTACCTTTTCCAATAAATAAGTTCATCTTAATTAAAGCGACTTTTTTATATTTTTAAAACTATAATTATCATTAATACAATGGAATACAATGGCGATATCGATTAAGTGTGTGCTAAATTACATACAATAAAAACTGTTGTGAATGAATGTGAATCTATAATAGTTTTAAGATTCAAATGTTAAAAAATCGTCATGCTTTATAACAAATTTGCGTTGAAAATTAACATTTGTTTAAATATGACGATAAACGATAGAACAACTGCTAGTAAAAAGAGGCTATTTTTACTAAACAAGATCACACTTTTTTTTTAAATTCAGTTTCGTATTTCTTGTCAACACATTTAGAGACAACCTTATCATTAACTGTCAACATAAATGGAAATAGAATCAAAAAATATCGAGTATGTAGTTATTTGGGCATCTCTAAGAAAAGACGGTCCCGGTTTTACGGTGCAGGCTTAATTCGATTCCGCCGCAAGAAAATGTACCTACACCTAACCTTACTTATTTAATGCCACGCTGTGTATATGTAATTCAGTCTTGTATCCATTAAATTTCATCGGAATCATTCTGGAAACAGAGAAAACTCAGTAGATACGTAAGAATACTATTTAAAACAATACTTTCTTGAGTTAAATTCTATATTAGAGTGAAAATTATTTCCAGTGCTGCAGAGAAGGGTATAATATGCTGTATTCTCCTATCTATTTTCGTAGAAATATCTTGTACACTAAAGTTAAATCAAAATATTTTACCATTAAATAATATTAATTGCTTTTTATTAAATAATATTGTAAATTTTCATTTTAGTTAATTTCTCTTTTTCTAATAAACGGTACGGTAAAGTACAACAGGCGAATATGTTATTGGGTATACATATAGGTGTTAAAATATAGAGTATACGGTATCGTTCAAAGAGTGCGTTGCTGTAAACCCTGAGCGAATTTTACAATACTATTCAATAAAAAACAATTTTATCTTTTTATTTGGTTGTAGAATATTTTGATTTAACCAGAGGGTTCAAACTATTTACATAAATAAAACTTTTAGAATAGAAAATGTGGAAACATGTGGAAAAAAAGTATTTTCGATGTATACACATAACAATCAAAGCTTTTTAATAAATAATTGTCAGCTTAAGAAAATAATATACATTATATAATTTACTCGTATTTAGACTTTTTCTTTCAACTTTATAAATAAAAATAAAAAAAAATAATCGATTGCTATAAAAGCCAATGAATTATTCAGAGTTGCTGAGTTACTAGTGTTTTTTGTAGAAATATTCTACTGCGCGACTTCAATGTTCAATTTCAAAAATTGTACCCTAAATAAACCGTTACATTAAACTTACCATATAATTTATTTATCGTTTGTTTTATTTAATCTGAATATTTTTTTAATTTTATGGCTTATATAATTTAATACATTTAAATAATTTATTGATTAAGTCGGCGTGAACTTGGTTCAACTCCATTATTCCGGAGTAAAATACAGCAATGTATTTTCGGCATTACGCCATCGTTAAAACTAGGTATTCTGTAGTAATTTTTGATAACGTTTTAAGATAACTTTTATGGTATTAACTGTCAATTCTTTTTGGAAAAGCATTTTTTTAACAAAAATAAAACATGTTTTATAAATAAACACTGTAGAAGCAAATTCATTACCCTTTTACCAGATATAAATTCAATATTATAGTATATCTATAATTTAATTAAATGGCAATAAAAAATTGTATCAGGACTACTAAAATAGTCAAGTGAAACAATCGAGGACTAATTTTTTATAATTATGGTGTTTTGTGTTTGTCTCTGAAATCCCAGTTAAAAATAAACAAACCAGGATTGTTAATGTCCGGATTATCTCTATTCATAAATCAATATATAACAACGAGGGTCTAGTGTGCATGTCACATTAAACAATGTGACATTCAAATACCAAAGTACTGCCCATGCCTATAATGAATCAAATATTATTTCGATAGCTGTCAGTAACTTGTCAGTCATTCCTAAGCCGTTACACTTATACACACTCCTTAATAGTCACAAAAATAGATACATTTTATGTATTTTTTCTTTTGTATTATTATAAGAAAAGAACCGAAATATTGTCAATGGATCAATATATAATTTATGTTCACTGATTTCCGGTTGGTGATAGTATTATATTGATTCACAATACAAAGAATTAATGAATTGGATTTTGGCTCCCAGCACTACGTAGAATAGAAAATCGTGAGATAATTAAACGCAATTCTTTTCCCAAGAATCTAGAATATACACATACTGTGCTTATTGAACTAGGCGTATACTGCACTTAGAAATCGATCAATATGAACAGTTCTGTGCAGAAGGGATTAATATACGCGATGATCAGCTGTTTCGTGAAGCAGCAATAGCAACGGGAAAAATAACACGCCTAGCACAATATGTGAAAATACGCACGATTTCAACACTTAACGAGTTATCAAGTGAGAGAAGTTCTACTCTACGGGGAGGTGGAGTGTCAACACACTTTGACTACCCGTGGCGATCAGGATGATTCACAGGTTCCTTCGTCCTCTATTAAAACCCGCCCGTCAGCTTACTTTCTATTTTAAAAAATAAAAAACAATTCATTTGTACTACCTCCACATATTTATAATGATCAGGACCGGTTTCGCTCATCACGAGCATTATCAACCGATAAAAATACAAAGATAACAGGCTTATTTATATAAAATTGAGTGTAAAAATGAAGGTATATAAAACTGATGGTTCATGAGCTAAGACAAGAAAATACTAGTTTACTTTCTCTTTAATTGCAGTTAGTTTATACCAATAAATTACTCGAAGGCAGTAACAGATACAAAAACAGAGCTTAAAATACACAATTTCAATTTAAAAACGCAGCAAGTAGTTTTTCGATAGGGTTGCACTTTCGACCTAAGGCGCGGTGGCTTTGTCAGTGACGAAGAGCCCCTCGGATCCACCGAGTGCCAAGTGAACGTTTCTCTAGGCGTCGCACGCTTTTTGTTTACTGCTAACGGTAAATAAACAAATATGACAAATTATTTTTGAACGCCGTAGCAGAGACATTACATATTAAATTTGCCTGTAGATGGTTTTGAAGACCCCTGTCCGCCCCGTGAGTAAGGGGTGGTGTCACAAGTTATTAGAAATAACGTCTCGATGATGTTTTTATAAACAAAAATATATATTAATATATATACATCAGCGGATGTTTTTATCGGACGCAAAGGTTTGATGTGTATAAAGTAAAATGTCTAGATTTGAATTAAAACTGTTTTTACCTTTAATTGTGTATGTTAATTGCTAAACCTCTTTGGAAAGAATAATAAAACATTGATGGAATAAGTCAGGATTAGTAATCGTCATTTCAAATTCAGAATCCGATAGGATATTATGGAGCATCACAAACGTCCGTGCCTTTAAATAAGTTGGTACATATTGTAAATCAATGCACGAAAATACCATTCCGAGATTGGAAACCGAGTGGACTACAGCCTTGACGACTTGACTCTAGGACCAAAATCGAATTTAGTCTGATAATCATTGTTAAATATTGAAATATCAGACAAATAAAACACGATTTTGTAGTAAATATTTGAAAAGGGCAGTTTAATTTGTGCGTTATTCATAAATTATAATTTGATTGGAAGAATAAGATCGAATTGAAATGATTCCAAAGGAACATGATTGAATTGCGTAATTGGGCGAAGCGTTGTCTCGAACTAATTGATTGCCCATTCAAGTCATGTGTCTACTGACGGTCCGTCTTCTGAAAGTAAAATAAATAACAAAATTTCATAAATCATTTCCTATACAAGAGAAATATTATTAATATTGCGAGCACGTAGAGAGAAAATGATGAAACTTGATTTAAATCCGATAGAGTACGCTTCGGCTATATTGATTTGTATATTGGATTGACGGGGACAAGCCGCCATGACGTAATTTCCTCTACAAAGATATGAAAGCCTTATCCGTTTTCCATAAAATGTACAACATTTGTATTCTTTTAAAGAAAGGCAATTGAATACTTTCGAAGTATTCGGCGGTAACATTAAGGAAAAACATTTTTAATACAAAATTTAAATTGGTATCTTTGTTAATCCACTAAATGTATTGTAAGGTGTGACAAGCGTGTATGAGCTTTGAGAACAGTCTTCAGATCAAGTATATCGTATGATTTTAGTTTACAACGTAGAAATTAATTCCAATCCTTTACTATAAATGAAAACTAAAAAGTGGGATTATTTCTTTTATTGCATGCGTGGAGGGGAAAGACACTCAAACAACTGATTTGTACTGTATTTTTTCTGGCTTTGTCACTATATAAAAATAATCGAATTATCATAATATGCTGCGTTGTTATGGTAATATGGTTGAAATACCGTTTTGAAATAGTGACTGTTTAATGGAGCTTTGTTATTTTTTTTTAGTACGTTTATAAAAAAATACGGCATTTCGGATGAGATAAATGAATTAATTGGAAAAAATATATACGTCTCTCTTTAAGCACGCCACTGGTGCCGTATACAGTAAAAGTTTAGCGGAATAGTATAACAAGGTATGCTTTTATCCACTGAGATATTTTTTTAAGTTTAGTTAGCTAGATTTTATGAATAACATGAATGACAAATATTTAAAAAAAATTTCATCCATATATGTCATTCAGTCTAAACCACTACACTCACCCTTAAAAAATATACGCATAAAACAATAGTTACAGCCATTTTAGCGTGCGGTCTACCGTTACATATGCAGTCTACCTAACATTACCTAACCTAACGGAACGTAACGCTTGCAATCTTTGATATTTTGATAGAAATGTTTTTTTCAAACCACATTATATGGAGGCAGAAAAAATAAATGATTTTTATAATCTGAAAATAACAGACTGTTGCTATGCGATTAAAACAAATTACTGTATACCAAATGACTGAAGTGGCACCTAGTAGCTATTGCCATATCTAGCTGTTCCTTGTACTTTAAGGTTGCATGGTTAAGGGTTCAAATCCTTATATGGAAACGTTCTCACATTGATTTACTCAATCAAACTATTGATTTGTTTCAAGAGGCATGGATCTCTGGGGTCTTTTTCACCCTTTAGACCCTTACACTATCAGATTCTGGAAGCAGGGCGCAGAGACAGCGTTTACTCTTTCAAAGTGTCCGTGTTTTTACCCTTTACGAAGAGATAGACTAAGCAAATTACTTTAAACAAGCTCTGATTTCACAAATAAATACAGCACAATGATAATAACTTAAATTAACATGATAAAAATAGAATTGATGTATGGCTATTTGTTCAAAATTATTACAAATTATGTTTTGTAAAACAATTGGTTTGTGTGTAGGTTTATTTGTATGAGGTTATTAAAGAATATATTAAATGTCATAATATAGATATAATTAATCATTTAGAGAGAAATTTAATATGCCCTACCAAAAATATGAGTAACTAATTCGGAAATGTTAAAGTAAAAGCAATCAATTCATATTACGCACATACATATGTATTCATTATTAGAAAAGATAAAAAATTACTAGCTTAAAATATAATAGCATTAAATAAATCAATGATAAGATAATCCAGACGAATGTATACGAGGAATATATACAAAAGTAAAGAAGATTTGATAAATTACAATTCTACCATAATTAATTATTTACTGAAAATATATTTTACATTCGCATCATTTATTATAACGCTGTGTCAAGAGTTTACAGCGAAAAGTATTAAACTAATATTTATAAAACATATTAATATCAATTGTGTTCAAATAATTTATAGGTTTTATGTTTCATCTCGATATGTACTTTATTAATATTGAAGATGTTAAAGGATATGATTTGTGGGCCTCTGTGGTCTAGTGGTAACAGTTTTATCCTAGCGGTCAGTTGGGTCCTTGTTCAAGTTCCAGCAAGGTCAATATTAAATTTAGATTATTTCAATTTTTAATTTGTTATCTTGGACATGTATGACTTATAAAAATTCTCATCGAGTTTATCTCGTATCATTTTCGAATTTTCTAAATATTTGGCCATTTGCTGTCCGTTGTAATGTGAGATATTTTGTTTTAAATATAGAAATATTAAAAAAAATACTGATCACATAAGATATTTTTCATATTTCCGTGATTTATTTATTATAGATTGGACTAAAAACTAAAACTCCTAGCTGTGAACTAGTGACCACTTTCAAGTGGATCATTGGACAATAATTTCCCAAGAAACTGGACCAGTTTTTAAAACAAAAAATGTTTAGTATATGCGATATGTTTCAAACTTTTCACATAAAAATCCGACCTATAACTAGATTTCAATGATCAAGCTATCGCAGAATCATCATACAAGCGTCAATGTCAATGATAAGTGTTTGAATAAATATTTGTATGGAAGAGCTTATGTATCGACGCTGTTTTGGCCAATTCATGTAACCCTCAAAATAGAAATTGTTCAGAAGAGAATAAAAATTGTTTTTATCGAAAACATTATATGGTGGTTGGGTTATGAATCTTTGAAATGCACTCCTGTAAAATGTGTGCAGATACTTGATTATGCGTATGGAGTGTCAATATAATTGCGGCTTACATCAAATGGCTGAGTCAGAATTTTTAAACCTAAAACCAATGTAAAATGACGTTTCCCTTCCAAAAAAAGGTCAATTTATTTTTCTAATTCACATCATTTGGCCGAGACCTGCTCTGTTGTTTGTAAAATGAGATCCAATCATCAAATCATTTTCGTATTTTTTGAGAGTTACATCAATTGGCCAAAACACCGTCGATATTTACTTTATATGCAAATGTTGATAAATGTACATGCGTAAGCTTCAAAATAATTACAGATATTTGTAAATATTTATGAGCGCAAATACTTGGCGAGGAAGGAAAGTATGAAATTGCCAAAAGAGAAAAATCTCATTTATAACTTGGAGTCTTCTCTCTGGCAATATTTAACCAAATAAGGAAAGGTCGTAGAGAGAAATGAAATTCTAGAAAATGAATGTTGAAAATATAAAATGCAAAATAAAAAAATAAAACGAGACAACGTTTACGCCTTCAAGTTCTGGGGAGTTTTACTTTAACTTAACAGTTTTAACAGCCATAAATATTTCCTTTATAAATCTTCACAATGGGAATACTTCGATAAAGATTATTTTTGAAATTTAAATTTTCATCGACGAATAGCAACGCCGTTATTTTACAAATCCTCGATAATCTTCTTCAAAGGCTTTGTCTATAAATTACCATACATATTTCAAATAATAATCGATGGTGCTGTCAGCCCGTACGTATGAACTTTCTAAACATATGAAATAATACATAATTTAAACAGCAATAGGTCAATTCGTCCACCGACAATTCATCTATAATTGGCCGTGATTATTTTTCATGGTTTAACCCATTCAAAAAAATAAAAGCATAGTCAAGAAATAGCCTTAGCAACAGAATGTCTGATTTATTATAAAGACTTCTCTTAAGAGGAATAAGTAGATTTTATTCTCATTTCATGAAATCGTGGATAATTTTCCGTCGCCTAAAAAATATGAAACGTCGAAATATTTTTTTTCTTTTAATAATTGTACTCTCAAAGAATTTGTTTAATAGTGTAAAAATTTTTTTCACGTTTCAAAAAATAATTTTTAATAATAGCGCCTATTCACTATTTAAATATAATATAAAGAAATAACGAGTGTGGCGTCGAGGTAAACGACGGACTCTGACTTAATCACAATGGAAGATAATAAAAACATTTCCGCAAACAATGATTACTATTTATAACTCTTATTATTTCTTGTTGCCCAGTATAATTCTACATTAAATATCAGTCAGAAAAAGTGTGAGAAAACGATCTTGGTACATTTCAAAAATCTTTTAGAATCGTTATATTCAATAAATTGCAAATTCCGTCAAAATCACTTTCTTAAAAATAATTTGTTCTACGATTTTGTCTCAGACATCAAATCTCGATAACCTACAATAAACCCTAATCTAGTCACAGTGTAAAACAAATAAGAGCATTTCTGAACGTGTCAACTCTTTGCTAGACAGGCTTGAAAACTTTACTATTTTTATTTAAATAAAAGTGCAATAGTGTAAACAAATACTTTGAAAGTGCAATTTATTAAGAGAAAATTTTTTTATTTCGATGTTTCATATTTTTTAGGCGAAGGAAAACAATTGACGATAATCTACTTATTCACCTTAAATGTGGATGTTAAATGGTTGTCACATGAACATGTTGCAAATCATTAATATCATAAAGGCTGACGAAAATAATTCTAGCCTAATCTTTATATTTCATTTACTGTTTCTAATGCTAGAACAGAGTCCCATGCATTTCTTTTGAGGTCCGAAGCTCAAATAGATAATATATTATCAATTATTTTGTAATAATTCATCGGTCGGGTTATTATCACTTTTCATTTCTTAATGCCAAAAAAAACACAAGTTTAACTCAAAACATTTTCTATTTTACACACTTTAGTCAGTGAAATCCATGAAAAATAATCATGGACGAATTGTTCGGCCACCAATTAAAAACATGTATTATTATTATGCATATGTACTTCTAATGAAAACTAAAAACTTAGTTTTTGTTTGTTCATAAATGACATTGAAATTTTGTTTGGGTAATCGTAAAGTAACCGTACGTTTCTTAATTAACTATTATATTGACGGTCTGAATGCTAAATTTTATAATAAAATAATTCATTATTTTCGATGGGTCATCGGTAACTTTGTGGAAATTAATTTTTAGTACAAAATTAAAAATAAAGAATTAGAATCATTGTTTACTTTAGAAATTAATAACCTTGCGATATAGTTAGTAGGGTTCGTGGTGGAGTGGTCAACGTCGTTGACTTCACTACGGATGTTTCGGCTTCATGTCCCGGTACAGACAGTTTTTTGTCGGTAGGTATGGATGCTTGTAATGTCTAGAATTCCATCCCACCCATCCGATTAGCTAACCACTGACCCTTATCCTAGCCCTATCCCGCTGTCCCTACTCTCTTCGGAAAAGAGAAATTGAGCAACTGAGTAACAAGTAGTTCTTTATAGAAAAAAAAAATCATTGGGAGCGGCCATAAATAGTTAAAAAAATAGTTGGTCTGAATATGTTTCTTAAATAAGCGAAACACAGACAGTGAAATAACAAAGTTATTAATTTTAATTTTATATTAAAGAACGTAAGGTTGAGTAAATCGCAAAATCATGTATGTATTGTAGAAATAGCAGCTGTCGGGCAATGGCAATGTGAATCCACAATGTTTTTTATTTGTATTCTGAAGTTTTTGTTTTGCTTTAAGAAACAAACGATGTAAATAATAAGTCATTACATTGACGAAAATTATTCGAAATTTCAACAATTTTCCGGTACTGCGAATTCTACAACAATGTTTTCCAAACTTTTTACACCTCTGGTCGGTAAAAAATATAACTTTCGGATTGAAAATGTTTCTGTACACCAGCAGAATATTTCGCTGTACCAGCGCCGCTCCGCAGACCATCAGTAGACAAACACTGCATAATATAACAAAACAGTAGATTTCCGTGTTATCCATTTCTAAATATAACATAATAAATTTTATATCTATGTTTAAAAAAGGTGACATATATGTATATACGTATGTTTTCGTCTTATCTCATTCTACGTTTGTTTATAAACTAGCAAATACCCGTTATGCGTTGCAATGCCACTCAAAAAAAGTGTTTCCGTTTTAATTGTGATTTTGGATAAACGATATTTTTTGTCCCGTCTAGTGCGTGCACGAATAAATCAAAAGGTTTTCCGACGCGTGAGCAGTCCACATACAGCTGTCCATATAACAAGCATGGGTTTTCCAAATTTAGTCCACACGATTGTAACGATTGTCCCTGTGCTTTTTTGATGGTCATTGCAAATGTGAGTCACACCGGAAACTGCAGACTTTTGAATTCGACTGGCATATCTGTCGGAGTCATTGGTATGCGTGGAAACCTTACATCTTCCTCTTTAAATTTTCCATTGAAGACCTGCAAAATTTAGCAATTATCACCATTTGTTATGTCACTCACGAAATGTCGCTGTTTGTATCTATTTGATTTTTTTTAACTTTATTTTTTTAGACTATAATTTCTTTCTCAGAAACCTTCGCGGATATGCGTACAACAATTCAGCAAAGTTTCATCGCAATCGGATGAACAGTATATGAACGCATTTAGGACAAACAGATAAACATTAATTTTTATATATATATATAAGAACTACTGTAAGTTAATTGTAGTTTGCCTATAACCTTTACGCAAGTGCAATCAATAACTTGACAAAGTTTTAACGGAATCGGATGAACGGTATGGCAGTGCATAAGATACGAACAAACAAACATTGATTTTTATATAGAAGATAATAAATACAGGATGGCGAAAAACGAAAGTATACATTATTGATTCTTATATTACTGTCGATATTTTATAATTACCAGTCACTGGACGCTGTAAAATAAATACTTATTATTTATAACTAAAAGCCCGTACTTTGTATCAATAATGTTTCTTGCTTGAGACAACAGCTGTTCCATTTAAAATATTCATGTTCCTGAAAGTGCATAGCTATTATCTAAATTTAAAACACCTGTTTTCAAACAGAGTTTTGTCATTTTTCAACTAGAATTTTGCTATTTTCCAAGGATAGCTTATAAAAACGACTGACGTTAGATACATTTTTACGTTCTTGTTCATAAATGTCTCTAAAAGTTTGTGTTGGAGAAATAAAATGTAAAAATCCTCGATAAATGATGTCATTTCAGACTTAAGAAAACATTTTCATCTTACTTTAATATAATACAAAAAATATTCATTCCTGAAACAGAAATATTGTATTGCGCCCGCATTCTAAGAGGTATTTTTCGTATATGAACTCAAAATAGAGTGTTTCTAATATATTCTTTTGCAACCATAGAGCATCTTAACAATAGCTCAAGCTTTCTATTTTTTAGAGGGTAAGAATAGAAGGATAGGGTTAGAAAAGGAACCCAAAATGTAATTTAAATGTCACAAATTATAAAATACTACACTAAAATCAGCAGTTCAGTAATGTGTTATTCGACACAAAAAATAGAACGGAAGCTGATCAATCATTAAAATTAAATTTAAAAAAAAGCCAAAAATGGTTATAATGCGTGGCTAATACATATATTTAGGTAATTACACGAAATTTCACTTACGAGTTCTATACATATACATAATAATATATTTGTATTCCTGTAATAAATACAATAACTTTTCGGTGACATTATTTACATTATTATGGTATACTATTGACGTAAGACATACTATTTACCTGGAAAATTGTTTAGCTTTAAAAACCTACAAAGGTGAAATTATTAAGTAAAGCATTGTGAAAATGGGTAGCCCTGACCGCCCGAATCTGCCCCTTCCTGGAGCTTGCCTTGGATTTACCTTTTTTTCTCAGGTGGTTTTAGTCTTTCTTAACCCCCGGATTACCCTAGATTTACTTTCAATTATATACTTTCATTTAGAAGGAAACAGCAAACCATTATGGATGGCTAAAAGGATCTATGTTTTAAAAGCAATACAAAAACAGCCCATTTAAATATTCATATATTTTTTGTCTGTTACTGTTTCTACTAGCACACTTACTAAAATTATCAAAAATTAAATTCAGAGAATTACATACTTCAACTGTTTTTTTTTTGCTTTCATTCCCTGCTAAAGAAATCGTCGAAACTATCATGTCATTATCAAAAATCATTATCGAAAAATTTGGAGATTCGATGACCGAAAAACACGCGAGTGCTCGTTTATTACCACTCTTAGATGGAAGTTGTCAGTTTTCATTCCTTTGTACAACACAGTCAGACGTAAGAAAAATTCCTGGACTCCATGACTTAATAATCATTTTATGGTAATATATTCAGGCCCGCCATAAACGGGTCAATCTTCTAACCTCGGGACAAATTCGCCGCGTTCGAGCTTAAAAGTCGTCTCCTGTAAATATAAATCCCGAGGAATGCGAGAAGCATCGCTTTGACGAGGTGATTCACAAAATGAAGAGCCTCTCCGGACTTTTTAGATGCCAGTGCCTGCGCGGCAAAAAATTCAAGTTTTCGACAGGTACTTTCGTCCGCCATTTTTAGTTATTATATTCCGTAAGTGTTGCCAACTCGACGCTATATCAGATACGCGACATTTTAAGTTCTCATTCATCAGAACGATATATTAATATTGATTTACATACCATTAGTGTTTCTTCCATATGTTATGTAATATTCTATGATATTAATCAAAATTATACAATAGACCAGCGGCTTCCAACCTTAATGCTACAACACCTCCCCTAAAAAAAATTATTTTTTTAATCGATATAATATAATATATACCCGGTTAAATAATAAAAAATTTATCAAAAAAACTTCTAATTATACCAGAACAGAAGTTAACAGAATAATAAAAAGATTTTGCTATGCAATAGTGTTGGATTAACCTTTGTCTTTGTGAGGTTAAAAGTGTCTTTAAAATTACGTACTATTTATTATAAATCGTAAACCATAACAGTATAGAAAATTGCAATTTTTTTTACATTAATATAATTTCTTGAAAAATATTTGCTATATTTTTACAATTTGTCATTTGCAAATGTTATATTTAGTATTAATTTTGTAAAGTCCCGCAGGCTTTTTCTTGAGATATGTCAAAAAATCTAGTCTTTAAAATAATTTTTATATTTATTATTTACATAAAAAGTACACAACTCATTAATATATCATACATTAAAATTAAAAATTAATTTAGCACAATATACTCAGCATATTTTACTAACACAACATTCGCAAAAAAAAATCATAACAAAATTATTTTTCCTTACTTTCCTCTTAGCAAAATCGTCAGCAACATTATCAAAATCTATTTTATCTGCGTATTGGTGCTCTATTGAAAATATAGCAAGATTTTTTAATCGCAAATTGCTCACTGTCGACGTGTAATACTTTTTTTATTAATTTCAACCCCAAAATGATAACTCAGCATCTTGTGACTGTTCACAACAATTTTTTCTTTCTGCCTCAACATTTAGACTTCGCGATTATCCTTATTTGTTTATTACCTACGGAATTGTCTGTTCATTTTTAAAAATAAATTAAGAGTATATTTTGTCAATGAGTAAAATAAACATTCATTTACTGATTTTTTACAACATAACAATATTACGTTATGAAGTTTTATTTATTTGTCAATATTATGATACGAAAATTATTTTTAGCTTAAAAAATTTTGGCGCCTCCCCTAGTGATAGTTCACGCCTTCCCTGTTGGAAGCCACTGCAATAGACAACAGTATGTAAAACAAATGTATCTAGTAATAAAAATTAAATTCAGTTGTCAATATAATGAAAATAGAGATCTACAATATTTGTCGTATTTGTATCTTCTATGTAAACGTTAGACACTGTTTACTGTCTGTCAGTTCGAGTCCATTCGTGTGCTCGAATGCCTGAAGATGCCGAAAGGCGAAACCCGGGTCGTTAGTGACAAAATACATGGAAGTGTACAAAATCCCAATAATCCAAATTTGATATTGAAATTCCATCAAGCACCCTCAGTCGATGTCTTAAATTAAATTATAAATAGAACCTATTCAAACAAATTTTTGTTGTCGTTTCAGACCGGCAAGGTTCTAAATACAGTTTTATGTACTCATTATTTCCTAATAGAAAAATTTAAATTGGGAAAAATTATGCTTAAAACAAGTAATATATATATATATTTACATGTTCATTATTAAAAGTACATTGTTTCATTTAAATTACAAAATATGATCAATCCAAATATCAAACGCTCGTATCTCAAAACATGGCCTAGTGCAATTAGAGCCTTTTCAAAAAATTGTAAGCATTTTTAACTGAATTTTTAAATAACCATTGTGAAATATTTGTGATACACATCCTATTTTAATCAATTCTTTCCATCAATAATTGATAATGAACAATATTAAATGAATTTGCTCTTACTGCCACTTATAAAACTTTCAGCGGCAATTTTTCTTTACATATAAAAAATAAACGATCACAAATCGATAATTTAAATGGAGGTTATTTGCATAATGCATGCAAAATCCTGCGCGTAGGAAGAGAATAGCTTTAATGAGTACATCGTTATAATAAAGATATTTAAACTGCGAGCTTACAGCGAAAAACGGGTAAAAATAATAAACCTTTTACAAAAACATACAGTCCTGGAACTCAATAATAAATTTTTGATTTTTTAACATTGATGACCAAAATCTACGCTAGTTCAGTCCGTTGGTATGTATTTATTGTCTAAATGCAACTTGACTGGATGTCGAAATAAACCCATGAATATTATTTCGTTTTGTATAATGGTTCTAATAAACGGAATCTGAAAAACTTTTCTATAACCGGACCAATTTGCACCAACAAATTCCAGAATTGGTGAACTGGCTTTTTAACGTAATACCTTACATTTAACCTTCCCGTTTCCATGCTAAAAAAATCCTTTTGATCTCATGCAGTCACATTGCGTTACCGTGTTGGTTTTGTCATATAAACGCATATATAAAGTAAAAAGACAATTTTAAAGAGTGAAGTATGGTTTTATGTAGTATTAAGTAATTATTTTAAGTCGTATTTTGTGTGTAAAACCTGAAATTATCAAAAGACGTAAGACTCGGAATTCTTCATAGCAGAACAAAGAGACGTATTTCGGTGCCGTTTGAAAAAAACGGTTGCATAAGGTTAGGTCATGAATCTCGGGTCATTACTAACTAAACTAATTGTTACTAAACTATATTTCATACTATAATATACTATTGTTTTTTTCTGTGGTAAGATTGATGAGGTTTTAAAATTATAATTAATTATACAAAGAAGACGTAATCTGTAATGAATTTTTTATTATATGTAGAACTATTTTATTTACAAATAGCAAAATTTAAAATTTTTTGTATGACCTATTTCACTGATAATTTAAAGATTTAAAAGCCAAGGTAACGCAATGTTACACCATGAGTACGGAAGGGTTAACGATACAATAATTTAGTTTAAATTTTAATTGATGAAATTTCGTACATTTCCATGTATTTTGTAACTAACGACCGGGGTTTCGTCATTCGGCATCTTCAGGTGTTCGAGCACACGATTGAACCCGAACTAGAATCATTAAAAATAATTTAGTTATTTATGAATCAGCCATTTATGCTCACGATTAAGATATTCTAATAATTGTATTTAATATGAAAAATCTAAATACTGGTATCGATTAATTCTTTCAGTATTTCAAGCCCTAAACCCAATGATAAATAAGCAAATAACGTGAACATAGCAACATAGTCCACAAATCTTCAGACGTGCTTAGAATAAAATAGTTAACCCAAATATGACTCTAAAATAGAAAAAGAAATACTTCAAGAAACTGAAATAAGATTGTTTATCAACCTTAGTACGTCTGCGAAATGGAATCAAAAATTATCCTTCATTTCATTTGTTTATATGTCCACATACTCTTGAAAGGAGTAGATGGGTACCTTTCCCAAAATAGATTTTAATCATTCGATTAGGCGGTTATCAAAATTGCTTCTTACAAAACTGTACGAAGTTCAACCCTGATTTGATGAAAATGGCTACCCATGGATGCCGTTTCTTATTATTGTGAAACGTGATGGAAAAAGGGTAAATCTGATTATTATTTTAGCCATAAAATATTTATTGTACCTCAGTTATGACGCAATGTTGCCATTACTTTGTTTAATATTCGCGTCAAAAACAATTTTTGTCAACCTTTTTCGGCCATATTAACCCAAACGTCGATGTTTGTTATATTGATTAAGGGTGAGCGGCGGGGAGAATTGAGCTGTTGAAAAATAAAATCACACCAATTAAAAATCGTATGTTTGTGAAAAATAGAAATGATTTAATTGTAAATAGTACGATTCGCTTACAGTTGGTCTCATTAAAAACTACCTATATATGAAAAACGAATTTCAAAATTAATCCGTATGACAGTCAAAATAATTTATATTCGTTTGAACGTCTCTCTTTTGAATTAATAAATACTTTGTAAATGCGTATACTCCAATTTGAGATCAAATACATATGAAATGAAACAAAAATTACACTTCTGTGCTTCTAGCTCAAAGTCATCATTTCTGAGAGTTGTGATTAGGGCTTCCAATTTCAAGATTCGGGATCCCGGTCAATTATCCAATCCCGGGATTCACTGTAAATGCTAAAAAATAATTCATATATCAAATTAAGACTTCCCGACTAACTATAACGTGTACCTAAGTTTGTTTATGTGCGTAGTTTTTTTAGAATACCTATAAAACTAATATTAATTCATTGCGGCAAGAAGGGATCTTCCCATATTTCGTAACAGCTGTTCTAAGCCAATTTGAAATGGATGACAAATTAGGACGGCGTATTAAATGAATAGAGGGCAATATTTGAAAGCCAAATCGAAGAACATGTCCTCTTTTTGGATACCATTTGGTAAAGTCTACTATAATAATGCAATAAATAAAATACAATGTTTTTTTTAACATTTCTTTTTTGTAAATGATTGTCTGATTTTAATTCAACAGAAAAAACATTTCAATGCCCAAAGAAAATATTTAACTATATATACATTCAAATTGAAGCAATAATAGAAATAAATTATATTTTAAATGTACAATTTGACACATGAAATTAAACTTAATAACCAATCTCGGGATCCCGGGATTGGGAAATTCTAAATCCCGGGATCGTAAAAACGGTCCATGATTGGATGCCCTAGTTGTGATCAACTAAATTACTCAAAATTGTCCAGCCTGCGTACAAACGGGTCGGCTACAAAAACCTTTTTACATAGTTTATAGGGAGAGCACGATGGCGGAATAATTAAATATTTTTTAAGAAAAATGAAGATATGATTCGGAATAAGCCGGCGCATCGTTTGTAAAAAGAAACAGTTGAAGACAGTAAAAGATGCCCAAAGGAAAAAGAAAGGTCGTTAGTGACAAAACATATATGAGTGTGTATATTTTTTTCCATATCCGCTCTCAACGTGGAGCATATGGCCTCCTAATGGTGGTATCTCAATAGAATTTTTCTATGAAAACTGCTTGTTACTCAGTTGCTCAACCTCTTTTTTTTCGGAGAGAGTAGGGATAGAAGGATAGGGCTAGGATACGATTAGTTGTTAGCTAATCGCTCTCGCTACGCCCCGTTTTTGAAGATCGGATGGATGGGAGGGAGTTTTAGATATCACAAACACTCAGACTACGAACAGAAATCCATAAATCAATTGAAATATCAATTTATGAAACTCTCCGCACCAGGGACTGAACCCGAGACATCCGTAGCCGTAGCCAAAGACGTTACCAACTGCGCCACGGAGCTGAAAAATTAGATCTATGAAAATGGGTATTTTTTATAAAGATAAATGAAATAGATGGCATTAAAATGTAAACTAATGTCGAATGACATTTTTTGATAACCCTATGCTTGTGACATAACATACATTAATTATATAAACAAAAAATTTATCAAATTTTAGAATGTCCTAATTTCAAAAATAAATGATTACTATAAATATTTGTACTACAATATTTGTATTGAGATGTTACAAATAGTTTATAATAAGCGTTCCTTGAGATATTGTACTGACATATTATAAGCAACCAACAGAAAGCATATAACAATGTAACGCAGCAGGATAAGCCCCATGAGAAAGCTGTTAAGTCGTGATGAGAGAAGTGGACACAACCACAACGTTCAATATTAGATACTTTTTAAAGATTTATGAAGGCAGTGTTACATCCGGGGAAAATCCGTATTTTCTGTTTCACCACTGGGGATAATTTTTATTTATTAAAAAAGTGTGTTAAATACGAATACTCAATACCAACTGCCATAGTAATTTTTCAGGTCGTAATTAATGGATAAATAATAGATATATATATATATATATATATATATATATATATATATGTGTGTATGTTTAATAAAATAAAACAAGAAAATTAAAAGAAATGGGATCGTGTAATACAGGTGGAAGTCGTACTGTATGAGAACGTGTTGTAGGAAAAATGTGGTTTGTGCTATATAAGATTATGTTATAGAACCGGAGACTTTATGATTTTACGCCATTTAAATGATTATTTTATGAAGTTTCATTTCTCAATACGGTGATTTTTTTATTCTGCAGTTTGTTTATATACAATAATAATTAATTTAGAAGAATACAAACATTTCGCGGCATTACAGCTAATAATAGCGAATGAGGGAGATTTTTTGATTTTTTAAATCACGTGTGATACAAACGATGATAATTCTTTAACGTCACTCTTGATCAACTGTAGGAGAAAAGACATCATAAACGATAATGCCAAATAACTCAAAATTTTAAATGAAAAAATATAAATTTGATATTGATCGCTAGGCTATTTTTCTTACCACGAGACCACAGAAGCCGATGATATTAAATATGCCACATTCAAAATGTTATTACCTAATGAATTGGTATTTCAATATAATGTCGATTTTAGAGTTAGAAGTCATTATGAAAATATTAGGATTATTTTGTTTTAAAACTATTTTGATATTTTTCAAATACTTTCACTTGAAATTTATATACAGAAACAACGGTTAGAACAGGAGAAATAACATTTCACGCCAAAAATTGCATGGTTTAGCGTCGTTCCATGTATAGTATACTAGCAAGGTTATACTGTATAAATTGACCTACAGAATCGATCACAGACATGTTTGTTATTTTCATGATATTGGAGAAAATGTAAAACTTTATTCGCACTAAATTACATGATTGTGAACCATTATGACAAAATTATTCATAATACGGTACTGCTCGTGGCTTTGGCTAATTTCCATACAAGTATTGAAAATATCATTACCGGAATTACAAACTTAGATTAAAAATGAGCAAAAAACAATACCTCCAATTGAGATTATTAAAGTGGACTAATAATTATTAAAAAAAAACTGTATCAAAAGTCATAAACATACAACGCAGATTTTTATGAATATGTAAAAATAATTGTTTTTTTTATTAAAATATGGAGTTTAAAATGCAATGATAAACCATTTTTACAATAAAGCCACGTATGATATTTAGCATTCCAATAACCACTACCCAAAATCAGTAGGCTTTTCTTTGTTATGATAATAACTATTTCCCAATTACCTTTTAATGTTTATTATGACCACCTGGAATTACAAAAACCTATAGATTTTGCAATATTCATGTGAATATTTTCCCAACTAAGATAAGTCGACATTAATATCAAATTAGTATTATAATAAATTCAAATCACCAAATTTTAACGATTCAAATATGATATTGATATTACATCAAGTGCCCTCAGTCGATATCTTCAATTATATCATAAGTATATTTTAAGCTTTAGCACTTGGAACATAATATGACACTTGGTATTGTAGTTTATTGTTGGGCACCTTTCATGAGCTCGGCCTGGGCACTTTATTGCTCGCAACTCGCAAGCACCGGGTTGCCGGTCCACTGAGGCCTAGAGTCTTGGGATTTCATCCACTGGGTTGCGTGGTCAAGGGTTGAATCACGTTGTTAAGATGCTTCATAACGAGTCCATATGGACCATATTGGGAGTGGACACAGTTTTCTTTCGGTACATGTATTTAATTTCTAACTTTATAAACATATCATTAAAGATATTCTGAGACCTTAAGATCTGTACATAGAATATTACCGTGTCTCTCAGAAAATAAGCAAACAAAATTTCAAGTATTTTTAAAACAAATATAATGTGTATATAAGGCGGAGGAAGGAGGACATCTCCCACGCTGGTTTTCCAATAAAATGGCGCCCAGCCCGTGAATTATTGTTTCGCGATCGATATAAGTATTCAATGTAGGTAGGAATGAGCTTATAAAGCCTTTTTTTTATTAGAGTTTGTATAATAACATAATATTTGGTAAATGTTCCTATTGGTGGACGTTGTCAAAAAATTCATTTTTTTCATTAAAAAGAATTCGAAATGAATTGTTTTAGGGTAGAACAGTCTTTTATCAAACTAAATATATGGAAAATATGAAAGAAAACGTTGGAATAGCGGTTTATTTATGACATATCCCTTAGTAGTTGTGTATGTCACAAACGTTCACGCGGCGTGAAGCCGAAATAGCTATCAACTAACTTTTGTAGAACTGAATACTTAGATATTTTATCCTATTGTATTTGAGTTCTACTAAATAAATGCTTTATGTATAATAAAGATAGTCGAATTCGTAGGAATCTTCATTAATACTCTTATTTGTTTGATTCAACCATGAATATGTTTGGTTTTTAGGTTGGCAGTCCTGAGTTTATTGGAATATGGCGGTCAAAAATAAAGTTTGTGACACACACTACTATTATGCGATAAACCAATGTTATAATGTTTCCTTTCGTCGTTATTGAATGTATTTAGCTTGACGAAAGACTATTCTACCCTCAAACATAACATTTTCCGCGCTTTTTGATGAAAAAAATGCATTTTTAGATCACTTCCACCAATACGATCATTTACCTAATATGTATATGAAATAATTACGCCAAGAATATCTACACGAGTTTTCAAGCTCCATATAAATATGTTTTACAAGTACAGAATGACAATACTCTATGTTTTCAATTTAAATATAAAGCTTTTAAATGATGCGTTTGATGTAAAAAAAATAGTATTCGAATTGTTAATGTAGTATATGGATTTCTAATGAATCATCTGAACAGATCGCAATTGAGTTGTTCAACCTCTCGTTTCAAAGAGATTAAAGATCGGATAGAAACATGTCTTTGGAAGCAAATCCATAAATCAAATGAAAAGTCAGTCTATGAAAGTGTCCGTTTCGGTATTCGAAACAGCGGTCACACGAATAATAGGACGGATGCACAATAATACCGACTACTTTTCCGGGATTTTCATAAGTACAATATTTGAAACTAATAATTCAAAAAATCTGAGATAATTTTTTCGTGAAACATAAAACTTGCCACATTTTGTGAGCCGGTTTAAAAATGAAGTGTTTTTCCCTCGCTCTCATATTAAATGCAATTTGTGTAAAACGTATGCATTAATTAGCATCATTGTGTTTGATGTTTATCATCAATCAGAATCAGAAAGCAACACTTAACAATTGGCGACGAAACGATTAATATTATACTTCTTTGTTCTTCTGAGATATCAAATCGTTTTATGTTTTTGATTCACGTAGAAAGAAAATGAATTATGTAATAAGGTAACATTTCATAAGGGCCCGAATATCTTTGTCATTTATACCAACGTTTCGTATTTAAATAAAACCGATAAAATGTCTCTTCATAAAATGGATTTATTAATTATACGTAGGTAATAAATTTTGACGCAGATATACGTCAAATCGGGAATAATCTTTCTTCAATTTTAGAAGAAATTGATCGATGTGTGCAAACATGTAGCCTTGCTGCGGTCGACCGATCTGACGAACCGAACACGTTGTATGGAAAATGTAGAACATAATTAGTATTGTGCTGAAAACCATTTTGGTTTTCATTAAAATTTAAGCTGCCTGGGTTAGACAGACAGGTAAAATGTGAGCTTTCAAAACCAACGCCACTTTAACCGCAATTATATTTTTAAATAGGATAAGGTGATTTGATGTCACTGTGTGTTTCTATACAAATCCATTACAGAATATCTTCAAATTCCACCTTTGCAGTATTTATAAACCAAAGATTACCGTATAGATACAAGTTGTACTTTATTCTTCTCCAATTGAATTATAGATCCCTGCCGTTTATCATTATACTATCTTCTTACCAATTCATAATATTTTTCATATTTCCTTTAAAAATATTCAATATCCGGATCTCTGTTGGTTTGGAGCCCCGCAGACACCGAAGACACGGTCAAGCCAGGATGTCTAATGTCGTTTATTGATTCACGAAATTATAATATCTTCATACCCACAGTATTGGCTGTGAGCGTCTGTTTCAGATACCTATATTACGGTTATTCTGAGATATGTGCACCGCCCGATTGCAATGGTATATTTTATTGAGAAATGAAAGCACATAAAATTGATTGTCTTTTATACATTTCATATAGAGGTAGTACAATTTCAATCAGATTCATTTTCGTTCATAAAATTTTCAACCAAAACCAATAAAGATACGTAGTTTATAAGTTTAAACGACATAAAGCGCAATACACCATTAAAACTGTGTAAAAGAAATACATATATAAACAAATATATTATAAAATGTATGGTTACCATAGATACTTAAAAAGAATTAGCAACAAGCCCCACAAAATGGCACGTTTCTTTAACGTTACATATAAAAAAATCTGTGAAAAATTCCCGGACATTTTTTTTCTAACTGCAAATAATTGTGATTAACATTTTTATGAAGGCTCTGCTCGACGTGGCGTGAAAATTTAAAATCTTGAGAAGTATTTTTTTTTATTAGCCTCTGACCTAATGTGTTTTTTGTGACAAAGGAAATGGGGACTTAAAAAATTCTCGGTTGAAGGATTTTTTGATTTAAACATTATTCGGATCGCTGCAAATGACGCAAGAAAATAAAAAGTGTTAGGAATGAATATTTAGATGAGTTTACTGTGTTTCATTTTTTTACCATATCTCTAAAAAGCGTATTAAGCATCGACGCATTACTGATATAAATGATTTTGGAAGAACAATGAAAAGCAAAAAAGAAAGGCAATGTTACAATTAGTTTTTGTATTGTACTAACACTATTGATTTACTTCCAAAAAATAGTTTACAATTTAAAAACAGTTTAATTTAAAAGTCTTTTCAACTTTCAATTTGAAGCATATGGACTCCTAATGAAACTCAACAGAAGTTGCAAAATGAAAATTGATTTTAAGTTAGTCGTCCAACCTCTCTTTACAGAGAAGGTAAAGATAGAAAGATGTGGTTATGAATTAACTAATTAACTGAACATTCTCTTTTTGTACCGTTTGCTATATAATCTGACACACCCTGGTTTTTGTTAAGTATAAGTGTCATTAATGTCCAGAACTGAAATCAGCCAGTGGCAACAGCAATATTTCGCAGAATAGGCTCTTTCTTGTTGCCAGGCGTTCAAATAGCCCCCGGTTACGTCCGCTGGACGAGTCCATTTTTACGGAAAGGGGTAGCTCCAACTTTGCAGGGAGTTTTTTTAATTTTTGTAGACAGTCGATTACGATCTGCCGAGCGGGACAAGCTGCGCTCTCGTGGCGGAGGTGACGTGACGATGTGAATTGTTTGTTTTTTTTTTGATTTGCATTGGACTTAATTTAAAATCGTTGTGTCATTTGTATTATAACTTAAAGTAAATTCGGTTGCTAAGTAAATGTAAATGTAGAATCAATTTTATGTGTTAGGATTTATATATTTGTGTAATGTTAAACCACTGCATCTTTGATGGAAAAATAAATAAGTTTTGAACCGGATTTGAAATGGTGTTTGTCTGAGATCAGCCCTTCCAGGACTCCGGATAACCAGCCGCTCGCCTCTCTTCGATCCGGGGTCTTCTCAAATCATATGAAGTGGGTGGGATGAATTGAACACATAAAAGAATAAATGCCTTTAGATACGAATTAAAAAATTGTTTGAAAAATGGATAAAATATCCTTATATATAAATTATCCATTTGGGGAATCGTGTAGAACAAAAGCCCAAGAGCACTTATCACTCGGTTACGGAGCCGTACATTGCATACTAGTTTGTATTATAATATATTATCTTGGCACAACGAACGCTGTAGAATTATCATTTATTATTAAGATACTTAATCCCCTGAAATGTCTCGTCCCTTGTTCTGTTATCATTTGTCATATAAAACAAAGTTAAAATTAGTGTCTCTTATTATGTGGCAAGTCTGAAATATAAGAAAGCATATCTAATATCAAAATCCATCCTTTACCGTAGTTGTTACATTATCTTATCGAGATAGTGGTCGAGCGAAAACGGCCATTGTCCACCACCAGAATCGCAAACAACGTCTTGAATTAATTATGAAGAGGCCTTTTAGCCTTCAGTACATATATAACCTCCAACCTTTTCTAAAAAAGATGTTTTTTGCACAGTGTCCACTTCAGGACTTAAATAGCTCGTGAATAAAGCGATAAGTCTTATCTTGCGCTGCAAAGGTGACTTTACTTTGTGAACACGTTTACATTTCAGCCATTTTTCCGTGACTTTTTTTAACCAGTTACACGTTTTTTTGCTTATTTAATTTACTGAATATACTTACAACCTTTTCCTTTTACTGTATCTAACCTACGTATAATACCTTAATTTAGAATGGTCATATAATTAATAATCAAAGGCAAACGTGCGTATTATTTGAATGTTAATGGTAGCACAAAGTGCTGATGTAACATTTTAGCCATTTTAGCCCGTTAGACGTGTTATTTTGAAACTTTTTTCCACTCTGACCGAGCAATTACATCTCATTATTAAATATGCGTGTTCTAGAGAAAACAGTGAAAACCCGTGGAGTTTTTATGGAAAATATTCAATCATTTGCTATATATAAATTTAAATAAATATTCAGTCAATCAAAAATGATATATAGCAATGCAATTTACCAAAATGCAACTAAATAATTTTTCAAACATTGTTTTAGCTGCTCTAGAAAATATGGACAATGGAGTACATTGCATAAATTCTTTCATTTTTTTCCATCGTGTTTAATTATTAATTGTATCGTAAAATGACCCAAGGTTTGTTTCCTGAAATGAATATATTTATATAAGCGTGTACAAACAGAATTATTTATATTTTGAGTAAGTAGGAATAGAAAAATAGAGCTAGGACAAGACTAGTGGTTTGCTTATCGCTTCGCTACGTCACGATTTTAGGATCGGGGATATGGGAGGGAATTCCTGACATTACAAACAAAAATCATTTTTTTAAAC
Source organism: Himalopsyche phryganea (assembly GCA_022494535.1). Lineage (NCBI taxonomy): Eukaryota > Metazoa > Arthropoda > Insecta > Trichoptera > Rhyacophilidae > Himalopsyche > Himalopsyche phryganea. The sequence continues at coordinate 3,275,686 of JAGVSL010000024.1, forward strand.
TGTCCGTACTGGAATTTGAACCTGAGACATCCGTAACCGAAGTCAACGACGTTGACCACTGCACCACGGAACCGACCTGACTAATAATTACAATGTGTATGTGCCTTGATGTATTTATCTATCTGTCTGTAATTTACATCACATCACAACACAACACACACTCTCTCTGTCTGTGCATCAAGCGCATCAAACACGTTGAGTGAATGTTGACAAATGATACTTCTACCTGAAATATATTATTCATATCAACATTCAAATATAGAAAAAATCATTACACAAAACTAATCGCTTAATATTTCCACCTCTCTAAGCAATGCATTGATCAGTCGGATAGACCTTGCAACTGGCGTTCCATATAACCATCTATTGAAAATTTCTATTCAGGGTTGTATATCAAAAACGAAATTATCTATTTGTTCAAATGATTTTTTTTTTAATTCTTTTGATTCTAAAATAACAGGTATGGTAACAGAAAGACTTTGCGTTTTCCCAGTTAACCTTTGAAAATATATTTTTCAGTAGCCGAAGCGCTTAGAAAGTCACAAGAAATTTAATAAAATATTGTATTGTGTCGGTTTGCAAACTTCTTAACTTTAAATTAGTTTCATAAACTTGTGGTTCGTATTCAAATAAGAACAATAATTATTCGTCTTGAACTCGTGCCAAAGTTTATTGTTGTTTTTCCGGAAATCCAAATTAAACAAAATACAACCCTGTCATTTCGGTAAAGGGTACCTTTATAAGAAACTAAATCTCTCGAAAATTTTATATCACTAATAAAAGTAAGAAAAACTTTTATTTAGTATTAAAATTAAGTTATTTTTTACCATTATTCATTTTTAATTGATTTGTGTAAAAGAACATTACAAAAGATCTATACTATTTTGTGATGAAGCTGAATATTATCATTCATTGAAAAAAAATATTACGAAACATACTAATTGACTGATGGACGTTTCCCGAGCGAGTTTTGACGCCTATTTGAAAATTGTATAAAACAGTATTTGTCGAAATTCACACACGGCTGCTTGTAGTTAATTCATGTTCTAAACAATAAATCGTTGAGCCGTATTAAAACTCTTCCAAGAGGCATCACAATCAACAGACTGGTTCTACATTTTTGAAGAAGAAACTATTCAGAATCATAAAGTTTTACACACTTGCGATAGATAAAAATCTTATATTGAATTGCATTAAAAGTAAATTATTGTATCCGGATAATCAATATGATGAAAAACTGGTTCATTATTATAGCACTTTTTCTCCAATAGAGTGCGATTTTTTCAGTTGTTTTAAATTCATTCCGAATATTCTCGATACATTCAATGTGACATGTAAATATCTATAATATTTGCATTTTCCTTTCAATGAAATCTAAATTATTCCTTCTATACAGAATTAGTATTAATCACCCGACTTCAGGATAGATTCAAACTCATTCTTTATTTTAACGTTTTACTGGAATACGGCAGCTTATATACCACGTTTCCATAAATTTTAAGAACGTTTGTGTTTTATAAATATAGTAGATTGGTGTACTTCTCGGTTTCGCCATAGATGTATTAATTTTTAAAACGCAGGCACCATCAATTTATAATAATGTTAAAGTTGCAAGTCAAAAATATAATACTTAAGCTAGAAATTCCAACCATAATGATGTGTGCATATGTCACGTCGCTATTTTTCACCCTTTGGGAGGAGTTCTTGTGACAGAAAAACTATCTGTTTAATAGTATAGTATAGATGTAATAATTTTAAAAGGCATAAATAATTTAATTGAAGTCTTAATTACAGCTAGGATTTTTTTATTTTTATATATATTTTTTTAATACGTTTTCATCTCTAAAATTTTTTTGTGGCGGCGTCTACTTAAGCTTAGAGCCTGTCATGACTATAAAATGTGAAATTCACGGAGAATTAAATAAATTACAAAATCGTAGGCTTTTTTTTAGACAATGTTTTGCTTTGAAAATGTTTGGCGTAAGCACAAGACGCTTATATATTATGTAATATATAACGCTTGACTTTCATGTACATTTAGAAAATAACTCTGAAATATATTTCTGAAGTATGTATTTTTGAAAATTCAATTTATCTTTGGTAAACAACCCATTACAAAAATCATATTGCTACACTTTGAAGTAAAGTAAGCTGTAGGTACATCAAAAATATATTATGTAACTTAAATGGACAATAAAATGTATCAAGCTAGTTTTACAACGTACATTGAATGTCCTTGTAAAACTATAATAACCTAGGCCAATCATGCAGCCAACGATACGCGCCAATATGTCAGGAGATCACATAACGACCATCAAACGCAGAAAGCCATATATATTATCGGTCTCATTTTCTGCAATAAACAATACGGACTACTTTAACGCACAATGCTAGAAAAAATAGATGGCGGTAGTGTTATGAAGAAATAAAGTATGTCGGCTACGAAACCTAGAAACTAAAAAATGACCGAGACATTTGCGGTATAATAGGACTGAGGATAAAGGCGCATTCAGTTATTTGTTCAAAAACCTTTGATGGAAAATGGCATCAAGGGAAGAAGAATACCACTAGTTTATAACATTTTTGAGAGAATTTCGTAGTGGCCTTGGTAAGCTGAAATACTTTAGAGAAGTTTAGCAACTGAGTAACATGCAGTGCTCTTAGAAGAACTTCTGTTGAGATATGATCCATTATGAGTCCATATGGTATGAACATGGTAATTATTTTTATCACAGCCTTCATTATCGACACTTACGTTAATAAGAGGCTTAATTGGTAATTATTATCACTGATTTGAAACATTTCAAGATAATTGATCAAGAAATAATATCAATTTTCAAAGTCCATGCTGAATACCATTCAAAATGAACTGTGTTGGTGTATTAAAAATGATTTTCGTCGCATTAAAAAGATTATTATTAAATAAGATTTTAATTGAGCATTAACCCTTAAACAGGCAGTGGGGATGTCCTTCCCAGATACATTTTTTTATTTTATAGTATACTATGTTTAGTTATACACAGTGGCGGCTGGTGGATAAGATATCTAGGGGTGCTGCGGTTGATTAAAAATGAAAAAATGGTTATTAGGATTACATTTTACTATGAATATCAAAATTATTGAAATTAAACATTACATGTATTCTTATTTCATCATAAAATTGATTCTTCTGTCTATCACTTTTATTTAGACCGGTGTCGCGCGCGTGGTCTGATCGCTGCACGCGCGCCCGCACGCATAACACGAAATACTGTCAAATTGGCATCTCAGATCAAGCTTCTAGCTGCGAGTCCCCCCAAGCCGCGCCCCTCCTTCGCCAATATGAGTTTATTTCATCGAAAACTGTACTGCACAAAACGATGAAGATGCCTCACTTTCTAACATCAGTACAGCGGTATGATAATTATTGGTTGTATCGGTGCGCGGGCGAGCTTAATAAACGCTCAAATAATAGTGATATTTTCATATAATATACATAAATTTATGTGTATTATAATATTGTATTTTTCTCAACTTGCTTGGGGGTGCTGCAGTTCCGCAATGTGTATGAACAAGCCGCGCCTGGTTATACCCCACTACCTGTGAAAATTCAACAACAAATACATTATCTATATTTCAACCCCAATTACGTGGCAATATGAATGCAACAGCCACTTTGGCAGTTAGTTGTTATATACGTCGCGACTAGTATGTCCGTTTTACACAAAATAAAAAAACAAAATATAAATCGTCGTATATTTTTATACGTGGTAGACTATGAGTTACTCAATTACATTTGTATTACAATTATGTAAGATAATCTATATATTTTTTTTAGGTCAACATAACTGCATGGAAAATTTCCATATTATGATATAAATCCCATGTTATTTATGTTACATCTGTCTCTTACCAGGCAATGGGGAAATTTTTCCCACATAGTTTTTCAGCTGTTTTGTTTTTTATAAATAATGGTTATATTTCATTGAAATTATAATTATTACTCTTTTAAGTTCCTGTGGTCTGTTTAAGGGTTAAGGGTATATGAGTAAAATGTCTGTGGCTCTGTGGGTATGACTTAAATGAAAAACAAGAGCCCCGTGGGACAATTAATCTCTTCGGGCCAACGAAAATAATGACAAGGCTGTAGTGGGGGATAGAGCCTCATTAAGTGCCCCTTAAATATGGCTCTTTGGGTCACGAATGAGCAGCTTTATTTATTAATACTCGGCACGTGAGAAATTCCACAGACGTGATCACCTAAAAATCACCTAATCACTCGTGTGTTGTACGATACAACACGAACAGTGGTGACATTACACTATAAAACAACGATATATTGTTATTTATCATTATTTTATTGCTCTGTTAAAACTTAAATACAAGTTGATCCATCCATGTAGTGTTCAAATAAATTTATCATTCCAAACACTGATCTTGCGTGTAAAAGAAAAATGTTCTCCCTGATTTAGATTGCCGTTTGCGTATCGAAGACAAATCACAAAGTGGAAAAGACTTCCAAGAAGTAAAACTCGCGGTGTTTATCGATTTTGCCGTAACTCGTTCCTCGGGCGTAACCTTTTCTGAATAAGTGGGCCAGACTTGGAAATTGCACATCTAAGTGTGCCTACACATTATGGTTTCCACGAACAGGTTAAATTTACGGATATTACAATAATTAGTGTGTTCATAAACTCACTTAAACTTCCCGCTTTTATTTTCGGTCGAATAGTAAGCCCATAAAAAAACTTGGCAAGTGCTACGGAATTTTACAACTCAATGTTCCACCTAACCTAACATTATTTTTATAACATTTGCTACTTTTAATTTTAAGAATTTCACCTACACCTTACATAAATCTACAATTATGTATTTTTATAGAAATCAAACACATTTTTTATAATTAGCTAAATCTGTCCTGATCATTATAAAAATTGTGGAAGCGGACATGGTAAAAAAATGCCTTTCCATCAAGATTGACAGTCAACACCTTGTAAGTGAATTATTTATATTTCTAATATTATACAGCATTTTGTTTTGTGGCCATTTTTTATATACGCAACAGACCATTAGACTAGGTTTGCATACGTAAAGCCCGTTCGTATAAACGTTTTCAATTATTATTTTAAACCTTGTCATTATTTTTTCTCACATTTCCTAAATCTTCGATAAAAAAACATATTTTGGAGAATACATATTCACAAGGAAAAATGCAATTCTTTCAACTAATTTTAATGTTTGATTTCAAGAATCATTCCCCATAGCTGAAATATGTGTTTTCATTTTAGTATTTTGTAGTAATTTTGTCACGTGTATAATTATGCATTCTAGAACAAATTTTAGTATATAGTTATATAACGATAGATATAGTGATAAAAAGAAAAAACTGCTTGACTTCTTTGAATCGCGTCAAAATTTTCATATAGCCCGATGGTTTATTTTATTACGAAAGATTTGTATAGCACAAATTTTTCGATTGAAAAGTGATGACACTAGTAGACCATGGATCACCATCAGGTCGAAATTAATAGAATGGTTGATTGCAAATGTTAATTTTTATTATGCAACTGTATCTTCGATATTTTTATAACGCAGATTGTGTACCCCTGATTTTTTTGTTTCTAAGTTTCGTTTAATACGGCTAAAAATTGATCGTGCTATAGGGTTGCAGGTGTATTGCTTGTACAAACAAATTCAAACATCGATATTGAAGTATCTAATTTCATCATAATACAACGAAAACACTGAAGCGAAGATTTGTAATTTGTAAAATGAAACATTGGATTAAAGTTAAAACGTTTTCACGCTTTCCGTGTAAAATTTCAACTTTGGACTTAAAAGCTTTACGCTATTTGATTACTATATACTTTTTATACCTAAGTAATTCTATTCAATTTTTTTTAAATAATTCCACCGAGAAGTAACCGTTAATAAATTGAATTTGTGGAATACCTATTAGTTTCCGATCCACGAACACCCGGTGTAAGTATAATTTTCTCCTTTCGAGCAGGTAGAATTCCTATTCCCGGAACATTGCTCCCCCGTCTACACCATTCATCGTCTACGCTCCGATGAAAGCAATTTCTTTTTTATTTTTAAAGTTGCCGATCGCTGGCATTCAAGAAGAATATATCGGTCACCGATGGTTGACATTCCGCGACTGTGTTTAGAGCAAAGTCACAGGTTTATTCTTACACCCGCTGTACGCGCGTTATGAAAAGAAACTTTAATATTTATAAGAAGAGTACTTTAAGATATTGGAATTTTATCATACTAGATAACTTCACATTTTTAAAGCAATATCACTATTTTTATCTTAAATGAATACAATAAAAACATATTTGAACAAACAACATCGAAACATACTGAAAATGCTCAATATGCTAAAATTATGGAGTATTATCGGTTTTCCGCTTGTTAAATAATGTTGTTTATGTCCTATCCATTGTATAAATCTTTTAGTTGAAATTTATGAATAAAAACAAGTATATAAAAAAATATTTAGACACAAGTATAATTAATGCAAGAAGTCAGTCTTTATTATTCTCCTCACACCCTCAGCTTTCTGGCAAATACATTAAATAATTACAGAGACGGAATCAATAACTGTGGTATATTTGATATTAAAGATACATTTGGTCTGACGATGCATTTCAAAGAAACAAAATATGCGTCTCATTTAAATGTTAGCAAACAACTGTGTAAAAAAGATTGAGTGAACACAGATAAATGAAAGTTAGGTCCCCATTACATAACATCGATGCAATTTAAAAACCGAATTAAAATAACCCGAGCAAGTAGGGAATTTGGTGAAAAGAGATATTGAGAGACAGACTTATCAGTTCTTATGAAACACTTTTCTTTCATTGCGGATTTAAAAGCAATCTTTATCGTAAAAAGTGTAAAGTAGTGCTGTTTTAATAACAGTATTATTTAACAAGTAATTGTTGAATCTTTAATTAAAAAAAGATATTTGTAAAAAAAATATGATCACGTTGACTGCGTGCTGTAGTGTTCAACGTCGTTGGCTACGGTTACGGATGTCTAGGGTTCAAATCCCGGTACGGATAATCTGATAAATTATTTTTTCAATCTCTTACGGATTTATGTTCGCAGGCACGGATGTGTGTGATGTCTAAAATTCCGTACCACCTACCACCCCTCCGATCTTAAAAACAGTGCGTAGCGAGAGTGATTAACTAACCACCATTCCTGTCCTAGCCCTATCCGTCTATCCGTACTCTTATAAAATGGGAGGTTGAACAACTGAGTAACATGCTGAGATACCTCGATTAGGAGTCCATATGCTCACACACACATTGGAGCGGACATGGTAAATATATATGATTACAAATTAGAATTATTGAGATTTTATACACTTCCATGTATTTTGTCACTAACGACCCGGGTTTCGCCTTTTGGAATCTTCAGGCATTCGAGCGCACGAATGGACTCGAATTGACAGACAGTAAACAGTGTCTAACGTTTATATAGAATATAAAATATTATAAGTCTAGGATCCACACTGATACTCGAGTTAAAATTTCGAGAATCGCTTTAATCCTTATTTTGTAAACAACGCATTAACAGAGTGGCGAATTGCCGCTTTCCAACTAATATAGGAATTACCAGTGATTTTACAATTATAATAGCATTGTGGGTTTCGACAGAATGCAATTCGACGAAAGGATAAATATATACAATCATTCCACATTTAGTGGCATCTGTTAGGTGATTCAACGTATATAGGATACAGCAACGGGGAGTTTGGAAGATTCAGCTGTTCGTTCAGAATGAACAAATTCAAATTTGATATTGAAACTCCATCACCCTCAGTCAATGTCTTAAATTATATATGATGATACTTTGGTCGAAAACCTTACTCGCCAAGCGTATCGCGTTCGGATCTTTAATCACGAAGTGTGAAGTTTGTATCAAAATTGTGTTTTAATTATTGTGTTATTATACCGTCCTTGTTAAGTAGTTGTTCACAATATTATATATATAAATTAATTTACATATTTGTATGTCTAGCAGCGGTGATGTTTTTATAACGAAGTCGCGTTTATATTTGATGTAAGGCTTTGGGTTAAGCAAATCATTTGAATTCTCTCGGTAAATTGTCCTTGTTAACAGAAATGCCTTATGTAAACACGACGCCTTATTAAAACTGGCTATGAACAAACGAATCACGGTTAATAGCAATAGGCAACATTTTTCCGATATTATTTTCAAATTTTCTTGGTAACTACATCAGTAAGCAATACGTAAGTTTCGATCGGTCGCTTTAGCTTTAGTACTATCCGATTGGTTACATTAAAGGGTTCGAGATCCCGAATAAGCATTTTCTTCTAATTTAAGACATCGACTGAGGGTGCTTGATGGAATTTCAATATCAAATTTGGATTATTGAGATTTTGTACACTTCCATGTATTTTGTCACTAACGACCCGGGTTTCGTAGCCTACCTGGTTAAATTCCTTGCCGATTCTGAATGAGCAGCTGAACCTTCCTAATTCTCCGTTATTATATCCTATACGTTGAAACACATAACAGATGTCACTAAACGTGGAATGATTGTATATATTTACCCTTTCGTCGAATTGCATCCCGTCGAAACCCACAATGCTATTATAATTGTAAAATCACTTGTATTTCTAAAAGAAGTTGGAAAGCGGCAATTTGCCACTCTGCTAATGGGTTGTTTACAAAATAAGGATTAAAGCAATTCTCGAAATGTTAACTCAGGTATCAGTGTGGCTCTCAGACGTATATTTTACCTCGTAAATATTTGTCGTATTTGTATCTTCTATATAAACGTTAGACACTGTTTACTGTCTGTCAGTTCGAGTCCATTCGTGTGCTCGAATGCCTGAAGATGCCGAAAGGCGCAACCCGGGTCGTTAGTGACAAAATACATGGAAGTGTACAAAATCTCAATAATACAAATTTGATTTTCTTCTAACTCTTTCGTCGATGTATGAATTTGTATTCAAAATTGCATCTATGCTGTTTTTCGTACATTACACCCAATCAAATAATTAAAAAAACATTTTGAAAAGAACTTAAAATTAATTAACCTATTTACGAAAAAAATGCGTTCAAATTTTCCATTAGGAGTAGATATATTTATTATGTATACTTGATTTTATTACAAAATATACATGGGGCATACATTCAGGTTTCTATATTTTATGTAATAATAATTTTTATGTTATTTTGAATATATTTCGTGGAAAATATTTTTCGTAAACTATTATTAAGGGAAATTCAAATACCTTACTATCATTACAAATCCACAAACAGAATAAAAGTATACTTTTTATTTGGTTAAGTTAAGATAATTTGATAATTTAAATATAAAAAATTCTCAATATTAAAATCAGTCTAAAATGTTTGAATCTATTTGATTTACGTGTGGTTTTGAAACAGATCGGGCATACTTTTTATGGGGCTCAAGATATTACGTATTATAATTCGATTTTGTAAAATAAAATGTAACAAAGTATTATCATTCGAGTATTAACAGGCTAGTCCGTTCGTTCTCCTACCTCAGAGATTCTGACAAAATCAAACCACCGTACCCCTAGTATCGCCGCAAACATCTGTTTCCAAAGCACAGTATACGGTTACCCTATGCCTTGGTGAGGTGCCATGACTCACAACCGTAAAGCAAAACCGTTGCGTATGCATGCGATGAATAAGTGGCACTTGGTTCTGACCGAGTACAAACCGTGAGTCCCAGACTTTCCGCATTGAGTTAAAGGTTGCTCCAGCTATCCCTAATCGGATTGCGAGCTCTTTTGCGGATTGCCATCTCCCGTGATGTGTACCCCCAAGTTCCTAAAGCCGTCGACTCTCTCGATGTCTTGCCCCGCGCTCGTCAGAGGGTAGTCTGGGTTTCGACAGAAACTGTTGAAGAGCACATTGGTTATACTCGCGTTGACTTTAAGGTCGAGTTGCTCTACAGCCTGTCCATTGTTTCCTGAATAACCTCGATAGATTTGTCAAATATGACATCGAATTAAAACTATTGAGCGACATTAAAACTATTGATAACATTTTTGTCACATTATTGAAGATTTGTATAACGTGAATGTTTAACTTTTTTTTCAAATTATCTTAAACATTTTATGATATCGATTGAGGGTGCTTTCATATTTTAATCTTCAAATTGTTTACACTTCCATAAGTCCTATAATTCCGCCTTTCAGCATTTTCAGACTTTCAAATACACGGATCAACTCGAATTTATAGAGCTCAGTTTGAGAAAAATTATAGAGCTGTAAAAAAATTGAACGATTCAATATCTTAAATGAGAATTTTGACACCGTTTTCCTTTAAATTCTTCTTACCACACTCTCGATTGTGATCGAAGTTTATTTGGTATTCAAAAACATTTTGAATGCTTCGCCTTCCATTTGTGATGTGCCACTGGTAAAATTACCGCTCTGGAAATATTTGAGTAAGAATTAACAAGTGCTAATAATTCAAAGCGCTTTATTCTACAAACGACAAAAGAAAGTAATTTTATTTTCTTAGGCGCGACAAAGATTTCATAAGAATGACAAAAAATTTAAAATTTATGAATATTCACATGGTGAATTATATTATATTTGTCGGCGCCCGTGGCGCAGTTGGTTTCGTCGCTGGCTACGGTTACGGATGTCTCGGGTTCAATTCCCGGTGCGGACGGTTTTCATAGATTGATCTTTCAATCGATTTACGGATTTCTGTTCGTAGTCTGAGTCCTCCCTCCCACCAATCCCATCCTCACGGGGCGTAACGAGAGGGATTAGCTAACCACTAGTCCTGTCATAGCCCTATCCTTCTATCCCTACTCTCTTCAAAAAGAAAAGAGAGGTTGAGTTCTCGTAGAAAAATTCTGTCAAGATGCCTCCATTAATTATATTCTGAAGACATGATGTCATGAATACATATACATATTCACATAAACTACGCTTAAATATATATTTAAATTCACACTTTCCGTATAGATAAACCTTGGTAATTAATGGCCGTATTATATAAATAAATGTAATCCATTTGACAATCCAACTTGGAGTTGTAGGGTTAGATTAATTCTTTTAGAAATATGCACGATCATAATACTCTCGGATGAATAAAAACATCACCTTTCTGGCGTAAAATATTAAAACTAAAGACAAAAATATTGTACCATATATATAGCACATAATTAAGATTTTTGCAACTTATTTTACTGAATATTGTTTATTCCTTATAAATAAATTAAAAACACATGAATCTGGGAAATTGAAAGGAATGGTGGTAACTATCATACTATGGTGCCAAACACGCAAATTACCTGACACCAGCAGAGTACCCATTATTTTATTTAATCTGTAATTATTTCTTTAGTCATTTCTGATAACTGAGATACGAATAACAATAAGCAGAATTTCTTCTGATAGTAAAAATAAAAGCCGCAGCACATTCAATTTTTCATTATATTTCTTTGCAGAGCCAGTGATCGTTCTCCTTTTGACGGATCCTGTTGTTCTGGATATCAGCAAGTTGACTCCAGCACTCCAAGTTCACCGGATGCCGACGAAGCGACTCCGGTACACCAGATATTATTTTTTTCCATCGTTCATTATTTTCATGGCAATTTTTAGTTAGTTGAAAGTCACCGTTCAGGTATAACACAAAAATGAGCGATGAGAGAACAGTCGGTTGCTATCCATAACTTTATAATCTCCGCTTGGCGATCGAAAAGTACTAATCCCTGCTAAATCACATATTTAAAAAATATTTTTTTAGACAGATTTTTTCAATTAAACTTGAAATCTATGTGAAATGTTTTGGTGGGGTCTTTTCTTCTCGAATTATTGATCTCGAGTGATCTTGAGTTAAATTCTTTTTGATTTGAACTCAAGTAATTTAAAGTTCAAAAATATCTGGCGCATTTTCAATTCGCTGTAATGAATTTATTTTATCAATTACAGTGAAAGTTTTTGTGTTAGAAATAATAATTTCAATTTTAAATTCCTGTGAATGCTTAAAATTATTTTTCTCGGTTTATGCAGCGATTAATTTATTGATATACTTTGACAACAAAATCCGGAAGCGTTTAAATGCTTATATTATGAAAATATATTCTTTCTTAAAATCATTTTACTGAAGTGTTTATTTCTGTATTACAAAAAATTATTTGTATTTTCAAGAAATTAGCGAGCTTAAATAATGATTCTTAAAAAAATAATAAACTCAAAAATAGCCAAATATTTCGCTCCTCAAGAATTATGTTAATTAGTTGAGAGCCAGAACTATCTCAGAAACAAAGCCGGAGCTCTGACGATAACGTGATGTCAAAATAGCTATCAACCATGCTAGATAATAATTGTGGTAATATAGACTTAAAAAATTAAATGTTACCTCTTTCTCTTAAGATTCAACTTAATACCACATTTGTATCACAATAGTAATGGTGTAAATCCAAAACTACGAAAAATGAGTTTATACCTCAAACACGTTCAAAAGATGTTAATTTATTAGTTTAATAATATTGCAACTTCATACATAATTCTAATGACTTTAAAAAACTGTTTTTTGTTTTTATATTCCCATGTTTAACGATATTTTTCAGAATAATAGTGAAGTACTTCCTATATCTGAATAAGAGTGAAGTGTCCGGACAGATTTCACTACTAAACTAACGTTTAAGTTCTTCAGTTGATTAACAAACAATTATTAATGGTTGTTATTTGATCCTAAGAACATTTTACAAAACCTTGATTTTCTCAAAACTTAAAAACTGGAGTTACACCATTACTATTCTAAGTGACACATTTATAACCACACCAAAGTTTAACAACGAAGTTAACAAATATTCATTTTAAATTAAGTTTTTATGGTGATTTAAAATAATTTAAACATAAATATTAAGGAAAGTTATAAAATATTTTACATAAACGTTTATTGCCCATGCGCTAAATTTTTTTTATAAAAAACACTTGAGATTAACTGAAGGAGAGTTTTAAAAATATTACTCTAAGGTCAACTAAAGAATAAACGTCAAAGAAAAACTCATATGCTAGAAGAAAGTTAAAAACAAGCTATCACTTTTACGAATCAAATTGAGCAGGTATAAATAAACTATTAATTTACATCTACATACTTCATTAAAACGGATTCTGTCGCCCAGCTGTATTCCGAATTCCGCTTAAGGTTGATCCAGGTTTGAGACCTGGCACGGTCAGATAACGAGTTTTGATCTCAATTGATTTTAATTGTCCGTAAATTGATCTAAAGGGGTTGTAATAAAAAAACATACTAGAACGAAGTTGACAACCTAATGTTTCATTGAAAAAATTACTAGTTGCAAAAACGTCATAATTGATATGATATTACGCAAACGTACACTAAATAATTTTAAAGAGATCATTTTTAAACGTGATTGAAGTGTATACATGGCTATATTTCTATTCTTTCAGATTCCAAAGCACCGGGTGGTGTTACTTGGTGATTCAGGAGTTGGGAAAACAGCTTTGGTTTCTCAATTTATGACATCGGAGTACATGAACACATACGACGCTAGTTTAGGTAAAATTATTTACTTTAATTATTTTTAAATATTCATAGTCATATTTTTACTTGATTTATCTATTTGTCTGTCTGTAACGTACATCTCAACACTCCGCTTAAACACGATCAACGATACGCAGACAGGAAGAGAGTACTGAGTCAATGCGAAAATGTTGAGGCACTACCTCTTTGTGCACATAACATTAGAGATGAAGGAGACTCAAGGAACTATGACGCTAAATCTCCTCAGGATTTACGCTCCATCAAGTTGATATCCAAAAAAAACCACCTTGTGCATATTATTAATGCTAGTAATTAGATAAAATATTTAGATGAATTGACTACAGTCAGTCTGGGTAACTTTGAATACCTGGGTAACATTGAACAGCATCTAAACATTTCGTTCAACATTTATTTTCCTAATAACTGGTATGGTGTACTAAACCCAAATATTTTTAGTAACTTTAATAAACGCACTATCTACTATGGACGAAAAATAACACAGCTGTCAAAATAAAAAAATTCCCGCTAATTTGAACGAAGTAATCAAATTTCTATATTGATAACGTATTTTCAATTACATTTATTTAGTTGCTGAACTTGTGTTTACGGTAAGCTATTACTCTTATTGGTTTATATAGTCCTTTATTTAACTATGAAAGATTAAGAGTACGTAATATAATGTGTTTTAATATTGAAATTCATTGACAAACTACCTTATCCTCAAAATGATCACTAATCAGGGTAACATTGAACATTCAATGCTACCCTGATTCACTGACCCTGAACCAAAGTTTTCTTAATTTGGGTAACTTTGAATTTCAACATAGGAATACAATAATGATAACCGGATCCACAAATATTTTTATATAAATGATTTCATATTACTTATATAATATACATATTCTGTACCTACTACGAAAGTTACCTTTTTCCTGCTTTAATAATTACGAGAATTGACTTTCGTCAAGTTGTGGTACGTACATTTAAAAAAAAATTGGTGGAGTGGGATGGAGGCTGACATATCCACCAGATAAGTTGGTTACAAATTCAAAGAATATTATGAATATTCTAAAATTCTGATCAAATCACAAAAAAATGGCGTGTTTGTTTTCCCGGATAACCTTTTGTTGATGGATTGGAGCGATTAACCGACTCCAAAATTTTATGATTCTTTTTTATTTGCTTGGGAATAATTTCTAGAATTTACTTTTACCATATAATAACAAAAATACGATATTTTTAAAAAGCCAAATTTACGTATTTATTAAATTTATTTGATTCAAAGATGTCCCGATGTCTTATAATATTAAAAATATTAAATTTCCTTAAGAATTATAATGGTGTTCAATGTTACCCAATTTACCAGATAACTTTGAACACTCACTTAATGTAAAATGTCTAATTTAAGAAATTAAAAAAATGTGTATTTGGTTTAGAATTCATAAAGTTATTAAATAAAGCTCCAATATGTGTAATAACTTAATAAAACTTTCATAAGAGAAACAAATACATACAAATACATTGTAAAAAAAACACAAAAATCATTCAAAGTTACCCAGGTTGACTGTAGCTATTTGAAATAAAGGAATAGAAACAATGATGCGATTGTAATGTTCGTTATTCAAAGTATATGATAATAAAAGCAATTTTAGATAATATTAAATGTTCACAAGCACTTAGAGCCGTTTAGAGGGAATGAATTCAATAATAAGAAAACTTATTCAAAATAAATTAATGAAAAATACCGAAGATATTGATTTATCGTCTATTGTATTGATAATTAACGAACTATACATTAGTCAAGAGAAAGTAATAACAATAGTTGAAATCAGATGTTTTACCACAAAAGATTAAATCAAGCATTAAATGTATTTAAAACCTACTTAAATTAATTATTCTATGACCTTTAATACAACTATGGCGTCTAGTTGTGGTATTGTTATTTAAAAAGTAACAATGACCCATCTGTTGAATAAATGCTCCCGAAAAACCTTTTCTCGTTGGGTGAAAAGCCTTAATGGACGTTCAAATAATCGCTATTTTAAAATGAAATACTCCTATGAAGGTTTTTCCAGTCGGCCCATTGAATAAAACGGAGGTACCTCACATCGGGGCTGATGGACAGCACCCGTCAATCCATTTTCATACGCTCGTAAATAATGATGGAAAATACAATGAAAGACAGAATATTTGAAAAACACTTTTAAGAAAACTCTCAAGACATGAAATATGTGTGTACGTAATTTTTGAATTCATTTACATCTCTTTAATATCGCCGTTAAAAATTGAATAACTCATTGAATACATTCTTTTTTAAAATACTTTGAATATAGCTTGAATTTTTTTTTTTAGATGACATAGTCACGGTTATATATACGGTCCATAGCTGAGTGGTCAGCGTTGTTTAGCTTTATACCATTTATTTGGGTAGTGCTGAGCTCAAATCACTGAATGAAAACTTCCAAACATTGAATTTTTAATTGGCTGTTGAGCCATCGATATCTGTAGTGTTTTTAATCCTCTCTATTCACCACTCATCCAATTCATAAAAGGAAAACACCAACAGCGGTTATATTATAACTATTGGAGCTTTTATTAATTCTTACATTCTCCGATGAGAGAGGTTAAGCGGCTGACAAACAAGATGTTCTTGTTAAACAACCTCTAAGATGCTTCATTAAGAGTCTACATTCACCTTTTTGGGATCAAAATTCGAATAAATACCGGCAATTTATTGGTTAATAATGCTTTAAATAGAATGGATGGCTCCTCTCTTTTAGGTTTGTTTCAATTTTGATCTCTCATCTCACAACTAATATTAATTTAAGCTCTGGAGTATCCGGCCCACTTTTAAATTTCTATTATGTTAAAAAATAAAAGTAATAGAACTTATACTTCCGATATATATATCTTTACAATACATTATGTCTGATTATTCACTTCTTTGAGAAGCATCTCAAAGATGTTAACCACGCGCCACATGTAATAACAAATAAGTGGAAAAACAAAAAGTATTTACTATATACATTATATACAAATACTTTGCCTAGTATTGTATTGTAAACAGATATATAAATATAGGATATACTTATGAAGTTTTAATATAATGTTAGTTATTCATATTCAACAAAAATACACAGCATATATAAATGGAGATTTTTAAAAGTACAACTTTGAATATATCACATACAATAAATAGTACCTGTCGATTATTTTAAAAGTGACCTTGTTGAGATTTTATCTCTTGAATAAAGTTTCTTATTTTTATTTTAAGACTTGGAAGTAATGTTATAAAATACGAAATCTAACGATGAACAACGTGAAAAACACAGTTTCAAAACGTTATTTCGAATACAACAAAGTTTCGTCCAAACTTTACCAAAAAGCTTTTTCTTACGTTTTTTTCTTGTGAAAATAATAAAATCCATATTTTAATATTATTAGTTTCACCATTTGGCGCTCTTAACTACATATAGTACATACCAATGGCACTTGGTGTCGCCTTATAATGACTGAAATAAGAAAATCATCAAATTTAAGTCTTTCTACTTACATACCTTAGCCATTACTTATTAAACTAACCACTTAATAAGATTAATAAATCATTTACAAATCCGATTTAGTTATTTGCAATTCTGTTTTACAGTAGTATTAATTAACTGTGAACGAAATTGAATTAATTCATATTGATTTATTGAAATAACGTAAAAACACATGGTATATGACTGAGCATATTTTTTCAGACAGTACACCGCCCTAAATCTATCGTACTGCATTCAATACTCTAAGACATATCGCCTTCTGCCGATATAATGGCATTAAATATGGCCGGACCCTTCCACGTTAGTCTCCGGAGGCAATAGCCTAGTTTGCCTTCCGTATCACTACGGCACTGGCAACTGGCATTTAGTAAACATAACATATCAGCCTTTGTGTTCTAGCACAGTGTTCCCCAACCAGTGGTCCGCGGTCAATTTGAAGAAATTTGCCATCCAAAAATATTGGTGAATGGAAAAACCGTATAGGAAAAAGCGAGAGTGGAAGATGAATATCCATCTTTAAGCTATAAAGCTATAAATTTATTAATGTCATTTTCAAAACCTGTTCATGCGAAAAGCATTTTAGGCCATTTTCTCAATAAAATCGAAACAAATGAATAGACTGGACATGAATGCAGCACTTCGTCTGTCAGAGACAGCACTACAGCCAAGAATCAATATATTAGCAAAGATGCAACAGCAGGTTTCGCATTAGTTTGTTGAAAACCCCCCCCCCCCCATTGTTTTTATTAAATTTTAATTGTATCAGACTGTTATTTGTAAATATATTTGTTAGCTATATTTATGTACATCTGTCACAGTATAGGATTTAAAAAATTATACATAAAAACCATTTTTATTTCAGTATTAGTTATTCGCGAAATCTTTTTCCTTTTTTTATCGGTCCGCAGGTGTAAAAAGGTTGGGGAACACTGGTCTATCGAGTTTATCTTGTGTGATTAGAATTTTCAAAATATTTGGTGGATTGAAAATTATTATATTTTTCTTCCACAAAAATTGTTAATAATGTAAACAATTCCTTTTTATGTTGATAACTCATTTCGAAAGAAATCAGGGTTTTTTCATCTAATGAGCATTTTACTCATAAATTTCTGCTGAATTATCTCAGTAATGGAACATTTTCTATTATAAAATAATATTTATCAAATATAAACGATACATTTTTTTTTCATTGTTTACTTAAGAGCTATCTTTAAATTTTACTTCATAAGTTAACAGCTAAAGAGAAGTTTACCAAATGTATAATTATTTGCATATTTATAATAAACTTTAAAGTAAAAATATACAGAATTATTCACTTTTATAAAAACTGTATTAGATTTACAAAAAAACGAAATCAAAACGGTACAAATACATGCGTTATACTTTTTCAAATGAACAAATAGTGGAAGCTGTTTTATTGACTTAACTTACGAAGGGGCTGAATTCATTTAAAACACTAAAATTCATAATATATGAGAAATCGATCGTGCGACAAATTTAAAACGAAAACATGCTTTCAAGGACATATCCGGTGGACATCGCTTTCGTGGGGTATGGTTAAATTTTATTTCTTATGCATTAAGCAAACACTGTTGGGAAATATTCACGCAGAAGTTTCAGAGACTAAATATTTCAAGGTTTATCTTATATCTACTTAGAGTTTAACCCACAATCAACAATACCTCGACACGTTCTTACTGCATTACGCCGAAAACTGAACTTAACCGAGATACCATATACGCTGGCTGAATAATAATCCTTGGTTAAATATTGCTCAGGGCATGCATATTGGTTTAATATATAACACGGTGACCATACGTAATTTGAATGTGATATTCTTCAAAATAAATTGTTTTTTTAGATTACAGTAATAGTCCTTATACTAAATTGATTTTTTCATCGAATTATGGATTTTTTTTCGAAGGGGTGAATGTTTGTAGTATCTAAAATTCCCTACAACCCTTCCTAATCTTAAAAACGAGGTGAAGCGAGTAGGGATAGAAGATTCCTACTCTCTTAGAAATAGAGAGATGGAGCAACTGAGTAATAAGCAGTTCTCGTAGAAAATCACATATTTTGAGATACCTCCATTATAAGTCCGTATGCTCCATATTGGGAGCGAACATGGTTAAAAAAAATGCCGGCTTTTCAATAAAAAAAAGTGATCAATTGTATATATGAGTAATAAAATATGGCGATCCGATTACAAAACCAATGGCAAACATACGATTCAAATAACTAAATTAAATTTTGTATTTTATTGATTGAAATTGAATTACTTGATATAACTCGGTAGTATTAAAGTAAAAATAGTATTTAGTTCCACAAGAATTATATAATAAAGCTATTTTGAAATCACGCTATCGTCAGAGCTACGCGTATACTATAGAATAACTCGTGATCCATAAACAACTCTATTAGATATTTCTTAGAGAAGTACATATTTTTCTTTTTTAAAATAACAAATAATTATATTTATAAAAAGCTCAAATTCTAAACTTTTCTTCTGCTTACATCCGTGTTATGCTGGCTATATGACTTTCCAAATTCTCTCCACTCTCAGCTCTGTCATTTGACAGTGACACATTCAACCAATTATTGACAAGATGAAGAGAAGGGGTGGAGTATTAATTAATTTATCAAAATGTTCAGCCAGGAGAGAAAAGGCAGAAACTTTGCATTTTTAGTAAGACTAAGTTTTTTGAAATATTTAAAAATATTCCCAAATTATCTTTTCTTTATTTTTTGGAAAACCATTTAATATATTTTCTTTATTAATAGTTATATTTGAAATACTAGAAGAACACATGGTTGCCGCATGTATAAATGAAAAACCATTTATATTCAAACCAGGTTGTCTAACGAAAACACTAGGCAAAAAGATAGTGAGACGCATCGATTTGGCCAGGAACGATAAAATTCGCTTACTGCATAGAATCATGTCAGTAAAAAAATTTGAGTTACTAATAAATCGAAAAGTCACCGCGAATGTTAGGAAAAATAATTTTCTACTGAGGAAACTTTTCTTGTATTATATTTATCACAGTTGAGTTTAAAAAAAAGATAAATCACGACGGACAAATTAAGACAACTCGTTGTTATGCTGATTCAAATGAACTATTTAATCTGTATATCTATATATATATAAATATAATTAAATGAATGTTTGTTTGTTTGTCCTGTATGCGTTCCTATACCATTCATCCGATTGCGATGAAACTTTGGTGAGTTGTTTTGGGGCACCCGCGAAGCTTTCTGAACAAAACAAAAATAAAAAAGAATCAAATATGTACAAAAAGCGTCATTTCAGTTCGTGAGTGACATAACAAGTGGTGTTAATTTTTAAATTCTAATTGCCGGTTTTAAATGGAAAGATGTACTGTTGTCACGCACCCCAATGATTCCGACAGATAGAAACTGCTATAAATATTGCTTCCACCTACCTAGTTGTACACCCTCTCGGAATGCATATAGACTCCCACATATTACTTTTGTTTAACCAATTCATTCTGTTTTGCATTCAGCATATTCACATCACATCCCACTTTAAGTAAATATTGTTTGAAACAAAATTGCGATGATAACTTCATTCTGCCTTTATGTATTGCCGAATTTGAAATTGCATGGTGTACTTTTGCTATCGGTACAAGTATGAAACGTGACTAAATGTATTTTCAATATCGATATCAATAAAGTTACTTTTAAACTTTTGGACAGTTTGCTTAAATCTACAAAAATTGCCGTCATTATTTTAATGACGTATGTACTTCATTTTTTATATATTTTATATACGTGGCATTATATTTTAAATTTAACTTTATTCCAACCTCACACTCTAATTGTGGGGTAAATAATAATGAAATTACTATCGATGGGTTAATTTTTTATAATAAAATAAAATTGATATTTTACTGGATATGTAACAAGGTGTGAAGTGTTTCACGCTTCTTTGAAAAGCGTTTTCCGACCAAATTTATCATATGATTTTAAACGATACTATAGACCAGAGCTCCACAACCTTTTCTCTTCCACGACACACCAAAAATTTTCTTTAGATGACCGCGACACACCACAAAAGATATATAAAAAGGATGTACACTAGTGCAGTGATTTTTTCTCTTTCTCGCTCAACCAGTGAAGGGTGCAAGGGGGATATAACATGTAATTTAATTATGTAATTAAGGCGAATGATGTAATTAAGGCGAAACCCGGGTCGTTAGTGCAAAATACGTGGAAGTGTACAAAATCTCAATAATCCAAATTTGATATAAATGATGGTTTTTTTTATTTTTTGTCTCAAACATTTAAAGACCGCACGTTAATTATACAATTAATATACACAAATAACTCTTTCACATAGTTTTAGGTATATCATAAAACTGACACTTTTGGTGGTCGATTATAAAACCAATATGTAAAATTGATAAACCGGATGTTTTACATTCAAAACCAGTGAAAAGGGGCCTTTCCCAGAATGGAAATTTGAGACGATTTCAAAGTGGAAAGCTTTTGGTCTGAGCCCCTTCAGTGATCATTAATTTCGATGCTTTCACATATCGAAAGCTCGTCAGGTATCTAAATATTATGCCACGCTATTCGAATATTATTCAAAGCTGTTCGACCTTCACATGAACTTAAGGTTCAAAAGAGTGTACACATCTACCTATGTACAACTTTTTATTTAGAAAACATTCTTTACTCTATATGATATTCATCATTATATTATATCATATTAAACAAAGTTATTTATAAATATAATATATACGAATGTATTAATGATTTTCGAGAATTATGAATAATACAAAGACAACCGTATGCACTCGTGATAAAAAGTAAATCAAATATTGTAAACTAAAAATCGAGAATAACGCAATTGCTTATAGCTTTTTTCCCTGTCTATGTTTAGCTACTGAAACAATGTAGAGCCTGGGATTAGTGTTCCCAGTTTCCTAGCTATTCTTATTTCTAGAGAGGGTGCGAACTAAGACGTTGTATCCCTTATTTACGTTTTAGTATTATTTGCAGAACCGTTTTTGATTCTTTTTTTGAAGCTCGAAGAGTATACTTTATCTTACGTTTCTAGTTGAAATTCTATAGTTACTTGAGCCCGTATACCTTCTGCCCGAAAGTTGCATGCACAATCTAATCATCACCTTCTATATGTTTATTTCCTGAAGCATCTTTATGCTCACCCATATTGTAGTTGGCTACCAGCATAATCGAAGAAATACCTGGAATAGAAAGGACGCGGTGCATAAAGAACTTGATACCGTCATAGAGGCGTACAATTAGTTAATTTTGTCAGAGATGAGATTTTGCTCAAGACGACTCTCTTTGATTAATCTCTTCACGACGCAAGAGCAATGGAGACGGAGGGTCTCTCAGTACAGAGCAAGGATAAATCTCATGCTTGTGAGCCGATGCCAGAGATTACTCTTAGATATTTAAATTCCACTCTCTGCAAGTTGCTTCTTGTCAGAAATATTGGTGGACCAAATATTTTCACGCCATTTTAAAACTTTTGGTAATTATAAAGTTAATCAAAGAAAAACGTATAGTTGTAGAAGTACGAACAACTTCAAAGTTATTTTATTTGAAATGTAAGTAACGTATATTCGCCTTGCATTGTTAACTGAAAATAAAATTTGAAAAGATTTAACATAAATTAAAACAAAATTACTTCAGTAAAAGATTTGAAACACCGACACCGAAGCAAAAAGGTTGATAATTCTTTTTTTCTTTAAATTTGTAATTGAATCCGCTCCCAATGTGGAACATATGAACTTTTAATATAGCTTATCTCATTTTCCTCATCGCACATACATCCATGCCTTCGATCAGAAATCCATAAATCGATCCAAAAATGAAAGTATCATATCAGGAATCAAGCCCGTAGACACTGCAAACAAAGAATAAGACATTATCACAACATAACTACAAAAAAAAAAAAAGTAATCGAAAAATACAACTGTAAACGGATATACAATAGTGAAGTAATATAATTTGTAAAAAAGTAAGCCTGTTTTTTTAGAGATATCAATAAAAAATATTTACCTATTTCTTTGTTTCAGATGATGAGTTCGGCGAGAAATCCGTAAGCGTTTTGCTGGACGGAGAAGAATCAGAGCTGGTCTTCATTGATCACCCTTCAGTGGAAATGTCTGTGAGTGACTAACAAGATTTATGCATTGTGCTATTGTGTCTATTGTTTTCAAAAACAGACTTTTATCCGGACCAGAGACAGCACGAAAACACGACGGCAAGCATTTGAAGGAATAATAGAGAACAGGGAAAACAAATTATCTGAGTAATTTACATAAATAGTACCACTTTATTTTTACTATCCCAACTCAGTCAGTATTCAACCGAATAGTTAACGAACATCTAGATTCTAGGCGTTATTACTGCAGATAAAAAGGCATACTTTATAATACTGGCTATTTTTTTACTTTAACTTTTTGTTTATGAATGAATTCCAAAATTCAACAGTCTGAATGGAGAAAATAATGTTGAAGCTTGAAGAGGCAATATCATTACTAAGCATTCTATCATTTTTACCTCAAAAACGTTTCATTATATGTTCAAATCAATATCAAATTCAGATTTTTCAATCTAGTATTTAACTCGGACTTTATATATATCGGGTTACGGATGTTTCGGGCTCAATTTCCGATGTGGACAGTTTCATAAATTGATTTTTCAATCAATTTATGGATTTCTGTTCGTAGTCAGAGTGTTTCTCACGAGGCGTAACGAGAGCGATTAGCTAACCACTAGTCCTGCTATCCCTGCCTTCCCTATCCCTATCCTTCTATCCCTGCTCTCTTAAGAGAGGTTGAGCAACTGAGTAACAATCAGTTCTCATAGAAAAATTCTGTCGAGATACCTCCATTAGGGAGACCACGTTGGGAAAGGACAAGGAAAAAATATATTTAAGTTTATGGACATGGGTGTTTTTGATGTCTTTTTTCGTTAAATTGATCTCCAGCGACTTTAAAAGAAATCATGTCGAGTTGATTTTATGTGATTTTAAAATACTTTCCGTCACGGCGTCATAAAACATATTTTTTTACGCTTGTAAAAATTTCATAATTCAAATAATACATTATCTTTGCTACTTACTTATGTTGTCTTTATGATATAAAAATAGATATAAACAATCAGTTTTTTCGCCTAAATAAGCTATGTGTACTCTAAGCTATTTTATTGTCATGGTAAGTGTGACTTTATCCCTTTCCTCGTCAAGTTTATTACAGTACTTAATAAAAATAGACTTTTTCAGATCTTGTGATGGACAAAACACCTTACGACTGTGAAACCTCAATAAAGAAGTTTTCAATTCCTATCAAAAACTGTTTGTTATGTGAATGTAGCTTTGAAGAATTAACTTTGCCTAGTTCCTAACCAACGTTTCTCAAATGTGGTAGCGTGGACATTCGTCGTGAAGGCTACGCACACGATTATTGGCATTCTGAAAGGGCAAATTGAAGAATCGATTTGCTTGTCTATACAGTATTTCGCCACCTCATTTGTGGAAGAGATGCATACTGTACAGAACATATTCTTTACGATCTAATTTTGTATATCAGTTGAGGCATACATTTTATTGATTTTGCCCACTTTGACAGTTAGCGCAAGGTGCGGCCTTTTGAGTAGTTTTCCATGTAGCAGGTACGATCAAGACATAGGGTATCCCGGATGTCAGGACCTTCGTAGTGAGCTGTCAGTTACATTTTATTTAATGGGTTATCATAAAGTAGGCACTGCAATCTCTAAAAAAAACACGAATTTTATTAACTAGTATTCAGCTAGTGAAAAAATACAGATAAAACTTTTTCTTCGTGAAATTTAAAAGGAATTTGTGATTCATTTATTTTCATAGTCGAATCGTATTTCTTTAAAAGAGATGTCAACCATGATCCATATATACTAAACGTATTTTATAAAATCTGTTTCGAAGACGTCACGTTTATCCAAGAGTAATAAAAGATATTCTCATCTTATTATAAATTGACAGACATTTTCTCTACATATTTATTTATTTTACAAAGGTATCCGCTTTTTGCAATGTCGTTTCGATCGCCAAGTAATTTAAATATTGTATTACTCGCTAGTGAAATCTATAATAATTCTTCCCAATTCATCGAATATCAGAACGATATCAGCTTAATGTTTTTTTTATTATCAATTTTCATGTTTATATATATACAATTATTTATTACCCGGCTTTGTCCGAAATAGATGCCGCTTATATTTTCTAATTTAGACATTGGCATTATTTTGGAGCTAACTAATGTTTAAATTTGTTAGTTGAAAATATTACTGTAGACCACACCCACAAAATGTAGTCCATGAGTTAATAATAATTTTAAAAATTGAAAATAGCATGAAAATGAAAATACAAAGTTTACTTCGCAATTGTAAACTGTTTGTGACGGACGGACAATCAGATTGATACATAGCATTTTCTGCTATGTAGTATAAAGATAGTATTTATTACCTGGCTTCTCCCTGGATAGATTCAAACTCATTCTTTATTCATTAAAATTAGTTTTACATATTTATCCGGTTATTGCAAAACTTCGCTATATACAATATTGTAAGTGTATTGTTGATCATCGGCGATGATGAACAATGTTGAGGGATACATCGCCCTTGACATACAGCGGTCCATACGAGAAACACTTGTCAGTCAAACCCAAGAATATGACTTTGAGTGGAGTGATGGCCTTTGCGCCTTATTGATTGTCATTGCAGATCCAAGTCAAACTGGAAACAGTTTTAGCATGTGCACTTCATTTTTTGATGTTGCAGACAGGCACTTCGTTATGTATTAATTCAATGGGGATTTGCAACATTTAATGTGCGGTTCGTCCACCAGTTACTAGCGTTGCAGCAACACCTGAAGTTGCTACAGTGAGTGCAATATCGTTTTCTCCTCTTATTCTAGCAAGCGATACATTGAAGGTTTGTCCGGTTCCTCCCGGTGCATCGTTAAAAATAGCACCACCATCACTCTTGTTATGCCACCGTAGAACTTCTTGATAGATTTATATTGATAAAGCGGTCGACTTTTAATGAATCACATTTTTCATTTCATATTATGTGGATAAAACAAAAATAGGAAAAACAAACTACATCAACGTTGTACTTTTGGGTTGCGATGTCCATGCGTTGCCGAAGCCATGGATGTATTCCACCCACTCGAAAATATAAGCGGTGTGTAGCAAAAACAATTAGTTAGCTAATTGCTTTCACCACGGTGTATTGTCAACGCGACAGTATTTAAACGGTTCCAAAAATCATGTGTGTGCCCCTTTCACAGTCCCGTGTAAACAAAGAATATTAACCTGATTGCATCACCACGTCAGTGTGGGTAGCTATTAAACAATACCGTTTCAAATGATGTTTTCCATTAATGTTTCAAATTATATCGTTTTTTTGACAACCAATTTTTACCACTCCCGCGCTTGTCAAATTGAGCACATAATAGCGATAGCGTCAACTGCCAGATTGCGGCTGATAATAAATTTATGCTTATATACATGAAATACGGGAATTCATTTATTGTACCCATGTCATCCCTTATCTCACTGATTAATCTAATTACAAAAATAACAAACTTTTAGTTTGTACTAATTTTGTGGCGTATATTTTACAATCGTTAACAAAAAGAAGTGAAAATATTACATCGAAAATGACATCTGTGAATATATAAAAATTTTGCCATGTTTTGATCTTTGAGGGACGCCAGAATATTTTGGGTAAACAAAATATATACATTGCTTGTTATCAACATATTCAAGAAGACGATCAATTACCATATAATATATATAATCAAACTTTCAAGTAATTTTGGAAAATTCATTTCCGTTATCAACATAAATTTCAATCAATCATTAAGATTCACCACGATTTTCAAACACGGCTTACTATTTAAATAGCAGTATAAATAAGATAATAAAGATACGAAAGAGTTTCATAGTACATATGGAATAGTTACGCCACTCTCTACAAGGTGGTACGAATACAAAATTAAATGAGGGAAAACATATCACTAATATGCCGACATAGTCTATTAATTCTCTACATCGAATCAACATTGTTTTGCATAAAATGAATCAATTAATTAAAATATCTAGACATGGTCGTGCAATTCCACGAAATTTAATTATTCAATTATTGAAACAACAATGCATATCAGTCCATTACAATTAGTCACTAATGAACTGAAAATGTGCTGATTTTGTCGTTTTGTTTGGTTAATTCAATGAACATACCTGTTCTATTAAATTTGTTCGAGTATTATTCGTTTGAAAGATGCATCAATTACAATGATTAATTTTCATGTTTCCACCGCCTGGGGTGCATTAACTATGTAAATTCAGATTATGACTATTTCACAATAAAGCAAACCGCGGAACGTTCGTTAGAATACATATATTTATAACTACATCATTTTCAATATAATCTGTTTTTTTTTTCATTCATAAATTATGCATCGTTTTAATTTGTAATTATTACTATCATTGTATAAATTTTAGTTATACACAGTGGCGGCTCGTGGATAAAATACCTGGGTGTGTTACAGTTGATTAAAAATTAAAAAATGGTTATTTGATTATATTTTACTATTAACATCAAAATTATTAAAATTAAACATTACGTGTGTTTTTCTTTCATCATAAAATTGATTCTTCTGTCTTTTTTCCATATATCGCTTTTATTTAGACACAGATTTCGCGCGTGCGGTCAGACCGCTGCACACGCACCCGCACGCAGAACACGAAATACTGCCAAATTCGCAGTTCAGATCAACTTCCTAGCTGCGAGTCCTCCCTCCTCGCGCCCCTCCTTCGCCCACTCGTGCATATTTCATCGAAAACCGTACTGCATGCACATAATCATCAAGATGCCTCACTTTCTGAAATTAGTACTGAGGTGTATGGTAATTATTGGATGTATCGATACGCGGGCGAGCTTAATATACACTTAAATAATAGTGATATTTTCATATAATTTTTCAATAAATTTATGTGTATTATAATATTGCATTTTTCTCAACTTGCTTGGGGGTGCTGCAGTTCCGCATTGCGTATGGACGAGCCGCCCCTTAGTTATACATCTATTTTAATCTTTTACGTTCTGTAATAATATAAATATATTGTACTCTTTCCGTCACTAGAACAAATGGGCTTGAAAATTGCTGCTGTAATTTACCTGTATTGTATATAAATAAATGAATATTTATTTATTGTACTGATGATTTGACTAGCTATTCTCATTGAAACGACGCTTCGTTCATTCACAACACCTTTAAGACCAGCGACCAGAACCGTCATTTTTTTCGTTCCGGTTTCGAGAGGAGGTTGAACGATCAATGTCCCAGATGGTCTCGAGGTTCTCTCTTCAGAGTCTTGAGGTCATCTTATTCTTTATTCTGCTGGTTCCGGCCTAGCCGCACGTCAGTCAGATGAGCTGTACGGGGGAAATAGGTGACTCAGGGGAGTTTGAGAAGCAGGACCCGTCGGGGCCTAACAAAATCGGTTGCTGTGTTACCATCATAATCTAGAAGAGATTTGGTGATCGGGTTATTGTGGCCTTTCATGTCGCTGTAGAATATTCTTCGACAGCTTCACTGTATGGTCCACGAGAGGTTCTATTTTTAGATTGAAATGCAGAGTTGCGTTGCACACAAACCAATGCGCGCCCGTGATTATGCGCAACGTTTTATTCTGAATCGTTTGCAGTATTTTAATTCGACTGACGGTTGTGTGGCCCCATATGGGGGCCCCATACGTCATGATCGGCCTAGTGATCGTGGTGTACAGGACCAATTTGCTTGGTATGGAAAGTTTGCTCCTCTTACCTATCATCGGGTATAATATCTACCCGTGATTTGCGCGGCTTGCTTCCGCTTAGCAGCTATGTGCTTGTGGAAGGTAAACCGTGTGTCCAACGAGATACCGAGGTATTTAATCGTCATGGTTCACGGGACTTCAGGGCCGTGGACGCGGATCTGTTTGAGATTACGAATGTGTCGATTATTTCTGCGACTAAAAGTAATCGCCGCACTTTTCTCTGGGTGGAGTTTTATCCGCCAGTTATCGCACCAGATAGAAATGTTATTACCCATAACTTATACGAGTGCCGAGGCTCTGTTTCTATTAGCTGATCTGGCTAGGGTCGCTGTATCATCTGCGTATTGCGCTATGATTGTGTGCGCACCGCTTTCCGGCAGAGAGATATCGTGCGTGTACAAATTCTACAACAGCGGCGATAACGCTGACCCCTGTGGTACGCCGGCCGTGGGTAATCTCGGTATCCGCGTTATATAGGTATCTTAGGTTTTTTAAGTGTTGTAACTCGTCGGTGTTGTTCGCCGTATTTATTCGTTTTCCCACATACATTTATTAAAAATTCAATCTAAGACTTAGCTACAAATTAAAAAAAACTATTAGTGGCAATTCCCAACAAAACTACTGTTATTGAATTTACTATATACGTTTCTGTATTTATATTAAAAGTCACCATAAGGATTTATTATTCTAGAGCTAATAAGGAGATAAACCAGTTTAATTGGCGCTGTTATTACACCAGGGGTTAATTAACAAACAAACTTTACACGTAGGTATAATGTTCTCACGGTAGTATATTTTGGAGTATATTTACGGCATAATCAAAGTGTAACGGTCAGCAGTTAAGACGTTGAAATATATCTTGGCTAATCTTTTAGAAGTCGACTTATAATTTATCTTTGTCAACGACCCGATAAAATTACATGCCCTTAATCAACTTCGCCAGTGAAGAGCTTTTTTTACCTGTAGTACGATTTATGATAGGTGATGAATGTTGATCGCTTTAGCGCAATTATACCATGGTATACGAGACTCAATGAAACCCCAACATATAAAACTTCTCAGTAAGTTTCAAAAAATGGTGGCTCGAACATAGTAAAACAAGTCGGAAGGACAACATTTCAAATTATTTTTATAATGTCATCGAAAATTAAATTAGCCGTTTTAATATATGTATTCTGTAGGTAGCACTCAGTGGCAAGCATAAATGCTCCCATATTTGTACCTTTACTTTCACCATACGGCGGCTGGAGTGACTGAAGCCATGCAATTATACTAATCTCGGGTTGGCGCGCACTCCAATACAAACTATTGAAACTTATTTTTTGAAGAAATATATGTATTCAATTTTTCACCATATATGATCGCAATATGGAGCATATGAAATCCTAATTGAGCTTCTCAACATACGTTTTTACTACGAGAACTAAATTCATGCTACTCAGTCTTTTTCGAAGACTATAATATACTGTGTTTAATAGAAGGATAGGCTCTCACTATATCCTGTCTTTTAGGATCGGAATACACCATAAAAATATAATATATTGTTGTTTGCAACAAGGTTAAAATTATCCCCCGCATTCGTTGCTAATAAGGCGACGTAGCACAATAGTTTACTTTCATCCATATGTGCGTACACTTCTTGCGATAGATCAATCAGGACTGACACGATTGCGTCGTGTATGTCCAGTATGTTCACGCATCCGTTCAAGCCAAACTGAAGCAGTTTCGTTTGTTCAGTTTGGCCTTTCGATGTATGGAGGTCCTAAGGGGTGGGTCGTAAGGGACAGCGTGCCAAACAAGCACCCTCCTATGCCAGGCTACTCCCTGGCCACTCAGGCATTCGCGGAGCACATGTTTGATGACACGCCGCACGCTCCGCAACCAAACGCCAGGCTGCACGCTTGCCTTTGAGGCCTTGAAACCTCTGTACCTTACTAGTGTGTCAAACTAAAATATAAAGTATGCTAAGTTTCTTTTATTTGCTCAGTACCAACTTTTTACAATCGGCTTTTGCGGTCTAGTGTGTTAAGAGCTTTGTCGGGTCTGGTTCAAGTTCCAGCAAAGTTAATATCGAATTTGGATTTTTTTATTTCAAATTTGTCATCTTGGACATGTGTGACTTTCTCATCTCACAAAATTCTCGTCGAATTTATGTCGTATGATTTTCCAGTTGTCAAATTGTTTTCCGCATTTGCTGTCAGCTGTAATGCTAGATATTTTATTTATAAATTTAAAATTGTGTCATTCAGTACAAACGATTGCTTACGAAAATGAAATAACTTTTTTTAAATGTCCTTATGCTGTCACTTAATTTATGTGTTTCTTTTCTTAGAACATTCATAAAAAAGCTTGGCGGATTAATTAACGCAACTCTTCTTATCCGATATGTACAATATATATTATGTGTGTGTTATATAATAGAGGGAATTATCTGGAAATGGATTAGCTCGTAGTAGTTCGCTTTGCTTTCAAAGAGGTTTCTGTACGATAACCATTAATCAAATGAATCAATCAAACTGTTTGGAAAGATCGCCGCAAGGTAAAAATCAATTTGCTCGTATATCTCAATTTGTGGGAGCATGTAGACAGCACATATGTATATATATATATACCCTCTGTATTTACTAACCTAATAAAAACAACTACGCATACACGGAAATTTTAAGAGTATAGCAATAATTTTACGTATAAATTCTTCTATAAATGAAATTAATCTTTGGGATAACCAGGCCAGATAAGGTGAACTTTATTTTATTCGTTAAAATTTTAGTTACCTGAGATAAATCTGCCTTTATTTTATAAAAATACTTTTCAAAGTGATTACTTATAAAGGATTTTTTCTTTAAG
The DNA here is from genome assembly GCA_022494535.1 of Himalopsyche phryganea. NCBI lineage: Eukaryota > Metazoa > Arthropoda > Insecta > Trichoptera > Rhyacophilidae > Himalopsyche > Himalopsyche phryganea. Next base: position 3,307,463 of record JAGVSL010000024.1, read on the forward strand.
AACGATGATATCATCACATTGTTTTAAGAGTAACTTGTGGGAGCTGTAAACTGCATAAAGAAACGTTAAGATTTTGTTTCCGTCACAGTTACTGAATATGTTTCTACCTTACTGTGCTATTGATTAATAACAAATTTATACATGGACTTTTTAATCGATTTATGCATTTTTATCTAAATGTATGAATTTATTTGTTGTCAACACTATTTGATCCTGAAAACGATGCGTAGGAAGAGCGATTAACATGCCATTTGTTTTTCTTAATCCGAATAATTATATTTTTCTTTACACACAGCGACCTATTTAAACTCATTACGCATTAAAAACTTTATGTTAAAAAGCTCTATACGACGGAAAATGTAGTTTAAAAAAAATCACGACGTACAAAAATCGCCTATATTTTATATGGATTTGATTGAGGTTGCTTGAATAATCAATAAAAATTTAAAAAATAAATAACATTTTTTTTTGGACTAATTCCACAACTGAGCGAAACCAGTTCTGATCAATTCATAAAACAACAGAATGATTACAAAACATTAAAAAAAATTTTATACATACAATGGCTTTCCACCAAGTAGAAACTAAAATAATTAACACCCTAAAAATGATAAAATTCAACAAGTTGTTTTTTTTATTCCATATCTTTCATAACTATAAGTGAAACATGTTAGGTACGCTTCTTTGAGTAGCATCCTTCAGACATTGAATCTTTAATCTGAAAATCTGGCAATTTTTTTCAATCAACGCGTCATAAAATTGGTAAGACAACAAGTAAGTAAGTAAGAGATAGTAAAGTAATCAATTTTGATTGTTAATATTGATAATAACACATTGATACTCATTCAAACAACATATTTTCTTTTTCGCGTAGGCTAAAGTTCCTTATTGTTATTTGACATCAGTATATTGTGTTTAAAAGGCAAATTGTAAATGTCAAAATAGCCAGTGGGCAAAATGAGGGCGCCTTATTTCCGAACTCAGTTGAACTCAAATACGCTTTAATCGATTAATCAAAGCAAGCTCACTTACACGGATGCTCGGCCAACTTGTCCAATGCCTCCTACGGTGACACACTTTCCACCGCGAAATGATATATTTTCATCGTCACAGTAGCATTGCAGTCGAAACGTAAATTTACCCAAACTGTCGCGAAAAGGTAGCGAGACATGATGAAGCATACAAACGTTTATTGAACCACAGTAAATACTTATTGCACACCTTTTTGAGGGGCACAGCTTTTGCACTATCGATAAAAATCAAAATTTTAAGAAATATGCGAAGTATCGAATCTTACGAAAGTAGTATTTTGAGATGTACGATTCATGACTTGCTATTGTTTCGACTGATTTATGTTTCGACTTTATTCTCTCATCGATTTTTATTTTTTAATCCCTAATGCAGTAGTTTCCAACCTTTATGCTCCTACGCCTCTCTACCTTTTTTTTAATCGATATTATAATATAGAGACATTTTAAATAATAAAAACTTTACCAAAAAACTGAATTATAATTAATAAAACAATAACAAGATTTTTCTATAACATATACGTACATGCAGTGCGGTAGCTATGGGTTTTGCCGCCCCCCCCAACATTTTTCCTCTAAAAATGATTTAATATTTAAAATAGTGTTGGATGAAGGGTATCTTTAAAAGTACTTACTATTTATTTAAAATTATAAACCGTCACGCTGCAGAAAAATGCGGCCAGGCGCAAAAGTTTTATATAATTTGTCATTTACAGATATTATATTTAACATTAATATTGTCCCGCAGGCTTGTTGCTCACTGTCGATGTTAAATAGTTTTTTTAATTAATTTCAACTACAACACGATAATTCAGCATCAGCATGTTCACAACAATTTCTTCTTTCTGACTCGATATTTAGGCTTCATGATTATCCTTAGAATATTTTTAACTGTTTATTCCCATTCATTTTCAAAAATGCTGCCTCCAAGAGTATATTTTGCCAATAGGTAAAATAAACATTCATTCACTGATTTTTTATCGTTATATTACGATATGAAGTTTTATTTATTTGTTGATATATTGATATGAAAATTATTTTTTAATTACAAAATTTTGGCGCCTCCCCGGTTGGAGACCACTGGCTTAATGTGTAATTTAAATCGCAAATCATGTCAATTTATTAAGTGTTTAATATGTATGTATATTATAAATCAAATTTTATGTAAATAAAAAATTAATTCGAATTATTTTTGTGATCGAGAATTTTATACCTTGGGAGTATTTTGAGTAATAAAATCTTTTGTTTTACACGGTTTTTTTCACGGTAGTCCCTGGAACGTATCCCCCGTGCAAAAATAGAATCGTGTGTATTGTGTTAATGACACCTTAGCTTATCGTATGTTCTTAAAGTATTATGTGCATATATACATTATAAATAATCACGATACACCATTTCGAAGGCCGTGAACCTTATTCATTCTACACTATGTATATTTCCCACAATTATCCCTAATACGTCGATTATAAAATGTGTCGTATTCCTTATTTAAACAATATTCTATGTCTACTTTATGCAGCATCGCAAAAGCCGTTGGAGATAATAAGTACACGCTTTGTAATTTGTATCGTGCTCTGGCTGAAGATTTCTTTGTTTTTCCATTCAACTTGTATTTTTGGAGCTACGAGCTTCTCTCTCAATGCTGACAATGATGAATGTCTTCCAAATATATATTTTTCCTGTACAATATGGGCGTTACAAACCAAATTTAATAAATAACGTCGATCGCTAATCATAAGGACCAACTTTTGACTCAAAAAAACAATGCGTCTGTGATAATATCGACTCCACCTTGGAGGTTAATATCGATACTGCCGTCACGGACTCCAATTTTTTGATATCAAATCAAATATCAATCTAGATTTATCTTAGTTTTTCTACAGAAATACCAATATGTATTTTATGTTTTAAAAACCGGAATAACAACCAAAATACCGTGATCACGGTTTCAGTAATAGCGATATTGTAATCCCTATTATATAGATACATTAATAAAATACGGGTTTACGGAAAATCGCTTAAGCACATTGTTACTTTATATGTCAATCATCAGCTATTAGAGACTGCCTTTCAAAATTTTTTTCATTATGAGGTTTTTATAACCACGTTAATAATAGTGACACGTCCAGATTTGAGATACAAAGGAAATTTGTTTACAAAACACATTAAATGGGTCAGCGTGAAACTCCTGTGAGGATTATAATAAAGAATATTACATACCAGGCAATATGCTGCCTGCGGGCTTTTTATGGCGTTTTTTTTTAATGATTGTACAATAATACAACGGAGCATAAAATGTGTGACAATTTCGACTTAATTAACTGGAAAATGCCTCATATGCACTGGGCAAGTTTCCTAGATCTCAAAAACTAAATTTTAGTCGGCGAATGTTTGAAATATTACACTTCGTTGAAAGCAGTAAAGGCTTAGTCAATTATGTTTTAATTGCAGTAGCTGCATACACATAATGGGTGGAGGTAGGGCAGCCAACTTGTAATTTCAATTTCAATAATAACCTCACAAAAGCTGCCCACCCTAAGTTGTAACAGTAATTTCCATATAGAGATGTGTGCAGTGATTGGGCCATAATTCAGTAAACATAAATTATTTTGAAGGTTTCGTCTTGTTGTACAGAGCGTCCGAAACCATTGTACAGACCATAACGCTGAGTTTGAATGAATGAATAATGAATCTTTTTTTCTTATTTTCCAAAATTTTTCGCACAAACTTTTTTCAATTCTTCAAATACTGCATAATTTTATTTATTATCGATTGATTTCATTACAATATTTATTATTATATATACTTATATATCAATTCATATTTTAATCCAGGTATTTAATTTGTATAACGCCAAATACGATAGTCAAAAATAAAATGGGTTTTCAAACCTTAATTTAAGCACGTAACGGCTTGATTAAAGCTAATCTCATTTAAAAAAAATCAAAAGCTTCTACATACCTAATTATCTCTAATAAAATATGGCTCTGAATTTACCAACTAGCATCATATGAAACTCTACTCGCAATTTATAATAATGTTACACCGGCATCACATATTATTTTAATTCCTAATTAACTCCTTTACTTCACATACTAATTAAGCTTTCTTCCACCAGCTATTTATTTATTTTATAATTCACATAATTTAGGGTTATTAAAGAACCTCATCTGTTTGATCTCGTTTAATAGCGTTACTAAGTAAAAACTTTTGACATCTCGATACGATGCTTAATTATGATTCTTTTAAAACATTAAAATAAATACTGAAGTAACATTTCACAGCATGAAAAGCTCTTTTAACCACCATAAAAATAATGGGTCCCTAAGTAGGATACATTTAGAATCTAATGTAGCAGTAAAAATTCAATTTTCTCAAATTTAAGTGCTTACAATGCTGTGTTTGTTTCTGAAAACAAAAGAAAACTGTCATTTACAGACCGCCTCAGTTTCAAATAATTGCAATTATAACAGTACAATAAAGGCTTACAATTTTATTTTATAAATTGCTCACTTTTATCTAAGTTTTGATCACTCCTCTCAAAATGTTTTCAATTTTATGAATTGTTTTTGAGTTTAGTGAACAAGGCGGCAAGTGTTTCATAAACTAATTCCCAAAAACGATACAGACATTAAAAGTTTTGCCTCCTTTAAATCTTTTTTTTACGTTCATCATTAAAAGCAGATATTTTTTAACATATTGTAATATCGGTACTGTATTTTTGACAGTCCTGTGATTTTTAAATATATCTGATTTGCTCAGCGAAAAATATCAATATATTTGGATTATTGAGATTTAATAATTCAAATTTGATATTGAAATTCCATCAAGCACCCTCAGTCGATGTCTTAAATTATATCAATATATTTATTGAAAGAAGAAATCTAATCACTATCATCCTTATGCCTAAGGCTTTAACCGCATTTTCTTCGTCATGACTGTGACGAATTACGATTTGCTGTTGTTCAGAAGATGGCAACGATGCTTTTTCTGTATTTAAGTTTTCTTTATAGATAAAGAACTCCACTTCTACTTCAATTCTCAACTATGGGTATACTCGTATACGCTTCGCTTTGAAAGATGAGAGAGTGAAAATCGATAGCTTACAATTCTTGCAAATTCTGCGTCAATGGCTTTGTATCCTCCTGCCCTAAACGAGTGTCATAAACAAGTTTCACAACAAGTAGAATTACAAAGTTAACAATTTTATATTTCCATATGGATGCCATTTTAAGAAATACGTATCCAGGTATGGAAAACCAATTTGACATTATTTGAAAGCAATGATTAATGCACGTATCTTAAATAAGTCAACCAAAAATTTGCACCAGTTTAGTAACATATAATTTTGGAAACGCTGAATTAGACGATGCATGATACGAAGCTAAACTTTTCTAAAGTGTTGGGAAACCCATTTATAATAATATTAATAATGGAGCCCTAAAGTGGTCTATTTTTTTTTAAACTTCCTCTCTTTATTATCAATAGCACCCACGAATCCGTAGAAATTGCACGATAAATGAAATGGACTAAGTCAGAAATAGCGATAAATTAGTTACGAAATACTTTTGCAAGCTTAGGCCGGAAAAATTATGGAAAACGTTTGAAAATCCTCAAATATCCGGCATCTCAATATCCGGCCCGGCTATAAATGTAACGATTCGATCGATATTTCTTCTTCATTGTTATGATTATTTAGTATAGCTTAAAATAGCGAGGCTCACGCTCTTTGGCGTTCGTCTTATTCGGTTGCGAAATCACTTTCATACATAGATTTTTCAATCGATTTACTCTTGTGCAGTTGCATATATATTTTTGATGTTTACATTTATACCGACTATATGCTATGCATAGACAGAGAAATTAGATGACTCTTGTTCCTTTCAGGTCACTAGACCACATCCTTCAGCCTTAGCCCTCATCAAAAAAAAGAGATTAAGTACTGATTTACAAGCTGTTATTTTAAAAACTGCTTTTGTTAATATGCTTCATTACAAGTTTATATGGTCCAAGTTCAGAAAGTTATTAAATAATATCTTTTTATAATGGCCGTTGCCGAGTGGTTACACTTGAGCTCTCCATTTGAACTTCAACAAATCGATTGTTTTTTAGAACTCAACACTACGTACTTGAAAAGATTAAGTACAATAGTTTTTGAAATACGACTTTATAGCCACTAGCCCTAGATGATTTTAGAAAACGAATGCTTTTGGTGTATGTTTTCATAATAAAGGTCTTCAGGGAACTCGAGATTTTATTCGAAAGGACTCATAATCTTTAATTTTTTCATATATTTACATTGGATACGTTGCTACGATTTGATCATAATAGCGTCAAACAAAAATTCCGCTTTTAACATCTGGTAGCGGTTAAAATCAAACGTTGTTTTTTGCAACTCAACATTTGATGTTTATCCTGGTAATTTCGATAGAAATTATTTATTTGTTCAATGTAATATTTGATATCTTGAGTGTGTGCATTTAAGTGATTAAGAAATAATTTGGCGTATTGAGTCTAATACCAAATATTTTTCATAATCTTCATGAGATCTTGGGTAGTATTTGATGTTGAAAGCTATACAATCAGTTATAGAAAAAACAAAAACATTATAGTTTCTTATTTTTTTAAATATGTATTATAAATGTTATTACCGAATCAAAATTAATTATAGTACAACTTTTCTTCAGCACGTTTTCTCAACTAACCTGAAAGTTTCACCTGTAAAGTCTAACCACGGTAAATCAATTATCAGGAAAATACTAAGAGGTTTGGTGAAACTTCTATCAATTTAAATTGGCGATAACTTTTCAGTGACAACAAGTTACTAATAGTTCATAATTTCTCATTATTATGCAATCGCAAACAAAAACATTATTTTATTATAGGTAGTATTGAGAAGATAATAATTTTCTTTTAATTTATTACCGAATAAAAATTGTTAATTGAAATGTTTTTACACACCTTTTTACATATACGGGGATGATACGCATAACAATTATAACATGAATTATAAACCGAGCTCAAACATCAACAATAAAGTATTCCTTTTTTATAGATAGTGAATAAAACCTTTCATCCTTCAAACGACTGAAGAAAGTTGTTTTTACGTAGCTCAGTGTTTCAAAATATTCAATTTACTACATATAGCAGAGAAAGAACAGTTATGTTCAGACCGTGTGAAATATCGGCTAATAAGCGCTATAAAAATATATATCAGGGGTATCTCATTCCTTCTCAACTTGAACGAATTACTTTTCATTTAGGTGAACTACATTCATTTCATACAAATAGGGAACAATGTGATATAATACAATCAACTTTCGATTATCTAAGGCAGAGTCTTTCAAAGTTTTCTTGCGATGTAACACTCTGCAAGCCCTTAAATTTTAACGGAACCCCTTGTTTATTTTGTTGTGTATATAATATCAATCTGTGTGCGAAAGGAAAACGGTATTAAGTCTTAAAAATTAATAAATGAGTTGAATATGCGTCGAGATGCCAATAATACATAAAAAAGGGACATTTTGAAACAATGCTGCTAAATTAGTAAACTTCTTGTTGAAACATCACAGTTTTAAACAATGTTTAAATAAAAGCAAATCTTGTTTTGCCTCTCCTGAAAAGTAATATTTTTTTACATAACACCCATTTCCTCTCGCACACAGCAATATTAAGTGAAATATGCTTGAATTAGTTGGAGCTGCAGTGCTACTCAAACCATTTCAATTTCCCACTTAACACGTATTCCCATTCTGCGGAACACCAGGAAAACCATGATCTAAAGTAATTATGTATAAAGGAAGCGCAGATAATAGAAAAGTAACGTTTTTATTTTATTATAAAATACGGTATTTGTAATTATATTTTTAATAAAATCCTGGAAATTAAATACGATATCTCATTAAAACTACGATATCGGCTTCTGTGGTCTAGTGGTAAGAACTTAACTGCTTGGGTTTAAGTCTCGACAAGGTCAATATCAAAATCAGTCACTTCTTCTCGAGTTGAATTCAAGTAATATCAAAAATTATGTTTTTGAGTAAAATGATGATTCAATTTTTATCTTATTAATTTATCATAATTATATCCAAACATTTCATTGATCAAATTACTGTAATAAAGTGTAAACAGAAGTCAATATCTGTTAGCAATGCGATTGATAATTTATACTTCGTTTGCCTGTTTCCTCGTTTCCTATTGTGGTTGAATATGAGTAAAACAGCTGCTGCACTATTCACACATATTAACATTGAAACCCCTTGTATCACGTTCTAATCACTCTTGGTTTTTTCTTAATCGACATTTTCAAAGTCTTTTAACTGAATGACCAAGTTAAATTTACGACATTTAAGATGGTTGACATCGTGATACCCTCATCACACTCATAAAACATCAAAATACACGAGTGATCGTACTTCCATGATAAATAGCAGGAACCCGTACCGGGACCGAGCCGAAAACTGGAAAAACCGTTATTTTTGCTGGAACGAAAACTGAACTGATATTTATTTCGCTTTCGACTTACGAGAAAACGTTTCGCCGATAAAAACCAGATTAAATTATTTAATTGTATCCCAAAACTGAACCGATATTTATTTCGGTTTCGACTAACGAGAAAATGTTTCGCTGATAAAAACCAGATTTAATTATTAAATTGTATCCCAAAAATATTAATTTAATTAATAAATTGTATTTTTACCCAAACCAGTCCAATCATTATAGAACACAAGTGGAAGTATTACAAACAAATTGTGTTTTTTTTTTTAAATATAATGCTTTTCCTTGAAGAATTGACAGTTAACACCGTAAAAGTTATTTAAATACAAGCTAAACCGAAAACCGGAACAGGAACGATATTTTTTTTACCGTTCCGGAACAAACAAAATAACGGTTCGGGTCCCTGATAAACAGTTTATTTTAGAACGCTCGTTTGTAATTGTAATTAATTGTTAACCTCATTTGAAAGATATTTGCTTAAGGAAACCAATCTTTGTACCGCAGGTGTTTTTCAATAGTGTAATAAAATAACTTATTTTCGTCGATTTACTAGCCCTTATGTAACACCTATGTGATGGCAACACTTTTCATTCTTCGTACATTACCTTTCGCGCTATATTTCTTTCTATTATCATTCGTAAAATATTATCAATCGTATTCTTGAAATTGCCATCGCTGAAATCTTGCTGCGTAATATAGGAGGTATATTTTAAATGGTTCGTTTTCCCAGAGCGGGCAACTTTCGCGGAAATTCCGTTGAAATATGGAACAGGTTGACAGTGATGAATGGAAGCCGATATTAGTCAGATTAATTCTCCCACTTTGCTGTCGGTTTTGATGACTTTTTGGGACTCGACCACAATGCCCCTTCACAATTTAAGCCTTTAGCACTGATTGATCGTAGTACCTAATGGTGGACGAACGGTTTTACAAAAATCGAAGTAATACACTCATGCCGCTCTGGCTATGAAGACATTCTTTTAACCATTCTTTTATTTGTATCATAATATTTGTAGTTTCTAATCATAAAAAATAAAATATCAAACGGGTAAACCTTAATGATAAAGTGGTAATTAATATACTCTAACATAGATAGATAGATAAACATTTATAGATACGCAGAATATTGTTACGAAAGTTGTATATCATCCCACCGGACGATGGCGACCTAAATATTTACGGCCTCGATATAAGTGGCCTTTCAATGGATAAATAATACCTACATACCTTGTACATTTAAGTAACATCCGACCTTCGGTTATCACCATTAGAATTTTTGTTCTCAATCACAACCACTTGTCATATTTCCATTTCCATTTCAACATAATATATTTTATATATTAGAACAGAAACTAGTGTATAAATTTATTTTATATCAGATAATAAACTTGAAATAAAATAATGAAAATTGGTTTTCAATATCAACTGAGGGTGATTAATGAAATTTCAATATCAAATTTGAATTGTCTTGAACTGTCTTGAGGTGTCAGTTTGAGTTCATCCGTGTACTTGAATGCCTGTAGATGTCGAAAAGCTATGCCCGGATCGTTAATGACAACACAAATTTGAACGATTCAAATTTGATAATGCAGTTTATTTAGAGAAAAACAATTAGCTCTCGTTAATATACTAACGATAAAACTTTAAGGCAACTGACTGAATAAATCCACCCCACCCTTTATTTTTAATGTAAGAATTAGAATCGTTTTACCTTTGTAATAAATAACCTTGCGATATGGTTAGTCTGGAAATGCTTCTTAAAGAGGCGAAATGCGTTACGTTAGTGATAAACCAAGTGGAATAACTAAATCAATTTTAATTTTATATTATATTTTTTTTTCCATGTCCGCTCCCAATGTGGAGCATATGGTCTCCTAATGGAGGTATCTTAACAGAATTTTTCTACGAGAACTGCTTTTTACTCAGTTGCTCAACCTCTCTTTTTTCAAAGAGAGTAGGGCTAGAAGGATAGGGCTATGAGAGAACTAGTGGTTAGCTAATCGTTCTCGCTACGCCCCGTGAGGATAGGATGGGTGGGAGAGAGGACTCAGACTACGAACAGAAATCCATAAATCGATTGAAAGATCAATCTATGAAAACCGTCCGCACCGGGAATCGAACCCGAGACATCCGTAGCCGTAGCCAGCGACGCTACCAACTGCGCCACGGACGCCGACTTTATGTTAGCGATTATATTAGATTGTTACAATTTAAATGTTGACCGTGTTATACTATTTAAAAGTGAAGATATATTGCCAATTAATAGGTTTGCGAATTATCCAATGATAGTTATTTTCTTGCCGCGAAATATTAATGAGTGCTTAGATGTGCCGTGGATGAGAAAGGGTTTCAAATCACTGGTATATATTACAAACACTATTATTATAATCATAAAACGTGCGCTCTTGCTAAGCTATTATGTATCCGGTAAAGCAACGGTGATGATAGCCAAATATTTTTTTATTTAATCCTAGATTACCGTCTGAACACGACAAAATCCGCGAGCTCGCTCCCTTCAATACATAACAATTTGCATACGAATACACCCGTGGCGTAATAAATCTTGTGGTCCGTCAGTGACGTCACGTGTAATCCTATGCGTCACACGCCTGTCAGACGATTTTCGCGCGTTCCTCACGCACGCCTACCAACTAAGCTTGAATAAATTATAACTCTGAGGAGGAATCTACGTTAATCTTATATGCTCACGTTGGTGATATTGAATAAAGAGGTGGGAAACGACTTACAATTTTGTTCATAATGGATTTTTCACAATATTGATTATACTCATTCATCAAATAAAACATTATCTTTATTTCGCTCACGTCACTGTAAATATGTTTATATTGGGTAGCATCTGTTGGAAAAAGAGAGAGGGCCGCCATTTTAAATCTCTATGGTGACATCTATAAAAAGTATCGCAATTTAGGTGTCTTATCGTACACATTTATGTCAAATTATATTTCACTGTTTTTATACAAAAAAACAGCGGTAATTTAATGGGATCGAAAATAATGTGTCTAATTCGACACATTTTGTCGTCTATTCAAAGACAGGATATATATAAGATTATCACACAGTTGTTCAAAAACCGGGAATGCTTTTTGTCTGTATGGTAAAATTAAACTTTTTTCTGAATGCAATAACTTTCCCACAATGATTGTTTGTCTTTTAAGTATAATAATTATTCTCAGTGTAAGCTTGGCCACAATCAAAAATTTCTGTAGTGAAATAGAAATGTATCGCTAATAGCAAATTTTTTTCGACACATTTTCTTATTTCCCACAATACTTGTTTAGTTTTTAATAGTACATGTATTCTTTTACTTAAATATGTACAGATACTCTCGATGAAAAAATTGTACAAAATAATGTACTAAAATATTGAAAACATCTTAGCTCAATATTAAATTCCGTAAAAAAACCGTTTTAACCTATAATAAATAAAAAATTCGTATTCAAGAAGTGCCTCCCTCGTTTATAATGCTTTCAGTCAATATTTAAATTAATTAGTTAACATTTTTTTTTTGTTCGAGTGTTTTGAAGCAGGTCTCAATGCAAATACAAAAACATTTTTCAATCATTAAATTTCGCTAAGAGTGCTTCTGAAAAATATCTTTTTGTAATCTTTCACAATAAATAGATTTGAGAAATTGCCTTATATTTGTTGCCATATTTAATTCGGAACAATATCAAGTTGAGTTCTCTGAAAATGTTTGAAAACTCAATACGACTGAATGCGCAAGCGGTTTTTATTTAGTGCTATCTTTCGAGACGTCCATTTGCAACGGGATAACAGAGTTTCTTTTATCTATAATATAGTTCCATTTAATGTGCTCAATTAAAAAATTATAATAAAAAATGTTTTTATTCCTATATCTTTATAACAAAACAATTTCTCAAATACAAAAATTGTTTTGAAAAACGTATGTATCGGAAAATACATGTATAAATCTGTCTGTCTGTCTGTCACAAGAACTCTTCCTAAACGGTGAACAGTAGCGATTTGAAATTCACACATGTAAAATGACATGTGTAAAAATCACTGCTATCATTTCCAGATCAACTGTGCTATTTTCGACTTTATTGTTAACTGTTGGACTATATTTTGTGGGTACTACATGAAGCACGGTCCAGCATGATATTTCAACCTTCAACTTCCAGCTTTCAAAATTAAATATCATCAAATAACGTCATAAAACGCCAACGAATAAATTACCTTATGTTAACGTCCACTATCTCAGGTGAATTTGGGTAATAAATACTAGTTATACATATTCGGCACAACTAAGATACTGCGTTTTCAAAAATAAATTTTCATAGCTAAATGTAACTAGTTTATTGACTTTGTTTGAAAAAATTCACAAAATTATTTTCAAATCTATTACAACGTTTGCCGATCGTCATGATTTTAATTTTTACATTTATTAGCTTGGGTTTGGGTGTTTCCCTTCTAATAGATATCGGTTGGCTTTGTTAAAATTCTCCTTCCGATTAACATCGAGATAACTCTCAGCTGATGAAAAACAATAGCTGATACATTGCCAATTAGCTGTAATTACATGTTCCGAATATACATTTAATTAAGTGGCTATTTTCATATTTACTTGTTTCATATAACAATGCTTCCAACTTATTGTTGATCTATTATATAGCATTACATAAAACATATCAACGTATTAACGTAGTGGTCAGAAAATGATACTTTACTTAGGTAGAAAGTTTTCCTATAATAATTCTTTTATATTTTGAGACAATTAATCAATGTCTGCATGTACTATACGCATATTAAAAATGTTTTTTGTTTGTACAACTATTACACGGCTCATCTGGTTGACAGAGTGTTGAAAACAAAAGCAAAAAAAAACTGGGCCAAGGAAAATGTATTATCGCAAATTAAATCATCGATAAAATAAAGTAGTTTTCTAGAACAAAATGTTAATAAAATTAGTAGTGTTTTATTTTAGACGGTTTTATAAAATCGCGATATACCAAGATTGATTTATTGTGGATGAAAAAAATGAATTTTTAGTCATCCACTACCGCAATTTGTTTTTCTACCTATATTTATTTCCTGGCTATTTTTATATTTATGGTGGGTACCAACGTAGTCTTCATATCCTTTCCCAGCATAGATTCTTTCTAAGTACTATATAATTTAATATTCTGTCAACCTAATTCTTTGAATGTAGAAGACAATTAAGAATGATTGTGGCTGTTCACTTAACCTAGTTAGGATTCTATTCTTATCAAGAATTGTTTTGTAATATGATTTTAAACTTGAAGAATTAACGTTAACTAAAGCACTTTCTAACTCATTCTCGGAAGTGACTCAAGGACGATCGCTAGATTTTTCCATTAAGTTGCATGCTATTCGCTACGTTATTTAAAAGCATTACCTGGATCACCAATTGCTTGTAAATGTTGTAGTAAGGCACATGCACCATTGTAGAAATATCAGGAATAGGAAAGGGACTGCATAAGGAACTTGAAATCGCCTCATTGATTTTCTTGAAGGATTTGGCTGAAGCATTCAATTAGTTGGTTTTGTCCGCATCGAGAGTTGGCGCACGGTGAGACACTTTGCCTAGTCTCTCCATATCGTACACGCGTTGCAAACGGAGGGTATGTAAGGATCTTTGTACTGTTTTCAGACAGGGAGATATATCGTGCTATTGCGCCAACCTATACCAGAGATCATTCCGAGACTTATATTTCAACAAAATATTATTAATTTAATTGGAGAAGTTTTTTATTTTTAATAATGTTTTAAATTTTCAGTTAATTATCGTAGACCCAACGGTGGGTGGGAATGGAATTTTTCGTCAAACCGAATGAAAAAAAATGATTTTTTTGTCGACTTCAATTAACATTTTTTGATTACGACGTTATAACAGTAAATTGGAGATATTAATTCAAACACCTGCAAATAGCTGTCTTACACGTAAACTCGCGAAAAAAACGGAAATTGCGTAGTAATTGCGAGTTAGTGTGGCACGAATGGTCCATTTATGTGTATACCTCAACGTGAACATTTTATCGCGGGCCTAATTTAAAATCTTAAACATTTGGCTGAACCATCTAAACTATTATTTCGCTTAGTTTGTGTATCGTGTAATGAAGTTGAAAAACTTGAAAGTGGTGTTGATACCTTCATTGATTGCTCCAAGAATTACAAAAAGTAAATTAAAATGCTTTTTTAAAAAAAATTAAAGACCCGGTATATTGCATACCCTTTTCATTCACTAAAAGCACTAATTATACCAGCGTTTTCTTTTTAGTACATTATATACTCTACCATATTTACCTAAAATCTGTACCGTGAAGAGAAATGAAGATTTATTTTAGCAAATTCTTCCATTCATAATGTGCCTTTCAAATGATCAATTCACTTATAAAAGCGAGTACCTATACGTTAAATAATCAATATTCAAAGCAGGGTAGGACTTATATGATTTTTATTTTTAAAATGGACAAAATATTGTTTTATTTAAATCCAATATCACGTATTTGCCCCGACATACAAGCTTTAATATCGCAATCAAGTTAAGCCCCACCATTCTGTATCGTTGCATTGAATATTCTAAGCCTGCGCCTGTTTTCTTAAATTAAATAAAAACACAGCTGAAAACGTTCTCACGTTATACAATACAGATCCGCCCATTTATCAATATAACTATTTTACAATTTTGTAAACAATCAGTACCATTCATATCAACAGAATAATAATATAATTTAAGACATCGACTGAGGGTGCTTGATGGAATTTCAATATCAAATTTGGATTATTGAGATTTTGTACACTTCCATGTATTTTGTCACTAACGACCCGGGTTTCGCCTTTCGGCATCTTCAGGCATTCGAGCACACGAATGGACTCGAACTGACAGACAGTAAACAGTGTCTAACGTTTATATAGAAGATACAAATACGACAAATATTATTTACGAGGTAAGATATTATACGTCTGAGAGCCACACTGATACCTGAGTTAACATTTCGAGAATTGCTTTAATCCTTATTTTGTAAACAACCCATTAGCAGAGTGGCAAATTGCCGCTTTCCAACTTCTTTTAGAAATACCAGTGATTTTACAATTATAATAGCATTGTGGGTTTGTTATAATAGATTGTGGGAAAGACGACATGACTATCAGTCACATGTCACATCTTTCAGCCTCGTCCGTAATACAGACTTGGTATTACGCAAAGGATCTACGGCAAATTACAAGGCATTCAAATAGTTCACGGAGTCCTATAGAGAGCAAGTGAATCTTAAATTCATAAAAATACTTCCATATCTTATGTATCTTAATGTACAGTATAGTACGCAAGCCTGTCTTCAAAAAAATTATCCCAAGAATAATGTAGTTACGCTGTGAAATACACCCTATGAAAAGGGAGTTAAGGCAGAACGAAAGATAGCGGGTAAAACGTTGAGTTGTCTTGTGAATGCTTAAATATAAAGTTTCCTATAACACTATTTCCAAAGACATACTTCCAAAAACCGTGTTATAGAAAGGCGACAGGATATTAGAAGCGGTAAAATAATAGCCGGTTCTGCTTCGATACACTACCGACATCGTTGCCTTTGAATGTTGCAATGTACATTGTTTGAGCTACCCCATTAGCGAAATTATCAATGATTGATTGTTATTTAAAGGCTATCCTCCATTCAAACCCTGTTCTAAGAGATTCAATAGAAGTGCGGTTAGATTTTCTGCGAGGCTTAATGTTCAAGAGTTGCCATTCAACTCTCTAATTGAGTCTTAAATTTTTATTTGATAATATTAACCTCGTTATATAGCAATTTAAATTTCGAAAATAAAAACAAAAATTTCAAAACCCTCATTATTTTATTTGTTAAAATTTTTGACCTCAAAGCGCCTCAATCAATTTTTACACCGATACTATGCTTAAAAATGTCACAGAACCGATTTATCGGCGCTAACTTTGATGTATACGTTTTACAATGTCCGTTTCTTAACGTTGAGCATATTGAATGGGGCATTTGAACATAGTCTAGTTGTCTTAAATACTGACTGTAATATATTCAGTCGAACTCTCTTTTCGGATATGGTAAAATAGAAGTATGAGGAACCTGTGACTCAGCAACCAAAGAAAAAGAATGAACAAGATCATTGAACGCGCGGCTAAAGGATCAACTTCTTCTTTTAAGTTGATTTCTTCACTAGTGAGGGTCGCGACCACCACCTATCGCAACAACTCCATTTCCCCTGACGATTCTCGCCACTCGCTCCTGCACTTCGCTGCTCTGAGACCCATCGGCAAGGACAGGCTCGTGGTGTCCTTTACCTGGTCACTCAAGCAAGTTTGTAGCCTTCAGCGTCCCTTTCTGCCTTCGACCTTTCTTGGGACGACGAGCATTTTAAGAGTGTCAGTAGACTTGCCTCTCACCCATCCGATCCATAAAAAATGGGACGTTGTGAGAGTGATTAGCTAATCACGAACCCTTACTCTCTTCGAAAAAAGAAAGGTTGAGCAACTGAGTAACAAGAAGTTCTCTTAGAAAAAGTTCTGTTGAAATAAGCTCCATTAGGAGCTCATATTCTTCGCATTCTGAGCGAACGTGGTAAAAAAATGTTCTATAAGGGTCGAAAATAAGTAGACTTTGTTTTAATGAACAATTATTGGAAATGATGTTGTAAGTCTGGAAAAATCAACATCATTTTGACATAGGAGATTGGATTTTGAATTTTTTAGGATGAAAACATAATTTTATATACTACTAGTGAGTACCCGGCATGCGTTGCAATGCCACTCAGAGAAAGAAAAGGTTTATGTATTAATTCTGTTTATTGTAGTTCTATTGTATACACAACATTTTCTGTTTCCGTCTGGTGGGTACACGAATAAATCAGACGGTTTTTACGAGATGTCGCTGTTTGTACGTATTTGATTCTTTTTTTAGATTTTGTTGTCAGAAACCTTTACGGGTGTGCGTATAACAACGATCCCCAACGTTTCATATGAATCGGATGAATGGTAAAGGAACGCATAGAGGACAAACAAACAAACAAACAAACATTGATTTATATAAATATATAAATTCGATAAAAACGGTAGTCATTTTATTTCTGTCATTCTTTGTAACAAGTTTAGAACTCTATGGAAACTTTATTGCTTTTCGCCTTATATGAGTTATTTGCTTGTATGACATTAATGGCTTTATGGTTTCAAAATATCAACATTGGTCTTTAACAACTTCGTTTTCATTTTTCAGAAAAATAACAGTTGCCTAGGAATGTTTTTCAAATCAGAATTAACTTAATATTAACCCTTTCTATGCCAGATCGAGATATCTAATACTGTTTGTCCATGCGCCTCAGGCCTGACACGATATATGCCGCACGAATTCCAAAGTCGTAGGTTGCGCTTAAATAATATCATAATAGGTACGATTTAATACTTTATTACACATACCGACATATGTGCTAACTTTTAAATAGCTTTAATTCATAACGTGTTTTGCCAATAGTTAATTGGTTTAACATTTACCGCTGACGCTAATGCAGTAGCAATACGTCAGATCTTACTATTTATTACTTTGAAGGGTCTAACAAAACGAAAATAGAAATCGATGTAACCTTTTATAAGCGTAGTAAGAAACCTGTTTCTTAGTATTGTGTTTAATTGACTCACCCCTAAACTAATCATTTCTCATGGCTTACAGCTTTTATGATTTGTGATAAAAATGTACAAACATTCTGCGGCCTGACAAACGCGCTTGTTTCAAAGTCACATTTCTCATGATTTGACATTCAAGTTTCACTTTTATTCAGACACAGACATTCAGGCAAAAATACACAAATACTAATACGAAACATTACTCTTCAATTAAGAAAGAAAAGTAATTATCATGTAATTCAATAAGCGAAATCGCTATGCTTCCTTACAATTAAGTCTTTTAATTTAATAATATAGGTTTGGTTTTAGCGCAGCTTGCGTGACCACAGCGAACTTGGTTGCGGAGAAACAATTTGCAAATGAATAAGAAAACAGCTACGCCGGAAATTTTCTTCGTAGCAAGCACATTAATCAAATAGTTTTCTGAACCGACTGCTACGTGGCGTAGAGGCCATAAAGAATGTAATCTGACAATCGACAAATTAAATTTGCGTTTTTCAATGTACAAAAAACTACCACATCAAAAATCCGACACTCAATATTTATGCGAGGTGGCGCTTACTTTTCCATATGGCTGACGCTGACTTTAAACAAAAACTGCTTAAGCAGAAAAAAGTTTAAGCAGAATAAATACAAAGATTTTTTTTTCACAAATCAGTGGAATTCCGTGAACAGAAATAATCATTCCGTATCCGTACCACTCTAAACTAAATATGCACTTATGTTTAGAAAAAGTCTATAAAATTTGCCTCTATAAAGCATGCGTCAAAGGCAGTCTTAAAAATATCGTGTCATTAAATCGGTATTAACCTGTTAGAAACTCCATTACAATAGATACAAAATGGCAATGTATTTACAAAATATTATTGATGGCTTTTTCGGCATCATAGACTTAATTTTAACGATGGAATTATGCTGGAGTACTTATGATATATACAATAAATATATAAAATAATTAATAATTCCCGTAGAACTTATTTAATACATTTCTATAAAGCAACAAATTATTATGATTTTTACAACCAAGCCACGAGCTGGTACATGAAATTACATTTATTTGACGACAGTATATAATATAATTAATAAAAGTTTGTTAAATATGTACTTATGGGAATATTTAAATAAAATATCGACACCAAAACATGTACACTTTCAAAATAAAAGTTTTAGGTGAACAAGTTTTACAAAACGGCTTCCTCTAAAAACCAATTATTCGATAAAGATAGGACATAGCGAGCTGTAAATTTCCCAATTCATCCAGATTTATCAATCGATTAAGAGCGTTTGTGATTCAGAATGAATATATAAAAATCGTCATTTCATATTTAGCATTTTCAAAACTGGTCAGAAATTTTAATAACGTGTTTTCAATCTCTAGATAAGATATTATGAAAAATCGATAAATAATTATTAACACGTGTTTGGTATATTTTCGATAACGAATTATCCATTACGATACTGGCAACCTAACCATCTTTATTTCGCTCCCGGTTTTTTTTTAAACCCAAGTCTTGAATGACAGACACTTTTAAAAATTCTCATTATCATACCTTCGAAATTCTTTTTGACATAATAATCTATTCTTATGTAAAAATTCTGTCGTGAAGTAAACTTGTCTAACGGTGACCTCTATTAAAGTATTTTGATAAAAAAAAATACATTATACCAGTCTATAATTTGCTATGTACACCACATATTATATTTATTTAGAGTATATGTGTTATATAACATATAACAGTTTTTAAAATAGTTTCTTTTTTCTTATCGTTATTAAGGGTTTAAAATCTCGTTGAAGATCACAGAAAATATGGACAAACCGCCAATTAAGCAATTAAAACTGATCTCCACAAAGTTAACACCAAATCTATGGATAATATTAAACACAAACAAGTGAAGTTTTGATAAAGATAAAAGGCAAATTGCCCATTAATTATTAACATTACTGAAAACATTTCTTTATTTTGTGACATTACTTCCGATGATTTAAAAGATGAAAATCAAATGAATCATTTTTTCATTGATTTTGAACTCGCTTATGACAAATAGATGCTTATTTTTAAACGTCGAGTGATTATAAATTTTTAAATATGTATATGAAAATTAGAGGCTCGGGATGGGCCCGGGTAAGGAATTTGATTTTCTAAAAAATAATTCGGACTATGGTCGTATCATGAGTCAGCGCCATAAGGCAATACTATCCATAACTTAAATAATTTATTTCAAACGTATTATGAATATCGTTGGAGATATGATAACCATAACACATATTGTTTGAAAAGTATAAATGAGTTTTTTATTGAAAACAAATCTAGCTGAGAAAAATGAATCTGGGCCGATGCCGGACCTAAAGATTTTGGACTCAGACCGGATAATTTTATAAAATTTCTGCCCATACAAACCTCTAGTGCAAATATATAGCTGAGGATTCGAACTCAATACACAAAAGCGCTCATACGATATGTTATATTTTAATAGTATCACGCCCACTCAATACTGATATGTAATTTATAACAATTTAGTTTTTTTTTTAACAATTTTATCCGATAAATTTTTGTCACCCTGTGAAATTTATGTCAAGTGATTTTTTCTGAATATGAAGCTCCGTTTTATCCATTTGTGCGGGAGAAACGATTTTTTTTTTTATATTCAAATGGTCGGGACATATTTTTAATACGAAAAACCTTTCATGGGCGAATTTAAGTAGACAACATAAAGATTTATCTTTCTTAATGTACAACTTACCCGATAAAGTTGATTACACAATATAGCCCAAGAGATGTGTAAAGAAAAAATCCGAAACGTAATTTTGGTTATTCTTTTATTAATCAGTCACTGCCGTGTCAACTCAATATACATTCCAAATTATGTGCCTTTGCAATGCGTTATGTCAATCCCCTGACCTTGGGAATTTATTAATTTTGTCTTATTGCATAGATAATAATTGTTCGTCTTGATTTATTTGTGTATTTTTAACGCAACACACACATACACCCTCTCTCTCGTTGTCAGAGAATGTACAAAGTGAGTATATGTGAGATCGTAATTGTTGAGTGAATCTTTGACCCACAGCAATCACACACACACACACCCTATCTATGTCTGCGTATTGTTCAGTATTGAGAAAATGTAGACAGGTGACACCGGCACTTGGTTATAATTTATAGTTATACAATATTCGTATTGATGTCTGTCTTTGTGTAACGCACAGCACAACACAACACGTGCTCGCACACTATCTCTTTGTGGATCGTGAATTTTGACAGGTGGCACTGCCATCTGATTTTAAAAAAATTAAAAAAACTAGCTATAATTCTGTGCAAAACACGTACACTCAATCTTACTTAATACACACTCACAACTCTATACTCAATCAACGTTTGAAAATGAAATATATAATGGAACAGAAGAATGCAAAATAATTTTCATTGATATCGACGTGGAAAGGAAAAAAGACATTGTGTATAACTCACACAAAACGTGCTAATACACAACAATAAAATATATCGACTGTATAAAAGCGGCAAAAGTACTTATCCCTCTGTCTTTTCATACGATTTTTGTTTCGATAATCACAATCTATACAATTTAATACACGTTTTGTTTAGGCTATAAACAACATTTTTTTGCTTGTGAGTTAACTTCTTTTCCACAGTCGATATGTTGTTATGCTTCATATTGTTTGTTTCAAAAAGTTCCAGTCAATTCAAACACAATTAATTCTAGAAAGTAAACAAAAATATTTTATTAATATACACTGTGGGACGAGAATGTCAATAATGTTTTCAGTATTAAATTTAATGTGATTTGAAAACCATTGCTTGCGTCGAAAGATCTAAAACGCTATTATTTTGACCTCTGAATAGATTGACGGAAAGTTTTTTATTATTGTTTAAAACTCGAATTATTATTTATCATCCATATTTTAATTACAAACGGCATCACTCTTGACGAGTGTTCATATAAAAAATACACGATCCTGCCTGACGTGAGTATCAAAGTTCCCTCAAGAGAATATAGATTGGTTTTCATATATCCTTATATAGACGGCAGTTGATAGCAATGATAACGTGTATCAAGTCTAGAGGTAAGAAACTAGTTAGCGTGCTAATTAAATATTAAATAATATAGTATTATATGGTTCTACAATTTTAAAGCTAATTTTTTGCGCATTTTAACTCAAAAACATGTTTTCTTTTGTTCTTTTTAACAAAATAATAAATTTTCTTTTGCAAAAATTTTCCCAAATTTTCGTTTTTTTTTGTAACTACAGCACTAACGAACTCCAGAAGACCTCCTATTCGCAAATACAGATTTTCTCAAATCGCAAAACCTAAAACAGTATTCAACAGGGCTTTTTTTTAGAAAAAAGGTGTCGGAACTTACTTCTTGTCAAGCTTTGCTTTGCTGTCTAGATTTGCTAAAGAAAATTATATACAAATATCATTTAAATACAATTTAAGGCAGCTTTTCTTGGTATAGGACACATAAAAACATTTTTTTTTTGTCTTAGAAATGTGTAGTTAATTTTAACAAAGAATTATATGTAAGCGGGAAAAAGATTTCGTTTAATTTCTTAAATTAAAAATACCGTGAAAAAAGGTGCCGGAACGCCGTTCCACCGCGTTACATGGCAAAAAAAGCCCTGATTTTCAATAAACTTTTCATGCCGGAAAATATCTCTCGACTTCTTTTCAATAAAATGTCTGATTCATTTCTCGACTTTCCTACTCGGGAATAATAATTGAAAGACTTATCGGGGTAGAATATAAAGAAGCCCTTTTTAAATTCCGTGAACATCCCTTTCATACAGTTTTTATGAATAAAAATAATGTATAAAACACACGCAAATGCAAGGATCTCGAAGATCCCTGAAAGGTTTCTTTCACTTGCGGTTGAAAAGGCATATTCCACTCAAATTTATAGGTCTTGTATCACCCAATAAATACTTAAGTTCGACCCTTTTCAGTATCTATATCATTCTAACCTTAGTTCATTCGCATCAGTGTTTTACAATCTACGCAACATCTACTTCTAAGTACAATTATCAGGCCATATCGAAATAGACCGTGTAAGCCATACCCAATGAGTTATAATTACTACAGATATCCATGTCGATCCTGTAGTCGAGTGATCAACACTGCTGCGAGGTCACGGGTTCCAATCATAGAAGGGGCACTTTAGTACATTGATTTTTCAATCGATTTATGGATTTTTGTCCAAGCACATTGATGTATGTTGGTGTTTACATTCCTCACCACCCATATATTTTATCTTCACATGACGTAGAGAGAAAGATTAGTTTACTACTAGCTCTGCTCTGGCCCCATCCTTCTAAATAATAATCAGTTTTCATTGAAATAACTTAGGTGGGAGCAAATATTGAAAAAAAAATCAGATGAGAGGCCGAAGGATATTATTAAAGAGGGTCAAAAAAATTGAAAATTTTTCCATCTCACTGTTAAAATGCAATTTTAACAGTGAGATTGAATGAAGCGTATTTTAAAGAATTTTCTCAGTAGAATTCATCAGTTTATATCAAAAAAATATTGTAAATTAAATCTTGCTATCCACCTGCATTCAAACGTTGAATACTTATTTGACAAATATTCGTTATATTTTAATATAAAATATTTTTTTTCTCTCAAAATAATTGTTGGTTAAATAAATATATACGCAAGGTATTGCCTTATTTGTGTGGCATTCATAAAAGAAAACAACCAACTGCAAACACAGAAAATCAAAAAATATTTAAAATGTTTCAAAGATTCAGTTTTATTCAGCACGTAATTCATCAGCGGCATCGCGCTTTACTTTTTTATATTTTAAACGAAAATATCGCCCTGAATGGAGACATAAAAAAATATGTAAAACATAACCAAACACTTACGAAAGTCTGTAAAACCTTTTTTATCCCATGATAAAATAAATGTTTGACGTAACGGTTGCAGGTGCCACCAACCGATGCTTCTGGAATACATTTTCTCTTATTAAATATAATAACGCGATAAGAACTTTATAGTATGTTTCGTTTCGTCGTGACGTCTTTTCATTATTAACTGAATGTCAAATGTTTTGACTTATCTGACGTTTTGCCGTGGACTTACTCATTCATGTCACATTTAAATGTATTAATATTTACTAAATAACATCCTAACTATATCGGTTGGAGGCAAAGAATAATATTAACCTTATCTCAGGGGCATGCCAAAAACTTCTTGGTTGAATTATATAAAAAATATTGTACATTCATAAAAAAATATTTCACTAAGTGTATGCTAAGTTCTCACATCATAAGTCAATGAGACAATTAATCTAAAATATCAAAACGCGACAAAATTATTCAAATTAATGTTAGATTCCAATATTTGAATTGAAATCAATTACGTATTTTCCATTTAACTATTTTAATATTATTAATCTTTTTGTTTTCAATGGATTCGGCGGTAACTTTGTGGAAATTCGGTTTTAATATAAGACAGGTGGCTCACCACTATTAAATTTATATCCCTCCAAACACTAGTAATTAATTTGTAATTAGTAGTGTTATGGTAATTTGTAATTACTCTAAGAGTGTTTTTATGTCTTACCCGCTTCTCCACGTCGATCGCTACACAAAATGAAAATGGAATGTATTAATATTGGACAGATTGTGCATTAAGCATACGTCTAAAATATTTGGTTATGTTATCCCGATTTTTTAAACGCACTTCGCTTATTTACACACTTGCAAAACATATTCATTCCATATACATAAAATTGCAACAATGTCTTTTAAAATGTGAAATAACAGGAAAAGGGTTTTGTATCACTTTTAGAACGCAAATGTTAAAAAGTATTCCTTGATATTTGTTTTCCCCATGAGAAACTTCCGCGTTTACCTGTCTCAAACAAAAGTCTTATTTTACTTACAAAAAGTATGACTTTTCCTCTCCCGACAATGAGATTATCATTTTTGGGTGTTCCAACACCGACTTCTTATTTTTTGGCGGAAATTTTATTTATTTTTGATACTCTTGTAATTTAATCAACAGCGAAAACACTAAGTGGGTTTCGTGCCGGCATGGAAAAAATATCTTTGTAGATAACTTTTCAGCGATTTTGTGATAAAACAATCTATCTATGTGGAATTGAAATTCTCTTGGTGTCTTTAATATAATAAGCTATATTGTTATATCAACGGTATGTTTTCAAATCTACGACTATATGTACAATAGATAGACATATCAGTTGGCTTTTTTCTGACTTTATTTTAGTACTTGTATTGAATCATGTATGTGCTGTTTATTAAGGAATAATAAAATTTATCAGATTATTACCCACTTTATATTGAATAAAACTATAAACCGATACGTTTCAGACCACTCTTTAATGAAATTTGCTTCGAAAAGGCATGGCATAAACAAATTGTAATCTCTTTTCGTATTCTATAAATTATTGTAAACCATGTCTGCAACCAATTGTAACAATCTTCTTCATAATCACCGAAGATCATAATATTCAACATTGTTCAAGCATGACTCAGACAAAGTAAGACCTTTTCAGATAAAGTAAGGATAACGGAAAAAACTAGCAACTATCCGTTTTCAGGATTTAATATGTAGTTATGAAGGGAGGTAAACATAATAAGAATCTATAAAATTTTAATAAATCAAACGAAAAATCAATTGGTCCGAAAGTCGAAGAGCATAATCATTATAAATACATGTCATGCAAATGCATTTCATTGTAACGCTTAGAGATATCTATCTACCTGATAATATATTTCATTCTGCTTTTCTCGGGAATGTACAATTTTTTTACGTTCTTGTTTCTATGAGAAGTCGCTGATAATAATCGTTTCTTCTTCCAAAGTTTAGAACCACTATGCCAAAAGTGAGCCACTGTCAAGTGATTGATCATTGCTAAATAATAATACTTCGGAAGTTAACATTTTTCCCATAGACCTGAGTGAGCTCAAACAGAGACTGGTTTGCAATAATCTTAATATAGATTGTCAGGATCGTTCGATAGGCTTCCTAGCCAATTTTTTCGGTAGTGTTTTCTATTTTATACATCTGTTTTTCTTCTTTACCGTTAAATATTATTTTTTGTATAACTCACTGCCTACAGTGTGGACTAGGGCTTCCAATACCGGTCAATTATTCAATCCCGTAATCCCGGAACTTAGGGATTCACTGTACATGCTAAAAATAATTCATGCATCAAATTAAAACATCCTGATTAAATAAAACGTTTACCTCGGTTTGTTAATGTAGAGAGTTTTTTTATAGTATGTACCAAAAAAACAATATAAATTTTTAACACAATATTTTACATATTTATTTTTCATATTCTAATATTCCACAGATAATATTTAAAAGTCAAATTGAAGAACATGTCCTCTTTTTAGATTTGGTAAAACCTACCATAATAATGCGATAAATAAAATTATTTTGCTCATTATTTTTTTTTTAAATATTTTTCTCTTTTTTTTTATAAATGACTGTCTGATTTTAAATCAACAAAAAAACCATTCTAATGCCCAAAAAAAAATATTTACTCATATATTCATTCCAATTGAAGCAATAATATATTCAAATAAATTTTAAATGTGCACTTTAACACATGAAAATACACTTAATTACCAATCCCGGGATTCCGAGATTGATAAATTCTGAATCCCGAAATCCCGGGATTCTAAACTGAAATATGATAAAGAATATTGTGTAATGGGAATTTGGGAGTTATCCTATTTTCGCATGAGTGAAATATAGTATTACATTTGTACCCACAGGTGGAAAACTCGCTATCGACGTACGAGCCTCATGCATGCGTGGTAGTTTACAGTGTTACGTCACGAGCGTCGTTTGCCCATGCACGTGACATCCTGAACTACCTGTGGCACCAGAATTGCACTCGGGAACGGGCCGTCATAGTGGTCGGGAATAAGGCTGACTTGGCGAGGGCGAGGGTTATCAGCACCAATGGTAAGAGCATGGAATAAAGAATGAGAAAATACAATTTAGTTTTACCATATTTCGGTATTATATATGTTTGTAGTTGTTTGGTTTATTGTCTTATTGTCTCGAAGTAACCGCGGCAAAGGCATCCGAGGGAACCCAATGTCTTGGCTGTCTCGAAACTCTGAACTTTTACAAACATTATAAATTCGAAATATTTTAAATATTTACCATCTAATATATAAAAATCAATGTGGGTTTGTTCGTATCTTATGCACTGCCATACCGTTCATCCGATTCCGATAAAACTTTGTCAAGCTTGCACTTGCGAAGGATATAGGTGTAGTACAATCACGCCCGGCCCGGCCAGAGCCCGACTCTCAACTTTTTAATTTTTAACTCACAGTAGGTCTTATTATGTATAAAAATCAATCTCCCACTAGTTTAAAATGATTTAACATTGGTTATCTGACAATTAACTTGATATTGCTTACCTTATTCTGGCCTTTGGTGAAATTCTATAAATGAAATAATTTTGCATCGTAAATATTCCATAAAAATAATTGCATAACGTAGTGAAAACAATAATAATTATAGTTGTCAGTAAAGGGAATGTGAATGAAATAGACGAGATCAAATAACGGTACGGCATTTCACTATAGACTATTATAGAACCCTTTTATTTCGAGAAGCGTTTTTCGTTTCGCAAAATAATTTTTCATATTATTCGTAAGCGAGCGATGTCTCTGATGAATTTCAAATTTACTTTTCTTTTTTACAGACGGGAAATCGCTGGCCGCCTCTCGAGACTGTAAGTTCATCGAAACGTCGAGCGGTATTCAGCACAACATCGACGAGCTCCTCGTCGGTGTCCTCAAACAGGTCCGCCTGAGAACGGCGGCTGGGGGAAATGTGAACGCCCCGGGTGGAAACGCTGGCCCTGGCAACGCGGGGCCTCTGCCCAATAACGGCAACGCTGCAAGATCTCTTTTGCACCGATTCTGCCCTTCAAGAGCGCGCGCCAGAAGCTGTGAAAACCTTCACGCCCTATAAATTCTCGTGCTATTACTTAAATTAACTTCTGTGGATCCTTCACTACATGAACTTCTTTCTATTTAAGAGTATGTAAATTATAATTGTATAGATAAGACTGTATGAAAAAAGTTTCATCATACAAATTCTACTAATTCAAACTAAACTGAGTAAAATTTGTTAAGCTATTTTTGTTAAACATAAATATATATATTCAGATTAGAACGATTCCACTTCAAATACAGTATTTTTCCAGAAGAATTTCGACGAAGACTAGTTGTATGTTGGTTACTGAATTTCCATTTAAAGAACAGATAAAGAGAAGAGGATGAGTTTAGCAAAGCAGATGAGATAGAAAACTTTCAAATGTCTCATTTTTATAAAAGAGTACATATAGTTGAAAACATCGTAAACAACTTTAAATAATCATAGATGTTTCAATTGATACTTAACAATGACTAAGCTAAAACGAACTTGTTTTTAAAATACGTATGTACGTCACATTTTTCATTGTCTCTTATAGTAGGCCTCTGTGGTCTACTAAGCCTGTACTCTAGTGACTAGATGAGTTTATGCTCAAGTTTAATAGTAAATTTAGATTTTGAAATCTTGGACATGGATGTTTGTGAGGTCTCTCCTCGAGTTGATCTCATATGGTTATATATTTTTTTTTGATTGATGTAAAATCAAATACATATTTATTATTTAATTTATTTGGCCCACCATTTCTACATATTCACTATCGTAGACCAAAAGAAAACCTAAGATTTACCAAAGCCTCTTAAGCAGTAAGTATTACGCAATTTAATTATGATAATCGATCGAAAGACATGGGGTATTTATGTGAAGTTGTCGTAAGTTTGCCGTAATTACGTCAGCGAAAATTCAAAAGCTTCTTCTTTGGAAATCATATACATAATTTAGAAGAATATACAACGTGTAAATATATACGGCGTGTCCTAAAATTGTACGTCAAAAAGACAAAAATAAAGTCTGCATATTGTTCTTCCCGATCGTAAAATAATCATAGATTATCCAAATATCTGAAGAATAATTATTTTCCATTATAGGTGATTTTATGAAATATAGAATAAGAAATATTTTTTCGATAATCTGTTCGTAATAAGATTTATTTTTAACAATACTTACTGAACTATGGACAAATTGTTTATGCAAGCACGACAAGTACATATAAAACATAATAATATTTTAATTGTTATTATCAGGGCCGGTTTTTCTTACGAAACGAGTATTTTCAACTGAATTATTAATGACTGATCATAACGTTTATAAAACAAATACATAGCTTGTGATTATGAATTGAATTTTATAGGTATTCGACAATTAACAATCTTTCAAATTAATCCTTCATATTCTTGAATTGAATAAATATGAACACAAATTTATTACGTTGATTATTTTAGTACATATTAAATTTAGCAGTAAATTAACCATGAAGTTGATATTATAATAACATACATGTTTTTTCTGGCTGTTATAGCATTTGGAATAATATGTTGTGTATTATACAATCGATTTATTTACATACACTCTTGTAATCTACTGGCCACACAAAAAAACGTTAGCCATAGAAGATTATTGGAATTATCCGTCTATTTGTTTGACTTGGTAAACAACCAAATTGGGGATGAATTGTAAACAAGTGAGTTTTGTAGAGTGAAATAAAAATTTATCGTTGCTTACCATTCATTTAGACTTAGTTACTAAAAAAACGTGTAAATTCACATTCTTTAGGCGGTGTAGAATACTTACATCATACGAAAATATATTAAGTCAATATATTTAATATTAATAAACTATTTCATGTCGAAAAAAACTAAGAAAACACATTATTACAGAACACGTTTTGCAGTACTTCACACTCAAATAAAAATAAATGAATAATACAAAATATATCATAAATTTTAAAATTAAACGAATAGGAATTCACTTTGAAAACCTTTGCGTCATCCTTTATAGAAATATGTTAAATACATCAAGGCATTCTGTTTTTTTCCATGTCCGCTCCCAATATGGAGCATATGGTCTCCTAATGTAGGTATCTTATCAGAATTTTTCTACGAGAAGTGCTCAGTTGCTCAACCTCTCTTATTTTTCGAAGACAGTAGGGATAGAAGGATAGGGTTATGAAATGACTAGCGGTTAGCTAATCGCTCTCGCTACGCCCCGTGAGGATGGGATGAGTGGGAGGGAGGACTCAGACTACGTCCGTAACCGTAGCCAGCGACGCTTCCAACTGCGCCACGGACGCCGACTCTGTTTAACGCTCTAAATTATTGTTCTATTCTTCAAAACACAATGCACTCTAAATGTCTGAAGTATTGATTTTTAGTAATATCATATAAAAGTATTTGGAGATTAGGTTTTGTTTTGGCCAAAACAAACAAAAACAAAAGTTTTTCTCAATAGATCTTAGTGAACAATTGTTTTTTGAAATCAATGCCAATATAAAGTCGTTAAATTAAATACTGGATTGCCTGGCAAAATTTCTTCATCAGCATTTTGAATTACAATTCAATCGACATATTATACAATATAATAAATCTTTTATACTCTAAAAACAGCAAAATAAGGCGAATATCATTTGAAATTTTCGTGAATTAATTAAATAACATCAAAATATATCAGTATATATGTACGTGAAAGTAATTATAATTATTCTGAGTCGAAATATCAAGGTAACATTTTTATTTTTTTACTCTGGTGATAAGTTTTTTTTACTGTTACGACAAAATTAGACATAAAATGAATATTATTCCAATGAAACATTAAAATAGCAATTTCGCAGCTTGCTTAGGACACCCGTTACTGGAAATTTGATAATTCGTTTACATAATTAATAGGAGTTTATTGTTTTCGCGAATTCAATTAAACCGACACGATAAATTTGATGAGGGGAAAGCTACCGGTTCGGGGGGAATTGACTTTGTGTGTGTATTTAGGGCTACGTTTCTTAAACGGTGCCTAATGGTATCTTAGAACATTTAAATGTTAAAAATATTTTTTTGCGTTCAGAAGTATTTCCCGTTCATTTGTTTCAATCATATTTTTTCAATTTTAGTCTTGTTTAGACCACATTGACGTAAGGAAACGGTTGCTGCATTCAAAACAATATCATTTTTAAGAGGATATAGTAGGTTTTTCGGTCATTTCGCGAAAATCGTTAATCGTTTTTCGTCGCCTAAAAAATATGAAACGTCGACATATTTTTTTTTCTTTTAATAATTGCACTCTCAAAGTATTTGTTTACACTTAATTATTATTACACATAATTACACATAATTAAATATATATTATTATCACTTAGTAGGATATCCATATATTATGTGTCATAAATTAATATAGCCATCAAATTCACAATAAAGCGATAATTAATTAATTAATAACTGTAATTGCGCTTCACAGTACCTCTTAGTGTGTACTGACTATATTCCAGACCTGTAGCCGAATGGTCAACGCTCTTTAGCGTTCATCCTATTAGGTATCGAATCACAGTACGAACAATTTCATTCAATGGTGTTTCAATTGATTTGTGGATTTTTGTTCAAAAGCATGGATTCCTGTAATGTCTACATTTCTCTCTCATCCATCCTTTCCTAAAACGGGGCTTAGCTAACTACATACTAATTATTTTCAAGCCTTAATATTCTATCCTTACAATTTTCGAAAAATGAGAGATTAAGCTACTGAAAAACGTGTGTTGAGATGCTCGATTAGGAGTATATATGCGCTACGTTTGGAGCGAACATGGGTTAAAAAAACTCAGAA
Organism: Himalopsyche phryganea; assembly: GCA_022494535.1. Taxonomy (NCBI): domain Eukaryota; kingdom Metazoa; phylum Arthropoda; class Insecta; order Trichoptera; family Rhyacophilidae; genus Himalopsyche; species Himalopsyche phryganea. The sequence continues at coordinate 3,339,394 of JAGVSL010000024.1, forward strand.
CTACATTTGCAAATATTTGAACATTTTACAAAAAATCAGTAATAGTGATAATTGAATTTAAGATATTTTTATATCTGGTGATTATTTCGTACCTTGATTGTGTTTTTTCTGGCAAAGGGCAGCAGTACTTAATCACAGAGTAGAAGGTTGCCGAGTTGTTAAAGTTTTACTGCCAGAGTAAAAGCAAATGAGAGCCCTTAATACCCACAAAAAGGAAGTACGCCACAATGGTTGCTCACTTGCCGCTACGCTAACAAACGAAACTTGCTTCGTTTGCAAGATTCCCCCGCTATTCCTACTCCACAAGTGGATATAACGCATTGAGTCAACGTATTTGTAAATCTTACAATATAATACAACAAAACAATTCAACCGCTGACGGAAACATTTTTAACCACCTTTAATAACTTCATTTGAATATTTTCAAAATTTCACACAATAGGATAATATATATGCCGTGAATTATATATTTCACCGTGTTAAGCAAAGTTACCGTATCTACATCGGCAAAACCACTTTTAGATCGCAGGACACGTTCCCTTAATTTTATATTCCGATAGTTAATATCGGCTGTGTTTTGGTCAATTGATGTAACCCTCAAAAAATACGAAAATGAGTTAATGATTCGATCTCATTTTAAAGACGACAGAACAGGTCTCGGCGAAATGGTTTTTTGCCACTTTTTGGTAGGGAAACATCATTTTAAATTGGCTTTAGGCTTAAAAATGCTGACCTGGCCACTTGATGTAAACCACTATTTCATCGACATTCCCTACGTATAATCCCGTATCTGCAAACATGAGATTTTACAGGAGTGCATTGCAAAGATTCATAACGCAACTCACAATATAATGTTTTCGATAAATACAGTATTTACTCTCTCTCCTGAACAATTTCAATTTTAAGGGTTACATCAATTGGCCAAAACACCGTCGATATTACCCATTTCTGGCTGCGTAACAGATTTAAATTATTTAAGTAATCATCATCAGTTATAATAGGATAAAAGAACAAAGTATTTAGTTCTACAAAGTTTCATTAGGTAGTTGATAGCTATTTCGGCTTGACGCCATCGTCAGAACTATATTTTTGTATCTAACAGAACAGATAGTTCAAGGAATGGCGTGAAGCCGAAATAGCTATCCACTACCTAATAAAATTTTGTAGAACTAAATACTTTGTTATTCTATCCTATTATAATGGAGTTCTACCAAGTAAATGCCAATCAAATCAATCATCAGTTATTCCAATTCCAATTATTGGTAGAATGATCACATCTTAATTGCGGACTATATCTTAATCGATAAGTGACATTCCAAATACAATGCTTTGGATTTTGGTCACAATGTCGCCAACTTATGACACCAGTTGCCCAAAAGTCCTGAATACAAATTATATGTTTTATTGATACATAAGGTTCAAAAGTTTCCGATATAAGGGTATTAAAGAGGTAATAGAATCAAACAATCAATTTTATTTTTCATTTTTTAGAACGACTAATAAACTTTTATATGCCAACCACTAAAAAAACTGAATTATTATCCGTAACCATTTGCTACCTGACGGTACGTAAAAGTACCACGTCAAGATAAAACCGATTAATTATACCAGGGAAAATATTTTTCAACTTAAACTATGAAAGTACTTATTTCGACACATTTTGAACGTCTTGGCAGCAGGGCAATTTTTAGTTCGGCAAAATACCACCGCGGAAATAAGTTGCAATAGAGCAGTCAGAGAAATTTGTCGAGCAAAAATCGTGATACTTTGAATGATGAAACATTAACCATGAAACAAGGTTTTTAATATTTTTATTATTTAAAATTGTAAAATTTATAGTACTTTTTTAAGGCGTATGACTCTGATTTAAAAATATTTAATTTAATTGTGGCCTACTGATAAAAATAGTATGATTTTTTCCATTTCTAATACCTGATGGTACCATTTAATTTTCACCAATATGGGTTTTGCGGAAAATTTTGAAAAAATCAGCTATAGCTGACACGATTCACTTAGAAAAACTAGAAAAAAATGTGTATTTCTGTATTCAGGGAGCCTTACATGTTTAGGCTGGAAACTTTTAAACGAAATAAGACAATATTCAAATTCAAATGGGATTTTTTTAAGCCGACCGAGTCTTCAGCATAGTATTAAACACATTCTTATACATGGTGGTCTTAGATGGATTATTATTCGCTTGTCTTTAGCTACGCCATAGCTTTCATTCTGGAAAAGGGATAATGGCCTTCTGTCAAAGACCCTCAGTCAACGTAAATATTCAGGCTGCTGGTTGCTTGCTAAGAAAACTCCACTTAGCTATCAGTAGGATGGGTAGGAAAAAAATAATTTATAACTAAAAAGTTTAACCGTTGTGACCATTCTGGGGAAACGAGCGGTTAATATACTATTTAAAATAAACAATTACTGAAAGTCAAATTTGGATTATTGAGATTTAGTACACTTCCATGTATTTTGTCACTAACGACCCGGGTTTCACCTTTCGGCATCTTCAGGCATTCGAGCACACGAATGGACTCGAACTGACAGACGGTCAGCAGTGTCTAACGTTTATATAGAAGATACAAATACGACAAATATTATTTACGAGGTAAGATATTATACGTCTGAGAGCCATACTGATACCTGAGTTAACATTTCGAGAATTGCTTTAATCCTTATTTTGTAAACAACCCATTAGCAGAGTGGCAAATTGCCGCTTTCCAACTTCTTTTAGAAATACCAGTGATTTTACAATTATAATAGCATTGTGGGTTTCGACGGGATGCAATTTGACGAAAGGGTAAATATATACAATCATTCCACGTTTAGTGACATCTGTTAGGTGTTTCAACGTATAGGATATAATAACGGAGAATTAGGAAGGTTCAGCTGCTCATTCAGAATTGGCAAGGAATTTAACTGGGCTCTATTGATTTCCAAAATTTCTTGATAAAATAATTTATGATCCCCCATGTTTTTATGCTGCAGTTTAACCCCATCATCCGCATTAAACGTATGGTTCTCCATTAGCAAGTGATTTGCGAATGTCGAAGTTTCTTTTTTTAATCTAAAGGCAGCTAAATGTTCTGATACCCTTATATCTAATGTACGTGTGGTTTTACCCACATAGAAATGTTAGCAACACTGCATTGTAATTTATAAATACCAGATTTGTTCTTAAAATGGACTCTATTTTTATTGTTAATAAGTAATTTCCCTAGAGAATTTTTGCAATAGAACGCCGGTCTGACACTATCAGCGAGTTGTTTTTTAATTTTAAAACTTGTGCAACCTAAATAACTAATTCTATGCCAGTTCCTAGGTTGGTCTATGTCTTTAGACAAATTCCCGAAATATAGCATCTTTTCTGCTAATTTACGTTGTTTTGATACAAGACTATCTATAAGAGACGCCTCATAGCCATTATTAATGGCAATTTGTTTAATAATGTTTACTTCGTTTTCAAAATTAAATTTACTAAGAGGTATAGTGACTAATCTGTGAACCTGAGAATGGAAAGCAGCCAATTTATATGAGAAAGGATGGTCTGAGTTAAAATCGATGACAGCATCTGAAAACGTCGATTTTCGATAAATTTTAAATTCATGAATGGAGTTTTTAATATCAATATTAAGGTCAAGGAATTCCATCAAGCACCCTCAGTCGATGTCTTAAATTACTGAAAGATTCCCATAAATCTGTTTTAAATAAAACAGTGGAATCACTGTCCGAAAGTAACAAAGGAAAATATCAAATTAATCAAAATTGAAAAGCAATTGACTATGGGTATATACAGCCAGTCCACCCGACAAAATCCTTTTGTTATTCCATTTATGAACATTCAAATTGAGCGATTTATTACAAGTAGAGATTGTAATACCGGTATTACAAAAACAATAATATATATGATTATTTATAATTGTTTCTCCAGCAAATGTTTAATCTGAGACGGAAGTCATATTTTAATTCAAATAAACAATAAATTTCTATGAAAATCAGCTTTTTATGCCAATTCTAATATGACTTTATATATTTTTATCACAATAAAAATTTGATATAAAATATCAAAACAACGGCATTGATTTATTCGTCCGGTATTACAATCCCAGGTGGCAGTAATTATTATGTTTATATTATTTTACGCATTTTTGAAATACAGCTATTTAACATAAAATAGCGAATTACGGAAATTTACATATTCGTCCGGTATTGCAATCCCTGATTACAATCAGTCAACCTTAAAATACTTACTGTATTAGGAATCCATTTCTATAGTTTGGAATTACATCATAAAAAATAAGAAGCTCCCAAACTGTTCACAGCAAAAAGCTTTTTTGTTATAATAATCACAGTAAAATGAACAATTACTTTTTAACTTATTAATATAACTAGTTAAATTAAAAAGGTAATTATTTTCATAATAAAAGCTGAATTCAATTTATATTTTCTGTTGTAATGTGTATGTATCTATTAGTATAATTACAAAATTGTATCCACTTAGACGTGTCTAGCAGTAATTATCTACGATTTATTTGATAGTCTTATATACAGTGGCGTAACTACAATAATTTGGCAGCTCTCAAAATTTTCGCATATTGTTGGGCATATTGAAAATTTTCGATACTGCCCTCATTTCTATCAATCAATTCATTTTGCTATCGCAAAGGTTAAATTTCAGTTCAAAGTGACAATAAAAAAAGGAAGGGTTTCTCTCGGCATAAGCACTCAATCATATTCAGCACATAGTTACGCCACTGCTCATACACCGTATTAAATAAACATCTAACATAAGACTTTCCTTCCTTCAATCTTCAACATATCATATAAATATATCCTTTTCCATACATTCTTAAACATTATTTACTTGGCTTAGTTTATTGTTATTATTTTCACTAAATATCTATCAGATATTATAAAATAAATAGCCCTCATTTAGAGCTGAGTTTAGATATGTATTTACATTAAGAGCTTATCAGCTTACATTAGTGATCGCTGAATTTAGGTACATATTATATTTCCTATAAGATTTACTATACATTACATGTTTTAAAAGAGTTCTACTTTCATAAGTAGATAATAATAGCATGTCTCTCATAATTGATTTTAAATCTTAATCGGTCCACAAGATCTTCTGTAGATCAAAAAGAACTATAAACCTTTAAAATAATAAATGCATAGGGTGGAGATGCCTTCATTATAATAAATAACAGTGATATAGAGGTAAATTTCGCAGAGATTATTCGGTAACGTAGTCTTTGTGAGATATCGTATACCCTATATTGAATCCTATATTTATACGCCATAAAAGATTCCCGTATTGTAATTTATCATACAGCGGATTAGAAAAAAATGTCAATAATATCGTTTCCAGAAACAATATTATTTTTCTGATGGTAGAATACTTTGATTTAATTGAAGGGTTACGACATATACCCCTACCTCACCAGCAAACTCTCCACCATAGCACCCATTATACTTTAAACAAATTTACGCCACCAATAATAATTATTATCAATTTAAAAGAACGGTAATTTATATTTCATTATGTTATTTATTTAAGTCTAAGGACAATCATTGTGCTATTTTTCTAAAAAAAATAATCGTTCCTCAAATGAACATTGGTGATGATATATATTTTAAAATAATATTTATTCTACATTATTACCAACTGCTAAAGTTAAAATGATAAAAACAACTTATAAGTATATGCTGTGTAGATATTACAACATTATGTTATGAATTTGTAATCACGTAGTAATAATGCATACACATAAACAATCTTATCATGGATACGTGGTGCGAAGGTGGTAGTAAGGATTTATAAAATTAATTAGGCTTAGGTAAAAATTTTTAGGTCATATTAATGTCTATGGAATAAATTATTTTACTATGAATGTTTATCTATATCTAACATTTAAAAAATATATGAAATGTTTAAATCATCCATCTACATATTTATTTAGATACCATAATACACATCGATGGACCAGTTCCATAGGACGATAAGTCAAAAATTTACTGTTTTGAGTTAGGTTAGCCATTATATTCAAACACCGCTCTTCTACAGTTCCACAAAAGTACAGCTTGTAACATGTACAGGTTTTCTCTCGAAAAGCAGATATTCGCATGTGGCAATCAGCAAAATTAAATAATTTCTCAGTTCCATATACATATATATCGAAATATCGTATTGTGGAAATCATATCTCAAAACTACTAATTTCTAGGTGTATCACTATGGAACTAGACCATCGACATGTCTGATCACCAGGGGTTCTTGGCCTTATTGCGGTACCTGGCGAATTTGAGATGTAGGACAATAGTGGCGGGCGCACGCCGGACTTCTAAAAAGCAAGATTTAAGAATAATTATCTGTTTCATTTATTATATTATTATCAAATTTAAATTCAATTTATTTGACAAGAATATTTTGAAATAAAAAGTGTTTACAGCCCATACAGTTACATATATATACGACATGAAATATATTCATAATAAAAAAGCACAATTAGTGCGATCTTTGACATTGTATTTCACTTACTAATTTCTCAAAGTTGGGAATGTAAGTTGATAAACCCAATCGTAAACAATCTTCAAGGTTGGCATTGGTTAGTCAAAATCTGATTTTTGATTTTATTATGTTCATGTTGGAAAATAATGATTCATACAAATATGTGAGACATGAACAGGATTTAATTTTGGGAGCAACTTCTTTAGAAATAGGGTACTTTCTACGGTTAGCTAGTATTCACAAGTTTTCACTCAAACAGTGAGATTTTAATATGATGTCAATTTGAAACTCCAAAATCTCTTAAATTTTTGATGGTCTTCTTGAGAATTTTCCGACATGGAATTATCAATTTCAGTATTGTCTGGTTATTAAAAATAATATAAAGATTAATTTTGGGTTTTTACATACTATGTAACGGGCGCATGAAAATAGCTCCACGGACACAGGGTTAAGAATCCCTAGGATAGACGATCTATGGAGTCTCACGGGAGTTAATTTCTCATTGTGTTTGGTTCAATCATACATCTATTGCAATTATTGTATGTACAATATAGGTATAAAATAAATTTTACGTACAAAAAAGAGGGTGCTGGAAATACGCAAACTATAAACTAAGCAGTGGGGGTCTTAAATTCTAGTTACGCCACTGTGTATCACCAGTATCCACTCTGATTTTCGTATCAATAAATAAAATATTATGCACATTAAAACCAGTATTCAAATGTCAACCCAAAAAAAATCGATCCCACTGTATACATTAAATTCTGTAACGTTGTCTAGGATTATTCATATTCAATAAATTGTGAATTGTTTTGATTCCCGTTATTCGAGAATATGTTTTTTTTATACTTCGACATTGTTTTTGAAGAAACTGTTTATATGAATAATGATATTCGAAAAAATATCAAATCTTAACTTAACTTTCTTATCTTTTTATCTCCTCATTTTAATCTATTCGAAATTTTAAGATTTTCTTCAAAATCAATTTTTGATTACATGTGTAAAAAAGGCCCATAAGATAATCTATTTTGTTTTTTCATAGATTCATATTATTTAAAATATACACGTTTTTTTTTCAAATATAATATTAAATATTTTTACATAGTGAATCATCTCATATCGAATAATCGATGAAAATTTACAATTAGGTACTTCAAGTAAATGTTATTTTTCTTACAAATATAATTGCCTTAGCCTTGGAATAACATGAAATTTAAAAAAAACTACCTTTGTAAATTCTCTATACATTTTATTTTTGTTTTGTGACGTGCTTGAACAATTAGACTTTTGATTAAGTGTTTGTGTGCTGGTCATGGCGATTGCACAATTCAATGCAAGCTTTATCGGCAGAATAATGAGATTTCATATGTTGAAATAGTGTAATATTCTGAGAAAACGGAATTACCAAATCTCAAGAATCGAAAAAGTCGATAAACCTCAAGATCGATCCCATCTTGTATTTAGATTGTATCATTTTTTTGTAATTGACTTAATCTCATTATACTATATTATGTTATTAACATGTACTAAGGTACGCTATATTCCGCATACATATGAGCCGTAGGTAACTAATGTGAAAAATATTTGTTTACCTACTATTCTGTACAGAAGTGGATGAAACAAAAATCATTGAACGACTATTTATATAATATATTCTAATACCTACTAAAAAAATTATTTTTTTTCCTTTTCCGAATTGAAGCAATAGAATAATCTACAAATTCACAGTATGTGATCGCCATGAGATGGATTTTCTTTAATTAAAAAATCAAGAAGTAAAAACTCCAATTTTAACTGGTTAATTTTTCATACGATGCCGTAACGTAGTATTTAAAAAAATATCATAACTTCAAACCCCTACGATTCTTACACAGTATAATATTAATGAAAAATTAATTCTAATAACAGATATGATACACCTCAATGAAAGTTTTTCAATTCAGACTCACCAAAGCTCGAATTAAATAATTTTTGTGAATGAAGCAAAACATAAATGTCTTATCTACACCTCATTGTAACCACAATTAAAACAATATTTTTTTTAATTTGTTCTACTAGTCGGCGTCCGTAGCGCAGTTGGTAGCGTCGCTGACTACGGTTACGGATGTCTCGGGTTCAATTCCCGGTGCGGACGGCTTTCATAGATTGATCTTTCAATCGATTTATGGATTTCTGTTCGTAGTCTGAGTCCTCCCTCCCGCCTATCCCATCCTCACGGGGAGTAGCGAGAGCGATTAGCTAACCACTAGTCCTGTCATAGCCCTAGAGAGGTTGAGCAACTGAGTAACAAGCAGTTCTCGTAGAAAATTTCTGTTAAGATACTTCCATTAGGAGACCATATGCTCCACATTGGGAGCGGACAAAATTATCTAACGATATTGAATTTATATTTATGTTATTTCGGCGGTAATTCAAAATTAATGATCACTCACGAGGTGGCGAATAGGGATTCCAACTATACGGGAATCGAATAGTAAAACAATAGCGAAACTGTAGTACGAAAATAGTATTAAATTCTGTTTGAATAATTAACAACATAACATTACATAAATAATAATTTAACAGTACATTCAAATTTTTATGGGAACGAGCTTATTTATAATAAAAATCAAATTTGTTCAAATATTAAATCACTGATATACGTCATATATTTTCTTACTGGTGAGATACCCACATCTTATAATAATTTACGACTAAATATTTTCCTGCTTTCGTAAAATTCCAGACAGAGACAATATAAATACATATTCCAGTACCGTTCCATTGTATTACAATATATAAAATTTACAGCTACGTCAGATAACTCCAACGGTATTTCTTCAATACTGAAATTACGACATGATTAAATGGTTTTTTTAGCCCTGAGTCATCCGTCGATCTCAATTATTTTGATTTATGATAAGATACTGAAAGCGCACGAGTTGGATGATAACCAAAAAAAAAACCACTACCTGAGGTGTTCAATATTGGTATTGATATCTGGAGAAATTGTGATGTGATCTTTCGTCGATTTTGTAAAAAATCTCATTAAAAATTATTACGAATAGTGTTCGAATATTGAATAGTTTAAAAAGGACCGAATATTCGGATATCGAATATTCGAATATTTGAGCTGGAATCCCTAATCGTGAGTCATAATAAAATAATAAGTACTACCTTATGAGAAATATTGGACTGTTTTTAAGCTCTTTGACAAAAGAATATTCTTATCTTAATAAATCTGTTTGCGAATCGCTAGTATCATGACTACACACCAGTGAAATTTGTTCCAAATTGTTCCGCTTGCCAAGTTATGCTGGTATAATGATAACTCCAGCATGAAAACTTATATAAGTACCATTAGGATTACAATATGTTTTGTAATTGAATCGCCTAATTAATTGTTTACTGACTGAACGTATTGATAATTTTATGTTTGTATGTTTACTCTGCGTAAATGATAGTATCTATGATGATTTTCTGACATAATAATAAAATACAAATATAACAATATGAATGCTCAAATTTGGATTATTGAGATTTTGTACACTTCCATGTATTTTGTCACTAACGACCCGGGTTTCGCCTTTTGGCATCTTCAGGCATTCGAGCACACGAATGGACTCGAACTGAGAGACAGTAAACAGTGTCTAACGTTTATATAGAAGATACAAATGCGACAAATATTATTTACGAGGTAAGATATTATACGTCTGAGAGCCACACTGATACCTGAGTTAAAATTTCGGGAATCGCCCTAATCCTTATTTTGTAAACACCATATTAACAGAGTGGCGAATTGCCGCTTTTCAACTTCTTTTAGAAATACCAGTGATTTTACAATAGTACATATTATTAATAGTACATAATACTATTATAATTGTAAAATCACTGGTATTTCTAAAAGAAGTTGAAAAGCGGCAATTCGCCACTCTGTTAATATGGTGTTTACAAAATAAGGATTAGGGCGATTCCCGAAATTTTAACTCAGGTATCAGTGTGGCTCTCAGACGTATAATATCTTACCTCGTAAATAATATTTGTCGCATTTGTATCTTCTATATAAACGTTAGACACTGTTTACTGTCTCTCAGTTCGAGTCCATTCGTGTGCTCGAATGCCTGAAGATGCCGAAAGGCGAAACCCGGGTCGTTAGTGACAAAATACATGGAAGTGTACAAAATCTCAATAATCCAAATTTGATATTGAAATTCCATCAAGCACCCTCAGTCGATGTCTTAAATTAAATATGAATGCTATTTTTCAATTAAAATTGTTGAATTAAAATATGGCTAGTTTTACAACCCTGCTTCGCCAGAAATTTAGATTCCTATGGTGTTGATTCATTCCTCGGAAAAGAAGGACGTGGCTAGCTGAAAATATGCATCTAGATTGGCCGGGCATAATGGGCTGAGGGACATATCGTGATCCCAGAGTTTACCTTGAGGCGCCAGACAAACATACATATAAAATTTACACTGCTATATAGCATTATACACATAACTAAAATATTAATATATTACTGATATTAATAAAGTGGTGAGTGTGAAAGTGGCGAATTTTCATGTACTGGAACAAAATAACATGTAAAGTCGTATAGAATGATTTCTCATACACGCTCAAATATTTGTGTAGATAAATATCTAACTACTTTTGAATCCAACAAGCGATTTGTCAGTCGATGATTACAAGTATTCCTATTGTATTGTGTCAGAAAGTATTACTTAAAAAATGTTTCCGAAAGTCACGGTTAATAAGAAATATAATATTTGAAACTTTTACAATAACATGCTATAAAGCGGTCACATGTTTTTATCGTGTCGTCTTTTGGGTCTAATAAAAAGGACTGGCAAACATTTATAGAAATTTGCTTTAAAATACAATAAGTTTACTTCCCGGCTATATAATTATATACAGTGACCCGAACCGTTATTTTTTTCGTTCCGGTTCGGTAAAAAAATATATTGGTCTAGTTTCATTTTTCGGTTTTCGGTTCAGCTCGTATTTAAATATCAGCAAGTTAATGTAAATACACCCACACCGTCCATACCTCTCTTTATACATCTTTCCGTTACAACTTTAGTTAATCACATGCATAATTAAAATGTCGGAGAATATTTCCTAGCGTGTGCGGCTTACCGCTGGTGCACTGCGAAATAAAGAGCGAATTCTGATGTAGCTGAAATACAGACAAAATACATATTTTTATTCTTACTTAATTAACTTTCTCTAAGCTTGCTAACTTTTCACATGGTCTTTATTAAAACAAAAGTACGACAGCAGTATAAAAATAATCGAGTAGTTTGTTTTATTCTACAAGCTATTTTTATAGGTATTAGTGTTTTACTCTTGCTTTCCCGTGTGTTTGAATCGCGAACTTTTGCCAGCCAATCTATAATGTGTTCATTAATATTTTCATCATATTTTAAATAGATAATAATATATCTTATCATTTAACTTACCACCGTTGACAATTTATTAATTACTTTGGATTTGACACAACTTATTGATTAAATTAACATTTTTTGATACAATTTAAATCTCGTAAATCGAAATAAATATCGGTTCGGTTTCGGTTTTCGTTCCGGCAAAAATAACAGTTTTTTGTTTTGGGTTTTCGCTTCGGTTCCGGATTGGATCCCTCATTATATAATATATATTAATGCAAAAAATATATTTTACACATACCTATTCATAAATTTCAAATTAAAATCTCATACACAAAAATTAATAAAGAGAATTAATAAATGCTGACTGTCGAAATTGACGAAACAAATTAACTTGAAATTTTCATTTTTTTTAAATGAGGCGAAATGGTTCCGTACTTAAGAAAATTATAATATATATCATGTATGTATTATAATTCTTATTAATTGTATGTATGACTGTCAATCTTTCTAAGCCTAATTTTATAGACTGATGCGTACGCCTAAAATATCAAATAAATTACGAGGACTAATTCAGATAGGTTTCAACATTTTTTTCTCCAACCATGTCTACTCTCATTTTGAGTATATGGAATAGTAGTGGAGCATCTTGACGTCAGTTTTTTTTTACGAAAACTGGTTTTTATTCTGTCGGTCTACCTCTCTTTTTTGTTGAGATAGTAGTGTTAGCAGGCTATGACAGGATTCATAGTTAAATAATCGCTCTCGCTACACCAAGTTTTTAGAATCGAACAGATGAAAGGGAATGTTAACATCATATAATGATGGACATCTCTTTGGACACAAATTCACAAATCGATTGAAAAATCAATTCATTGAATATTCCGTTCGGGGATTCGAGCCCGTGGACGCCGCAACCACATAGGAACAGTGATGAACACTCGGCTGCAGGACCAGCTTCAACATTATCATATAAATATCCGTCTTAAAATTAATTTAACAATATTTTTAATCAACTTATATATTTTGTCAACAAATATAAAATGTCATTGACAGTACCTATTTACCTTCTAAAAATGTAGGTTTACTACATACGTCATTGTATTATAAATTATACTCAATAGTTAGTTTTAAATGGAAAATGTTGTAGAAAATTTCTGCATTGATTAAATCAGAAATGAAGATTCTTATGTCAGCAAATTATAGCCTATGTATGGTAGGTACATAACATTGTATAATAATATAAGAATTGCTAAGAAGAATTAAGGAGTCTATAAATATTTAATATATATATATAAAATAAATATAGATAAGTAAATATCTCAATGCATCATTGTAAAGCATAATTTTATTCTGTTAATTTAATTTTATAATGTAAGCCTGAATCTTTCGTACTTTTTGTAAAACTATTAGAACTGCGTGCAAATTGTTACACATGTATTTGAAAACTTGTTAATGTATCAAATAACTTTATATTTGTACCGCTCTTTTCTGTACACATGTTATTGAAAATACGTATATATCTTAATAAAAACTATACTATTTAATAATTTGTGTTTTTATTTTTCCATATGCATTATTATTCCTAATATATATGTAAGATTTATATATTTTGTCAGAGTAATATTAATGTATTTTACTTTATTTCTGAATTAAAATGTGCCGAAAGTCTGCGGTGGCAATTGATTATTAACAATAATAATTAATTATTCTTTGCTAATAAAATATTCAAATATGGCGCTAATAATATTCACAAGTCGCCATATTGTTTGACATGCGCACTCTTGATGCTTGATTTCACATCAACAGATTTATTATTTAGATGCTGAACTCTTCTTTCAGCCACCAGCACAATGGGTAAAACTGAGAAAACAATATTTCTAAAATAAGTATGCCGCTCATGATATGTGTCGTTTTGTCAAGTTGGTATCGTAAAATAGATCCTGAAAGAGCAGAATGGCAGTTTCTTACAACATTATTTGTTGATAATAGTATTTTAAGATAACTTTTGGAAATATATTCGCATTACACGCAATACTAGAGTAAGTATCCTTGCATTTTAACGAAATAATATTTCCAGTGCTTATTTTTCTGTGATTTTTAACCGCAACGGATTTCGGCAAGTTTACATACTTATTACACTTGAAGGGTTGTTATGCACTTTGTCATAAGTTTTAAAGATAAATGCACGCCGGTTTAAAATGGCGATGTTATTAAGAAAACGCTTGCACTGAATATCTTCGGCAAATTCGAATAATAACATAGTTTCCGCATCAAAAGTGCCGCACTGCAAGTTACATCAAAATAATCGCTTGTTGTACTGACGTATGTGGAATGTCAAATGCATTTTGTGCAACGCATCCAAATTTCGACAATTTGCATATGATTCGTGAAGTGATATGTACGTGTTTTGTTTTATTGCAGATATTTGCCGGCAATTTAGACAATAATTATAGTGCTAGATATTGGAATTAATCAAGATGGGAGATCAACAATTCTTCCTGAAATGGAATGATTTCCAGACGAATATGGTGACATCTTTCAGGCACCTAAGAGACGAAAAGAGTTTTACAGATGTGAGTTAATCAATCATACTTTATTTTTAATTAAATCATCGTTCTTCACATTTCATATACCAACAACTTAAAAATGATTGTAAAATAAATAGGAAATAACTAAATCAACTGTCAAATTCTGTTGAAATTGTATTTTTATACCTACTTGCAGTTAAGGTTAGTTTTTGTATGTTGACACTTCTATTTGAATCATAATTATATATACACAGCGATGAACTACAAGGGATTCCATAAGTAATGAGTCAAACTTATTAATGCCATCGCTTGAATTTTTTTTTAATATCTTTTCATTTAATTTTTCGTTCAAATTGCTACTAACATACATTGGTGAACAATCTATAACTACTTGTCATAAATATATTCAAATGATATGGTATTTTCCTTTTAAACATGAGCCTATATATATCTGCAGTTTTCAACCCATCAACCCTAACCAACAGGAAGATGACTGTAACCAATCCTAACTTCATCCATATATCTGTACCATCATAGAACGGAGGTCGAATAGATGGTTCACAACTAATCTCCCTAAAATATGAAATATTCAAATACCTACTCAATCGGAGTCCATTTGCGGACAGTGTAAAAATTATATGATATCACTGAATTAAAATTTGAAATAGCTGCCAAACAAATCTGGAAAAAATTACGCTTCATTTTTCTTCACCTCTTCTACTTCTCTGGCGCTTCAGTCCAGGGTAAACCTTAGCCGCCTCATTCAACCTACTCCACTCCGCTCAATCCTCCGTTTGGTGCACCGATTTCCTACTCCAATCGTTACCCCCACTACCGGTATCTCTTGTGAAAACGTCCATTCAGCAATGTCGCAGTCTTCCAACACTAGATCTTCCATCAGGAGAAGAAAATGTGAGGTGTTTACACTTGACTACACCATGTTAAATTTTAGAAAGGAAACTTTTTCAGGTTAAACACAGCGAGTGCAACAATTTGCAACAATACGATGTCACCTTTCATGGAAGTATGTGCTTCTAATCAATCAAGAGGGAGAAAGCAAAACTCTCGTAAACGGTGATGTTGTATATTCCACATTGCTTTTTTCATTATTTGTAATAAATATATTCCTAGCTACTTATTTGTGTTATTTTTGTTTTACATATTTACAGGTGACCTTAGCGTGTGAAGGACAAACTTGCAAAGCTCATAAGATGGTTCTTTCAGCATGTAGTCCATACTTTAAAAGTTTACTAGAGGTAAGCATTCGACTATTAATTTTTGGTTTCCTTGTTTATTTACTTATTGTCAATTTCTATTTACATATACAGTAGATTCTTCCTTAACATTCTCCTTTTTATTTAAAAAATTGATGTGTTACTATCTTACACACTCAATCATAACTTTGTTGATGTTACCAGTCAATCTGAAAAATTAATACATATTATTTCAAGTAGTGTGTAAATTCAAGAAATTTTAATTTTTTTAACCATCTCCATTCCCAATGGAACTCCTGGTGGTATTTCAATGGAAGTTTTTTTTTCTACTGTTTGTTACTCAGTTGAAAAAAGTGTTGATAGAATGATAGAACTATAACATAGCTAGTAGTTAGCTAATTGCTCTCGGTACTCCGCTATTATAGAATTGGATGGGTGATAGTAGGAAATTTTTTTGATATCACAAACATCCATGCCTTCAAGCAGAAATCCATTAATTGATTGAAAAATCAATCTTTGAAACTGTCCGAACTGGGATTCGCCCTGTGAGATTCGTAACCGAAACCAACGACTTTGATCACTGTACTACAGACTCGACAGAACAGATTACTATATATTACTATATGATTACAGATTTTATTGTTTATTTAAAACAAATAAAAATAATTTCAATGTCGAGAATCACTGATAGATATATGGTATAGTATCTATATTTGAAGAAGATAATAGTTTTATCGAAATTACAAGCCTGGCAAAAGATAAATGAAGCAACACTTTGCCATAACCGTGCCAATTAACAACTTACGGGCTAAGAAATATATTTAACTTTTAATTCCAGTCCTAGAGATAATAATCTATGGGATTGCTCTCCGAATAGTACGGATTTGATTATGTATTTTTCTCTGTGAAGACATATATATTATAATCTGCATTATGTTTGCGATGGTTTCACAGCAGCATTAGCGGTCTTTTCACCATGTAGGTTAGTTTTAACAATGCCTGCAATATGATATACCTTGAAGTGCTAAAGAAAAAAACCATCATTTTTGTTTTCATAGTTCTCCAATTCACTTACACTTTTTGAATACGTTGAATTATTGCGAAACCCATTGACCGTGCTGTTTTTCATCGTGGCTTAGTGAAAGTCTATAGTTTTATAACTGCCATGAAATCTTGCATATATTATGCTTTTATTTAATTTTTTAATACAATGATAATCAAAATTGTATCAATCAGCTTCTTTTTAAATTATTTAAATACATAAAATGTGAAATTCAAGGGAAAAATATTACATTTGATCCAGATCATATTCACTCACATCTTACAATAAAGTGAAATTAAGCCATGCCATCAAAAGGCCATAGTGAAATAATGAAATTAAATTATTTTATTTTCCTGTCACATTTTCAATTATTTTGATACTGTTGATACAATTACCTTAAACAGATAATTCATCATTTAGTAAAAATATTTTCTCAATTCTTGCTTTATTAGTATCTGTGAAACGCCAATCTATGTAACCTTACCAATCTATTGCTCTAAATTTTCAGGAAAATCCTTCAAAACACCCAATAATCATTCTGAAAGACGTGTCGTATCTCCATCTTCAGGCCATATTGGAGTTTATGTATGCGGGGGAAGTGAACGTTTCACAGGAGCAATTGCCAGCATTCTTAAAGACCGCAGCCCGCCTCAAAGTAAAAGGACTGGCGGAGCCTCCTCAGCTCCCGGCTGTAAAGAAGGAGGGGTAACACAACCTCACAGAACGACTCGCACTTCCAGAACATTCTAGAGCCTTCAGAAACACTAGAACGTTTTGAAACCTAAACTCTCAGAAAATATATCTCTCTGGAACGTTCAATAATAATTTACAACCGTTAAGTAGTTGACCAAAATATTTAAATTATTTGGCCACTTATGCTTAAAAGGTAGCAAACTTATCTCATTGCTGTTGCAAAATATACTATCCTGTTGTAGATACACATTCTCTCCAAACCAGGCCTTCTATCCAATAATTCATACTACAAAATAAGATTTGTTAAGGAAAAACTTCAATATCTAAGTTTATCTGAAAATAATGAGTTTAAAATATTTCCACGTTTAGCATATTTGTTAGAAGAAAAGGGAGTAGTTTATAATAAGTAATTATCCATTAGAAATAACCACAAAATCAACTGCACTGTATTAAAAATCAAACTGGGAAACTGTCCTAAGTCTGTGGTTTTAACTCTATCTGGAGTGTTCCCGAGCAGCTCAAAATGCATCTAAACATTTTGCGTCACTTTGCTTATAAAATAAAGCATCTATGTGTGAGTTACTAAGCTCATAACCATTTGATTTTATACCCTTTAGTTTGGAGCGGTGCAAAATAGCTTAGTAAGTGTAACACTTCAATTTGTAATAAATATATAGAACCACTTGAGTGCAATATTTGCAAATTTAAAATCGCCATTTCGCCAATCGAATGTGTGTTTAAATAATTCATTGCATTCAGCTTAGTGAATCATTAAGAAACATTTTCTTTTGCGATACTGGTCTAAGGCTCAAGGGCATAAGATGAAATGGTTTTAATTTAATACATAGTGGGATATTTCAAAATGTTCTAGATTGTTTCATAACTTTATTATATATTTAAGAATGTAAAGAGACATTTCTCAGCACTGAAATGTTTTGAAACGTTATAAGATTTTTTTTTACTGCCTTTCAAAAAATAGATTATATTGTATTCAAATAAAAAAAAAACTACAGAAATTTGAAGCATTTTTATTGCCACTTTATAACTACTAGATAAATCTTCCTAGAAAATTTATGTATAGCATCAAACAAATTAAAATAAGAATGTTTTCTAAAATAATAAGTGATGAATATGGATCATGAAGAGCTATTTTCATTGAAAATTCTTTTATAGATACAACATAAAGTTTATTATCGTATTTCTGAAATTAAATGGATAGTATCTTCATTAACACACCCTTTTAGATGGACAACATTAAATCAATTCCTAGATAAGCTTAAGTCTTTCTGTGTAATCACATAATACCATAGAGATATTAGTAATAAAGTCATCAACATTTACTTCGATTAGTGCACCATTTCTGAATTAACACCAGAAGAAAAATTCTAGCAACTGCAGTGTTTCAATTTACTTCAGATATTTAAGATTTATTAATCTTTTTGAGTATCGGCAAATTACAAAAAATTTATGGTTTGCAAGATTTCCAATTAAACCTTTTATTTGAATGAACTCGAACTATAAATAACTAATCTGAATATTTTCACAAGTATCTCGTATTTAATCATATGCATAAGTGTTTTTTATTTATTTACATAACATCAATTTTTATTAAATAAGTAATAACCTTATTTGAGGTCAGAGTTTAGATCTTGCATAAAATGAACTGAAATTCAGTTAGATAACCAAAAAAATTGTTACAGAAAAAATAAAGTTTGCATTTTATTTGAAAAATATACATTATTATGACATTATATAGCAACCTCGGTGATTTTGACATAAAAAAGCAATAGCATCACACATTAAAAAATTAATTGGCAGTTCCTTATTATAGCAGTTTACCTAATACACCATTGAATTTGATTTGAAGTCTTCGAGAGTCCAGAACTGGATGGAAGCAGTTTCAAACATGACTAGGTATGGCCAAAAATCACAATGGGTTCCAGTACCAAGCTCAAGATGAAAACATGTTAAAAAATAGTGCAGTAATTGTCAATTAGTCTAAAAAATCTTTATCATTTAGGTTTTAAATTCGGTAATGCAAATTTATATAAGATCAACTTGATCGTTTTAGACTTCATTCTTGATGGACAATAGAAAATGTTTAGTGACGTATGATATTGCAAATAATAATGATACGTCTAGCTTTGAATTGGAAAATTATGCTGTAATTGCATGACCTATAACCCTAAATGATTTGATGACTTGTAGACCAATACACTGGTGTGACTGACATGTTTTAGGTGGGTATTACATGCTTATAATTGTACAACATGTATAGGTAATTAAGAATGTAATTGAGTTATGTACAAAAACATTGACAAATTAAGTAAGCAAAATGATAGAAAATATTCATCAAAAAATTATAAATTTGGTCCTTCGCACTTATATCAAACTCAATATATATTCCAGTGATATGACTGTCAGCGATTTATATTACCTAAATTTGCGGCAGTACTTATATTTTCTAAATTTGTTACATTACTTTGCCGTATTGTCATATGGTGCCGTTAGATCTCCGACAAACAAAGTATGATTATATTATCTTCTATCAAAAAAAAATAACCAGGTAATCAGGGGTGGGCTGGAGGGGCCTCGTGCGAGGCTTTGTTAAATTTGACTAGGCCGCCAAGCCCCTCGTTAAATTAAGAAAAGAATATTTTCAGATCAAATCAGCACCTAACTGCAATTTCTGAAGGTGTTTTAATTTTATTATGAAATATAAGAAAAATCGCCTTTTGAAATTTCTCGTAAAATACATTTATTCAGTATGGATAAGCCGGTTTTTTATATATAATCTAACAATGTTTAAAAATGTCGATGTTTGATATAAATTGCTTCCAGATGTTCTTAGATGTCCAACGCAAGATTTTTGCGAACGATTATCCTTCATCTTTCGTACATGTACATTTATTTCTTTTTACCGTAATTTTGCACAGTTTTAAGAAGCACAATTCCAAATATTTATTACTTTGTACCATCATTTACTAACAAGTAGTTCAGTTTCAATCCAGTGCTCCGTGTTCTTTTGTTTGTTCATTTAGTGAACTGTAAATGACGTGTGTTTATACTAACATTAGTTTATTTGTCATCATATTTGATATTAATTATTATACAGTGTGTTGCGTATTATTACACAATATAAGTAACATTAGATTACTATAATAATTATTGCGTATAATTGTATAACTGAAAAAAAAATTTACAGCATTCCACAGAACTTATGATACTGATAACTTATTGGTAGCCAACCGCTGCATGTAACACTCACCTTATGATAATTTTAAAAGGGGTACTGAACTATTTCAAAACTGTCATGGTCAGTAACATAAATGCCATATGACAAACGAAAAATATCGATTTCACATAAGCACTGTGGAATAAGACCGTCTTAAATAATCATGTAGGTAAATTTAACACATCACATATAAAATAATAATACGGAATAATGTTATTTAAAGCATTGATTCAAAACTATTTGGGGAGAAATCTATATCGAGTGGCAACTTTTCACAGATGTCAAATAAAATACCCAAAATTAATGTGCGAATTTGAAATCTGGTTCATGTTTTATTTCAGAATGTCTAAAATTAGTCCATCGGTGTCCGATGGCTGGCGTTTATTTATTGTAAACTTACAGCCGTTCGTTCATACGTCACACGACTGTCGATGAAAGCATTATTCAGCGTGACATCGCCAGCGATACGCCGGCCGTAAAAAATACAACCATGAGATAAGCGATAGGAATGAATTTTAGCGCAATGTGTAAACAATAATTTTTATAAGCCACGACAGCGTTTAAACGTTATCATTTGAACGAGGCACCGTCCGCGTAAAGCTGTTCAAAGGTAATGTCAAATTCATATCATATTATTCGTGATTCGCATTTTTTATGCAAACTAAACAAAATCGATTGATCGTAATGGTTCTCATTATTTTATGAACTTTGCATATTTTTTTTATTTAATGTAAAGCAGTACTATTATTCCCATATAGTAACAAGTCAAACAGAATGAATGGTTTTTTCTATTTTACACAATTTATTAACTCCTTATAGAATGGACAGTAAATAGTAAAATTCAATGACAATAACAAAAAATTGTTCAATTTTTATATGAAATTTCTCACGAAATTGTACAATGAACGCAAATTTATTGTGTGCTGTTACAAATCATTGTATTGAAAATACAGTATAGATACTCTTAATTACTTATTCAGGTTAATTATAGGATGAATGGGCACAGATAATTAATGAAAAAGACGGAAAATCTAAATAATTAATTTTTATTTAGTTGAAATTTACTGTAATATATTTCTTTCTGTGAATACTGAAAAAATTATTTGTAGAATATATCAACAGCTTCCATAAATAGGCTTAGAATATCCACTTGTAGTATCTTAATACTTAAAAGATTACATTTTCTTAACCGTCTAACCCCAATGTGTGCATACGTATATACTTACTGAAAATATAGATACTATAATTATTGTTCTTAGCACTCTAGAAACTTTACAAAATTTATAGTTGATATATGAACAAGATGATTCGTACTCAGACAATCAACAGTATATCATACAACAAAAAATAAATACCCTCTCAAATTCCATTGACGATCTTAAGAAAAAGATTTTCCTGGGAGTAATTAAAAATCGTTAACTTATTTAATAATAAAAAATCTTCAAAAATATATTTATCAAAAATGCACTTGAATATGGATTCATAAAACTCGCATGTCTTTTAATCTATCATAAGATTTTTTGATCGATTTAAACTACCAATCTGGAGCAAACTTTCAATCGAGCTTATCCCAGCAGAATTCTTTGTAACTCGGTTGCTTAACCTCAATTTTTTCGAAGAGAGTATGGATAGAAGTACTAGTGGCAAGCTAATCACTCCAAATACGCCTCGATTTTAGGCTCGTATTTGTGGGATGGAATTTTCGACATCATAGACATCCATGCATCCATCGATACAGGTTCTGTGTGTTTTATATGCAAAAATATATTTCCATTCCTATTTCGCAAAAGCAAATATTATTTCACTTTTTCCCAACACGAGATTATGAAGTAACATTGTTGTTTGTTATTTTATGACATGTATTATTTAAAGAAGGCGCTGGTTTTCAACATATTGTCAACATCAATGTTCGAGAGAACTTGCAGGAAACTGCAAAATTACTCAAAGTGAATTACTGTTTTCTTCATTGAGGGTGCCAATGTATATAAATTTATTGACAAACTTGCATGACTGCTTCTACCAAATAGGTTTGGATATTATTTATAAAGATATACTAGAGTAATACTTAGTTGTTATATTAGAAATAGAAATGGTCTCATCACTGTTTTATCAACATTTGATGTTGATAAAATGATAAAAATATCCCATTATTAATTTGATTTATGTTCTGTATTGTGTTTTTTTTTTACTATCTATTATCAATATTATACTTCTTTTGCAATATTAGCAGCTGAAGATGCTTATATTCAATACTTATCTATTGGAATATCTAATCATTAAATATTCTAATCTGTAAAAAATATTTACAATACTATTTAATTGCGTCAAATTATCAATACATTGAAATAATGCAAGGATTTGGTGTGAATACAATAAATATCAATCTACAAAAACACGAGAAATAATAGATCTAGCATCATTAATTGAGTTACTTCATGTACATTGGTGTCTGCAAAAAAAATGTATTTATTTGAGAGATAATATAATTTGAAATCACCTTACTATCCTATCAACTGGTAGGATTGTAGTATCTTACTACCAGTAATATTTCTTCTATTTATTATTATGACCTGATAATTATTATATTTTTATTTGGTAGTCGACTTTGGTTTAACTGAGATAGATCGTGTAAAATATCATTATGAACAATTGGGGAAATCAGAAATTGAAAATGATTTGTTTTTTAGGAATTTGTATATTTTAATGAAACTAGGATTATCTAAAAAAACATATTTTTATCAATAATAATTTAAATATATATAATATTTTTTTTTTCTTATAAGAATAGATTCTTTAGAGGTTTCCACAGGATTCTCGTAGTTGTCACAGTTTGGATCTAAATTAATAATTACCGCTGTCATTCTAAAATAAGCATAAATTACTACTCGTTAAATTTTAGAATTGGTAGATATCAGTATTCCCTTAACTCAAAACTGCAAATTTTGACTTGTTACAGTTTGGAATGAATGCATCGAAATTATTATCATTTTAACAATAAAAATGAATCCTTTATGTATTAATATTTCAGTATGTAATCTTTATCAATGTTTATATTATATTTAACTCTTCACTCTCTATTGGCCTGACTATCATTCATAATAATAATAATGGTCAAGTTCCATTTTTTCGTTTAGTAATAAATTGTTATCTGTTTTAACTTTTTTACTAGTCCACTATATTTATTTCCATATTAAACAGTGACAACATTAAAGTTGTTTCAACGATAAAAGGTTTATATTTTAAAAAATAAAACACAATTTGTTTGTACTACTTCCACATATTTATAATGATCAGGACCGGTTTCGCTCATCACGAGCATTATCAACTGAATGCTCGTGATGAGCGAAACCGGTCCTGATCATTATAAATATGTGGAAGTAGTACAAACAAATTGTGTTTTATTTTTTAAAATATAATGTCTTTCCACCAAGAATTGACAGTTAACTCCTTAAAAGTAAATAAAGGTTTATATATATAATAAATGTTTTTATCAACTGTGAGCAGCTGTTTGCTTCAGTAACAATGTAATAAATTATATGTAACGATATAATTTAAGATATTGACTGAAGGTGCATGATGGAATTTCAATATCAAATTTGAATTGTTCAAATTTTGTACATTTTCATGTATTTCGGTACTAACGACGCAGGTTTCGCCTTTGGTATCTTCAGGTGTTCGAGTATGCGAATGCCTGAAGATGACGAAAGGCGAAACCTGGGTCGTTAGTAACAAAATTCATGGAAACGTACAAAATTTGAGCAATTCAAATTATATATGTATATCAGGCGCGTGCGGTGGTTTTATCTCTTTCTCGCTCGATCACATGAAAAGTGAAGGTGCAAGCGAGATGCAAGGGCATGCGGCGCATGCTCTTGTATCCTTCTTGCTCATACCCAAATTAGGTTGTACGATAGAGACAGTGATAAGTCCACCGCACGCCGATGATGTATATATATATAATGAAAATAAAGTCATGCCCAGAAATTAATGAATACTTTGCAGTAAAGAGTCCATGATGTTGACATTGATTTATAAAACTATACATAGAAGTAATAGGCTAATTTCACCACTACTAGAAACCCAAAAATGAATTCAGTTGAGGCTCTGATAAATATTTACCAATTGAAACATTCCCCCACGGGTGCAAAACACACTGCACTAGAATTATTATCATAAACAGAAATAATTCATGTAAATTACACTTAAGACACTGTATATCCTTTATTGGTATAAAAGGTAACATGAATTGAATACTTTTGTTCACTCAAACACCCACAATCAGTATTCGTACAGAGCTTTTCTTAATTGTTTTCCCCATTTGAAGCCTTCAGCTGACAGAATTTTTAGTAAGACAACATCCAGAAAAGAGATATAAAGACTACGTCTGGTAGGTACGAAATAAAAATAGTCACAAAACTGAGAGCTAGAACTAAGTAAATATAGATAGGAAAAAAAAACTAAGGCTCTTGGATCATATTGCGCCACAGGAAACATAGATAGTGCAGTTAATTAATGGATAAAAAGGAAGTAATATTGTGGTGTAAAATCAGCAGTATCATTTTGAGGTGTTGAAATTGCAATGGTCATTGATTGGAATATGGTAATAAGAATATTTGTGTCAAATGCAAAACAGTGAAAGACTAAATATGTCCTTGTGTGTTTTAAAATACATTTCAATAACTCTTCTTTTTTCAATCCTAGATGTCTCTCCCTGTTGTCTTGGTGACTGGTGGAGCAGGCTATGTCGGTTCGCATGCAGTTTTAGAGCTACTGTCTAACGGCTGTCGGGTGATAGTAGTCGATAACCTGTGCAATGCGTTCATGGACAAGGGTTCAGATTTACCCGAGGGTCTACGACGGGTTGAAAAAATAACTGGAAACACTGTGACGTTTTATGCAGTTGACATAAGGGACAAGGATGAACTTACGAGAGTATTCAGCAACGTAAGCAAGAAAAATATTTCAATATCTATTTTAGATTTACTTAATTTATGATCCACATTAAATTTGATTATTTTACATAATAATTAATTTTGCTGACCTCACCGATGCAGTGATCGAAAGATCAACCCACCTACTGAATATTTACTTAAATAGATATGTACCAGACTCGTGCTCCGAATTTCTGAAGTGTGTGAGGATGATAGAAGGGATGCTACCGTTTTCTCTTTTATCTTACTTACTCATGCACAAGTAAGACTATGTAATGGAGATAGAGAAACTTCCTCCGCAGACCGATGATATATGTACAGTAGTCTCCTGCTTATCCGGTATGAATTTGAAAGAAAAAATAATGTAAAAGTACGAAAATAAAGACCATGCTTTTATTTTATTATCTCCTTATTGGATGAATTATTCTATTCATTTTTTTCAAAGAGAATACTCTTTTTCAGTTCAGTGTATCCGGTAAGTACAAGATATTTCTAAAGAAGATTTATTTTGAAATTTTAAGGGGCCCTGATTAAGTCGCTTCCCAATCAAGCTGCGCCTGGTCAAGCGGTGATCTTGGTGAATTTTGGTGAAATCCCGATTATGCGAAAATCTGACAACCCTAATTATATTATGATAACATGCATAATTATAGCACTAGATAATTTTTATATATGTACACACACACAGAAACTCTCAGCGATCAGCTCTAATCTTTTAAAAATTGATTTCTCCATAATTAACATACAAGCATCTCTTATATTAATGCCATACATATTAATTTATATTCACAATAAAGTCACATTTCACACATCAACCAATTATTTAACGGCAATTTATTATGTGAACTATACTAGTGATGATGTTTTTATTTGATTTCAGCATAAAATTGACTGCGTGATGCATTTTGCTGCTCTGAAAGCTGTCGGAGAATCATGCAAAATGCCTTTGACATATTACCAAAACAATATTACTGGATCGAGTATTCTTTTAGAGGTATTTTCATGTAATAAATCTATCTCTTCAATTCTCATAAGCAATACTTTTACGAGTCTAATAAATATGAAACTACACCCGATCCTCTTTTTGCACGGTTTCAAAATAACAGGGCTTAAAAAAGTGCTTAATGAAAGCAAATATTAGAGATTATTTCAGATAATGTAAATAATCTCACATTAGTTCATAGTAGTGATGATGAAGAAGTGGTACTACTAACTGCAAGTTTAATTCTAGAAGGCTTTTCACTAGCGAATAAACTTGGAAATCATTTTCTAACAATTGAATGTGTGCAATTTCAACGTCATTTAAAAATGGCACATTATCAAGAACTAACAAAAATAAAATTACAGCAAATGATAACCGAATTCATATTCAAAATCAGTGAAACAAAACGTACACGAGATGATTATATTATTAAAGATACTCTTGAAGATGTCTTTCCATTATATATTTCCAGTGATGAATGATTTTTCACCAGCAAAAAACTGTGTTAAATTTAATTTAAATCAAAAACTATATACGTTTATTACTTTTTTGTGTATGTAGGTATTGTGTAACTAATGAAAATGTTGTTATGTATAAATAAGTTCAATTGAATTGTTTGCAAGCCATGCATTAATGGTGTACTCATTTCTTTAGGGCCCCGCTGCTGCGCGTGTTTTGTTCATATTTAGCCTGATGCAAATGTCTTAATAATTCACTATGGCAAATATGACTTCTCGTTTTTATTTATAATAGTGTTTTTGCAAGTTAATAATTCATAATCTCATTTTCTTACTTGATTATCTTACTGGCATTTTCTTTCAGGTCATGAAAAACCACGGAGTCTACAAACTCGTCTACAGCTCATCGGCAACTGTTTATGGCACTCCCCAATATTTACCTCTCGATGAGAATCATCCTACAGGACAAGGCTGCACTAACCCCTACGGCAAGAGCAAATACTTTGTCAGAAGAAATCATGAGGGACCTTTGCACTAGTGATTCAGTAAATATTATCGTTTATTAATACATTATGCAGGCAGCAGGGTAAAACAAGCAATAATTTACTAAACATGCCATTAGT
Organism: Himalopsyche phryganea; assembly: GCA_022494535.1. Lineage (NCBI taxonomy): Eukaryota > Metazoa > Arthropoda > Insecta > Trichoptera > Rhyacophilidae > Himalopsyche > Himalopsyche phryganea. The sequence goes on from JAGVSL010000024.1 coordinate 3,366,979, forward strand.
GACTGTCTTTTAAAATACCAAAGTAATCTACATTTATTTAATTACATTACCCACTGTATATCACCAGTTATATATTGCATATCGTCGTTGTTCTGGAAGAAGACACTAACTGAAAGATACTAGTTTTGAGTAATTGGGCTTTGAAGTTTGTCAAATGTTTGAAATTTCATACCTTTTTCATTTTGTTTGTGTGTATAAAACTGTTTTTAAGTAAAAGTATAATTTATAAAAATAAGTGTGTTCTTTCATACGATAGAGGTTGAAATAAGGAACATTTTGGTATAACTAACTCAATATGTCATTTTTTCGATTTAGTGTTTTCTCCCAGAAAAGCGACGATATACATATTGAAATTGAATACCTGGTACGCAATTTAGGGTGATTTTAATGAGAGTGTCAAATGTCCGTGACTGCAGAGTCAGCTCAATAACCATTAATAAAAATTAAGATGCTGGACGGAAAAGAAAAATAAATTATCTGTAGTGTAAAACTATTTGGAAGCAGTTCTGGTTGTCAAACTGTGTAAAAATTAAATGTAAATGGGAAACATTTTGTATCTATGTCTGACCATTTTGTATTTCAGTTGATGCTTTTTTGTGAAAACAACTTAAATCGATCCTCATAAGATAGTTCAAGTAAAAATTTTAATCGCCGAAACGGGTATTAATACGTTTCCCGTACATAATTTCTTAATTTGCAAAAGTTTAAAAGAAATGACATGATTATTTTCATTGAAAATGTTGTATATCTAAAATAATTTTATTGTTTATACCGTTTGTAATATTTAGGCATTAAAGTGAAAAAAAATATTAACTTTAAATTGATCACAAATTGACATATAATTTTTAGATATGGGGAGTGATTTCTCTTCGTTACTTCAACCCCGTTGGCGCACACAAGTCCGGTGAAATTGGAGAAGATCCATCAGGCATACCTAACAATTTGATGCCCTACATTGCACAGGTGATTATAATATTAATTGTGAATCTGTTTGATATTAGTAATCAAACTCATCTTCTTATCTAGCTTAATAGCTAAGACACTTGAAAATATTTATCTTCAATAATTAAAGTAATATATATGTTATCATTACACATGTTATGAGTTTTTACTCGATGAGGGCATGTATTGTCAAACCTCCCTACCTTCTGCAGCAAATGGCCAGTCTCTACAAACACATAATCGGGCTCCTCGAACAATAGACTAGCCGGAAGCCGGCGTTTTTTAGCGATTAGTGCAAAAATATATAAAACTTTCTTAAAATAGGCACAACTTCTAAACCAAACAATCTTTTTGATTGAAATTTTCAAAGAAATTATGTGTGTTATTTGGTCATCATAAATAAAATAAAAGACACTCTTATTATGTCATAATTTCACCATATTACTAAGCTGAATATAAACAACTGTTATCAATTTAGTAAATATTTAAAACATTCCACGTAAAAGATATCATGGTTACCCATTCCATAATTTAACAATCATTGAAAGTGTGTAATCTGTAGACGTAAATATTCTTTTATTGCTATTTTTATTGCTTCTTGTCAAAAATGGGTGTCTTGCGTTTCCGCAGCTAATGATAATTAGTTGCTGCGTTTTATTTTACAACTGACCGTCCGGGAAAAACGGCATTTGCCGGGTCCCGCATTCAACCGATTGGCTACAATAAATGGCAAATGCCGTTTCCCGCAAACAATGTATAAATCAATCCTTATTAATTTTATTGTCACACTCCCAGCAATCTTAAAAAAGAATTTAGTTGAATTTAAAAATTTACAAATCTGAAAAATTCATTAATTTTGAAGAATAACACAAAAATGATTTCTCACCATTGCCTTAATCTATCAGAAAAGGGACATTGAGCAATTGTTTCCAACGAGTTCTCAAAAACCTAATTTTATTGAAATCTTCCAATATGATTTTATTAACATCACTTTGAGGGCAGCTTGATATATTGGGGTTTTATATTTACAACCAGTTCTCGTAAAACAACTCATGTTGAGATGCTCTATTAGGAGTCAATATGTTACACATTAGGAGCTGATATGGTTTTAAAAAATCTTCAAAATTTCAGGTGGCTGTTGGGCGACGGCCAGAACTACAAGTCTACGGGAATGATTATGATACTCCTGACGGAACTGGTGTCCGAGACTACATCCACATCACAGACTTGGCTTTGGGACATGTAAAAGCACTTCATCTCGCTCTCCGAAACGATTTTGTAGGATTTAAAACATTCAACTTAGGTGAGAAAATGACGGAATTTATTAAATTTATTACAATTCAGCTTAAAAATATACTTAGAATGATATCAGCTCTCTTTGGAGATTTGAAGATTTTGACTCTGTCAAACCAAAGAATGACTATAAGAACAACAATAGAGTGAGTAGAAGGATTTATTCACTCAGCATTCCGCGGCAATTAATTATTTATGCGAACAAGGTAACCTTCCTCTTTCCATCAATAAATTACTCCCTCCCAAAACCTTCCTTTTTAACTATACATTTAGTGTCCTAGAATGCTTCTCAGTGAATCAAAATATGTGTTGCACTTAGTTGAACAACAAGTGAGAGAATCTGAATTTATCTTTCTTCGTACAAAGTTACTTAAATTAAAATCACAATATTATCACGAAATCACGATTATATCATGATAATATTATCGGTTGTATTTTTATTTATGAAAAGATCATTACTATAATGTTGCCTCATCATACAATCTCACTGTAAAATTTGGATTTGAAAACTTTTATGAGATGCATTCTTTTATTTGATTCAGGTACCGGAAAGGGATATTCTGTTTTGGAAGTAGTTAAAGCTTTCAAAAATGCATCAGGCCGAAGTCTCCCATTCACAGTACAGCCTCGGAGGGCAGGCGATGTGGCAACATCGTACGCTGATGCCAAGCTTGCGGCCACTGAGCTCGAGTGGACAGCTACCAGAAATCTAGAAGAGATGTGCGCTGACACGTGGAATTGGCAAAAATTAAACCCAGCCGGATACAAAACCCTCCAATAATAAAAAAGCGTTCCAATCACATTATTTTATATGTGTTGACTGATATCAAACGTCATTATGTCCACAGAATGGCAAATTGAGAATAATGTGATTTTATCATATCTTGTAATAAAAATGAACACAATATGTGAGATATTGTAAAATGATCAAATCTAATACACATGATGGCTATATAAAAGATTTGAAGGTATTCTTTCGGTGCAACATTTAAAATATATATTTTTATTTTGGACTTGGTAATATAGATAACATATTGGGTAAAAATAGTGTGACTTCTGGATGAAACAGAAGATTTTTATTGATTTGAAGTATACCATCACATGCAGTTTTGGATTCGCTATTCAACCCATATAAAATGTCACTTTTCTCAATATGTGGACTTAAAAACATTTGATATCAATCAACACACATTAGAACCAAACATATAGCAATGTATCCTCAAGCTTTTTTTAAATATCAAATTCAAGATTTCAAAATATTCCATACTCATGAAAAGCCATATATTTAATAGCAAAATCTGTTTTCAGCTCAGGTATTTTACAAAACATTTATTGCTGATGAAAAAAATGTTCTGAGATAGTTCTTGAAAAGAAATTTGCATTCCATCATTAATCTTGTGCATTATCATCAATGCTAATTAAGTTATTTAAAATATCAGAATATTATATATCTGTACAACTAAATATTCAGACCGGTACCGACAACAGTAAGTCTTTGAGTGACAAAAATCATCAGTAATTTTTCACTAATATTTTGACTTATTTTTAACTACAAACACAAATGCAATTCTAGCAAAAATGCAATTTTCTCCGTTTTTGTAAAACAAAAGTTTACCTTTTTTCTAGTTTTCCAAGTCAATCAATTATCCATATTACTCATGTGTGTTTCGATTTTGTTTTATTATGTCCACCATGAATGTATTTGCAAAATCTGAGTTGATAATATGTTTTTAAAATGCTTAAAAACCAATGAAATTATACCAAGTGTCATTATATTGTTGCCATGAATGCAACGCATTTGAAATTTAGTTCCTTATAATATAATAGTTAATTTTACCAAAGAAGAGAGTTGACCTTTCTTAACTGCTTATAAATTATTCACCATAAATGTATCACAATATTTTTTATTGTATTATGATATTTATTTTATAAAATTATTTTGCCCACTTTTCAATTAGTGATAATTAATTTTCTGGCAAATATGTGGTTATTATACGCCTTTTTTATTTAGAGACAAATAAAAGTTTTATCAGTCGAGAGCTCTAAAATAAATTCATCTTATATCGTTTAGTATAAAAATCTATATAGTAGAAAATTTTACATAATTATTCGGTTCATTTTAATCATGACGACAACAAATATGAAAAATATGTCATTTCTAAATCTAAAATCACCTCAAACATGCTTTTCCAAATAGATAATTCTCTAATTTCATAGCATTTTTTTATATTGCTTTTATAAACAAAAAGAGAGCTACTAGCAAAAGACATGTTCTGAACAATGATACATTAATTATTTTTTTCTTCTTTATGTTTGATTAGCTTTTGTTAGCGGTCTAAAATGATACGTAGTTATAAAAAAAATACAGTTGAATAAAACAATAGATAGTAATTTTTACTTGTCATTCACTTGTTTGAACTTAACCATAGATTTCGCCATTAGCTGTCTTTTTCTTTACTACAGACTGTCATACATTTTTTAACAATTTATATTTTTTTATTACAGTTTTACTTTTACATTCTTATTTAAAATAAACTTTTAATGTGCATTTTATTTGACTGTGTATATTAATTTAATACTGTTTTACATTCTTATGTTTATTAGTTGAAATAAAACTATGTAGTAAGTAAACTGCAATTGACATAAATATTATAAAAGCCATATTTAACCAAATAATATGTATATCTGTAAAAACTTGCCATCATTTCTAGCAAATATTTAGACATGTAGTGAATTTTATGCTACTAAAAAGGTAATAAATATTATTGATAATTTCATTAGTGAAAAGTTGTATGTTTAATGATAAAACTGTTTTTAAACATTGATTGTGAATATTATAAACTGAATTATTTAATAAATATTATTACCCAAAAATTCCACTGTTTTAATTTACTAAAAAGTCAAGGTGGAAATTTAGTGTGGACGTCTCTCAGCAATACACTCAAAAATGTAAATTGATTGAATACCATACAATAGACGAGTAAAAAAAGTTTTTAATTGATTCAATTTAAACTGAGTGGCTTTTAATGAAATTGAGTAAATACAGGTAACATTCTTGATATTTTTGTAAAAATATTTGTACTGGGGCCAGCCCTCATAATTCATAAAAAATAACAACTATTTTTTTGGATGTATTGTATCTCTATTCACTGTATGCTTTTATTAATAATAAAAATTCTTCTGAAGATAAAATTTATATATTCTAATTCATATTAGGACTCATTTGTATCGCCTTTTTTGAAGAGGCTTCGAATATTTAAAAAGATGTCAACAAATTAAAATCATCCTCATAGCTTTACGGTTCAAATTGACTTTTTTTTTGTAAACCTAATGGTAGTAAATACACTCGATTCTCTTTTTGCAATGGGAATACGTTCCAGAAATCATCATGCAAAAAAACGGTGTAAAAAATGATAAGGTGCCCACTTAAAAATGGTAGATAGGTTCCACTACTGAAAACACCGTGCGCAAAAACAGAATCGGATGGGGCATTGAAACTTTTAACTCACTATTTTTATTTTGCAAAAATATGATTTCATCAATACAAATTCATTATCATCGTGATTGAAATTGAGCCATGTTTATTTTCAAATGTACTTATTTAAATCCCAGAATTTACAATCTGTGACTATCTTAAACTAATGGTAAAGAAACTGTTGTATATTAAGGTTTTTGCAGACCTGCTTTTAATATTATATACCTATGAATACATACTAAATGATGTTAAAAGTAAGTCAGAGAGATTGCAATTACTTCCTGCTTCTAATACTTATATTCAAAAAATTAAAATTAGTGTTATCGCAGTTTCCAGTATAAAAAGGTTAATATTATAATTTACAAGAATCAATTTTATGACACAATGACCAAACAAGTCAAATGTTTCCAAATACGCCAGGCGGAGTTGTGCTGCAGAGCGAAAGAAGTGTTTTGGCATTATTCTTCCTTGGGTAGGGTCATCAAAACACTTACACTACAAAGTATTATTTTTTTAATACCAAAAAAACTATGATTTTTCGTATTATTTATTTTATCTAGAAACAAAGGAAACCAGCAGCGTCAAAGGAATTTATTTTAAATGTAGCGTAAATATTAAATCAGAGGCAATGGAATGTGAAATTTACCACCAATTATTTCACTGGTGTGGTATGGTGATATAATTATTTGTAAGTTGTTTTAAATTTCAAATTGCCCACATACTTTTTTTATATTTCTAAACAAAATAACAAAAAATAATGATTTCATAAATTATTTTCTTACCTAAATAATATGCGTATTACCCTATCAGAACATCTGAACATAGTTTATGCACAAAAATTAATTAATTAAATCGTTTGCAGACCCTAAATAAAATTTTCAAAATGTATACAATCCTCGGTGAACCAAGGGTAATTCCGCCTAGAAAATTTTGAAGATGCAAAAACACACTAAAATGATTAACGTGAATGGTTTATGGTATTTTATATGTTTGCGGCACATTTTATGAGTAATATTATACTGCATTGCCCTTATTAAGGAATTACTCGAATTTTTTTTTAAATAGGCAGAATAATCCAAGCCAGTGCTATTACACCTGCCAAATGAAATCAATATATTAGAATATATATCGACAATATGTACTATATTGAACTTATGCTTGCAGGTAAGTGTATTTAACAATAAAAATCACATAAAATAAATGCGTACCATAAAAAATACAAATTAACAACACACCGTAGAAAAACCAGGCGAACAGGCCCGTTTGACGTTATCTACTTAGTGGATTAAGCCTGTACATAGCTCCTTCTAATCATAAAGGGCTACGGTCTGTCTCATCTCATCTCATAACATGGTATTGAGCTTACCCTGAGCTCGTCTTGTGTAGTATGGAAAATATTTTTATTCGGGTGGCAATAATTTAGTTATTTTTTGCTAACAGATGTCTCTCTCTTTCTAACCTCTTTCCTTCGACAGTTTGACAAGGTACACGTTTATACTGTATTTCCCTGTAGTTTTTATAGTAATACTTAATCATTTGTTGAAATACGGTGAAAATTAAGGTGGTTATAACGAAAATAATTAAACATGAGTCGTGTGTGAGATTTTAAAGTGCCGATGGTTCATAAGTGCTGAGATATTGTAGGATTCGTTCGCGGCTACGCCAATACATGGACCATTCCACGCATTTGAATATATCCATTTCCATTACTAGTTGTCAAATAATACTTCATATCACTATGGAATAAATGTCTAAATACTTTAATTATCCAACGCGGGTGTTACTTCAATTGTAACAAATTGAATATCGAATATATCTAATCTGTCATTTCAGACATCCATGAATGTAATGTTATAATAATTCATGCACCGTGATCGTATTCATCGTACATTCTCACACAACTATTCTTCATTCGGTCACTGGTTCATATCTTACTAAACTGTGAGACTAATACGTGGTGATCCTTTTATTATTTGATCCTGTCAAAACAGGCACCGAAATGATAAATTCCCACCCAATTGTTGATTCTTTTATAATACTTTTGTAGGCAATTGTGTGCAAGTACAATCTAGATTGAAGTGAAACGAGAATATACTTTCTACGGATTATTAGTCTTTCCGAGTTGACTAAATTGTTCACAAATACTAATTGACCCCTCAAAGAACTGCAATCAGTAAAAATAGTACAAAATATCATGCTGTTTCTATTGTTGATTCATAAGCTTCATATACATCTGCTACTTAGACGAAAGTTTTAGTCAAAGAACTTGGTAATTTTGGACTGCTGTGAGATGATAATCCGCTACAATATTCATTGAAGAACACATTGTCTTAACACTGTCATTTTGATTAGTTGCATTATATGTAATAGTTATAAACGACATAACTTTTTTTAAATCTCATATCACGTTACTGAAGTGTTTTTTCCGAAGAAATATACATGTTTTTATTTTCTCATGTAGATGTCAGCAGGTGCGAAAATATTAAAAGCGGGAGGCGTGGAGCCCGATGTGTTTGAGGGTTCCATCTCGCAAGCCCTCGTCGAGTTGCAAAACAACTCTGACTTGAAGGCTCAGCTCAGAGAGCTCTACATCACCAGGGCTAAGGAGATTGACCTTAACAACAAAAAGGTATAATTATAATTTTTATATAAAATTTAAATTAACCATTTTTAAGGTGATCTTAAGGTGAGATGATCTCAACTTATAACTTGGTTCAGAACCAACGTTGTGAGTTACAAAATGTCACATTGACTACAATTTTTACCATTTGAAAGTTTTTGATTGACTCACAGATTTGCCGATTTTATATCTAATACTAATTTCTCACTACTCAATTTTCTAATATCAATTATGTACAATGTTATTTTTAATTTAGCGGATTAATAGTTTTTGTGTAGTTATAATATACGCTCCCAATTGGACCAAAGTGTAGTTTTGTCTGGAGATGAACAAACCTGAAATCTAGCCTATTATTTGCTTTTGAATTGTAAGAACACTCTCACTATCAATCAAAACAAATGGAATTTTGACACGATGCTTCGCTTTGAGTCGACCAAATATTAACCAAGTATATATTTTTTTGTTTGTCCGGTTTCACTACAATGTCTATAACTTTTCAGTCAATCATCATCTATGTGCCGATGCCTAAGCTGAAGCAATTCCAGAAGGTCCAAATCCGCCTGGTGCGAGAGCTGGAAAAGAAATTCAGCGGAAAGCACGTTGTCTTCATTGGAGACCGTAAAATCCTCTCAAAGCCTACCAGGAAGTCACGCAATGGATACAAACAGAAGAGGCCGCACTCCAGGTAAAATGTTTATTAAAACTGAATTCTAGATAAACAGGATACATTTATTGTAATTGGATGGGATCCATGTGGATGGAACTCTTTTTGATCAAATCTCATTTCACACCATTTCTGCTTAGTTTGAGAATCCAATGTATTTATTGAGCAAATGCAACTTTATCTCCAGTCTTTTAATTTTAAGCTTATGTTTGATCATCATCACTCTCAGTTTATATTGTCCCTGATTGCCTTTTGTCACTTAAAGGTTTATATTTAAAATTATTACTGCATTTAATAACTATATTAAACATTAAAGGCATTTTTATGTACAGCATGTTGTCACTTTTATCATAATGTGTTTCAATATTATGCTAGATGAAAAGATTTTCAGATAATAAATTTTTGTTATGCAGTATTCATTAGCATTAACGTTGTTGATTTTTATTATATCTCTTTTAATCTTTGCAACCAGAATTTTGATTTTAAGGAGATTTAAAATATTGATGGTTAACTGGCCGAATACGAGGTAGTAAATCTGTCTTATTTTTTCTTGTTATTCTTACAAAATAAAGGCCATTTAGCAAAACAAATGTCCTGATATCACTTCAATATTATTATCAGAAGATTGAACTATTTTGAGCCATGCTAGTGCCATTTTGATGTTACGATTTTGGCCCGAATAAGCATCACTGTAAACTAGTGTTGCACAACGTATTTGAAAGAAGGGCCAGTTTACCCATTTTCAAAGCTTTTGTGGGCTGATAATGCCCGTGATGAGCGAAACCGATCCTTATCATTATAAATATGTGGAAGTAGTACAAATGAATTATGTTTTATTTTTAAAATACAATGTCTTTCCACCGAGAATTGACAGTTAACACCTTAAAAGTGATAATTGTAATTTATGCTTACCCTTCATTTGTACGTCATAGAAATTTCAATACTTAATTGTGAACACTTTCCTTTCTTATTTGTATTGTGTATACCATCCAAGTTGACACCACACATTTTATGAATATTTTTGGTCCTTTCTATTGCCATTTTTGTTTATTGATTAATTTAAAACATTGTGACACGAAATTATTGAAAAACTTGTTTTTTTTTCAATTTCTAGACTTAGACCACGTTCATAGTTATGGGCTAATTTTGATTATGGCTATTTTAATTTTGGTTTAATTTAATGTCTTTTTGTTTCACAGAACACTGACATCAGTCTATGATAGCATTTTGGAAGATTTAGTGTTCCCAGCCGAGATTGTTGGCAAGAGAGTGCGCATACGTCTTGATGGCAGCAGATTCATTAAGGTTCACCTCGATAAGAACCAACAGACAACTATTGAACACAAGGTAAAACAATAATTATTTTGGATTAATAAAATATCTTTTACGATAATTTAGGCTGATTTAAGATGTGTAATACTAATCCTATATAAGGCTAATACATTTTCGCTTTTATGGCTAAAATTTCATAGTGATGACATATTTGGTTTTTTTTATGAATATGTTGGAGGTTTGCATGGACCTGAGCTTAGCTCATGGTCTGGGTTAAGACAATTAAAATTCAGATCCAATTGAAAGCAATTTATTTTTCAAAAAAAAAAGATATTTTAAACTGCAGCAAATACTAATAAGAAAAGGTTAAATAGTTTATTTCCCATTTGCTATAAAAGCGTAGAAAACCATTCAATTATGAGCTTATTGAACCTAAATCTGTAACAATACTGTCTTTATTTACGAATGTTAATTTGTTTGCATATTAATAAAAGTAAGTATCTGCTTTCCTTTGGTTTTGAATGGTTGACAGCTCATTGTGCCAAAAAAGTTTTTATTACCTCTTGGAAATCGGAGGTGCTTAGAACAATAGACTAACCGACAGGAGTTTTTTTAGTGATATGCACAAAAAATATATCAGTTAAATATTACATCTTAAAATCAACACTTTTTCTCAACCATTGGATATTTTCGATGAAATTTTCAACGGATATCATCACTGAAACTTAATCTTTCTAAATAAAATCACCCTGATTACATCATAATTTCACAATATTTCTAAACTTAATAAAATCCGTTGTTAATTCAGTAAATTGCACAATCTGAAATATTTAACTCATGAAACAGCATATTTATTCCATATGCAGGTCCCACAACTTACAATGACTGAAGTGTGGAATTTGAAACCTATATATTCGAAACAAAAAAACCACTTTCTTTTTAAAATAATAAATATTTAGAGTACAATAACTCATGCAGTTAGTTAATTTCCCATTTGTCAAAAAAGGGAGCACTAAACCATGACAATTAACTTCTGAACCAATCTTCGAGCTCGTTATTTTGTGAAGACACTTCTGTATAGACAGTAATATATTCGAATAAGAATATACGAAACATAAATAAACTAATAATGGATATCACAAAATACATCTTGAACCCTTTTGATTGTTTATTTCCTACCGCAAACTTCAACCCTTGTAATCTAGCAGGGTAGTATTTCGCGCCGACAAACAAACCTGTGATATTATGCATTCTGCAAACTGACTGTGCGAAGAAAAATAATTTTATGTTTCCCGACAGCAATGTGTTAATAAATAAAAGTGATTTATTAGAAAGAATATTCAGCATTGTAAATTTAAAAAAAAATGCCATTTTTAGGCTGAGATAATTAAACTTGGTGTTCTCAGGTAACTAGTGTGAATTCTAAGACTCGGGGCCTGAAGATGCCTGCCTCATACTGGATAATTTTATAAAATTTCAACCCTCGCAGACCTCTTGAATCTGTATATTAATTTAAATATCTTTCTTTTCTAGGTGGACACCTTCCAATCTGTGTACAAGAAATTGACAGGCAGGGAAGTCAACTTTGAATTCCCTGAACCCTATCTGTAAATGCTAAACTATCTTTTATAAAACTAATTAAAAATATAAAAAAATGAAAACAAACTTTTTGATTTTTCTTTCCCAAATTTTTTCCAGTTAATTGAGTACTCTCAATGTTTCATTGTGGTGAATTGATAAACAATAGCTTCGAACGGGACTGACTGTTTTATTCATTAATTAATTGGTTTGCAATTAGTTTTAATTCTACCAGACTGTCCAAGTATATATAAGAGGCAACTAACTGAAAAGACAATAAAATCCTAATGTCAATTTTACGAGGTTTGTGCACTCTTGAGATTATTATGAATTATCAACCAAAGTATCCAATAGAGGCCAAAGACTCAAACGTGTTTTTTTTTTTTGTTCTGTTCTAAAACAAAAACAGCAATTTGAAAATAATATTTTTGTTGCATCTATTATTTATTGAACATAAAAGAACTTGATATATTTAGTAATTTATAAAAACAAAAATGTATAATATACTCTAATATGCAATTAGAATGTGGTTATTGTAGATATTAAACACAAATATTTGCAAATGACCATAATATTTATTTCATATAATACAAGACACTTTTTTTTTTAAATATTTTAAAATTTGTTTGAAAAAAAATATCTGATTCATCAAAAATTTTGAAAATCGTAAAATCATACGAGATAAACTCGATGATAAGTCACTCATGTCTATAATCGTATATGTTCCATAAATAATAGATATGACAAATATATTATCTTCAAATTGTTTAGTCCGAGCACCGTTTTTTATATGTGACAATGGAATTTGGTAAATTTCTTGCCTATCCATCACTTAGTTAAATGAAGCCAAAAAAGTCTAGGGATTGGCATGACAACTAGTCTAGTCGAAAATTAGGTATGGAACGTCCTACACAATGATGTGAATGTTTCAATCAATGATTTAATTTAACACAAGAAATACCACCAACATAATTCTTTCTTAAGGAACAAGAATTTCAAAATTTCATAAACCAATATTCGGGGGTTTAGTGCAATTAACTACTAAATTGGATAGTTCAATCCTGCAGCCGAGTGGTCAACGCAGTTGCGGTGTTCATAGGTTTGAATCCCAGTACTGGAAGTTCTATAAATTGATTCGTGTTCGAAGGCACGAATGATGAGACATCTAAAATTCCCTTCATCCAATCCTAAAACAGGGTGTAGCAAGAGTGACAAGCTAACCACTGGCCGTGTCCTGACCCCATCCTTACTAAAAAAAAGTGAGTGAGTAACGAGCAGTTCTCATAGAAAAATTTCTGTTGAGATACCTCCATTAGGAGGCCACATGCTCCGTGTTGGGAGCGGATATGGTAAAGAAAAAATCCCATATATTATCTTACGCGCTCTAATGAATTCATTGAATATATACAAAAATAATTTTTACAGTCTTTAATTTCCTTCAATCCTACAATTACAGAGACAATAAATCAAGACTTATTTTCGTCAGACACACTGATAATGACGGGCATATCAGTTGTCCTTGTTTCTGGTGGATCATCACAATCGCTACTTGTATCACCATCATCATCACTTCCTGCACGGATAACTTCTTTATCATTAGTTTTTTGTGGAGCGTCATATTCGAGATTATCCATCATCTTCGGCTTCTTTGTTTTATTTCTTGCAGGTCTCGGTGATTCGAAACATTTTTCACCACTGAAAGCGATCAAACATATAAACCCAGTCCCCAACACGGTTATTTCTATTATACTAATATTTTGAAAACATTTTATATGGTTGTTAGTATGGGCGTATGGGTTAGTAGTGATTGTTACCAAATAGATGTATGTATATAAATCTTCAATAATTCATTACATATCATTATTGAATCCCATGAAAGAAAAAGAACATATATATATATATGTAGCCCAATTCAGAATATATCATTGCCCCAAAAGCAAGAAGGCACTCATTTTAAGTGTTTTTAGAGAAAAAAAAATCGTGTGGAGGTTATTAACACATCTCTGGCGGGAAACGAAGATCACAGTCCGCCAATCGCTGTTTGCGGGAGACTGTAATTACAATTACCAAAAAAATTACCGCGATCACACTCCTGCTTATTATATTGTGATATTTATGGTTTACACTAACATGTTGAAGTCGGCCTTCAACATCTGCTACAGGCCAAGCCCAGGCCCGTGCAGACCTCTAGTACAAATACACTCAAAGTACTCGACTTAAACCAGCTCAATTTTGAATAGGGTGAAGTTAGAAAATTATGCCATTATTTCAAACTGGAAAAAATGAGATTTGGCCAGTTGAGAGAGGGGCAATTACCGTGTGCATCACCATTTTAAAAACCTTAATTTACTTTGAAGTGAGAAGAGTATGTTAAAATATCTTTTGAAAGAAACGCATATTTTTTTCCCAGTTATTGTAGAAGGGGGTAGGTAGGCCTCAAAAATATTAGTCACCATCAAATTTTCTCTGGGAGACCCCCCTATGCATATACATACCCAACAAACAATATGTGAATGTGAAAGATTCTATTAGATAATCCACTGATATGAAATAGGTAAGGTTTGTTAATTTTAGTGAAGACTTTTACCGTCCGTTTACCATAACTTATTTACAATGAGAATGAAGTTGAAGGCGAAAATAATACTGAATTTTGGATACTGTTATAAAAGGAAAAGTAAGTTCAACTCTTGACAAGGATGCATTGAAGTGAAGTGTGCAACTTGCAAAATAACCACTTCATAAAGTATATTGTTATCTTTGTATGGAATGCATTTTATTTAGCATAAATGCCACTTGTCATAATATTCATCGAATAATTCTAGATTAGATTGAAAACTGTCCTAAAAATTATCATTAAAAAGGGAAATTTGGATTATTGAGATTTATATTGGAATTTAACAGGGCTCTATTAATTTCCAGTTAAATTCCTTGCCGATATTGAATGAGCAGCTGAACCTTCCTAATTCTCCGCTATTATATCCGATACGTTGAAACACCTAACAGATGTCACTAAATGTGGAATGATTGTGTATATTTACCCATTCGTCGAATTACATCCCGTCAAAACCCACAATACTATTATAATTGTAAAATCACTGGTATTTCTAAAAGAAGTTGAAAAGCGGCAATTCGCCACTCTGTTAATATGGTGTTTCCAAATAAGGATTAGGGAGATTCCCGAAATTTTAACTCAGGTATCAGTGTGGCTCTCAGACGTATAATATCTTACCTCGTAAATAATATTTGTCGCATTTGTATCTTCTATATAAACGTTAGACACTGTTTACTGTCTCTCAGTTCGAGTCCATTCGTGTGCTCGAATGCCTGAAGATGCCGAAAGGCGAAACCCGGGTCGTTAGTGACAAAATACATGGAAGTGTACAAAATCTCAATAATCCAAATTTGATATTGAAATTCCATCAAGCACCCTCAGTCGATGTCTTAAATTATTAAAAAGGGAATTTTGATTCTTATAATACCT
The DNA here is from genome assembly GCA_022494535.1 of Himalopsyche phryganea. Classification (NCBI taxonomy): domain Eukaryota; kingdom Metazoa; phylum Arthropoda; class Insecta; order Trichoptera; family Rhyacophilidae; genus Himalopsyche; species Himalopsyche phryganea. The sequence continues at coordinate 3,382,304 of JAGVSL010000024.1, forward strand.
ATTATCATTCGATATTTTGTCGTTTGTTCTCTTCAATACTCTAGACTTGTGACCTGGAAAGAAAAAGGCATTTATATAAACACTTTGTAATCGGGCGCCTAAAACAATAGAAACTAGCAGGTGCAGACATTATTTAGTGATTTGCGCAAAAATATATTACTTTTTCAAAATCAAGACAACTTCTAAATGATTCGATATCTTCGATTGACATTTTCAGGGGAATCATTACTGATTTTTTTTTTGGGATGCTCCTGGCCGATTTTTTTTCTCCATTTACCAGGGCAGTTCATTGTTTTAAATGGTTCACTAATTTCTTTTTAAAATTTCCCAATCTGCTATTATGCTTAATGAATATTTATGCATGTCATTAAAAAAATTTTGCTCAGTAAATGGGCTTTTAATGTTGCTTTATTTTCGTTTTCAGATTAGTAAGAGTTCCTTAAGATTTTAATTGTAGACTATTTAATTTCGTTTATATATAATTTATTTGATGATCTGTTAATTCTTATCATAGTTCATGAACCCACTGTTTTATATACCTTGTAATTATTAACATTTAATTTGACATAAATAGCCCTGTTTCGATTGTATTTTTATCAATTGATAATGCTCATGATGAGTGAAACCGGTGCTGATCATTATAAAAATGTGGAAGTAGTACAAACAAATTGTGTTTTATTTTAAAAATAAAATGCCTTTCCACCAAGAATTGACAATTAACACCTCAAAAGTGAAAGTTTACTATGATCAATATTTTAATTATCATAGAATATATATATGTGAATACTTCCAAAATTCTCATGCGTCGCTAAAAATAGCAATAACTATAATAATAATCTAACACGTGAAACGATTCAAATAATGAAAAATGAAACGAATAACAAACTAAATTGACAATGGAAATCACAAACACTGTTGATTTTTTATTTTCTATCGCAAATTTCGACAGTATAAAAAACTTTAATTAATAAAAATTTAACAAAAGTCACTTACATTTAATATATACATTTGTGTTTTCAATTTATTAGTGTACTTTAGATACAGGTGCTCTCACGGGAGATTGGGTGGTGTCTGTGCTTTAAAACAAGAAAGAGTATCTAGAACATTCTCGTTGTAAAGCATTCACACCACATAATCGCGCATGAGAATGCCTGTGTGTAAAGTTCACTTAATAATTCATAAATAATTTATTATTTTAATATCACTATCAGACAAAAAATATATCAGATAATTATTCCTGTTTCCTTTTTGAAAGCCTTTTTTAATATGTTGCAGGCATTTTTTTTGTTTACATATTTAACACAGCTTGAACGCAATTATTACATAAGCCTTCATTTAATTTGTATGTGTACTGTATCGATATGTGTGCGCTGCTCTCTATGAATTTAAGAGGAAACATTGATATTGAATTTATAAATATCTATTTCTGTACCTGAGAAGCATACGGGTGCAAGTCTAAAACATGAAATGTGCAGGAGAGCCAAAAAACTTTTTTGTTTACTATGGGGAGATATGGTTGTTGCATTCTAAAAACAAATTACATTTCTTAAAATTTTGAACTTCCATACGTATATGCCTCTCAGGTACAGATATAATTGGAGTTTATTCGGTAGAACTCCATTATAATAGGGTGAAATTAACAAAGTATTTAGTTCCACAAGAATTTTATCAATTTGTTGATGGTATTTGGTTTCACGCCTTCGTCAGAACTAGTTCTTTACGGGTTATAAATAATTGCACTTTGTGTTAGGTAGTGTTCACTTGGTACACTTGAACTTTTGTTTCGATAGTTTGCACTTTGTGTAAGCTAGTATTCACTTGGTACACTTGAACTTTTATTTGAATAGTTTTCACTTCGAAACTGATTCTTTTAACAAAGTACCACAGACAAATTTTGATAGCTTGACTTTGAAACGGATTATTTTAATTTTGTATGTTATGGACATTGAAATAAATTATATTAACATATTGCATGTTCACTTAGCACCCTGCTTCTTCATAAATACCACTCCTATAATATACTAGTGAATAATTTCTAATGCGTGTATTTGTTATAAGTGAAAACTATCTTTACGAAAGTGAATATCATCTAAACACAAGTGCATTTAATTGTAAGCCGTTCTTTACTAGTGAATACATTGTTATGTTTACCTTATGAAAAGAAGAAGAATATAATCATAAATCTTTGTATCTACAACAAAAAAAATAGCATCACATTCTTTCTCACCTTCAAACGGTTCTTGTGTATTTTCTTCTATTAAATCTCTAAGGCTTTTGATAAGATCAGTTTCAAATTTTTTATTTACATAGTCTAATTCTTTGGGTGGTCCATCTTTGCTGCTACCTGTTTAAAGTCATATAATTAATATTAGTCAATGGTTTTAAAATATCATTAAAATAAAACTCAGTTCTAAGAATTATATACATTAAAATAGTAAGGGGTATTTTGAGTTCTATGTAAATTTTGACAGCTATCTCTGCAAGGTTTTGACCCTTTTATGTTTTTTAAATTTTAAATAATGGATAATTTTCTGCACTAGCGAATTTGAGCCGACAAACTATTTTATATTATGACTGGGACAATGCATAAGAAATTTACGATTTTATCGTGATATTTTATTATTTTCGACATTTATATAATTGAATGCACCCCACGAACAACGGGGCACATTTGCATAAATTTCAGGAATGAGGAAGAACATTAGGAAACTTATATTTGTTTTTATTAATATTAAAATACCATAGTATTATCTAGGAGTGAAGGATAAACCTCTTCGATACATCTACGTGTTCACTTATCGTTGATCTTTGTTTAACTCAATTTGCCAAAAATTTGCCCCTTATCGTTGTTTATAGGGAGTTTTCAATTGTTTATTTCGGATTGCTGTTACAACAGCCCAAGAAAATATGATACTATCACAGATGTCAGATGATATATCTTTATATGATGTCAGATGATATATAGAGCATATGGTCTCCTAATGGAGGTATCTCAACAGAATTTTTCTATGAGAACTGTTTCTTACTCAGTTGCTTAACCTCTCTTTATCGAAGAGAGTAGGGATAGAAGGATAGGGCTATGACAGGACTAGTGGTTGGCTAATCGCTCTCGCTACGCCCCATGAGGATAGGATGGGTGGGTGAGGAGGGAATTTTAGACAACACAAACACTCAGACTACGATCAGAAATCCATAAATCAATTGAAATATCAAAATTTATGAAAACCGTCCGGAATTGAACTTGAGACATCCGTAGCCGTTGCCCACGACACTAACAACTGCGCCACGGACGCCAACCGTGGTAGCTAGTAAGTTATTATTTCACCTGGCAAACTGCACTTTGCATTGTGATAATACTTGGCTAGCAACGCTAAGTTTTGTAATGGCCCTGTTCCTGGAAGCATAATGGCCGCTAAATCCTCATGCATGCCATTGTTCACAGTCTGTGTGTTACATCGCCAACTAGTATCTGCAATGCCAATATTAAATTAATAATAAGATCATTTCACCATATATGAGCTGCTAAAAACCCCAGTGAAAAAATAAGTATTCATATCTTTTCATTAATTTAAATTCACTTTGTTATAAAATTAATTAGTTTAATTAAGTATGATAATACATCTTACCGGAAAAACATGAATTCATCAAACACACATTTTTTAGTACAATCTTGCAATGAGATACATAATGTTTATAATATTGTTGTTGTTCCAGTAGAAGATGTTATGGTGTAAATACTAGATTTTAATTTAATCATCGGTGAATATTTATTGTTACAATACCAAAAAAATAATGACTGCACATCAATCTAGCGATAAACTTCAAATTAAAAAATCTTTTGCTTTTCATTTAATTATATAATTTTTACATTTCTGTGTATTTTTTGAAATAAGTTTTTTTTAAGGGAATTTTAATTTCAATGAACTTGATGAAGTTTAAAAAAATGAATGCTATGGTATTATGAACTCAAAACATTCCATGCCAGAATGTGAATGATATGGTAACATTGAATATCTCTCTTAATATTCATAAGTAATCGGTATTGCTGCACATCCAACAAATATTTTCCAATTGATATATGAATATAACTAACCTTCGAAATATTTTCTATAACTTTTTTCAATTCCATATTCTCTCTCTGTCATCACATATCGGAAAACTCCATCTCGCATAAGCAAACATAAAACGTACAGCGCTTCATTAGTTTCTGGTACCCTTTCCTTCAACAATGTATGCAGCTGTTTTAGGCTTGCGACTGAGCTTGGAACAACACGAATGTTGGGGAGTTTACCAATCGGTTGGGTGAGTCGCAAAGAATAAGCCAAGTAAACTGCTCCAACCCGATGGTCTAATTTTGCAGAATCGAGAAGAATGTGAAAACCGGCAATTCTAATTATCTCCTCGGCAAATTCAAATAGTTCAGTTAATGATGGTCTACCACTGAAATACAATATTATGAGAAATAATTATATCTGGTATGCATATTTTTTATGGAAATATATGCAAGTGTCTTTTTAATACGGTACATAAAATAAATAAAAATTTTAAGCAAATTCAGGGTTCCTTCGTTGTATATAGTATAAAATGTATAATGTTTAACTATTGTTTAGTGAAAAATTTTATTACTGATTTTCGCTTGTTTTTACAAAATCAAAGCGAAATATCTATCTGAAAGGAGAAGGTCGTTAAGTCTTGAAAATGAGTTAAATATGCCAAAATAATTACAATGCATATATATGTGTGAAGGAGAAAAGGTAATAGTAAAATCAATGTCGAAACATCACATATTTAAAAAGTTCTCAATAACACAAATTTTGTTTTGGCTCTCGTGAAAAGTACGGATTTTAACGCCTTTTGCTTTTCGCACATAGATAAAATATATCATATGTCGACGTCCGTGGCGCAGATGGTAGCGTCGCTGGTTACGTTTACGGATGTCTCGGGTTCAATTCCCGATGCGGACGGTTTTCATAAATTGATCTTTCAATCGATTTATGGATTTCTGTTCTAAGTCTGAGTGTTTGTGATGAATTTATTAACTGAAATTTTCTGTATTTGCTTTTTGCTGAGATTTACACAATAATTGCTCCAAACATTACTTACCAAAATATTAGCTCAAATTTCATTTGTTGCCAAACTTTGGTAAATGCAGAAAATTTGAATGATTCCTCTGCACAGAATGAGGTGATGAGTGCTTTACAATCATCATGGAAGCCCTCTGCTATAAAAAATTTCGGCGAGTGACTCGATGTCGCCATTGTACCTGAAAGCAATGTGCTGCTTTAAATAACAATTCATTTTGAAAATTAGTGAAAAGTTATATGTGAACAAATGACGAAATTTTACTTTTTGCTGACTTGTCAAAATTCTGTAAAAAAATCTACTTTATAAAGACGATTATTTCTGAGATTTAGCAATAAAAATAAACTATGTTTTATACCAGGCCTCGGCAAACTTTTTGGCTGAATTGCTACATTAAGAATTCAAAATGAATTGCGGGCCGAAAGTAAAATACTATTTTTTATCATATTTATTTTCACGAAAAATGAATTTCAACACCAAATATTTTCGGATCCACAATTAAATTTCCTTAGAATTACACTGTTTTCAGCAGTGTTAAGTAATTTTTCTGGCAGAACAAAAGTACTTAGCATGTTGTAAAGCATATTTACCAATTCTTGGTAAGAAAAATTTGTCAAACTAAGTCAAATGGTTAGTTCTTAGAATAATCTATAGAGAAAATTTGAAATATTTCAGATAGAAAAAGAGTACCATGTTGTAAAGCATATTTACCATTTTTTCAATACAGAAAGGGTTGTAAATAATTGTACCTTGTGTTAGATAGTATTCACTTGGTTCACATGAACTTTTATTTCGATAGTTTTCACTTTGTGTTAGATAGTATTCACTTGGCACACTTGAACTTTTGTTTCGATAGTTTGCACTTTGGATTAAATTGTATTAACTTAATACACTCAAACTTTGATTTTAACAGTTTCCACTTAATCACGGATTCAAACAAAGTGAGTTAAGTTGTAGTAGGTTATGTTAGGGTTGGTCTGGTTTGGTTTGTGTAATGTATTCTAGTATGTGGAGCAAAGACAATATGGGCGGTCTAATATAGGGTAGAAGAATAAGTGACATTTCATTACAGCTTCGTGCAACTATCGATTTCAAAGTGTGAGTATTTATTTATATTGAGTGAAAACTATTTTATCTATGTGAAAATATTTTTTCGTAAGTGTAATATATTTCTTCAATGTTAAAATATATTTAACTATGTGGGATCACTTTATTTTTAGTGAAAGAATTAGTTTTTTGTGGAATGTATTTGTTATAAGTGAAAACTATTTTATGAAAGTGAATATGATCTAAACAAAAGTGTATTTAATTGTAAGCCATAAAGAAATATGTTAAGTAAAAAACAATAAGTACCAATATTTTTTAATTAATATTCTTTAAACTTTGCTTATTAAAGCCAGCCGCTTATTTGGAACGAAATGTTTGGGTCCGAGGTGTTCCAATTAAGCAGAATCGGCTATATTACTTTTCGGTTGAACAGCTAGTTGCTTTATAACTCATATAGTAGTAATTTCTCTGAAAATGAGCCCGGTTCCTGTTATAAATCTATGTGCTCCTTAATCAACGAGATGTCATTTCTTTAGCACGTCCATGATTCGTCATTTTCTATAAACACTTTTTGTAAAGTCAGATTTTCGCGACACCTACAAATTATTTCTTTGTGTATAGTTGCCTTCACACTATGATTCTATCGTGCACATTTAGTTGGTGGGAACTGAAATAGCGCGGAAAAAAGTGTGTCTGAAGGCAAACGAAGGAGTATGGCCAAAGTCCCCTATAATTACAAGCCATGCTGTACGTCAGCCGGTATTCTTGCAGACGAGTGGTCCGTTACATTTACTGCGGAGTCATGAAATCGATAATTTGGACTAATTACGATGAATTCTAGCATATTTTAATAATGTGAAATAGTGACTAATCAAATTTAGTATCTTTAATGTTAATAGGAATAGAGATAATTTGGATGGATTCGGCGGAAACTTTAGTGTCTTAATGTTAAATTAAGGTTGATAACTTAGTTGTTCCACTGGCTGTGTTACTAAATGTAACGCGTTTCGTTTCTTTAAGAAGCATCTTAATTAAAAATGTAGAGTAGAGTGGGTTTGTTTCTTTCTACTGGACGTGGGGAGGGGGTAAAACCCAAACAATGATAGTACTAGTTATAAAATTAACTACTAGTGTTTGGAGGTGATTTAGTTAGTTATGGTTCGATATAGTTAGTCTGAAGATGCTTCTTAAAGAAGCGAAACACGTTACATCTAGTTACACAGTCATTGAGATAACTAAGTTATCAATTTTAATTTCATATTAGGAATAAAGTTGTTTACTTACTTTGAATGAGTATAATTATAAGCCTAGTTGTAATCAATGATTGTTATTAATCGACAATTCAAAGTGTGTATTTTGCGATGAATCACGATGCTAATAAATCTACCCTGCCACACATCGCATTTCGTGCCATTCACTACATATATTATGACGACTGTACGATATAATTTATTGGAACGATTTAATTATTACTTAACATGCATATATGTTGGTTTTCGATGAATCGAAAATTATATGATGATTATAGTAAAGAAACACTGAAAAAACTCACAAGAAATCCTTTCAAATATATGTTATATTCGATGAAAATCGGAGTTGAGAGACGATCTTCGTACAACCGCCATACAATTTGTTCGTAGAGACTGGGACCCCTAGGATTACTCGTAAATTGCAAATTGTCTTATAACATTGCTTGTAACTTAAGGTTGCTTTGGTACGGCTGATGCGCACGTCATCCCGCCATCCACTCACCATAGATTCACTACACTATAATTCCCGCTTGAAACAAATGTGCGACTCGCATCGCCTCCTATACTTGACACTAAACATAACCTACAAAATTAGCTGTCAAAATTTGTTGTATTTAAAATATGAATATCAGAATGTGGTCCAGAGACCTGATAAAGGATTTAATAAACTTGTTCCGCAGCGACCAAATCATAGCTAATATACTAATACCAATATATTTACATATACCAAATGCTACTTTCGATTTGCTTTTCAGTCAAACTTGACATTTGTCGCCATGGAGTATTGCCATAAAACATTGATAAAAATTACTTATATTCCGTATTACTTATTACACAATGTTACATTTTCTTTAGCACTTGAAACAAATATTGAAGGAAAATATATTGCACTTTCATTATTTTCGTATGAATGTGCCATTATGGTGCCATTGGTTCTAGGAAAAAATCGCACAGGAAAAAAGCGAACCGGAAAAAACCGGACACAGAGTAGAAAAAGAAGTTTTCACATTTTAAATACTTCTTATCGTTTCATGAGTTTTTTAGCTATAAAAATTTTTAAAATCAGATTTTTAATTTTAAATAACATCAAATAATAATTTCCAGAAACTCAGAGCCTCCGGACGACGGAAGATTCATTTCTTGCGTTCTTTTTTTGTTTGAAAGTGTCGAGTTCATGAGACTTCAGTACAGTAAACAATTGAGTAAAATGCATATACGTATTTTTACTGTATAGAAAATGTATTTCTAAAAAAAGACATACAAAAAAGGACAGACGAAATTACTGAGTACTGAAGTCTCATGTACTCAACCAAAGCCACCTATACTTATATAGAAGTTGTTACGACTCAACACTTTCAAACAAAGATAGAACGCAAGAACGAATAGGATAAATAACAAAGTATTTAGTTCTACAAAATTTGTAGAACTAAATACTTTGTTATTTATCCTATTATAATGGAGTTCTACCAAGTAAATGCCAATTCAATCAATAAAGTTATCAATTTTCTTTAGCTTAGCTTGTAATTCATATTAAATTATCATTATATCGCCATGTATGGACTATACATATTGACTACTTAATCTGCTAAATAGCTCCAATCAGGAAGAGTTTTTGGCAGTCAAATTATTTTTATTATTTGTTTTGTATGAACAATTTTAATGGAATGACGTAAATATTTGGAAAAAATTTTGTAGCCACATAATATGGAGCGTAAAATTGTATTTCCATTTGCTGCCCTTCCAGGAATCAATGCCAAAAGAGAAGCACATGCCAACAGATGAACTCAATTACTATCGACTGAATTGGAAGTTAAAAGTCTCTAGGTAAGTTTGAGTTATTGAGATTTTGTACACTTCCATTTATTTTGTCACTAACGACTCGAGTTTCGCCTTTCGGCATTTTCAGGCATTCGAGTGCACGAATGAACTCGAACTGAGTCAGTTCGAGTTTCGAGTCAAATTTGATATTGAAATTCCATCAAGCACCCTCAGTCGATGTCTTAAACTCTAGATAAGTGTTGGAAAATAATAATGAATTATTATTTAATTAAACGGTTAAGGATGTCTACATGTCCCTAAATCAATATAAATATATAACACTGTTTTAATTTCAGATTCGAACCCTTCATCATTATGTGAAATTCCAGATAATTAGATTCTTTTCATCTTAGTAAGAAAATCCTAATAACAGTGAATAAGTAAATTGATACTTATATAATGAAAAGTTTTAACATTCATTCATATCACACTGCTTGAACTTGCGTTGGGGGAGTTGTGATCTGTGAGGATTTATTTGGAAAGAAATAAAATGAAACACATTGTTTAACACAATAGTAAGATATCTATTCAACAATATAGATCTTATAGATTAGCTATAATAAACCTGTCCACAGAAATCTACAATAATCATTACAAATTACAATAAATGTTTTGTTTCATATCATAAAATGTACCATACTAAAATACAAATGTGGGTCGTGATTTCATTATAATCTAATATCCTAAAGCTGTTAAAATCATCTCTCAATTATATAATTTCTTATTGTTTAATATATGCAATCATTATAATTATTTAATGTTACTATTTATATTCATATATTTTCAATAGTGTTAATGATCTCATGACCAAAACATTTTGCTCGAAGAAAAAGGCTTCTATCATTTATACCTATATTTACACAACTGTAGAGTGAACACGTTCCCTATGAAAAACGGTGCAAAGGCAAATTTCTATTGTATGTTCACACACTCTTTTAAATTTACAACCTCCGCGTGTACAAAACAATATTTCATATTCAAAAATTTTCAAAGACCTTTATTAATAATTAAATTCGAGACACAAATAGTACATCATCCATACGGTTATGGCAAAGTGAATTCTGAAAAGAAAAAATTGTTAATAACCGTTGAAAAAATATACACATCATTCAGTGCGTCAATCTGAACGTGTAAAATCAATATTATCATAACATTTACCGTTCAGAAATGTTTAGAACACAAATAAATAATTTAGTAGACATAAATGTGTGAAAAATGCATGTGTCTACGGCAACCTGCAGCCAAAGAGAATCTGCTTTGAAAATTATATCAGCCAAGAAGTCAGCAAAAAAGAAACAGAAGTGGATAAGGATGGTTGGTTATCTATTGCCTAATAAAAAACTAAAAATTGATTAAGGAAGGGAACAACTAATACGTTGTGCGCGTATCGCGCAGCAAAGATTTTTATTAAAGAAAATCCAATGATACAAAAAACATACCCGCCTATTTTAATATATAAATATTGTAGAATAATGATTTCAAATAAATAAGTGTAATATAGAACGAAGCAATTTACATCAAAATGCTTTAGAAAACTATAGGTAGTGAGTTGAGTATCATTTGTAAAAAGGAATAATGTACAAGAAATAAATTACAAAATAATTCTCTACTTCCAGCAAGGTCATATATTCGGGATTATGGTGGATGAGGCCGAGGCGCATTAAAAGATAGTACATGAAGAGGTTACGCAGTGCTAACTCTTCAAGCGATGAATCACCAGATTTGATGACAAATCTACGAAATGAATTTCATTTCACTCTCAAATTTATCTGAATATGTAATACTGTTTTATACGACTCATTTTTCAGGCTATCCTCACATTAATTTTACCTAATATAACTATTTTTAAAACAGGCATTTCAATCAAACACCGTTCCATGATCACAATATTATTTTTGCTAAAAGAAATATTTTTCCGGCAACACCGGCCCACAAATATGCAAGGGCGTTAATTTTCGTATGTTAAAACAGAAAAAAATAATAGAGAAGATTACAAAATCGTCTGTACAAATGGAAATAACACGTATAAACAATTAATAAAAAATATACAACACACTTAACATCCTAAATTTGAAGAAACAAAAAATAATAATTTTCATTCAAAGATTACTATCGTACCATTTGACCACAGACAAGCATCTTGAGTAAAGTTTTTATTCTATTAGATCAGTATCATAATAAATTTATTAGTCCTCACTATAATATATTTGTCACAATATATAATAGCCGCAGCCTCGAATCGGAATATTTTATAATTTGATTACAAGCTTGCATAAAAGTATGCAATTTGTAAGTTCACAGGAAACATATTAAGTATATTAGAATTATTCATTCTAGAGGAAAAAGATATTGTTTAACATTTCGTCTACATAAAACTGCCAACAATTAGCAATCCAATGGCACAGTAGAGCGATTTCAGAAAGAGAAGATATTCTAATGAAAAGATTTCTTGTGAAAATATGTAAAATGTGAAGCATTTGAACATAACCTGACTTGATTTTAATATTACAATTGAAAAGGTTTAATTTTTTCAAAATAATAAATTTTCATAACTATAATGAATCTTTATCTGTGGCCAGCTGTTACGTTTGTTACATTAAATTCATACAAGCATAAAAGCACAATCCCAAAACCTTTCAAAATAAATGAATTTGACTCTTAAAACTATTAACTGGTTTATTTAAATTTGTGACATGTAAATTATTGAAAAGTAAAGGCCCCAACTTTTACAGCAAAATGTAAAAAGAATGAGATAATAAATTAAAGGAAACGGTGGCTTGTAACAATATTACAAGCGTGCACTCTTAATATGCACAGGTATCACAATTAGGTCTCCCAAAAGCGAAACAATATTGGAAATTTGCTATTTTTTATACTATAAGCTACCATTTAACGTATTAATTGTGATATATGAAGAGTAGAAAAATATTTGGAATTATTACTTGCAAATATTGCTTGTCAAACTACACCTAGTAATGTTTCTAATATAAGAGGTGCATTTAGATCATTCTGAAGGCGATTACTTTCATCAAAAGAAATTTCATTCCATACACATGCAGCATAGTAAATTGAAGCAGTTCACCTTTCTCTCTCTAAGATTTTAAGTATTACATAAAACCAATGGGCGATCTTTGCGAAAAGCTAAATGGAAATTGTTGCTAAGTGAAAACAGCATTTGTCGTTTTAAGAAAGAAATGTTAGACATCGTGAATGATAACATTTTACTAATATAATTTGACAGTTCTTGCGGCTTGGGTGATGAGTGATGATGGAAACAAGCTGTATGTATTGTTTAATCAAACCGTGATGTAAAAGGATAAAACGTACAGTATACTATGCGGTATGTGTAGTGTTCATAGAACAATCAGATTAAATATTGAAGTTATAGATAAATTTAACGATGACAAATCATAGAAAATAAACTAACAATGAACTGTAAAATCATCTACGACGGCAAAGTAATATTTTTTTCTAATATTCCTAGAGATTAAAAAATTATATATTTACTATAAAAATCTATGTATATATCATAAATAGAAAAGAAAAAAGGGAGGCCTCAGACATCTCACGCCGAGCTGACTGGTCGGCGGCGGGTGCACCATAGACAAGAAATAGATTCTTCACAATATTGGGTATAAAAATATCTATGGCCGAGGTATCAATTTCACAATATAATGTCAAAATACATTCAAAATCTTTCGAGCGGTAAACCGCCGTGCGCCATCACTCCTCGCGTAAACCTCATACAACCGAAGTTTTCAACTCATTCGCTATCATTTATTAATATTATTATTATCTAGTTAGTGTTTAAGATATATTAGCATACGAGTGCGCCCGTATCAAAATACCCGCACTTATATGCCGACGATATTCAAAATGAAAGAAGCCCTCTTAAAACTACAAACAAAAGCGTCCACTTACGACCTAAAGGCTAATTTACAATGTTTAGCTTATAACAAAATATTGTGTATTGTACTGTTTCCGATGACAAAACACTGTTGGTATAATTACTACAAATATTTACACTCCCGTTAAAATTTACAGATAATAAACCATTATTTATATACAAATATATATTATATTATTTACAAACTATCAATCATTTATTTATATTAGTCGGGCGTTAAATACCGGCAGATCGACGAGCGTAATGGCGTCACCGTACATTATCCAAACACGTATCACATATCTCAAACTGTCTCTTCAATATGACGGACCGGTAGAGACACTCAGTAAAAAATGTTTAACAAGATGTGGAAATCTGCAGTGGTTATTCAACTGACCGTCTATATCTTCCAACTTTATTGAGATCTGGTTAATCACTTTTTACAGTAAAAAAGGTCTATTACCAATATTTAATAAAATATTTGACAAAGAAAATTAAGTTAGCAGGTTTGCAATTCAAAAGTTATAAGTCGCGTCGCATCGCGGTTAATATTTATGAAATCGTTCCACAAAAAGACAAGTAATATTTGAAGTGTCTCTACAAAGTTTTTTTCAAGTATACGATCAGGTGAATAACCACATGTCAGTTCGCTGAAGGCACAAATGCAGAAAATCTTCCTTACTTCTAAAAGAACAACAGAATACCTCACTCAAAATTGTGACAGGAAATACACAGTGAAGAAATAATTTAAGTTATACGACAGTACGTATATATATTATTAATTAACAACACTTAAACCTTTGAAACAGTCTAAATACTACTAACGAGCGATCATATTCTGTTGACTGAAAAGATAAATTCAATGTTTTTTTATGTCAGCGTATTTTTGAATAGGTATGCCAGTCGAGACTTGACATACCTTTGACATGTCTGCTTAAAATTGAACTTGAGTAATTTTGGAAACACCATCAAATATTATTTAACTGACACTACTAATGAAATGAATTATCACATTTTATTTGAAAACAGGATCACTGTGTTCGATCATTCTAGCGCCATGAAATTGCACTCACAAATAAAAATATTTACCACACCAACGGAAAACAGTGAGTATTACCTTACTTATAATTAACTGGGGTACGATTGTCTAAACCCAGCGTGTTCAAAATAGCTAGTCAGTTTGAAAGATAATGTTGGTTTATCAGCTATTTTAAAATATAAATTCTAACAATTGAACAAATGACTCTCAATTCCAATAATATAGAGAATATTACAACAGAAATTTAACTTCAGATACAAATTCAGAAAAGTATGGATTCCTAAAATTGAAAATTCCGCTTCCGAAACGGTCCATCTTAGTTAAATCAAATTATTTAAGCGTATGATAGAAAAAATATATTTAGTATATTATTCTATCAATGGAGTGCAATTTGAAATGCCGTAGTATATGATAAGACACTGTCACAGTAGGAGCGTTCCTAATTTCAATAGTAAAAGGAATAAACACAAATTTAAAAACAGTTGAAAATTGTTTTTCCATTACTAATTATTTAAAAGCTTTTTTCTGATTATGAAAAAAGTTCACCGATAGATGTACTGAAAGAGACTAACTAAAAAAGTTAAAAGTTAAATAATCCTTAGTAAGTTTTGACAGTCAATAACGAAACCAGTATGTGTTAAGAATACAATTTACAATTTTCCCAATAAAAATAGTAAAATCCCTCCCATCAAGGTGTTGTGTTCAAAAAGACACCCAGAACAAATTTGATCTAAAATTTTAGGAACGAATTTGATGTAAATAATTGTCAATCGCGAATGTAAGTATTATGAAAGCTGATAATGTAGTCAAATAAGAATTTTGTACTCACAAAGAGATAAAAGTTAGAAACAATGATACAAGATACATTTGCAAAATCTGAAAGATAAGTTCTTTCAAAAGCTATCCTGCGGTGGAGTATCAGTAAAGTGATCGTTGCAAGGATCAGATCCGGGATTGCTAGTAGACAAATCCGTAGCCTCCGAAACGAGAAGAGCGAGCGGGAGTCCATCCATTGGAGGAGAAACCGACGGAGGGCGAAGCGGGGCGATGATGTCAAAGAAAACGTCCGAATGATGAGGAAAGAGGGCGTGCGCCTGCAGACGGTGGCGGTGCGCCGGTGGTCCGCTCAAAGGCCAGGGGCGCCCCTCGCGGGGTCACTTTCCCTCTCGTGACCCCCGTCGTCTGCGACCGCTCCACGATGACTCCACCGCTGAAATGTGCCAAATTCATTATTGCAAAAAACTTTTAGTGAAATAATCATATAAAGAATATTTCATAAGAGATGACCGCCATATGATGAACCTATTTGTTAATATAAAATTGATAACTTTGTTATTCCACTGGTTGTGTTCCTAAATGTGATACGTTTCGCTTCTCCAAGAAGCATCTTTAGAGTAACTATATCACAAGGTTATTCATTTCCAAGGTAAACAATGATTCTAATTCTCAACCGTAAAATGAAGAATGGGTTTATTTCCTTCTACCGGACGGAAGACACAAATGATAATACTATTAATTACCATAACACTTCTAATTACAATTAACTACTAGTGTATGGAGGTGAAAATCCCAAGAGAAATAAATTTAAAAGTGGTGAGCCACCTAACTTATTAAAAATGTTATTTACTAATACTCGATTACTGTTGAAGACTCTAAATACTCAAAATTATTCTTTTATACCTTTTTCATTTACTTGATGGAGTATTACTACATAATTATTTTTATTAAAATTATGATCATTTTCAATTAATGATTCACAAATTCTGAAAAATTATTACTATTGAGATTCTTTAACTCTAATATTAATATTTCCATTTGTCTGTCTTACATAAGAAGCTTAACAGTCTTCACAAGAAAGGCGGTATATGCCATACTGTGACAATGATTTTATTTGATCTTTATTATTCAATAAGATTTTACCTAAAGTATGACCTATTTGTTATTTAATCACCATTCATTACTGATTTCATAAGTTTACCTGCACTTCTTGTTTTCCTTCTGGCAGTAAGTGGAACAGCATTCAGACCCCCCTCTTCAACGACTACTGTGGCCTCTTTTCCCTTTCCTTTTCTGGTAGAGCCGGACGCGCCAGTGGATTGCCGAACGGATCTGCGAGTGCCCACCTTGTCCAAAGCCACTTCACAGCTCTGGATCTTGACGGAAACGCTCTTCATTCCAGTCAACGGAGGTGCTGGGGCGAGATGTGAACCGGGAGAGGAGGCAGGTTGAGTTTTTCCCGTTGGTAATTTGCTGTTTTGATTTCTTGTGATGTGGGGATTTCCTTCTACGCTCTTGGATGGCCCTTTATTTCTCACTTTACCAGCTACAGCAATTAGAGGTTCATCACTATCAGAATCGGATTCTAGCCTTTCAGTATCACCGGTTGCTGCCGCAGTCCTGTCTTGCACCTTCGTGATCATTTTTCCTTTGTCTGATATCTTTTTGCCTTCTGATGTCTGCCTTTTTACCCCGGGCGATTCCAATTCAGTTGTTTCCACTTTGACGGGTACACCTGGATTGTCAGACACTGGGTCACACGTTTTTACAGGTGCACTTTCACTATCAATACATTTTCTAAGTTTAGTAGATCTGGACTGGTGTAGATTGGGAGAAAGACCGTCATCGCAACTGACACTAGAATGATTAGAGCTTTCGGATTCTTGCCTTTTTCTTTTTGAGGCTGTAGCCATTGTTTTATGGGCTGTAACCATTTTAGGACTAGTTTTATCAGCGGATCCACTCCTTAAGCTGTTTCTCACATTAAAATTGGCAGGTGAATCAGCTCTCAGGTCCGGCTTTAACAGATTTGGACTGTGTTTCGGTGTTCTCAATCTGTCGGCTGGACTGTTTAGTTTGCTGCTAGATCTGGTTCTAACGGTGCACTTAATGGAATTCTTCTCAGAAACTGACGGTGAGACGGAGCCAATCCGCTTGTCGGCGTACTCTGAATTGGGAATTTCTATCAGCAGCTGCTCTAGTAAACTCTTATCAGGAAATTCACACTGTTCTAATCTGTGTGAGACTTGAGCTGTCTCAGCCTTCAGGATCTGTTGGGTGGTATTATTTGAATCGGTAGATTTCATATTGATGTCATGCGATAGATCAGGATGGTCCTCTTGATCTGAAAGCTCTGACTCTCTCATCTTATCAGGGTTGGAATATGTATACAGTGCTGGAGTGACCCTCAAAGGTAGCGGGTCATAATCATCTGTCTCTCTCTTGAGGTAATTTTGACCGACCACAGATAATGCGTCGCTTTCCGATTTCACTGTACACCCATTCAAATTGTCATTTTTGATTTCATCCTTCAAAGGATCGTCTGCGTTCATAATATTTTTTCTATCCACAATGCAGTCTGTGCCTCTTCTGACATCTGCGACAGACATTTTTGTATCTCTAAGAGGTGTATTGCAGCATTCATCTATGAGAAACTTGTCTTCTTTCTTGATAATGTTCTTATTTTCATTCATATCTTTCCCCGCAACCAACTTATCGCTTCCGATGAGTATGCATTCCAAGCTCTGCTCAACTCTGTGACGCCTCGCGAGACTCTCACCTATAAACTCTTCGATGAAACGGTCACCGTCTGGGTTCCGTTGGCCATTGATCTCAGAGTGCAAGCCTTCCATCTTAGCGAGTTCCGCTTCTATATCGCCCATGTCTTCCAGTTCATAGTGGACATGAGAGGTGTACGGATTGCACTTCTTTGATTCTCCCCCACGGAGGACGTCCAGCCGGAGATCTCCATTGGAAGAGAGGTCGTCTAAAAGTCTACTCCTGGACTCGTCGGATAGGAGAGTATCTTCAATGATGGTTGTCCCCGAGGGCATCGGGGCGGGCCGGTCGCTATCTAAGCTCTCCGGCGCGCAATTCTGGCTGTCGGCCGGCAGAACTACACGCGGCTCACTGTTTTTTGACACATCTGTTTCATTAGGGGGGGAATCAGAGACCCGTCCCCGCAGTCTGTCCTTGATCTCCTCTTTACGATGGCGAGCAGTCTCCCGAGCGCGGTCAGCTGGCGCCGTGGCTTTCAGAACTGGGACAGAAGCTACATCCGTGGACAGAGCTCGAGGTGACTGGCTGGCTTGGTTCGGGGACTTCTCTGATAGTGCGTCCATAGATTCGATGCCGGAATCCTCTCCTTGCGCCTGAGAATTAGGCGAACGGCTCGAGTTTCCTCCGGGACGAGGGGCTGTCACACCAGGCGCTCCTTGTGATTCTTGACTGGGAGATCTCGATACCCCACCTCTGCCCTCTTCCCGGTGGATTTCCCTCATTTCTTCTACTAACCTGCAAGCGTGATGATTTAAAATTTTAATTTCTGCCTCATCTGGTTTTTCGGAAAAACCGTCCTCGCGGCGGATCACATCTGAGTCTTCCGCTGACCTGAGTGTATCAAACTTTTCCGTCCGAAATTTCGGATCCTCCGAAAGTTTTTGCTTAAATTTAGCTTCCATTTCTGCTATGTTTCCCTGAGGAAGTACTGTCTTAGCAGTCTTCCCGTCTCTGTCTCTGGGACTCTGAAGCCGGGATTCGACAGGCGTTGTTTTAGTAGAACTCTCGAGGTGCAGTTTTTCCATTTGCCGTTCGGCCACCATCTTAGAATAAGACTTGTCCTTATTTCTATCTTTCTTGGTCTTGAATGTAGGGGTGGGTCCCGCTGACGTAGCGCGTCCGGAAACCGCATCTGTTAGCATTCGAATGTCAGCAGGAGAAGAATGATGGAGAAGAGTTCCCGTGTTGGTGGAGCCGACAGCTGAGGAGGGCGGCGCATCTCGGGATACGGGTGGTGAAGAGATGCCAGGAGATTCTGTCAATGAAAAAAATCATATTTGAAAAAATTATTTCATAGATAAAAATTGTTCGGTGAACTTTACCATGTTTAAGTACTGTAAGTTAAAACTGAAAGTCTGTTATTTATTAAAATAGGGTTTCTTCATTTGCTTTTTTATTTATTGAGACGATAAACAACACAATAAAGTTGAGTTTTCCAGAAATGGATTAAAAATGTATCGCCAACGAATTATCAGCAGCACACGGAAAAACCGTTGCAACTATATTATCACATCCTAGCAGAATACTGTTCACAGGCGGGGTTGGTTATCCAAGCAATATTCAAATTTATCTTGAATTTTGTCCATTAAATGAAAAGTCTGTTGTATCGGGGTTTTACTGTATTGCGGATTTATTATGCAGACTCCCACTTTCTTTTTCACACCTATATATATGTACAACATACACAAAAGCATGGAGGGCATAACCAATGTTTCTTCTAAGCACTGTGTGGGCATGCACAGAATACCAGTATTAAGCTAATGGTCATTTAATATAAAAAAATCAATATTTCTTGATCTATGAAAGCAAACAATAATTTTACTCTTTCATAAATTTTATCAATCTTTCTGTCTTCATTGTAACCCTTGCTAGTGAACTGCGTTTGTTGAAACCAATATCATAAATAAATTAATCTGTAAATGTTGCCGTTTTATATACTACATTCCCTGAAAATTTCTATTTTCTAAATTCAGTATTTGCTTAATTTTTATCCCGGTGCAAGCTAACATCTCAGACCATCTGACGGCAAGATGTGGGCCTACCATGCGAGCGTCGCAAGGTATGCAACGCAAGGACGCGAACTTTCAACCATCGGTAATGCAGGAAATCCTTCAACCGGTTAACTGCCACGACCGTATATATACGGCCTACAGCTCCGTGAGCGCAGTGCCAGTGGCAATATGAAATGACCGTATATATATGGTCCACTTTGACACTTATTTTTACTATACGACAATAATTTTAAGAATCCAAACATGATATGCACAGGGTTTATTTTTAAAAAAAAGTCGCAGCCCTCTGAGCACCATACTAAAACCTCCCGGCATATAACCGGTTAAATATAGGACTGATTTTTATTCCAAAATATTGCCTGATTTGTCCTGTTAATGCCACCACTATAAAGATTTCAAAACTGGTTTAAATATTACAAACATCGATTTTTCGATCTCTTCCGATTTATCGTGTTTGCCGCTAGTTTCAAATCTGTTTGAAATTCATCATCGTTCGGGAAAGACTGTGTGCAGTGGCATGTTATAATCTTCGCTGTGCAAAAATTAAATATTATCGCAATCTTTATTTAAAGTTTCAAAAACTATTGTGTGTTTGTTCTTATTGTGGAAAACTGTATCATACCATAATAATTATACAAATTGTGTTGACAGTTCTAATTAATTACAGTTACATTTTTGTTTTATTGAATCTAATCTTAAAGTGAAATTGTGTGTGCTTGTGCTTTTGAGTGTAGTGCGTGTTTGTGTGTGCTTTTAATTAATTGTGTATCTCTGCACTTACGTTTTTTGATACCATTAAAACTTGACTGTTATTAAATTATATTTGTCAATATGGTGGAAGAGATTGTCGATGTCGGAGAAATCGTGAATGAGGAATTAGACTCTGATAAATATGTTAGAAGATGAATTGGAGCAATAGGACATTTGATGATTTTCAATCTGACATGACGCCGAATGGCTTGGACGCGACCTCTCCTGAATGCCTGTATTTTGAACATTTTTTAAACGATTGCGTAATGTTGAAAATGGCACACGAAATTAACTCTTTTAATAATACTCACTATGTATCTGGCCTTGGGTTAAAATCGCGTTACCACAATTGGACTGATACCACAGTGCTAATGACCAGAAATAAGCATATATTAGAGGAGTTTTGGAGTCCCGGCCCGTATCTTCGAGCTGAAATTATTGGCCTAGAAATCGGTACCTGCTTATTTTACAGATGCTGCATTTTTCCGACTCTAAAGTAACTTTGACAGACAGACTTTATAAAATAAGATTACTCACTGAATACATGTGTAGGATTTTCAGAGAGACCATGATACCTCATAAAAATTTGTGTATCGATGAGTCGATAATTGTATTTAAGGGTAGGTTCGTGTTTAAGCAGTTCATTCCGTCCAAAAGACATTGTTTCTGTATCAAAACGTTTGTGTTGTGTGATGATATGATCGGCTACATTATAGGGTTTATTATTTATTGTGGTGAAGGAATGGATATAGAGGACACGCAAAATGTAGGAATCTTTGGTGCGGTTGTGACAACGCTATTAAAAGACTATATCGGCAATGGACACACGTTATGGCACGATAACTGGTATTCCAGTCCGGTTTTATTCAGATAAATTATCGAAAATAAAATAAATGCCAACAGAACAATTCGGTAAAACCTCGAAGAAATACCTGAATGTGCAAACTATGCAGCATAGTTTGAAAATTTATAAATATGATAAGGTACTAAGAAAGCATCTTGGACAAACTGTCAATAATTAATTGGTAAAATCGGTCTCACATTGAATATTGTGATAATTACCTGATATATCGGTATTAACGGCTTGACTGAGTTTCCGTCTCTTCTCGAGAGCAACCAGTCCATTCGTTCCCGCAAGACCGCTATCTGCCAGACTTCTTTTGACTCCAGGACCTTTTCCTTCTGTTATCGGATCGCCAACCCCCACACTTCGGCTATTTTTCATAAGTCCATCGATAACTTTCGACTGCTGTTGGAAATCTGTAACACTGTCTACAATAGTTTCTTTAGCAATGTCACTTTTCACAGATACACTCATCACAGTCACTTCCCGGAGTGCACCAATTGTTTTATTCAGAGCTGCGCTATTGGCGCAAGCTTTGCTCCTTTCACCAGATTTCTTTCTAATGTTATCATTCACTTTTCTCTGAGGATCCATGTCGAGAGAGGAATCTGTCTCTCTATAGCCCTCGTTGTGAGAATATTTTCCATCCCTATCTGCGGAACCCCCCGTCTCACTCGAAGCCTCCTGAGATCTTCCTCCGCTCGATTTTCCGTCCGATCTGACGCGTTTGATTTTACTATCGGCATGTCTCGCTGCAGACGCATTTCTAAGAGGTGCCGCAAACTTTGAAATCAAATTAGGAGACTTGGTAACAATGTGAGCATTTTTGTACAAGCTTTTCATGTGATAGTTTCTAACTGCGTCCCCCCCGGGTCGAGATTTAACATTGGCACCGCCCGCTTCTTCACGGTCAGAGGCAAAATGACTATTTGATTTGACAGGTCTAGCTGATTTAGCCAAACTATCTGACTTGAGGTCCCGCAGAGACTCATTCGAGTCGTCATCGTTTCGTCTGGAGTCCGGCTCCAACTGGTTTCCTTTCATGTCGGATTTTTTCTGCGAACGATCGGGACTCGGGTCGGGAACCTTGCGAATCTTTGATCTCTTTGTGGCCCCATCCGCGCTCTCGGCCGGCGCAGCTAAAGCGGATAAGGACTTCTTTTTATCTTTTCTGGATGATTTTATGACTGCAGAGTTTCTACCTCGCAGGCTTATATGGAGTGGCGGAACTCTCAATTCTGATCCGGCATTGAGACTCGCCACAGGTTTGCCTCCGGAGACTCCTGCAAGCCCTCTCTTAGCAGCTGGCGAATTCACGAAGCTCACGTCGGCTTTATATACTGGAGTGATGACAGGTTCTGATTTTTCAATCTTCAACCTGAGCTTGATCTTTTCTTTTTCCACTGTTGCAGTCTTTTCACTAGATATGACCTCTCGCACAAACGATGACTTCGCAGGCGCAGCCCGGGCGGGTTGACTTGAAGGCCTATCAGAAGAAATCGCTCTCTCCTTGACTGAGGGGCGATCCCTCTGTGCACTGATCTTTTCCTTGGCGGGCCTATCTCTGACGGTTTTGCCCCCGGTTGCTTTCGGATCTCTCGAAAGAAGCCGGTCTCTCCTAGCTGCCTTCATACGACCGGAAGCGCTTTTCGAACCTTCAGAATTGGAAGACTTAACAGACGCCTCTGGATCGCTTTGATCTGAATCATTTCGCTTGTAAAAATCTGTTGACCCAGAATTTTCATCATCCGAAAAGAAAGAATCGGATCTCTCGGAATTGAGAGCGTCAAAATAGGGATCAGGAGGAGGAGGAGGTCTCTCATCTTCTGTTTCGCTAGATGAAGACTCAGTCGGCAGCGGTTCCATATCACCCGTTAGAGAATTTATTAGGTAATGTCTCGGTCGTCCCCGGCTGTCGTAGACAGCCACAGGTGGAGCAGGAGGGACAACAGGTTCCGGCGGAATTGAGGTCTCCTCCGGCAGAGCAGGTATTCGACATTCACCGTCTTCCTGAGCGGACACAGGCGCTACCTCGTCTGGTGGTCGACCAGGTGGGACAGGATCTCCCGGCGGATCTGGTTTGACATCTCTCAAAACAGCTTCAAGAGCAGTTCCAGATGGCATTTCAGACTCAAGATCGGACATAGCCGATAGCGCCCCATCCAGATTGAGGTCAGCTGCGCTTAAACTGGGAAGCAGCTGATCAAGGTCGCATCCATCAGGTATATCTGGCAGGGAAGCCAGGGAGTCTTTCGGGTCAGTCGGCCATCGTTCCTTTTTGGCACGGCCGGCTGCAGCTCGCTGCCTCGCATTGTATTGTTGTTGATACATTTGAAACTCACGAAAACTAGACTGTGTCTCAAGATCCATGCTACTGGCGGTAGGAATGAGCGCTTGCAAATTCTCAGCCATTGTTCGCTGAAGCATTGGCTGTCGAACATAGCTATGAGGCTGAGGTGTAGGCTGAGGTGTAGGCTGAGGTGTAGGCTGAGGTGAGAAGCGCTCAACTGTCGTAGGAACGGATTGGAACCTTTGGGGTCGCGGCGAAGGGCGAGGAATAGGATAAGCCTGTTGAGGAAGGACAGCGCACGGTACTGTCGGCCGGCTGATGAGCAGAGGAGCAGCCGGCGAGGGTGAAGAGAGCGATTCAGGAGAGGCAAATGAGATGACACGGCCGCTACCTCCCGATGACGGACCTGGCCGGTCGTCGGGTTCGGTCTTGAGCCGTGGCCCAGGCGGTCCAACGACACCGTCGTTCTGCAACAAGTTGACAAGGAGCGGACTGGAAATAGCTACGTTTGCTGCTTGCTGGGCGGCCATCTGTTGTAGTTTGTGTGCGGTGAGGGGGTAGGGAGGCGGAGGCGCTGCAAAAACAGCCGATGGACGGGCAGCCGGCCCGCTTATCCCCATTGTGTTCTCTTTTCGGTGGATAACTCTCGCTTGTGTCATGCTGCCGAACGGATATTCTCGACACTCGGGCGAAGGAGCCGAACTCGGAACATGGGGTAAGATACCGTCTTGAGGTGCGACTGTGTTGGGCGACTTGAATGTGTCGGGAGGCGCTGGCGGCGGGGGCAAGGACGGAGGAGCCGAGGGCTCGCCTCCGCTTCCACTTGCGATGCTGGAGATGCGCGCCGGAAGCCCAGAAGAGCTCGTAGATGGTCCTGCCGCATCCAACTGAACGCCACCTGTTTAATTATACAAGAAATATCTTTTAGATTTTCAAATAATTTTCAATCAAATAAAGTATTTATTTTTAAAAAATTACAGTGGGGGTAGCTATAAGTCGAGGAATAGTTACTCAAGTAGTGGCAAGTTTCCACAAGAGAACATAGAACAATCATATCAAGAGAACAATCATTTTGCAACAATTTTCCCATAAACATATTTATAATATATTTATAATTTAGTCAGCAGCTAATTAAGAAGCTGAGGAATTCAAAATCAGTAATTATTTATGTAGAGCTGACGTTGCCAAGCTTTTCACCAGTCGTGGTAAATTTTTGAAAAGAGATCTCCCGCCGAGTCGCTCAATCAATTTTTGTCGTTATTCAAAGAAAACAAGAAATATATCTTTTATCTTAATTAAAAATGAAACAAAGGTGAGAATCAAACATATTTACTAGATTTAAATTACAGTTTGAAAAGAAATTAGTGAGACGTCTGACTTTGTTTGGCAGAGCTAAGAGGTTAAATGTTGACTTTCACTGAGGTCATTGAGGAGTTTTCCAAATGTTCATCAGTATTTCGTGTTCGCATTAGTGGTTTAATGTGCTTCATCCGACTAAAAAGCTGTTCGCATGTGTACGTGTTTCCAAACAGCAAATTCATCAACAGAGCATGTTTATAAAATCAGCTAAACTTAGTGATTGTTTCTTAACACTCAGGCACCCGGCGTTTTCTTGCAAAACTTACACGTAATCCTGCAAATTTCGCACGCGAATCGAATTTGCGAATATATCGCAAAAAAATCATATCCTTTTAACCATTTGAAGTAATGCTTTCAAACAAAAAGGTTGGGAAGCGTATAAAAATAAAAAAACACTAGTTGTAAAATTAGAATAGTATATTGAGAAAAATCAAATGAATCTTTGCATTTATATTTACTCTACTTATAACGTCGCAAAATAAAAATGTGAAATACAATAGTGACTAACTGCATGGCAAAGTGATCCCTTTTGACAAGTGGGCAATAAAACTGCATGAATTATTACTCTAAATATTAATATGTGGAACTTGCAAGTATACATTATTATTTATTGTGGAATTATATGATGTAACTAATACCACATAAAACAGTTTGTTTAAATCTATAAACACGTAATTACCACGCAGGTTAGATAAATGCCGAAAACAAATCACGACCGCGGAAAATGAAGACGTGTACTATTGAAACGATATATCCACATTAAAATATATTTATATAATGTTCCGGGATACCAAACAGCCTAGAGTACGAGTGATTTAAAAATAAAATTGTGACTGGTTAAAAAAATATGATCTCAACTAATATTTTAATGTAAAGTTTTCTGAAGCAATAAATATCATATTTCTAGGGTTATTTTCAACCTTAATTATAATAAAAACTCCACAAAAAAAATCTTAGCCTTGAATCACACCCTCTTGAATAGTATATCGAAAAAAATAATTCTCAAGTAGCCCGGCTTGCACTAGATGTCAATTCCTCTTGCACTGTGGGCCGGCCGGGTGTTAATGTAATGCGACAATTTCCGCATTAGTGTGGGACAGGGTGTCAGTGTTAACACAAAAATTAAGAAGAAATTTACACGATTGTTTTGTCAATGTACTGAGAAACTCCCATCGATGGAATATGATATGAACCATGATGGAATGTTGGTTTGGGGGGTTTAGGTACACTAAAAGTTTAAAACAAATGTTCATAATTATGATCCAGCTCCGCGTGCTACAAGCGGATACCCGGCGGGTCACATATAGCCCGCAGGCCCAGTCTGATGGTCCCGATAAATCCTTTTCTTTGCCTCAGACTTGTCTAATTTAAAGCAAAACCAACAACAATATAATTATTCATCAGTGCTTCAAAAGTCCCGAGCACCAACAATTTTATGTTTAATTAACAAACCGGCATTGACGGGACCCGGACCGGGTCCAAGCCCTGCGGTGATGGCTGCCGCGATGGCTTGAGGCTGAGCAGGGTTGGCGAGACGTATCTGCACGGCCCTGTCCCCGTCGATTTGTACGGAGAGGATTCCAAGGTGAAGCAGCTGTGGCGCCCCGGCAGCGGCCAACGCCCGCAGGCGAATGGCCGCGCCCAAGGGCACCGACAGCGTCACACGCACTGAATTCCACGGCTCCACCTGAAAATATATGATTATTGTGTGATTATGTGTTATACAAGATGAAGAGCTCTCTATCTTTTGAATCTATGTATAATAATTCTGTATGCAAAAGGAAAAGGGTGTTAGGTCTAAAATCAGTACTTTACCAAGATTTGCATTGTAAGTACTTTCATGAAAAATGTGATGTTTCATTGTAAAATTTACTAATTCAGCAGTGTTTATTTTACTGGGCCCTTTTCTCCTTTATGCATTGTAGTTATGTTGGTATATTCAACTCATTTTATAGACTTAAAACACCCTTTTCCTTTCGCATACAGAATTTGGACAGTGTTAAGCAATAATCGATCAACCACCAAAACGGAGTTTTGCGCTATATGCATTTCAAGTTTAAATGTAATTTGGTTTTATCATGATAATAGGTACAATTATAATTTCTGTTTTTATTTATTTATTTATTTATTAATACTATGTTTTATGAAATCAGTATAATTGCGGTATATTGTTTTTTTGAGACAAAAATTATAATAAACCTATTATTGCTTTATTGAATATTAATGAACAAAGTCGGATTGTAGTTTTGCATTAACCATATATGCGACAAATTTGTGACTTAGCTGATTTTACATTATTATTAAGTTCACACCAATCTATCACAATTTTCAGAATCAGATATATCTAGATACTCAGGGATTGCCAACCAGATAGATCAGGAGTTCCCAAACAGTGGGGAATTCCCCCTAGAGGGAGTTTTAGAGTTCCAGAGAGGGAATTGCTAGTGGATAGCTATCGTCAGAACATAGTTCTGACGATGACATGAAACCGGAATAGCTATTTAATATTTATCCTATTAAATTTATTATAAATTGTGGCTTGGGCAGCAAATTAGATGTATTATGCAAATATCCTGGTATTTGGATTCGCTTACAGTATCCACACATTCTTTTGTGTATGCCATCTACATTTTTGCCAAAGTCGAACCTGGGATTAAAAACTGTGTGTTGGTTTTTCCATGACGATCTACTTGGTGAGAACTTAGTGAAATTTATATTCGGAAAATTTATTAATGTGTTCAATTAAATGTAATATATTTTGTAATGTTCAGGAATGTCAACTGATTTATTTTTAGCAGAGGAAATTAATAAAAATTATCTTAAAAGGACCTATTCTTTCAAATCTTTCAAATAAATTAAAAGCAATTTCATAAACTGTAAAACTTGAGAGCACTAAATTGATAAAAAATATAAATACTATACACCAATATTTTATTGTGTTCAATTGGCAATTATCCATTAAGCACCAAAATTTAATGAAAAATGGCAATTGCATTTTGCAATGATCGATTAAGCAAGTGTATGCACTACAAAATTTCAAAAAATTAATACGCAATAATCAGCTAAGTAACATGTGAATTTGACAGTTCCTCAATGTGATCCAACAGTGATGAATTATATTCGTTTCAACTTAGATTATCCATGAATTCTTCTTGTAACTTCTTTAACAATAATATAAGTATATTTTGAGATAAACAGATGAATGCTTTATAAAAATATATGTACAAAAAAGACAAAACAAAAAGTGACACAAGTTCACGTTTGACAACGGCGGCCATAATGTCTGGTGGTTAACTGTCTATTGCAAAT
This sequence comes from Himalopsyche phryganea, assembly GCA_022494535.1. Taxonomy (NCBI): domain Eukaryota; kingdom Metazoa; phylum Arthropoda; class Insecta; order Trichoptera; family Rhyacophilidae; genus Himalopsyche; species Himalopsyche phryganea. The sequence continues at coordinate 3,410,545 of JAGVSL010000024.1, forward strand.
CAGAAATCCTTCATTACATATCATGTCCAATTTTTGCAAGCCTTAAAGGTAGCTTTACTCGACAAAGTCCATCGAACTGCATATTGTAAAGATGCCTTGTTCAGTTTGACGTTTACATAAAAATCGCAAAAAATGACACATAATTGAGTATTGCTTACACCCTCCATTTAGAAGCACAACGTACAAAAGAGATCTGCAAAACTTTTCTTAACTATAATAGTAACATGCAGTGGTAGCAAGAAAGCTAGTGCAACCAAAATCAATGTTAATAAAAGCTTTGCTTAATATTATTTTACGTTCAAAATCAATCTACAATTTTTATCATAGTTCATAGAGGTATTGTAAATTTTTAAGTGTTCATGGAATACCCGGCTTCCGAAAGAAATTGCCTCATTTACATTTCAAAATGTTTTGAGTAAGTCTTTTTAGTTGTTTGTACATTTCATATTGCTGCTAACACTATATTTTTCTTATGGGAGATTAGGTTTTGAATCTTATTTCAAAATGATTGTTTTTATCTTGTGCCGCTTTGGTTTTTATGATATTGTTAATAGTTATATGTAAATAGAGGTGTGTATATTTCTGTTTTCGGTATATTTTAAGTAATTACCTATTTTTATGTGCTATATTAAGTTATTTCACATTTAAGTTTGAGGGAAAAATATTACACAATAATTTCATTGAGGTGTGCATTGCATGCATAAGGTTTAAGACAGCGTTGTCCAACAGAAATTGTTTGGTGGGCCGCATAAAAAACAAACAATCAAACAAACGTATTAAAAACACTCTATTAATAAATAATTGCCAAGACATTTATTTTTTTATTTAAAAAAAAGACAAACGACTTATTGAAATATTTCATTTATTTAATAATTAATGTGACACTTGTTTTTTTATACTATTTGATATTTTTTTTATATCGACTGGTAATTCATTGGATGCACATCTCAGTTGATTTGTCAAGATTTTATCAGTCAACCTGTTGCGACACTTCGTTTTCACTATTTTCAATTTTGAAAAGAACGACTCGCAGCGATATGTGATCCCAAATGCACCTGTAATGTACATTGCCAGCTTTTTAATTTCAAAAATTTATCCTCAAGGATATATTTTTGATAAAATTCACGTTTATTTCCTTCAAACATGCATTTTAACTCAATGCTTGATCCGCAAAAAATCTTAAAATGGGCCGCGTGTTGAACATAGCTGGCTGGTTGAAGATAATATATATAATTAAAAAGTTGTGCATATGGTACATCGCCAAAAATCACACTCGGTTGAACACATGACGGTAGAGAATGTGGAAACTGTTACCGATGCATCTAATGCATGAATTTCCATATATAAAAAACTAAAATTCAAAAGTAAAATAAGATTTAATTTAATATTGTGTTGTAATATAGTTTTTTCTTCTGTTATTCATATCTTTTAAACAATTTTTCTAGTAAAATCATAAAACCTTAACATGCATCCTAAGTGAAATATTTTTGTACATACATATGCAATACATAAATCCCCCACCATTATACAGTTTCAATATTATGACAACTTTAATTACACCAATTTTTTATGAAGGTTCGGTTTCAGGTAAGGTTATTGTGTTTATTTATTACTTAACACAGTGACAATTTTGTGTTTTTTTATAGAAAAATTCCAATAATTGGTTAATAAAAATTCGAAATAGATATATATCATTTTTTTTACATATTTCAAATAAAGGTATCATTAGTATTATTGACATATTTCTATGTAAAAATTTTAAACAGACAAGTGGAATAAATACTAAATGAGGTAAAACAATATGTATGATGAAAATAAAAGATGCATACAATTTTTTCACTAAATCATTAACATAAACATTGCAGAATACAATTTCAAAATTCTTTCATATTTGGTAAGACAGTATCTGTTGATGCAAGTGCAAAATAATAATTCAATACAATGCAAAGAAAATGCTACATCACAAAAAGGTAGATTTAAACTCAAGTTTATTAGCAGTTGTAATAAATTTGTGTATATTACTGAAAGACCAATGTAAACACTAAATGTGATTAGGGTCATTTCGCCAGTGGTCGGCCAGTTAAGTGACAGGTGTACTTTCAAAGGATTTTGAGTCAATGAATGATAAATACATCATTTACATATGTATCCACTATTATTTAAGTTTTAAGCTCAAAAGGCCGACCACTGGCGACGGCTGACTTTAGGAACACTCGCCCTTTGTTATTTTTTTAAATTTTAATTAGTTATTCAATTGTTCCAGATATATCGTAAATAACATATGGTAGTGCATTGTACCTTGTCGACTTTGAGATGTGGTGTGTCTTGGGCACGCGCGTCAGCGAGCAGGTGCCTGAGGTGACGTAGCAGATGACGTAGGCGGGCGGGGAAGTCTTCCGCGCGTAGGTCGCCCTCGCACGTCACCACCACCCCGCACCGACTCTCCGCAAACATCTCCTGAAATGAATAAATGTATCATTTTAGTTTCATATTACATGTCTTCTTATATTGTTATCAGTTTTCATGAGGAAAAAATGCCTTGTAGAGGTTCAAAATTTTTAAGCAAGTTGGTGTACCGAGAGATTTTAATGTTATCAATTTTTTTTTATACATGAATGTAATGACATGTATGTTTATGATTCTGGATATTTATCAACAGAAAGCCCAATAAATGTAATTGAATAAAGTAAACACCTATAATATGGATTTAAACGAGTGTAGTTTTTTTTTTTTTTAAATAAAACACAATTTATTTGTACTACTTCCACATATTTTGACACAAGAATTGACAGTTAACACCTTAAAAGTGGGTCTTAAAGTATAGTCTTTCAACATGTTTGCTGTCAAGATGATTCAGTTTTTTTATATATGAATATTAATTTCAGTATCCGTTGACTGAATTCTGATATCCAGGTTAAAACCTTAACAATATAAAATGTATTTTTCATTGGATAATCAGTTTAAAGGTGGATTAAATAAATAGTATTTAATAGTTCTGATGGATCTAGCAGTTAATCTATAGCAATTTATTTCATTGTTAATTCAAGCCGTGTTTATCAGAAACGTCTTCGCTTCATTGAGAGAAAGTATATTAAATCAGAAAAATAATCTAATGAATTGATTCTTACCAGAAATTTTTTAAATGAACTCGAAAAATTAGCTATACAAACTCAACTATTCATTTTTAAACCTTTGCATAATAAGCAAATATTTGACAATGACTTAGTTAATAAAATTGGATAATATCTCAAAAAATACGCATACTACATTTATTGAATGTGTAAAATATTTGAATTTCTGTGCAGGTTATATACAGGTATATAATAAATAATGAGTACTTAAATTCAAATTTGTTTTAGGACATAATATACTAAGTAGCATACTCTCACATATATAAATGATACAAAATGCCTCTTTAGCTACAAAATAGTTGAATTTAAAGCATTTAAGAGCCCATATTAAAATAAATGAGCCTGTGCGGAAAAACCTACCTCAGCGGTTTGAAAGAATAATAAAAACTTAATGCATTGAATAGAAGACATGATACATAAATCCATATAGCCTCACGTAATGGATTCAGCAATAAATTTGGAGTAAAATTAAATTTTCAAAGTTACTAATTGTTAAAATAATAAATTTATGCAGCATTATTTATTATTTCATTTCGAACATATAATCTAAATCGATCAAAAAAGTTGATAGATTTTCTCTTTTATGGTATTTATTTCTTCTGCACTTGGCGCTTAGCGTACAAGAGTCAATAGTGTTTATATTTCAATACACACACACCAATTCTTAAATTCATTCTTTGTACATTTAATCCGTTTCATCAATTGCAACCTTATAATGGTACATAATACAGATTTGATGAAATCTTACAATGAATCTATCATTAATATTTTATATCTAAAAAGAATACTCTGCAGTAGTGATATAATTCTAATCAACTATCTGTTTTTATTAATTTAGGCATGCGGATGATATTTTATGGATGTGGCACTACCAAAATAAAATGTCAATTGATAAATTTTACACAATTATTTAAAGCTTTGATTGGAATAAAATTGATGGTGAAATAATCAAAACACAACTTAATTGTCTTCTCTGACTTCTAAATTCTATTTTGAATAACTCAACTGCAGTAATAAATAAAAAAAAAAAATGAATTTTCAATTAGTTAAATCACAATAGAGTAACAAGAAGCATTATATTAATTGTACAAGAATCGCCAAATATATTCAATAGCTATTGAACAATAATCTTGATACATTTTTATTTGCTATGCTTTTACAATGGAGTCCTCTCAATTAAATGTCAATTCAATTATTAATTACAAGTAATTATAATTGTAGCACAATTTGTATCCGGTGTGGATACATACATATTACCAGCACACCAAATATATAGTTTGCTGGATGGAAATATTAGAATTTTCAAGATAATTTTTGATTCAATTACTACTTTGGTGGTTATGTTATGACAGGAAGATTACAATAAATCCTACTTACTGTTTTTTTAAATATAAAAATTTGCATAATGATCGATAGAATTTCTTATCTTTTATCAGGTACATGGCTATACGATCGCGGATTACAAAATAAATAAAATAAGACTAATACTTTATTACAATCGCGATGTAATCCGATCCGGTTAAAATCGAAAGGTTATTATAGTAACTTCAAATGATACAGGGCTCATCTATTTTAGCGCGTAATATTACACGCATCATAAAATATTTTTGACGTATTTGCATGATGAACATCATTTTAATACCATTAGGCAGAAATTTGAGATCCGATGTGCGTACGTATTCGAAGTTTTATTGTGATACTTTGCTTTCAAGGTTATGACTAGAAATGATGTTTCTCGCCTAAACTTTCTTGAAGTTATTCATTTGTTCGTTAAGGTTATGTATTTTAAAATGTAAATAAACACGTTAATATGAACGCGTCTCCAATAATTAAAAATAACCATCGAAGCGCTGGATGAATTGTGAAATGGAGTAGTATAGGATTTTTGGCATAATCAACGAGCTTCGCGTGTATTGGTAGGCCAGTTATTAAAGTATTTAAAAAAAACACGGACAACGCAAGTAAATCGATTACAATGCCGATATTTCTACGTTGACTATTAATTATTTGAATTTATTTGCCCCTAGATTGTAAATATCTTCTGTTATTGAAGATAAGTGTCAAATAAATGCCTTGAAATGAGAGCAGCAAAACTAGATACTGTATTTGATTTTTCCGATAAATTATCACGAATATTGCTATAATCCCAATGTTTCATAACATACCCTCGACACTATAACGCATGTCTATCAATTACAAATTGGCGAGTCGACTAGTTAGCTAATTTTGTAATAAAAATGGAATTGACATTACTCTCCGGTCGGGGTATAGTAGGACTAGGTCCAATCGAATATTTCGTACATTTCAACCAAACATGTCACTTAATTAATTGATAAGTTTGCAGCTGTATACCAAGCCAAAATCGGTAGCGGTTATATATATGTAGGAAAAATAGCAGAGTTATGGGTATAAATATTGGCGTTCAAAGGGAAAAAAAGGCGATTTACATTTTAGTGACGCAAAGCTTAGGTCGAAAGAACAGCAGCCATTTTGAAATGGACGGGGGAGTGTAGTCACGGCATGCAACATTTGTCAAATACGGTTCTCTGAAACTTCATTTATACCATTGGAGTAGCTTCCTCATGTTACACAAGATCGAATTTTCTTTTGTCGATTAGTTTCTTCCGTTAACTTGAGACAAACAACGAAATCTAGTACACCAAAACAACTTAAGCGACATCCGATAAATCCAGCTTACCCCATTTGCATGACACACTTTTATCACTAAAACAACACTTCACACACTCAAAAACTAACAGTTACTATTTTAAAATCAATTTTTAGCGTCTTCACTATCATATTACAGTGATTAAATTATTGAAAATAAGACGAATCGTACCGTATATAATTTACAAATATTTGATTCGGTACGAACAATAACAACGGGCGCCATTTGCAATTTCCGAGTTGACATGCGCACTTGCGAGTGGATTGTAGATAAATAATAATCGTTCCAACCTTACACGGCGTCATTATTAGTGCTCTGTATTTTAAAATGTCAGATTTTGATAAAATGCTTAATATTTACTTGGTCTGTGTTTTACGAAGAGAAGACTTTACTATGTACGCATTAAATAAACAACGTTTTTAGGTTTAAACATAATTATTGAGAAATAAAAACTACGCATGTTAAATGTTATACCAAGTTGTCAAGTACGTTTTCATTGAATGTTTGATTGGCCAAAATATAATTCTGCATGCTCAGTTCATAAAGAACTATTTGTGATTGGTTAATTTATTGTAACAGCCGAGAGCTTTATAATCACTTCCTGTTCGACGAAAATAATAAAATATTTGTATCGACCGCCAAAATTATATCCAAACCTATCCATTCAAATATCAAAAATCACCTATTTACTCATTACAAGACAGATACCACTTTTACAACAAAATATTCCTAGACAGTCCTCTCATTTCAGTTTTGAATACAAAATGATTCAATAATTGAGTAGTTTTCAAAATACTCAGCTATGTTTTTTCTTGCAAATACATTAATTTGTAGTATTTGGGTGCACCAAATTCGAAGGTTAACTGTCCGTTTAACGTATAATACATAATTTGATCATTGCTCTGACTGAACTTCATAAGAATTTGTTGAAACTCATTTAAACCATGACAACTACCTAAAGTTGTGAAATAGTCTATTCGCACCTTTGACATATAACCACTTCTCTATGCATATAATTCTCGTCACTATATAGGTTTTAAATCTTCCGTAAAAACTTAATCTTGATGGACAAGGTACAATTTGTTTTATTTTTTGCAGCCGGCATAAAAATGTATTTCCTTAAAAAATAAATTTTGAATGAGATGCGTTATATTTTTTATGCCGAAAATCTATAACATATTTTCGCTGTTGCATTAACAATCACATACAATTATTGTGCTTCCAGTGGCAGAATAGAAACGCAAAGACTAGATTTCCTACTTAGGTACCTACCTACCTACTTAGGTACTCAAAGACGTCTTATTAGGTATGAATGTACTTACCTAGATATAGTTTTATGTTGAAATTTTAGGAGATTAAATGGGTACCGTCAACTGGGATTTTTCACCTACCAAGTATAATGCCGCCCAATAATAAATATTTTGTTTATACGGCCTTAACTTATTTTATCACTTGGGTAGACAAGAAATTTCTTCATAACTTTATTCGAAATCATTAGTTGATCATACTGAACCTTCCAAACATCAGGAATGTCTCGTAAGTTATTGTAAAACTTTAATTTTGTAATTGGTGTGTGCATATGCACACAAAAGTAAAGTTTTACAATAATTTACGAGAAATTCCAGATGTTTAAAAGGTTTAGTATGATCAAAAAATGATTTTAAACAAAGTTATAAACAAACATCTGGTCTACCTGAGTGTTAAAATAAGTTAAGGCCATATGAACAAAATATTTTTGATTAGGCGGCATTATACTTGGTAGGCGAAATAACCCCAGTTGGCGGTAGTTTGTGAAACGTCGATATAAAATATTTGTTACCGTCATCTGCGGTTATTTCGCCTACCAAGTACAATTCCGCCTTATAAAATTTGTTTTTTTTAATATATATGGCCACAACTTATATACTCAGGCAGACAAAATATTTGCTTATGACATTATTTCCAGTAGGTAGTCATCTGATTACGTACACTGAGCCTTTCATATATCTAGAATTTCTCGTAAGTTATTTTAAAACTTTACCTTTGTAAATAGTGCGTCCATATGCAGTAAGGTACCTCAACTGTGGAAAAATCATTATTTATCTCCCAGAAATACAAAAGTTACGATGACAATACTTTGACTCTCTATTCCATTACATGTTAGCAATTAGAATGCATAAAAATATTTCAATAAATTGACTTTTAAAGACTTTAGACGCCAGGTGGAGTTGTAGCAAAGAGTGATAGCGATGTTTTGGGTAGAGTAGTCAAAACACTTACCACAGTTTTATTTTTTGATATCAAGAAAAAATATAAATTTTCCATATTATATATTTTGGCTAAAAACAAAAGATTGTAAGTCAGCTACTAATGTGGTGTAAATACTAAATCAGAGGCATGTGAAATTAGCCACAAATTATTTCATTGGCGCTTAGGCGAATCCAATCCCGGACCCTTTTTACAATCCTGGGATTTCGGGAATCAGAACATCTCAATCATGGAATCCCAGGATTGGTTATTAAATGTAGTTTCATGTGTTGAATTGCACATTTAAAATTAAATTTCTATTAATTATTGCTTCAATTGTAATTATATATGATTAAATATTTTTATAGGCATAAGAATGATTTTTTTTTGTTGATTTAAAATCAGACAGTCATTTACAAAAAAGAGGAAAATATTAAAAAAAACACAATGATCAAAATAATTTCATATTTTATTTTATTTACTGCATATTAATGTTAAACTTTACCAAATGGTATCTAAAAAGAGGATATGTCTTTCAATTTGACTATAAAATATCATCTCCATTCATTTAAGAAACAGTCATAATTTGTCCTCCATTTCAAATTGATTAAAAACTACTGTTACAAAATATGAGAAGGACGGAATTGAAAATTTACATTAATTTTATAGGTATTATAAACAAACTATTTACACGAACAAACCAAGGTAGGTAAATGTTGTAGTTAATAAGGAAATTTTAATTTGGTATTTAATATGTTTACGGCACTTGTTTTGAATATTATTATGCATTTGTGTAATAATGTAATAGTACATAATAAGGAATAACTCGGATTTTTTTAAAAAGTAGGCGGAATAACCCGGAGCTTGTGTTTTTTGCCTACATGTTTATATTAATGAAATCAATATTTCAGAATGTAAATTGACGATATTTACTATATTGAATAATTGTAGGTAGGTATGTGTGTATAGCATTAAAAATCACCTCAAAATAAATGCATTTCACAAATACCTACAGTAAATGCAAATTGACAACACACTGTAGAAAAACCAGTCGGAATAACCCCGTATGACGGAATTTATTGAAAATCATTTGACGATATTTATGTATACCTATTATCAAATAAAATATCACCAAACCTATACCTAATCATTTGCTATCTTCCCGTTTTAATTGATACATTGCCTAAGTGCCCTAAATATTGCCAAATGTGTTTATTTTGCCAGTTTACGGAATAAAGTCAGATTTTTTTTATATGGTGAGATTAGTTTTTTGGACTTATTTTTTTCCCAAGATTTAATGTCCTGTCAATTTTGTATCAAAGCAGAAAACTACTTTCCAAAATAGCAAAGGTTGTGATAAAATAAATACTACCATTGATTAACATGTTATTTGTACACCATTTTATTTATATAATATATATTAAATATAGTGAATTGATAATAATAATTAAATGATATTATAACTTTGTTTAGATGTCAAAAGTAGTATGCAAATAATAATTATGTAGTAATTCAGAAATATAAATAAATTATGGTTGTCATCTTTTCATAAATGCCATAGATCATAATAATATGTGAAACGTGTCGTGGAAAACCTACTTTTATGTACCTACCTATGAATTATTATAATATTATATAATATGATGCACATTTATAGTAACTAATTATTGTCTGTGCGTAAACCTTGACAGCTGGTAGCATAGATAACTCTAGTCTTGCTGGTGCCGTTGAGCTGGTATCAAAAATAGTCTTTTTTTGTTATTATTGACTTTTTTACTACAGAATGAGATTTTTATTTTATAATTTACGAAATTTTTAATGGGTGATATTGGTTACTTCATTCGTAACTTTTAGATCCTTTCAAACCTCTCGCTCAACCCAGTCTCGTAGTAAAGCTTCTCTAGAATTTGTATACAATTAAAGCTGTCGCTTCATGAAAGTATACATCAATAGATAATTACGTATTTGTCTTAAATTTTGGACGGTTGACACCTTGAAATCTTTAACCATCTGGAGTAACTTCTCGTAACTGTTTTTCTCAAGAAAGTAACAAGCAAAATACAAGTTAAAATAAAAGTGCTAATGACTCGACGTGGCTGCACTAAGATCATGCCATGTCACACACTGCTCATGGGGTGGTTATGGTCGGAGTTCGGAGTGAAAAGATTAAGCCCATTTATATATATAATTTAAGATATCGGCTGAGGGTGCTTGATGGAATTTCAATATCAAATTTGAATTGTTGAGATTTTTGTACACTTCGATGTATGGTAAGGTTCGTATTAGTGGACATTGTCTAAAAATGCATTTTTTTCACCAAATACTGCGCTAAATGATAAAATATAGGTTAGGATAGTCTATTATCAGGATAAATATGCTCAATAACGACGAAAGGAAGGATACACCAGTCTTATAATGTTTCCTATCCATCCAATGTTCACTAATACAAACCTTTACCCGCTGTATTTCGTCATTAACGACCCGGGTTTCGCCTTTCGGCATCTTCAGGCATTTGAGCACACTGAACTCGAATTGACATTTATATGTGTCAATCATTTAGAGCAGTGCTTGGCAACCTTTTCTCACAGACGGCACACCTAAGTACTCAACAATATTTCTGGCACACTAAAAGCCAAAAGTAAATTTCATGAACAAAGCATACAATTTAATAATTTTTTTTTATTTGATAAATTTGAAATAGTGGCTCATATATTTTTTAATAAAAGCCTATTAAACTATTTAACCCTATCACAGTGATGGGACACTTGCAAATTGGAACAAAATCATTTGTAAAAGTGCAACTAAAAAATTGACTTAACTTCACTACTAAAAATTATTTAACCTAAGTTGAGTGGATGAAAGTATTTCCGATTTTTTTGTTTGATCAAATCCAAAATAATCTTTCTATTTTCAATAATAGTCTCGTGCAGTGGCGTAGCTAGAGGTTGTGCCGGCTTGGGCAGTCGTTGGGTATGCTGCCCTCCTCCCACTTTTCGCGCAGAAAATTTTTATGTGTAAATATAATTTCTTAAAAATAGGTACTATATTTTTACAATCCTGGAAAATTTTAAATTTAATATTAATATAGAAACACGAAATTATTTATGTACAAATACATTAATTGATATGTATTGCACATAAGAACGAATTGATAATTGTAAATTAATTGAGAAGATATTCAGCAGATTTTATAAACAATTCGCAAAAAAAAACATTTTAAAAAATTGGAAAAAAATATTTAAATAAAAATTTTATAAGAGCGAAACCGTCAGCAGCATTATTGGAATCTATTTAATCTTCCAGTTGGTGTTTCATTAAAGTATTGCAAAAAAATTCAATAGCAAATTGCTCATTGTCGATATTAAATAGTTTTTTTATTAATTTCAACTTCAAAAAACTCCTTTCAGAGCAAAAAACACAGTTGCGAGGATAAAATTATATTTCTGCATAAATTGCAGAAGTTCAATCTTTGCCATCATTCCACACATCTGTTTCATTATGTTAAACAGCAACATAATTTTGAATTCTTCCCAATAATCATCATCATAATTTAAACAGAGAATTTAGCAATTGAGGGGCTTTAATTTTTTTCTGATACACATAAAAATACTGGATTTTTTCTCATTTTGGACGCACTGCATCGTGGAACACCTGGGATCGTCTCGCGGCTCACCAGTGTGCCGCGGCACACCGGTTGCGGAACACTGATTTAGAGTACAATTGATTATGTAAAACAACTATAACAAACCGAAATAAACTATGAGATATTATTGTAAGAAAGAAAAAGGAATAGGAAAACTAGTGTCGAGAATTTTTCTGTTTTTTTCTTTTGTTAGTCATGAGAAAGAATTTAATAAATGTCAACGTATTGTTTTATTGTTGGCTTGTACCCAAAAGATAATATTTCATATTTTCAGTAAAATAAATACTTCATACATTGTAATCTATCTATTTATTTGACTATAAATAATCAAAGCGTGACTATTTATGCGCCAATGACAACTTATAATTCATTTAAAAGACACGAAAATGATAAAAAAAAAACATTTGAATTGAATTACGGTGAAACATCGATTAATTGTTATCTAAGGGGCCCTCAAAAAAGAGATGAATGCGAGAAAATCGCAAAACCAACAGTAAGTAAATGATAAATTGGAGTAATGATCCAGCTCATGGTGTATAAAGTATAGGTAGGCTGGATCGTTGTTTTTGTAAAATATGTAATGTCACTTTGACAAACCAAATTTTTATTGTCACTTAAATAAAGTTGTAAGCATAGTAGATTGTAATTCAATAAGCACACAATGACGTCAACAAATCCAAAAATGGTAACTGTCATTTTTTATCCAGCTCACCCATACTTCTTGCATCATGACATCAGATTGCAGCATTAGATAATGTTTAGTAACCTCATTTGAAAAATATTTGCAGCTTCCAAAGAATCTGTGATGTAGAGAACTTAAATAACAAACGAAAACAACAGCAAAGTCCGGCAACTTAAGCATTATTATACATTTTATAATAGCTTATTTTATTGATTTCTCACATTTCCATAGCTTTAAAAAGGTGGTGTAACTACTACTTCATCTAGAAAGTTTTAAGTTGATTGATATATTTAATAAACATTGTGTAAAAAGGTATTAGTCGTGTTGTTAGTAATTGCATTGCAATGCGACCAGAGGTGCGTTAGCAAATTGTGTGGATTTGAAGAAATAGACAAATTAATGCAATTTGTTGAAAAAAAATATTATATGATTATATTTGAGAAATAAACAAGCAAATAGAAAGTCTCCATAATAAAAACAGATATTCAAAAATAAATACATATTTATATATATGGTATTACAGCTTTGAGCCAAGGTGCCAGATAATTTGAAGTTTTCAAACCAAGTGAGATAATCTCAAATGAGAACCGTTTTTTTAAAGTCACTCGAGATTAGTTCAAGGAGAAGAGACATTACATTCACTCCAGAATATCAAATTTAAATTGAAAATAAATTGAATTAAATGTTGTCAGGACTTGAACCCAGACCCACATGATTTCTGCTGCATAGCTCTTACTTACATAGCTGTTACCACTGGGGCCAACTTTTTAATATAATGATAATAACATAAATCTTTTCGATAATTTATTTTATGCAACCAAATAACATATTTATCTTATGTATATATATAAATACACCGCCTTGCAATCCTAAAGATGAGGATATAGTAAAATAATATTTTTGAGATTAGAAATAAAATTATATATTCAAGCTGAGCGCGACATCTACCAGTCAAAGATCAAAAATACTTTAAAATGGTAGTGTTTAGTTACTAAATAGCTTAATAGCAAGCAATCTAGATGACTTCACTATACGTCAGAAATAAACCTCGGCCCGTTATCCAAAAATTAAACTATAACAAAAGCTTTATTTATAATATTATATAATTACAACTGTATTGTGCAATCGCCTTAAACACAAGATTATTAAAAACTACCGAGTAATTTGTTTGTTTTTTTTTTGTTTTGTTTTTGAGTTCACTCAGTAGTGGCTGTGTGCTCATGTGTTTTCAAATACAAACATACCTATTGACACCGCCTCGTACTTACTATTTACACCGCTGCCCGCTAAGCAATTACCAGAGATGTCACTGCCTGAGGGGCCATTGCCTGATAAGAAGTCGCAAGACGTGACACTGACCAATGTGTCGTTGCTAGTTACACCGCTGGCCGCAACGAGAGTGCCAGAGATGTCGCTGCCTGAGTGCCTGATCGATGTTCAGCCGCTGATAGCGACGCCGCCGATAACGACGCCGCCGATAGCGACGCCGCTGGTTGCGCCTCTGCTTGATATGCTTACACCGGGTAAGCTTTAGTAAAAAATTTGTTGTAAAGCTGTCAGTGTCTTGCAACTTATAAAAGTGTCTGAATATTTGTTTTTAAAACCGTGTAAAAATAGTACCAAGCCTAAATCTGCAACAATAAACGAATACGATCTTGAGACATTGAATTTCCATTGTTCTGCGTCGGAACTGTCCGAACTGTAGCCGAGGGCGACTGTGTGTGTGTGTTACAGAGGCAGCGAAGTGTTGCTCGCCTCTCTGGAGAATTCTGCACGATTTCCCGTATGTTACGGAGACAGCCAGCAGAGTGGGGGAACGTCGTCTTGTTTTCCCTCCACGGGAAACTTTCTGCTCTGAAGACTCCGTATTACTATGTAAAAGGAAAAAAATGTATAAATAAATACTTCTCTACTAGAACACTTTGTGGCCCATGGTTTGGGAACCACTGGTTTAAAACACGCACGAACTGTTGACATTTCCATTTTTCTTTTTATGTCAGGTATTAATTTTGTAGTTGAGATTCTAAAACTGCAAGTAAATGTTCAATGGTGAAGCTTGATCGTAAAGAGTTTTTATTGAGATTCATAATAGAAAATGTTATATAATTTTCTTCTCTTAAAATTCCATCTGTATGAATAAAACCAAAGATGATGAAACAATTTACATTTTTACAAATTTATCAATGCATAACATACATTTTTTTAAAAAGCAATGAAAGAAAAGAAACTTTTTTTTATTAAGATCTTGGGCCGCACAAAAATAAGAGTCAGCCCGAATGTGGCTTGCAGACCGTAGTTTTCCCAGACCTGTCTTAAGAATAAGAAAACAAGCAAACTTGCAAAGAAGTTATGGAAAATAATATGTCGCTTACGAAAAAGCAGAAAATAAAGTTATTTAAAATACTTCATGGTCTGAAAACTGAAAACATCAAAATAGTATCAAAATAAAATTATCTTATATTAATTTTGGAACTCAAGTTCATGCGATTGAGAGAAAATAATCTTTCAAACTTCGGTTCTTACATGGTAGATAGTCAAACTATCCTTTAGAAAAAGTCGACGTAGATACTAAGCAACAAGAAGAGCATGCTTATATTTCGAAAGATAGACCAGGCATGTCAAACTCGATTTGCACCGCAGACCATATAAACTAATTTACATTAGTGGTGGGCCGCATGTTTTCAATATTTCAAATTTATTTTAAAATATACAAATTATAAAGAAATTGACAAATATTAATCATTTTGAGGACACTCGGGACCGTTTTCCACAAATCAAATCATTATAATTTGGTTGAATATTTTGAGCTGTCGTAATTTTCAAAATAAACGACAAATGCTGATCGGTTAATCTTGATCTTTCTGGAATTTTCTTGTTTTTCATTACAGAAAATAGTTGCTCGCATAAATATGTGCTTCCCAACATAGCCATTATACGCATTACGACAGACAAAATTTTAGGAAACCAATCAGCAAGTAAAAATTCTAGAACTCCAAGTTCAGAATGTTTTTGCTTGAGCAAAGAGTCACATTGGATTTCAATTAATTCCATTTGTAATTTAATGTGGCGCTGCTTTCATTGCTAATCACATGAATAGTGTTGCTATATGTAAAATTATTCGAAGGCAAAATTCTAACTAAATTTTGTATAAATAAAAATAAATTTGTTTATTTCAAAATAAAGAATTAATATTGTTTTACAATTTAAAAAATATTTTTCCAAGAAGTCTCGGTGGGCCGCCAACTATTTGTTGGAGGGCAGCGTGTTTGACATGCCTGGTGTAAACGGAAAATGTGTTAAAGTTTGTTAACTGATGTTTCAAGACACATTATCTTTGGTGGATAAAAGTCCCAAACGTTGGGTTACAGAAAATGCAATTAATTATCAAAACTAAATGAAGCCTAAGATGTACGGTTCTATGAAAATATTAACATACGAATAAATAATAGAGATTTGCGATCAGAAGATGTGGAGGCCTGGTCTAAAAATTATAATAAAAACAATAACAAATATTTCATAGAAGATATTTAAATTACCTAAGATATTTAAAAAGTCCACCTTCATTAATTTGTAAAAACCCTCATCCTATCCTTACATGTAATATTTCAACTTTGTTAAATCGGAAGTAATAACATCTCAATGACTTTATATTGTAGATATTATAATATGTACTAGGGTAAGCGGAAGTATTTTTGTGATATAGGAAATTTGGTGACACAATTTTGAAAGAGTGCCACGCAGTTACCTATTGAAAAAATTTGGATAAAACATAGAGAACGGGTAGCCATAAGTGTGGTAGAGATGCCGAGCTCTTCTAACCCTCATAGCTAGCAACGGTAGTCGTTGACCACGTTTACGTAAATTTTGTTTCATTTGAGTGCGTCTGCTGTGATTTGAGAGTTCCGGAAAACGTATCAACATTTAGGGCGTCCATGGCATACCCAGTGATGATTACAGACTTTTGTGTGGGGTGTGTTAAAAGTATTCTTAAGATTTCCAGGTCAGGAGTGGGGAGAAATGGATTCAGTGCTCGTTTTGCATTGTGCCATATCACAATACAAGCTTATCTTTGTTAAGAATTGACCAAGAAGACGAAGAAGAATAGTATTTTCGATGCCGATTTTACTTGTAATTGTAAAATATAACTTAAATGTTAACTTAAAACATTTGATTGTTACTTGGCATTATTTTTTTTATTCTATCACCAAATTAACAGCCCGCACCACAATCACACACACACTTATCACACACTTATCTTCGTCAAAAAGTTTTCATTTCATTTGATTGCCAATACAATTAAAGAATTTTTCACTAAATTAGACTTTTATCATTTAGTTCAGACAGCAATAAGTTTATTTTTAAATAAAAGATATTAGTACTACTCTTTCTACTATTTCTTTTTCACTCTCGTGAAGTTCGAAGATCGTTTTCGATTCTAAAGCATTTTTCTCTTCTTCTTCGGCAGCGATTCAGCTACTTGGATGAAACCACAACCAAACATTTCTTATTCTTAAAACTTGTTCTTCGCATCGGTCATATGAGTCACCAGTTGCAAGGGCCATTCGGTTGATCAATTCCTTGCCATTTGGTGGACATTTTCAGCAACGAACTCTGGGTATCGTTTTTTTGTGGGAATAATTTTTTTTATTTTCTAAATTTTAAAACTGTTATTTTTATTATTGTGCCATATAAATGTGTGACGCATTGGCGTCAGCTGTAATGCCATGTATTTTATTTTTATAATTTACAAACATAAATAAAAAATATAGACTTTGATATCTTCTTATCACCAACATACCTCTCCTTACCATATCCATATTCGTTTATTCTCCTGCTGTGATCAAACATGCTTCATCCAATTCTGATGTCAGTTTATTTTATTCTGATTAAAATAACGCAATTTTTAATGAAATTTGTGTAAATTGCGAATTGTTTGAAGAGGTGCATATGCTAGAAACTAATTTAAAAAAAATCAATCATTTTGAGTTTTGGTGCCTCCGAGGTCTTGAAAATATCTTCTCATTTTAGGCTTTTGTGGATTTATGATACACATTGATTAATTGTTGGGGTCAACCTTGTTTTCAGGTAAAAACATAATATGTTACATAAGGGAATTTTGCATAGATCTGTAAGCAAACCAACATGAAGATGTAGTGTAAAGTTTCATTTTTTGATGTATGTATTTTTTTAGAAAACATTTGGAAGTAAGAGCAGTAAGTAAATTTGAAAGAAAATTATTGGTTAACTTAAACACTCATTTGGTATGTTCATTTCGTGTTTATACGGAAAACAAAGAAAATATTTTGACTTTAACTCTAAGCGACAAAATAAATGAAACATAATCTTCAATATTTTCTGGGCTTCTCTTTTTTGTTTATGCTTCCAGCGCCTCCTAATTACTATTCAATGTCCCCCAATTGTAACCGGGGTTACTACCGCCCCCGCCCTCTTCAGGGAGCGTTAGTACTCACTATGGGAAGCAGTGGTTTAATCACTGATGCATTTCATTGGTCACTATATTGATATTCAACAATTTTTGCTTATAGCAGAGGTTTCCAACGTTTATGCTACATCGCTTCCCCTATAAAAAAAAAATTTCGCGCCTCTCCATTTTTAATTTTTGTAATAAAGTTTTTATTATTTAAAACTTTATTAATAAAAAACAGATATATATATATATAATTAACACATTAATAACAAGATTTTGTGGCGTAGCTAAGAGTTTTGCCGTCCCCCCACCATTTTTTAATATTTAATATTATAATTGTGTTGGACCCTTAATGGTATCCTTAAAATTACTTACTATTTATTTTAAATTCTAAACCATCACGGCACAGAATAATTTTTAATTTCTTGGAAAATATCTACTATATTTTTACAAATTGACACACCCTGGTTTTGTTTGTTTAGCGTAAGTTTTATTAGGGCCCATAACTGTCAGCGCACCGCTTTTTTTGCAATGATCGGCCAATCGACAGCGGACACGTTCGCTGGACGAGTCCATTTTTGACGGAAAGTGGTGGCTCCGACGGTGAGGGAGTCCGATTTTTGATTTTTGCATCGGGTCGATTGCCAGCCTTCGAGCCAAGGAGAGCTGCCGGCCAGCGTAGCCGGCACCGTTGACGTTGTGGATTGTTTGGGTTTGTTTTGAAATCGGACTTAATTTAAAATCGTTTGTCGTGTCACTTGCATTATAACTTAAAGGTAAATTCATGTGTTAAGTAAATGTAAATGTAGACTCAAATCCATATGTTAGAATTATTTTTGTGTATTTTAAACCACTGCATCTTCCATAAAGTAAATAAGAGTTGAACCGGATTTGAAATGGTGTTTGTTTGAGATCCCAGACCTTCAAGGACGTCAATAACCGACCATTCGCCTCTCTTCGATTCGGGTCTTCTCAAAATGTTGTATTAAATATTCATATTCTAGAGTCCTGCAGGCTTGTTCTGAAAATATGTCAAAAAAACCTTTTTTTTTTCATGTCCGGTCCCTAAGTGGATCATATGGCCTCCTAATGGAGGTATCTCAACGAGATTTTTTCTACGAGAACTGCTTGTTACTCAGTTGCTTAATATCTCTTTTTTGAAGAGAGAAGGGATAGATGGATAGGGCTAGGACAGGACTAGTGGTTAGTTAATCGCTCTCGCTACGCCCCGTGAGGATCAGATGGGTGGGAGCGAGTTTTAGATTTCACAAACACTCAGATACGAATAGAAATCCTTAAATCGATTGAAATATCAATTTACGAAAACCATCCGCACCGGAAATTGAACCCGAGACATCCGTAACCGTAGCCAACGACGCTACCAACTGCGCCACGGATGCCGAAAAAACATAGTCTTAAAGATAATTTTTATATTTATTATTTATATAAATTTACAAAATTATTGATGTACAATCCATTAATATATTGTACATTAAAATTGTAAATTAATTTAGGTCAAATTAACCCTTCGCAAAAAAAATATAACAAAATTATTTGTCCTTGCTTTACTTTCAGCAAAATCGTCAGCGACATTATCTATTCAAAATCTATTTTATCTGTCAGTTAGTGCTCTATTGAAAAAAATAATAATTGATCACTGTCGATGTTAAATAGTTTTTTTATTAATTTCAGCCAAAAAATGATAATTCAGCATCTTTTTTTTCTTTTTGCCTCGACATTTTCATGATTATCCCATGATTATGTTTATTTATTTATTACCTACGGAATTTTCTGTTCAAAAATGCTGCCTCCAAGAGCATATTTTGTCAATGAGTAAAATAAACATTTGTAAAATAACACTCTGAATTTTTACTGTTATATTACGATATGAAGTTTTATTTATTTCTAGATGTTATGGTATGAATATTATTTTTTAATTACAAAATTTGATGGTCCGCGTCTCCCCGGTTGGAAACCACGGTTTATAAGCTTATCGATTTCTTTAAAACATATTTTTCCAAAACAAACAGTCGGCTTTTTTCGTTAGTTTTTATATTTCAGCTCTAATAAAATTGTCATTGATTATCTGTTCATCTGCTTGTCTAGTTATTTATGTTATACGATACTCGTTAAGATGTTGAGCAAAATGTTTTTGTATTTATTCATATTTTTAATATTTACGACCGCTGTGAACGCACATGTAAGTTCGAACCGATTTTTTTAAAGTAAACCTAAAAGAATTTTTCTGTATTTGTATAACTTAATTCCTGAAGTTTTATGCATATTTAAGATATTGACTGAGGGTGGTTGATGGAAGTTCAACTTTGCTTATTTAATGAACAGATACTACTTTCCAACTAACATTCATAATTTTCTCAACTAGTAAGATGATAAAGTTCAATTTACTCTAGAAGTCGGAGGCAAAAATATCAATTTTCTTGACCTAGATATTGAAATTAAAAACTCTTTTCATGAGTTTAAAACAGGGATGGGAAACGTAACGTAACTATACCCGATAACGCTATAATAACGATTCAATTTGTATTATTTTTCAATAACGTAACGGTATTATGGTAACGTTCTATAACTTTATAGTAGCCGATAACGTTTCTGAAATATTATTTTTAAAGTTATTTATTTCCTTGTTGTTATTTTCTCTATATTCGACGATTGTTGAACAACGGTGCGGTTTTGTCTTCTTGCTAATGACTCACAATTCTCGTAAGTAGTCGTAAATGGATAACGTTGTAGAATAACGTAAAACTTCAAAATGTTATCCCATCCTTGTTTTAAAGATGAGTAAAAATTATAAATTTATTAACGATTCAATTTTTTTTGCGCGTTATGAATAACGTAATATAACGGAAAAAATATTGGGAAACGTTATAACGTTCTATAGAATAACGTAACAATTCGAAACGTGAAACCTGCTTTAAAATCAATCTTAAGCCGACATTTTCGGACGCCGTTATCGCTCAAAATTTAGTGCACTCTTTTTCCAACAAATAAGCGCCATTTTATTCTGAAATTCACAGAAGTATTATCAAACAAATGTAATTGCCAATAACAACGGGTATGATGTATTTCTTATAGACAATCTTTTAGTAAAAGAAAAAACAGAATAAATTGGCAAAGAAAATGATACATTACGGGAACATGTCTACGGACATAGACCAAACTAGGTACTGGAGTAGAGTCAGGAAACCACAGCTATTTAGGATACACAAGTTTAAAAATTGAAAACTACTCGCTGATAATGTTAGACCTGATTTTTATTTTAAAAATTCGTTAGGTAAATTACTTATTAACAATAAAGATTGAATCCATTTTAAGAGTAAATCTGGCATTGAAGCGATTGCCAGCACTTTTATGTGAAGAAAATCACGCCTACATTAGATATAAAAGTATCAGAAAATTTAGCTGCTTTGATATTAAAAAAGGATACATCGACATTTCCCAACCATTTACTTTCAGAGAATCACTCGTTCAACATTGATGAAGGTGTTAAAATATTGCATCGAAACATGGGGCTTCATAAATTATTTTATCAGGAAATTTAAGAAATAAACAGGGCACAACCGAATAGTTTACCAATTTTGAACGAACTACTTAATCGTCTTAACTTCCCTTATTGTCAGTCGAAACAATTTAATTCTCACAATAAATACGCTATCCGATATTTACACCAAAAAAATCTTACCACTTTAAAGTCAGAAGGAGTAAAATTTTGAAGATTACTGCTTTTTATGATAGCTTCCAAAATCTTGCATTTTTTAAATTGTTTATGCGGTTATTTTCCCAATTAAGGTTAAAAGTTATTATTATTAAATCAGTATTAAAATTAATTCAGTTATCAACGCAGTTGCTAGATTTAGCGATTATAATTTATCTGATATATAAACGATATAAACTATTTATTAACTGTCAGTTCGAGTTCATATATATTTTTTAGGAATGATATCTTTTCACTCTCTTGAAGCACGAAGATCGTCTTCGATTCTAAAGCATTTCTCTCTTCTATTTCGGGGACGAGTTTATAATCCTGAAATTCTTATGACTATTAATTTACATGCTCCCAATTGTTATCTACGTGGCCGAAACCATATCCAGACAATTTTTATTCTTAAAACTTGTTCTTCGCGTCGGTCATTCGAGTCACCAGTTACAAGAGTCGTTCGGATGATCAATGCACCGCCTATAGAGCTAGATATTTTCAGCACTAAACTCTGGGTATTGTTCACCAAATATTTATTCCTTATTAATTAATAATGTCTTGTTTTTTTGTATTTAATAATTAAAGAAAAATGTTTTTATTTTCATGATTTTTTATTAATATTATTGTTGTTATTATTGTTACCGTTGTTGTGTTTGTGTAATGCATGGCGCATTAGTATCAGATGTAATGCCACGCATTTCAATTTTTTAAATTTAAAATAAATAAGTAAAAAATAAAATATATATATTTATATATTCTGCATGCAATTTATCCATATGTGGAGCTATTTCAATTATGATAGTCTTTTAATTTCAAGATATTTCAAAACTCTGAGATAATGTAGTATATTGAGATCAAGTTGCGCGTTAGTAATCAATCTATCGGCATTTAAAAAAGCCTTTATAAAGAATATCTCAGTCAAGTGGCTAACTGAATACATTAGTTTATTTCCCATGAACAATTTATATATATTTAAATTGCCCTCATAAATTATTCAGTTTTACGTGTTTTTTTCACTGTTTTGTTTCTTCATTTTTCAGTTCATACAATTTATCTTCATCATAAAATGACGAATCGATCAAAATAATATTTTATAGGAAGAGCATATAAAAATTTTAATATTAGTTTATTGCTTATAAGAAATTAATGTACTATCAAGTTTATAAAAAAAAAATCTAGAGTAAACGGAGTAATTTACCGTTTTTCCAATATTAGTGACCGTTGTTTTTCACATGCTTCTGAATTTTCATAAAATGGTTCGTTCGCCTTTTTACATAACACGTCGGTAGATTGTATGGCAAACGGGTCTTTACAATACCGTCTTCGACAATGACATAAAATATATATATTATATCTCATGTTTTGAACATGAAAGTCTAATTCTTATAAGATAATAAGTTATAAACCGAAACGCGTGTTTGCGCAAAAAATAAGCATTATTTTATATTTTAAAAATAATTCACTTCAAAGGAACGATTTACATTTTTTTTGTTTTGAATTTCCATTGCTCTGTGATCATCAAAATTGTGTTACCCATAAAAAACTAATACTCTATTTAAAACTGAACAATGTTTTAAAAATGTGTAAATTTAATCAAGGGCTAATTCTGTTTCCAGTGTCGCACCGGAGTAAATGAGTGCCCAAATTATTCTCTTTCTCTAGACTTTAATACAACGGAAAGTTTGGTCGGACTACAGTCGTAAGTTCCATATCACTTTGATAAATTTAGTCTTAATTCCATTTAGCACATTAAGGAGTATTATGTTGAGGTATGTTTATCATTATCAACGAGTCGTAACTGAAATATTGTTGGTTAATTACTATTACATCTTATTTAATTTTTTTCTCAGCTTGTCGGCAAAGCTCATGAATGGAACTTTACATTAGTTAATTTATCATATTTAGAGTATTATAAATGAATTTGAAACATTCGGATGTTGGAATATTTTAATAGCTTGTTTCAAAGCCCATCTATTGATTTTTGGACACATTAAATTGGAATTGCAGTACAGTTATCTCTTACGAAATTCTGATTCTACTTTTAATTGACTAACAGTTATGATAAATTATTTAAACCTTTTTAATAAATTGAACAAAGCTCGATTTATTAGGTAGTTGTTATTTCAACACTTAAGAATCTACGAATTACTGAATGAATGAAAACTGAGAAGTGAATTAAAATATTCGTTGAAATATAATTAACCTTTTTATTTTTGTGTTTAATACATTCACTCTTAATGATCCTAATTTCAGGCAGCTACTCAACAAAGTATGGGACTCAAAATCACTCCCTCCGCCAAGTCCTCTTTCACTGCAGTTAAGAACGATCCTTGACTTGATGATGACTAGTGATTCATATCGCATGAGGACGATTTCTTTTCTCCATACCTTCAGAATGGCATGTATCCTTACGAGTCCGATAGAAAAAGCTAATTTCTGTCTCTACGCTAAGGTACATCATAATATTATATAACTCAATAAATAAGTGTAAATCAATATAATAATATGTTTATTCAAAAACATTATGCAATTATTAAACGAAATAAATATCAATTATTTGTAGAGGGTGGTGGTCACGTGGGTTTTCGCCCTATTCGGTTACGCAGTTGAGGGGTTGATACTGAATATAAGCTGTTTAATACACTAATTTTTAAATCTGTCCAATGGCATGTCTCTATATTACGAGAGTTGTATTCTAATATTTGGACAGTCGGTAATATGTAGTAATGGAATTTTTAATATAAAATCGTCAGTACAGTTTTTTATTGATTCAAATACAATAATTCAAATGTTGAATTTAATGAGATATTTGACATTGTGTATCTTTGGTAAACTGCAGATAATCTGGTTGATAACCACTTGTTGCAAAGTGCATGCAGTTATCGAGGTGGTTATCTGGCAAACGAGTCCGATATTTGGATTGTAATTCATATGAGAAAATGAAGATTAGCATTAATATGTATATCCAAAGCATGATGAAATTCGGAAATAGACGAAACAAGTCGAGCCTAATAGTCCGATCGCCGTGATTTTATATTTCATCGTCGACTGTAAATGTATTTATGTAAAATAATATATTTTTTTCAAAATTCACGGAAGTTTTCGAGATCCTGAGTCCTGAGCAGCTGCTCCCGGGAAAATTCCAACGCAAAAACTGAAACACGGATAACGTTGTTACGCCACGTGAAACATCTGCTAGTAACAGACGTATGGCCGTGGCGGGTGGTGGTGGGATTGACAATGTAGAAACATCTGTGTTGGTTCAAACAAAAGAGATATTTCAACCAGCCACTTTAACAAATGTTCTGACAAAGCGAGAGAGAATTTTGTAACTGAATTCGGGTAATCACAATTTTATGATTATCTGAATAGTTGTATTGAAGTGCACGCAAACCTGGAAGGGGAGAACATTGCCCATAAGTAATGTAAAGTAATTATTTAATTGAGATTAAAATTCAGCCGGACTTTTAGTCGAGTGATCAACGCCGTTGTTGGTTGCCATAACTCTTTCCTTCTATCTTTACCTCTTCGAAAAAAGAGGCTAATTAACAAGGAGTTATCGTAGTAAAACTTCTATTGAGATACCTCTATTATTAGGCCATAAGCTCCATATTGGGAGCGGACATGTTTGAAAAAGTGTTTTGTTGTACAAGAATTATTATGGGAGATAGTTGATAGCTAGAACTACAGTTCCGATGGCGTGAAGCCGAAATCGCTATCAACTTAATTCTTTAAGTCTTGTAGCACTAAATATTTTTACTTTATTACAATGGAGTTCTACCAAGTAAATTTTCAACTCAATCGATAATAATGTTTAATGAAGTCTCAAAATACATAATATTATCATTATTTATTGGAGGTTACTGTTACTCTTTCAATACATATAATATTCTCGCTTTCTTCAATACGATCTGATATGAAATATGTATAAAATCGTTGGTATTATTGTTTAAGCTTTAGTGATGAATTTTTGAGCACTATTTTTATTTGCAGACTGTCAATGCATCTGTGGCATATAGTGAAACGAAAGATCCCAGGATAGCCGCTAAATCACTACAAGATCTAGCAGATGCTGTCAAAAATTTGATCCCGATGATGTCAAGGGCAACGCTGAAACAGGCTGGTTGCTCCAATTTTCCACCAGTCGAGGTAAATGGCTATGACAGAAGAGTCAAAACTTTATTTTTATATCATACGGGAATATAAATGCTAAAAATATACAGTCATTTGTATTGTACTATTTAGAATAATGTGTTTATCGCCATGGAAAATAGACTTGCAGCTTGCTAATAGACTCATTAGTATTTAATTTTTTACATACTATTTTATAGAAATGATCGTAGGGAGACAAATATCTTTTCATATTAGAAGCACGTAAAAGCTTTCGTAAAAACACTCAATTTTCTACTGTATTCGGTACTTATCAATAAGACAGAATCCAAAAGCAAGTTATCATGTATCATAAAACACAAAAGGAAATAACCTCACCGTTGATTTAAATTCTGCACCAGAAGAATGATTTAAAAAAATATAAAACTGGGTTTATAATTATAGAAAAATGTGATCATACTTAAATGCATGGTTACATCCAAAGCAACCTTAAGTTACAAGCAGTGCTATAAGAAAGTTTGCAATTTACGAGTAGTCCTGGGAGTCCCAGTCTCTACGAACAAATTGTTTGTCGGTTGTACGAAGATATTCGTTCAACTCTGTTTTTCGTATTATCTCATATATTTGAAAATATTTCTTGTGAGTTTATTCAGTGTTTCTTTACTATAATCATATAATTTACGATTCATCGAATACCAACTCATCTGTATGTTAAGCAATAATTAAATCGTCGAAATAAATTATATCTTACAGTTGTTATAATATATGCAGTGAATGGCACGAAATGCGATGTGTGGCAAGGTAGATTTATTAGAATCGTCATTTACCGCAAAATAAACACTTTGAATTGTCGATTAATAACAATCATTGATAATGACTAGGCTTTATAATAATACTCTTTCAAAATAAGTAAACAATTTTATTCCTAATATAAAATTAAAATTGATAACTTAGTTATTCCACTGGCTGTGTTACTAAATATAAAGTGTTTCGCTTCTTTAAGAAGCATCTTCAGACTAACTGTATCGTAAATAGTAATAAAATGAGTAGTTTTAAATATATGTTTTTAGAAATTAATAGAACCAATAACTCTAATCGATTATTAGTAAATAACATTAAATAGGACATGTAGCTCATCACTACTAAATTTATTTCCCTTGGAATTTTCACCTCCAAACACTATCATCATTTCGTTTCTACCCCGTCGCCACGTCTAGAAGAAGGAAAAAAAACCACCCTACCCTTCATTTTTAATTTAAGAACTAAAATCATTGTGTACCTAAGAAATAAATAACCTCTTAAGATGCTCATTAAAGAAGCCAAACGCGTTATATAAAGTTATCAATTTTAATTTTATATTAAAACACCAAAGTCACCGCCGATCCATAGAAATTATCTTAATTAGTCCAAAATATCGATTTCATGACTCCGCAGTAAATTTAAGTGACCACTCGTCCGCAAAAATTACAGCATGGCTTGTAAATATAGGGGGCTACGTTACATCTTAATTGATGATAATTATAAGATTACTTTTAGGGTAGTTGATATACGTTCTTTACAAATATTCCTTTCCTTCTATAGTCTTCATGTGGCTGTTGCTATGATAAAGGACTGACCTATAATATTGAAGATTCTTGGAAAATACATGGAACGCTCTTGCCCTGCCCTCTAAAAAATGCCGTCTTCAAAATGTACAAGTCTGAAAACTTGGCAGATAGGGTGCACGCTGTGTTAGTGACTGCCGCCATTTCGACTCTAGGCCAAGAACTTTTCCAAATTCATCCACCTGGTTCAATCTTAAAGGTAAAATAAAATCAGCTTTATTTTTATTATTTTTAGCTGTCATTTCGAAAATTGGCAAATCACTTCTCCATTCACAAGTCCGTTCGCCTGGACCAGTCTGTACGGTAAAACCAGAAAAGATATTTTAAATTTCATATCAATTGAGAAAAATATTGATTTCGTTGCTATTTTTCTGGTTTTCATGATGTTTGTGTTGATTTGAGAAATATTTCGCATACAATTCTAACGTCTCTTTGTCTAAACAAAATAAGTATTGTTGATATGAAAATCGAAAAAATGAATTTCAAAAATGTATTGCTTTATACAAATAAAAAGCAGAATTTAGAAATATAAAACATAATATAGATCAGTTGTGGCAAATCTTTTCTTATCGGAAGGCCGCATTAATTTATCTTAAATCAAATAAGACCGCAATTGAGACTTCAAAAGGCCGCAGCTTCGTCACCCCTGATATAGAGCAATCATCAATAAAAGTTTTCAACATCGAAAAACTTTTGTTGAACCAAACAACTCAAATTCGTATGAAAGTTCCATGTTCTTAACGCCGTTTGTTTTCTAAACTTGATGTTTGAGCAGGAATGAAAATGGTAATTATATTATTAAAAATGTAGTGTAATTTAATTTGAAATAAAAACACATAGATTTATTAGTTATACACTATATTAATGTAATTCAAAAAAAATCCATTTAATAAACATCGTCTTTTACTTTCAAACGATGATAATTCTAATATAAAATTGAAATAATTATTATATTAATTCTAATAATGAATTTATATTATAAAAGCGAAAATAGGACAGGATTTTTTTATATTACTTGACGAAGAGCTGGTTAAATGTAATATTTCTTGTGTTTACTGAATTAGGTTAATTAAAAATGTTTCTCTATATTTATTTTTGTAGAATTTTGCGATGCTCACAACAGAGCCCGTACCAGCACGGTGTTGCAGTGAACTGAGGGAACGGACAGACGAGCTTACAGAATTTCACAACAATCTTGTTCAAGAAAGTTGTCGAAAAATTATCGTTGAGAAATATACGTGCAAATAAACCAGTACCATCGCCTACATGCCTCAACATGATTTTTCATAATATATAATTTCTATTCTTCAAAAATTGGCTTACAGATTACTCGAGTGTCTCACTGGTAATCAATTCCACGAACTTACTGGATCGGGTGATTTTGATGCAATGATATGTCGAGTATTATTTTATTACGTCCTCAAATATTTTATTACTTTCATCTATTATGTTAAGCTGGTTTTATTTTGATTTTTTCGCTGTAACTTTGCGATATTCGTCGAGCGATTGTTGTTGTTAGCTTTCATATTTTTAAAAAAGGTCGAGATAATATAACCGTAGATGATTTTATTTTATCCTTCATATTATTCATTTTCGGAAAAAAAAATGTTCAATTACTTTTTCAGTTGCCTCTACACAATTATAAATGTTCGCCCGCTGAACTAGTTCATTATTAACTGTTTTTGACAAACAATTCATTATTGTTAAGAATAAAATACAATTTGTTGCCTTTACTCCACCTTTCACTTTCTCGGCAAGTGAGAATTTTCAATTGATCTGACTTATCGCTGAGCGAAGCCTGTGACGATGACATAAAAATGGGGAATTTTTTTCTTCATATTGTTTTGATGTTTCTTCATCAAGAATTGTTAAAAGCAAATTATTATTATATATAAATTACTCATCAACATCATTAATTACAATAATATGTTGACCATTGCAATTCTCTTGTATGTTAGCAGTAAGCTTTTTCGATATTTATTGATGTCAAATATGTATTAAATTTCATATATTGGCCAATTGCAAACTTTTTATACCGTGACATCATATTTTAGTTGCATACGTGAGCGCTGATAAACAAAGAATAACTAAAGATAAACATTTCGTCGTTCTAGCAAAAACGGTTACTTCGAAACACTAATAACGAATGTAATTTTTAAATAAAAGAATGGAATAACGGCAAATCTAATTTAAATTTAGAATGTATTATTTTTTTATTTCATGTATTTTTATATGCTCCGAACTTCGAAGTGATACCACTACGATATTATCAATGGATTTGTCAATTTAGGTAGTTGAATCTTGAAAAAGATACATTTTTTATGAATATTTCACAAACGTTTTTTGACACAATCCGGATGATGTCTATAATGAAAAAACTTATCTTGTTTACTGTTGTAATATAATAGTTGGCCTTGGTTACTTTTATTATTTATTTCTATGAATTTTGGTGTAATGGTTTCTAAATAAATATATTTAACAAATACAGTGTTTTAATAAAAAAAAAACTGCTTATTAGGTCCACTTCTGATGTAAAGCATATGAATTCTTAATTGAGCATTTAAAAAGAAGGTATTTTAACTCGAACTGGTTGTAAGTCAGTCACCCAACGTCTTTTCTCAGGGAATGTAGTGATAAGGAAATGACTACATGATAATCGCTCTTTTTACGTCATGTGTTAAGGATGGGATACACTTGGTGTGAACTAAGAACTCATACGAACACAGATATGTATGCATT
Source organism: Himalopsyche phryganea (assembly GCA_022494535.1). NCBI lineage: Eukaryota > Metazoa > Arthropoda > Insecta > Trichoptera > Rhyacophilidae > Himalopsyche > Himalopsyche phryganea. The sequence continues at coordinate 3,440,491 of JAGVSL010000024.1, forward strand.
TGGGTGCAATACGAATACATGCTGACAGTATCGATTCTGCGATTTTAAAACTCTTGACCATGCAATCGAGTAGGGTGAAAGTCTCAAAGCGTTATCACTCGGCTACGGGACCGTCATTTATCTGAATGAAAATAAAATGTGTCTCCGTGATGAGTTTAAAATGAATTTTCCTGAAAAGGTAGAAGAAATGAAATTCACTTTTAACGTATTAACTGTCAATTCTTGGTGGAAAGGCGTTATATTTTGGAAAATAAAACACAATTTGTTTGTACTACATCTGATTAATAATCAATATTTGAGTTGATGCTCGTGATGATTGAAACCGGTCCTGATCATTATAAACATGTGGAAGTAGTACAAACAAATTGTTTTTATTTAAAAAAAATGATATTATCTACTGCTATGTAAAGTCTTCGTGAAGAAATATTCGATATAAATTTCAATTCCGTAGTTACAAGATGATCCACTATTGCAGTGCTCACCAACCTTTTCTCACCCACAGCACACTTAAGCACTCATTAATATTTCGCGGCACACTACGTACCAAAGTATGTAAATTTCATGAACAAAACTTATAAGTTATTAATTTGTTTTTATTTAATGAATTTGGAAAAGCAGCTAATACGTTTATTAATACTAACCAATTAAGTCCTTTTACCCTTTCAAAGTGATGGACCACTTAAAACACAAGTAAAAGCATTTGCAAAATTTGTAACTAAAAAAATAAAAAAATAGCATAATTTAGATGAGTGTATAAGTATTGCGCAATTTTTTGTTTAGAATACAAAATAATCTTTCTGTTTACGATTATAGTCTCGTTGGTCCTTGGAGGATTTTCAATGATCCTAGTGGTAGCTTGCTTTGTCAATGTTTGAGTTTCTGTTTGAACCCATTTTATTTGTCAGGGCATATCGATGACTTTTTATTTCAAAGATGTCAGCAATGAAGCAATTTCACACAATGATTATCTTAAAAGAGTTGATATAGTTCTGGCATGTTTTGGTTAAATAAAAAATAAATAGACCCATAGAAAAGTTCAAAAAAAGTGAAATAATATGTAATATTTTTTCAAAAAAAAAATACTTATTTAAGACTTTTGTTATCGGTAATGTGTAATTTCTACAGTAGGATTTTTTTGTTTTACACACGAGACAAACACCACTTTATTCATCATCATTTCAGTTGCACTATGCGTACAAACAAGAATACAATACTGGTTTTTTCTCATTTTCGACGTACCGTGCCACCGCACACTAGGATCATCTCGTGGCCCTCCGGTGTGCCACGTCCCACTGGTTGTGGAGCACTGCACTATTGTATTATAATTATAATATTTAAATTAACTCTTTAAATAGCCGACAAAGATATACTGGAAAAGATATGTTTTCAGCCAGACACTATCAACAGATCATAATTCATTTGTTTATGCTTTAGCAGGTGTTTTATCTGATTTTATAGTTTTTTGTATCAATCATAATATACGAGGCAAAAATTCCACACGAGTTTAAAAAATAGCTTATTGTAATTACTGCAATTTGTACTTTATAATACAAACAATAATTATTTATCTTAACAACTGATTGTTGTTTAACCATTTAGCACCAGAGTTTTATGTTCCTATAGCGCAGGGGTCTCCACAAATTTTAGCCTAAGGGCCACACTGACTCCTCCACTAAGTGTCAAGGGCTCAACATGCGAAAATATTTTAGTTTTGAATTAAGGCCAAATTTTGGTTAATAGTTACGAACAAGTTAAGTGTTAATTAGATTTCATTGCTGCGGAGAGAACCGATAGCCGACAAGGAGAAAACCAGTTTCTGCCTGATTTATACACCCATATTAAGTTCTTGAGACAAAAAACTGGTTGCTAAGTTGTGTAAATTTTCTCATGGCTTTTTTCCGCTTTCGGCACTATTTATTTGTGTCAAAAAACTATTGCGGGTCGGATAGGTGGTGCTCGAGGGTCGTAATTTGGAAACCCTTGAGTATATAAAGTATAAATCATTAACTAGTTTTGAGCTTTACCTAATACTAGTGATTATTACCGTCAACCGTACCTCACACAAATACCCACAAAATTATAGTCCATTAATTAATAATAATGTAAAAAGTTCAATGTTAAAGATAGTAAAGATGACCTATAAATGGCAGCCAGAATGATATATGCAAATTTAGTCCCAGAATCCAGCTCTAAATTAATAGTGGGCTAATTCAAAGCCTCCCATGGAAACGTGCTGCCCAGGAAAACTTGAGTCCTGCCAGTCTCTTCCTACAAACGAAGGCCACCAAAGCAGGAATGACTTATCAGGAAGCAAAAATACTGATGGGGGGATAGAGAATCTTGTAGGCACTGTGTGGTGGCCATATGCTTCGAATATTTAGCGAAAAACAAAAAAGAGAGAATTCATTCATAGCTTTATCAATTAACCATGTTCTATGTGGAGTGTGGCAATGAGAAATTTAAATAATTAAATTTGATTTTCTTTGCAGCTTTGCCTAGAATTTAGAATTATATTTCATTTTTTTCAACGCATAGCTCGCTCGGGAAGGGATGATTTAGAGAGCACACAATAGACAAAATTTGTCTGGATAAACCAGGCAAATTGGATTTAGGCACATATCGTGAACTCAAAGCACAAAGAGTGACAGCTAAGCAAACCTTTTTTTTTGTTTTAAATATTAACTTTTTGGCTGACGAATTCAAAATGGCGGGCCGCAAGCTAAACAATATTTTTAGATGTCTTCAAATCAGGTGTCAATTTTGTAGTTGAAATTTTTAAAACGCTTGTTAATCGGTGATACTTGATCATTGAGTAAAACCGCCGTCAACGGCCTGAACGTAACAAATGAATCTTTCTTCATCAGACGTTCTGAGTTCCTGAAAATTATTATTTGACGTTATTTAAAATTAAAAATCTGATTTTAACATTTTTTCAAGCTGAAAAGCTCATGAAAAGATTAGATGTTTTTTTAAATGTGAAAACTTCTTTTTCTGTTGTGTGTGATTTTTTTCGTGTACGGTATTTCCGTGTGCAGTTTTTTCCATATACGGTTTATTCTGTGTTGGGTTTTTTCCGTGTGTTGTTATTCCCATGTGCGGTTTTTTCCTTTGCTCGGTTTTTTCTAGAAATCAGAAAACAATATGGATACTGTTCATGTTGACTCATAAACCTGGCCTAAGCATCTTTTGGTAGAACAACCGCATTAAGAATTTGAAATGCATGCCAATTACGATATATGTAATAAATGATCATGAAATGTTTTTTTTTAAAATACCATTTAATTAAAGAGAACTTTATAATGATTCCTAAAGCTTTCTCCGATTCTTGTCTAACATATAGATTCCATTCTTTATGCTTAGTATTTATGAATTTCGTAAACTGAGTTACCACCAATTAACGTACTTTGAAGGATCGAAACGTCTCAGAAGTGTTTCAACGAATTTGACGAACAAAAGTTAAATGACATAAACCATCAACGAATGTTTTGTTTGGGTGATAATTAAATGTGTCTGTAAAACCCGCCATTTTCCTTGTTCATGCAGGTCCAAACATGAATTATGAAAATTGATTGCGTTAATTCCGTATTCGTGAATGCTCAAAAATTACACTGTTAAACGTTGAAAAAAGCTGTCAATGTCGTTGCTGTACATTTTGTCAGAAGAAAACACTGGTTCACGAGCATTACAAAATCAGCCCTCGGACCTTAGTAATCCCAGGACTGTCACAAAGCACCGATTACATAGTACCATATTTATTTATTCATCGTTTATAATACAAATGCGTATCTTTAATAATTAACATAACGTACGTAAATAATGACTGAATATTATCAAATCTCTAGAATAATATTTAATCAGGTGATGGTTTGTTTAATCAATTTATAGATATTAATTACAAGTAAACGAAAAATACATATTGAAACATTGTTGGAAAAATAAATTGTTTTACGTCAACAAAAAATTAACTTCATGTGCATTCAATTATTGATACTTATGGCAAGCCTTGACACATTTTAAACATACGATACAATCTAAAATTAATAATTTCTTAAGTTACGTCACCTGGTCAGGATACGCCTCCAGCAACACGTGTTTTGGAGAAGTTAAGAAATGAGCTAGTCTAGGGGGATTAATTTGACTGATCCGTGGGGCAGCGATCAACTTTGTTAGCTACGGCTACGGATATTTCGGTTTCAAGTCCCGTTACAGACAGTTTCATAAATTAATTTTTCAATCGATTTATGGATTTCTGTTCGTATGTATGTGTGTTTATGGTGTCTAAAATTCCCTCCCAATGATGCCATCTTAAAAATGGGGCGTAATGAGAGTCATTAGCTAAGCACTTTTCCTTTCCTAGCCCTACTTTCTTCGAAAAAGAGAGGTTGAGCAACTGAGTAAAAAAACAGTTCTCGTAGAAAACTTATGTTGAGATACCTCAATTAAGAGGCCGTATGCTCCACATTGGAAGCGGGAATGGTAAAAAAGGAGTGATTAAATTGTTAATAGTTTTTGATTTTTAATGATATGATAGAGATTCAAAACTTCGCAAAATATTCTGTGCTTTAAAAAAATCGCGTAAAAAAGTCTCAACGATTTTCTTTAATGTATGCAGTATTCATTATTGAAGCCCGTAAATATTATACGTATGTAACTAGGAAGTCAATAAATTTGTCGGTACAGTGCCACCATCATAGTAAGACATACGCGTCATCACGGTCGTTCCTGGAAGTAACGCCCACCCCTCGCATTTACTCGCCCCGCTACTACATTCCCCGCGCCTTGCCAGTCATTCCGTGCTCATTATCGGTGCGGTTTCTTTTACATTAAAATGCCTAAACCTTTACGGAAGCAGACGGACGGCATTATTTGTATTGAAGTATTGTGAGGATGAGGAACAGAAAGGAAAGCTTTTAATTCCACTCAATAGTGCCAGAGATAAAGTATTTGCTATGACAAGTAAGACACGAAGGAATTTATCAGTGTGACCAGAGTTGCAAAATTTACGCAGTTTTAGAGGAAATATTGTCGCATGCCACTCAACCGAAAATAGTGTATTCAGTTAGTAGTTCTTAAGTTAATTACCTTCTGTAAATTATTTTCAAAATCATATTCTTTTTTATGTTGTTTATATCCAATAATTTCACTAAATTTTTTGAATTTTGCCCCTTTTCTTGTTAATACTTTATTACTATATATCTTCGCTGTTCTGAAAGAAAACACTTAATCGAAAAAATAACATATTGAGTTAGTTATGCCAAAATCTTACTTACTTCAAACTTTACCATATGCAAGAACATGCTTATTTTTATAAATTATATTTTTTCTAAAAAACAAATTTTGTACAAACAAACAAAATGAAAAAGGTAAAGCATTTCAGACATTTGATAAACTTCAAAGTTCAATTATTCAAAACTAGTATTTTTCAGTTAGTGTCTACTTCCAAAACAACGAAGATATGTACTCACGACATATATGGTAAGGTTGTACAGTGTTCATCAATGAAAAATGAGAAAAAATGAGTTTAAAAAAACTTATTTGGGGATCAATAATATTTAACATTCTCTTAGTCCTTAGTTTTTATTTATTATTGGATGCAGATGTATCACTTAGCACCATATTTGTGTAGAAATAAGTCCTGGTGATGTGAAGGTTCAATTACCAAAGAAAACAAAAAAGAGGCCAAAAATAAAATATTAAATTATTTTGATCTGTGTGTCTGTGTACATAGAGTGGGGGTTTTTACGAAACGAAGAAAGAAATCCCGACACTCAATACCATTTTACTGACCTAAAAAGCCGGTATGGATTATCAAGGGGGGAGAGAGCATATGAGAAAAGTCGTACATACGATAGACTTTGAGTTTAAAAAATCACGCTCAAAGAGGACTTATTTAATGAAAAGGTATGATATCATGGCATGGCGAAAAAGATTCCTTAACTTAATCAAAAATAACAGAGACACTCTGCCTCCTTAAAATAAAAAAAAACAAGCACAACAACAGACGGATGCTGGTCATCAAAAAATCAAACCAATTGACAGGTCATGGGGAATCATGGAGGCAGTGCGTGGTGGCCATATACTACACATAGTGAGCGAATATGGTTAAGAAGTACAATCCTTTTTAAGACATATTTTTTAAATAATATTGTTTAGGAATATTTTATTTAGAAGTGTTATTTATAATATATAGCTATAATTATTTTAAAGTATTTTTTTATAAAATATTGCTTTAATTATTACAATTGTTTTCAAGTATTAATATAATTATTTTATAGCATTTTTTATAATATATTACTATAATTACTTTAAAGTATTATTTAAAATATATTATTTTTGGGATTGAATACTGGCAACAAGCATTTGACGTAATAATCTCGGCGTTTGTAGAGCTGTGATGTATAAGTCTAGATAGGGCGGTTGGACACTATGCGTTTCTTGGTGGACACAGGCCCTTCATTAGAAAAAAAGGTGCCAAAACTCACTTCTTGTTAAGGTTTTTACTAAAGACAATCATATTCAAATATCATTTAAATAAAATTTAAAGCACATTTTCCTATGCCACAGAGAACATAATTTCTTTTTTTTTAAAACTTATAATTCTAAAGTTAATTTTGATAACGCATAATATTATAAAAATATGGAGTAAGTAAGTTATTAAGTAAGCGCGAAAATTGTTTCGTCTAATTTCTTACATTGAAAATACCGTGAAAAAAGGTGCTGTAACGCCGTTCCACTGCGTTACATGGCAAAAAAAGTCCCGCATTAGATGAAGTTAGCTCCGACATTCGGGAACGCTCGTTATAATTAGGCAAGAGGTGCACTGTTCTTATATGTGTTAGAATGTCCCATACAAATCGAATAAGCGACACACATGACGTCACAAAAAAACAAATTTGTATACGATATACCTAAAACCCAGGGGTATCAGTACGAGATTCAGACCTCCTGGACAAAGGCAGACTTCGTATTTTTACTGTTTTAGCGCGGAATACGTTCGATAAGTATTTTTGTGAATCATCGCCTTCTGCAATATTTTTTATGAGGAACAAGCGGGGAATTTAAAATTGGTGAATTGTTATGTTTGTATTTATATCGCTTATTACTTGAATATGCAAATGGGAGTACAGTGCACACTTTACTCCTTTCCAAGAGCCGTCAGTGCCTGTACTACTGTAAAACTTTCATTAATTTTCTTTTGTCTATCAAATTAATTAATCCCTCGATATATCGATTCAAGCAGTTATTTCTGGATTTCTCTATATGAGGGATATTATTTTTTTCATGTTTTGCTGAATATTAAAAGCGAGGAATGTAAGATTTAATTGCTTGACGTGTTATTTGAACTCAATTTATGTCCGACGTTAATTTATAGCCAATCAATATTTGTTTTGTACAGGTGAATTTGAAATAATACAGACAATGCAGCTGTTTTATTTCTAAACTCTGCAATTGTTGTAACAAAAAAATGTTCATAAAATTTAAAAAATAGCATATTCATGCATGTTCTACGTAACCTATCTTCCAACAGCAATTTGACAATGATTTCACTTACATAAATTATGCAATAATTTCACACACAATATCAACAGCAGTATACGTATCAACATACATTTCAACAAAATAATTGCATTAAAAACCGAATTTCAACCATATGTCAGTAACTAGGATTTAAAATTTGGTAGCTGAATGTATTTTTTGTATATAAGTACAAATCGCCATTTTATTGATCAATCACATTATGCTCATATGTATTTAAAAAAGATTGGTTTATAGATGAATTACGTATTTAGATTTTCACACGTTAGCTCCAGCGGACGCGTTTTCCGCGTCACAAAGTTTTTTGTATTGCGACGGGTAACGCGTTTTTGCGTCATTCGATATAAGTGACATTAATCGCTCATAACTAATAATTCATGTTTGATTCATAACATTATTGAAAGAATTTGATCAGTTTATTACGAAAAACCTTTGGGAGAACATCCAAACTTGTTTTCGCGTAATTGTCGATTGGTCAGTTTCATGCTATTCTTTTCATGACCTATCGTCAATTTCTTGCAAATCAGCCCAGCCGCAGCGCGTATTTTGGTCATATTTTCCTCGTTGCGAATGTGTTAATAGTTAACCTCTTGTGCGTTAATGCGAGTATTTTTATTTCTACATTCCATAAGGCACTCAAACACTGTATCCATCATCATCCGCTACGGCGTAACACCCTTATGTCAAGGAGTATAATATTATAATATAAACCGTAATATTCATACTACAATAATTAATATGTTTTAAGGATAAAAATAATCCAAATTAAATATTAAGCCAATATTTTTTGAGTATAATAAATCAGCTTAAAAATGTTAAAATCAGATTTTTAATTTTAAATGACGTCAAATAATAATTTCCAGAAACTCAGAACGTCCGACGACGAAAGATTCATTTGTTGCGTTCTATCTTTGTTTGAAAATGTTGAGTACGTGAGACTTCAGTACTCAGTAATTTCGTCTTAAAAATTGAACGTAAAATTACTCTATTTATATAAAAAAATATTAAAATTTGTAAATGCTGTAACTGACTTTTCATCCCGTACGCATCAATCGTTTGTAATGGTGCTCCGTGATGCAATAAAAAAAAATATTTTTTTTGTCATAAGTGCGAAGCGTCGTAAGTCGAAGACTACCTGTGTAACATAAAAAATCAGCTGTCAAAACAAAACAAAAAAATCATGCATGGATGTAGTATATATATTACTATACTGGTGTGTGTGTGTATGTATAAGTTTGTATAACAAGTACAAAATCGGTCGCGTCAACGAAAGTAAGCAAATTGTTCAATTCGAGACAGACAGCGACATCTTACAGAGACCTAATTAACGACGCCTTTTTTTAAAGGCTTACAATTAAATGCACTTTTGTTTAGATCATATTCACTTTCATAAAAATAGTTTTCACTTATAACAAATACTAAATCTAAATAAATAAACTTAATTTATGTATTTTACGGAATAAACGTAATTTATTGGGTGGAAATATTGCTGGGTGTAAATTGAAACCATTAATGATCCATCACTCGAAAATTGTTCTATTAAATTATCGCCTCAACAAAAAAGGGTTGATGACGCAATTTATTTTCGAAGAATGTATTTTGAATCTATTTCTACCTGAAATAAAACAATATTGTAATCAGTAAGGAATTTCAACGCAATTCTTGCAGGCATAACCTTATTTCTTACAATTGAATTATAAAGCAAATTTAAATTTTCAACCCAATTCTTGCATCCAAACGAGATTCCAAACACTTGTTTTACAAGACAAATAATACAATAACGTTTTATTTCCTGTTTTATTTATTAAAAACAGAGGATCACCTCGTCAATTTATGATAATATTGTGATCGTCGTTTGACAGTTACATTATAAGATTTGAAAAAGTGCTCTGATGTGTTAAAATGTATACGTACCATTTTTGGTTGCGGTTGCTTTATTTTCAAAAATGAAATTGGGGCCGCTAAAACTGATCTGAACCGAACAATGTGAAATTTTAATATTCTGTATAAAATTTCTCTTACCACCGTTTCGACTTACGACCACAGTTCAAGGAACGTATGTCTGTCGTAAGTCGAGGATAACCTGTAATGGCAAAGTATAATAAGCATGATATATGTGTGTATAATTTATTATATAGTTCCGACAAAATAACAATACGAACAATGTAAAATAAGTCCAATAAATTATTTGGATAAAACTCTCATAGAACGTGTATCGAAATGGATAGATACATATAATATATATTATAGAAAACACGGTTTCGAAAATTAAAGATAGCTAATCCGTGTATGTGAATGTAAAGTAAAAGAAAGTTGAAAATTTAAAACTTTGTACGACATCTGTGGGCAAGTAGCACACGCGACGAAAAAAAATATCGAAAATTGTTGACTGACTGTGATGTCTGTAAATGAATAGCGCCCGCAAAAAAAATCCATATTCTTTCGAAGACGAAGCCGAAGCTCGATGACGTCACTATGACGTCATGATGACGTCATCACTGTGACACCATTTTTCATTTTTTTTCCAAAAAAAATTTCATGCAAAATCCAAATTCTTCCATTTTGAGTTTTACACTGTTGCCGCTCTTAAAACATGACCAAATGAGTCAAACTTTTCATAGTGTACTGAGATCCTCAAAAATATCTCAACTTTTTTCCGAGTTGCAGTTTCCAAATTTTTTTCATAATTTTGTTTTTTAAATTTTAAAAATAAATTAAAATTTTCTGTAATTTTTCTTCCTAAAAATCCAAATTTTATAATAAGTTCATATATTATGTATTAAATTTTACGAGGTTTCCATACTTCAGTGTTTCATAACAACGTCGATATGAAACACTAAAACGCATGAGAGAATAATTTTTACAAATTTAATTTTCATACTTTTCAAAGAACATCGAGATCCTCAAAGAACACGTCGACTGGATTGTTTCTTCACTGACGCCGTTCATATAGCATCCTGAAAAAAGCGCTTTGCCATTATTAGTGAAAAGAATTCGGTCCATGGTCAAATACCTATAAGGTAAATCATAATAAAACAAAAAAAAATGTAGCAATATTCTAGCCGTTACTCAATATGGCACGCATAATTGATGTCATATAATCGACAATTAGTAGGAATTTAATGTAACAAAAATCTCTCACCGATTGTCCATTTCTACGCATGTTGGAGACTAGTGATTATTACATTGAATATCTACCGAGGTGTTTGATCTTTACTTCTGGTTTCTGGTCCTTATAAGAATACGGAGAATATCGTATGATAAAATAGCCTGCTATACGACGAGCGAACGGATCTATACCGATAAGCAACGTCATTTTTTAAACTAGGGATATTACGGTATTCGCAACGATAACTTTGTACTTTTTAAGCCGTAAGTGTTAATCAAATTTGAATTTGAATTAAATTTACTGTTCAGTGTTTGTTCAGAAAGTTTAATTCGACTTAGAAGGAATTGGTAAGTTTTTTTCTCATTTCGCGAAAATCGTTGATTGTTTTCCGTCGCCAAAAAAATATGACATCCATTTTGGTTGCCCTACCTCCGGAATCCAAGAACACTTTCGGCGGATGATGCAATAGCACGTTTGATATTGCACCAGTCCGCTTCAATGCGATCGGACCCGGATGTAGGCTGCACGGTGATGTGGTCCACCCCCCTCCTTAGTGCTATGTCAAATTTCAACTTGATTTCACGATTTTTGAGTCTCTCGACATCGATCTTTTTCAGCGCTGGTGGTTTCACTATGCGACTTAGCTTCAGGCGGACGGCAACGCCCTGTCACATCGGCGGTTATGGAGAGACGTAAGAGCTGGCTGGGCCACGTGCCGCAGATGCCTCCGGAAAGCCTCAATCCTGCTTGCCTCTTCTTCCGACCTGTGGGATTCCGGCGTCCTGGAAGACCATCGGGTACTATCCATAGGATGTACTCGGCGGAGCTGAGGGACTCTGGCAAGTCATGGGAGGAAGCAGAGCGATTGGCGGGTGACAGGGATTCATGGAGACGCCGCGTGGTAGCCATATGCTCCATATAGGGAGCGAATATGGATGAAGAAGAAGAATAAAATGTATGAAACGTTGAGAATATTTTTTCAATAATTGCGCTCTCAGAGTATTTTTTACACTATTGCATTTTTATTTAAATGATAGTAAAGTTTTCAAGCCTGTCTAGCAAAGAGTTAACACCTGTTTTTCAGATATACTTTTATTTACTTTATGTCGTGACTAAATTAGGGTTTATTGTAGGTTACCGAGATTTGACGTCTGAGACAAAATTGAAGGACAAAGTATTAAGAAAGTGATTGTTACGGAATTTGCAATTTTCTGAATATAACGATTCTATACTATACTTGAAATGTACTAAAGAATTCGTTTTCTGGCATTTTTTCTGACTGATATTTAAAATAGAATTATACTGAATACACAAAAAAAATACAGCAACTAGTCCTCATCTTAATTGATTAACCGTTATTTTCTTTGAGAAGAGAGGTTGATTGACTGACTCAGGGTGCTCCTCTTGAAATGCTCTCACACAAATTAGTATGCTCCAAAAGTACATAAACAATTTCAAATAAAACACTCTTTTCATTGAATAAAAAAAAAATGATTTATTTGACAAAATCATACGACTAGTTTATAAAGAATTGTTATAGATGGATAAACCAATGCATCATGCAAACTTCAATTGACAAATCCATCGATCTCAATGTTTTCTATTTAAATACATATTTAAAACCATTCATTAATTAAAGAACAATAAATAAAAACTGAAATGATAACTTTGAAAGCCATAAAATAAAGTTAATGGAAAATAATACAGGAAGCTCAAAATAATAAACATTACACAATGGGAAGCACGTTCCATCAAAACCCCTTCTTAAGCTAGCGTGTTTGCGGTCCATTTTTAACGAAGCATTCATAATAATTTAATTTGAAATCCCACTTGGAAATCTTAAAAAAACGTATTAATAAACTATACATCTTGCTTTTAAAGACATACAGTGCATGACAATGATCTATTCACACAATATTTCTCCAGCATGACTGTGATGAAATTCTATAAATTCGTTTGTTTGTTGCTGCAGTTCAACACAGCACCATGATGTTCACGATCCATCAGAGTAAGGAACCATAAGAAATTCGTCCGAGAATAACTACTTAATAAACTTATTATTATAATTTAAATAAATAATACTTTTTATGCATGCTGGAAAGAGCGATAATTCATCAGCAAGTATATTTCTTAAGTATAATTGTCTGACAATTTTCTTGTACAAGATTGCTGTGGAACTTTGATAGTTCTTCCAGTTGTTTCCTCATTTTACCACAGCAATCGGCTGGAATATGACCAAATGTCAGCATTGCAATGTTCTGAAAATGAAATATTCCCAAATATATTCGCAAGATTACCAAAGATTCCAGAACAGTTTAAATAACGATGTATTGTTTTTGTACCTGGTTGAGTAAATACTGAATATATTTAAAGTGTGTTATTTGGTCTGTTAATCATAAAATCTTCTTAACATATATTTTTTACATTTTAATAGACATCACGAGTATTTTGTGTTTTCTCAAGGCCGGAGTGTGGACCACTGATCTAAATAATCATCGTTCTCAGTTCGTTGAACATATTATTATGATGAATGAAAATTACTACATCATTTGTTCGATAGGTTGAAATGAAGAAAAAATAAAATCTAATTTTTACCTTTAAGATTGGACCGGGTGGATGAGTTTCAAAAAGCTCTTGGCCGATAGTTGAAATGGCGGCAGTCACCAAAACAGCGTGAGCCTGATCTGCCAAGTTTTCAGAGTTGTACATGCTGAAGACGACATTTTTCAAAGCACACGGCAGTAGCTTTCCATATATCTTCCAACTATCGTCAAGCCTATACACCAGTCCGCTCTCATAGCAGTTTCCAGGTGGGTATAGAGAATAATATATGCTATTAAATATTACAGTAAAAATATACTTCAGCATAGTACGACTAACTGTCGACTAGCGATGGGCTAGCTCTATTCGCGTCATCATTTCTATATGCTGTAACTTAAAGTGTTTTCGTGTGATGTTTTCATACTGGAGATTTGATCTTAGGTATTAAAAAAGTTTATCGGATAAAAAAAGTATGTTGAAAGTGACGTTTTATGTTCGTTTGTTGCTAGAAATTGGTTATTTGTCATTATTTGCTGTTTAAAACGGTTCCGATAGTAGTTTTGTATCCAGATGCACAACTAAATTGGTGCGAGAATAGTTACAGATAGGTATGAACAAAAATATTAAGCACTAACACTACATAAATATATCAAATATTAAATACTATAACATTAATTCTATTACGAGGCATTTACCTCGACTAGCAAATTGTGCAAACTGGAGCAGCCAGCTTGTTTCAACGTAGCCTTCGAAATCATTAGAAGCAAAGTTTTGACATAATCAGCGAGATCTTGCAGTGACTTAGCTGCAATCTTGAGGTCTTTTGATTCAGAATATTTCACAGAAGTATTGACAGTTTAGAAATAAAAATAAAACCAGTAATTACACAACGAAATATTTATCAGGAATGTTAGAGATTAAAGGTATTGATTATGTATTATACATTTGAAGATTGCAACCGAAATATCTATTTGAAATAATTCTTCAACTAAAACGACTTTTTTCAGTGGTAATTTTTGTAAAACTATCAGTCAAATATAATTTTACCATTCCATGCAACTCACGTGGCCTCCTAGGAGGTATCTCATGAGAAGCTTTCTACGAGAATTGCTTGTTACTCAGTTGCTCAACCTCTCTTTATGAAGACAGTAGAGATAGAAGGATAATGCCAGGACAGGACTAGTGGTTAACTAATCGCTCTCGCTACGCCTCATTTTCAGAATTGGTTGGGTGTGAAGGAATTTTCCAATACTGTAATGTTATGTACACGATAGCCTGGCTAAGCTTACAAATTACATAACTACGCGTGAGCAAAATGATTTGTAGAATATATTATATACTTAAAGCTTTTATTTCTAATTCTCGTTATTTTCCTTATTTTTTTGGTCACAAACATTTTTAATTTACTTTGACTGGCCTAGAATGTAAGCCTTATCACATTATTTCACAAAAAGACACAAATTCTTACACCTATTTTAAATTCATTACATGAAAGTATCTTAAAGGGAATTTGAACCTTGATTTCTATTGATATTTAAATATTTATAGGTTTATATGGAAACGTACATACCTTGGCGTACATACAGAAATTAGCGTTATCTATCGGACTAGTGAGGATAGATGCCATTCGCAAGGTATGGAGAAAAGAAATCGTTCTCAGTCTATGTGAATCGCTGGTAATCATCAAGTCAAGTATCGCTCTCAACTGCAATGCAAGAGGATTTGGCGGAGGGAGTAATATTGATTCCCATACTTTATTGAGTAGTTACCTGAAACAAGTTAAATAAAGACTCAACTTGAAGATAATGAATCCCCATGGTAATTCCACTGATTTTTTCTTGAAAATTTTATGCCTATGAGTACTAAATTCTCATTAAATTTATTATAATTTTTATTTTAATTATAATTTTTATTTTTTTATAATAATGAGGAGTTGGCTACTCTTAAAAATATTAAAACTAAAATTAAAGATAATGATATCATTGTCACAAAGGCGGACAAAGGAAATACCACGGTCCTGTTAACGCGAAAAGACTATGTTGATAAGATTAATAACTTTCTCGATAATAACGATAAAGTCGAAATGAAAAAAGATCCTACGTTAAAATTTAATAAAAATATTAAGGAGATTATAAATAGTTGTAGCATTACAATCAACCATGATCCTAGACTTATAATATTTTATCTCGTAAATAATATTTGTCGTATTTGTATCTTCTATATAAACGTTAGACACTGTTTACTGTCTGTCAGTTCGAGTACATTCGTGCGCTCGAGTGCCTGAAGATGTCGAAGGGCGAAACCTGGGTCGTGAGTGACAAAATACATGGAAGTGTACAAAATCTCAATAATTCAAATTTAATATATTATAAATAAGTATGTCAAAAGAATATTTAAATTTCTAAATTTTGCATTGCTCACATCTGGTTGCATACTTCTAGTAAATTTATATGTTTCGTTCATCGCAAGCATTATCAACTGATGAAAATACAATTTATTAATTAAATCTGGCTTTTATCAGCGCAAAATTTTTTCGTAAGTCGAAAAAAGCTGAAATAAATATCGGTTCGGTTTTCATTCCGGCAAAAATAACGGTTTTTTCTGGTTTTCAGTTCGGTCCCGGTTCGGGTCTCCGATTACGACAAAGCAATAATAATTAATTTAAATAAAATTATATGTACGCCGGCTCATTCGTATGCTGACATCTGCCAGTCAAACATAAAATCAATGTGAGCTACTAAAAGTAAGAACTTCGTAGTAAACAATCTAGATGCCTCTAATTTATCATAATTTCTTTGATCATTCATTTTTATTTTGTGTCGCATTGCATTTTTTTATTGTTATTTATGGTGATGGAAATATAATTATGTACTTCAGGGGAGCACACATAATTTAGTTTTAGGGGCGGTTCAGCTGGCATGACATTTTTATCAAATTCAGGGTCTATTTTTTCGAATTTAAGGCACTTGATTTGATAATGTGTAATATTCCTAGTCGCCCGCCTGTATGATGCTTTGAAAAAGGGAATTGACTTTTTCGAATTCTATGATACTGTACAATTTTTTCCGAGGTAGATTTACAAAAGTGTATCCATTTTGTTTCTCTTACATATAAATTACTTCATTATAATTTTGTCCATCCCATACACCCCAAGAGATTGCTTGAAATGTACACTCGGAAGCACTATCGCGCCCCGAGACGAAATCCTTAATTAAAATCCGATATATTTTTGAAATCAAGAACTTCAAAAAATTTCAAAAATTACTTTGTGAAGAAAAATATCCATGTTTGTGGGGATGTGTGGTGTATTTGACAACTTGTTTTTAAATGTACTTTCCTCTGCGAATCTACATTTTCTACAATGAATGCAATCACAGTAAATCATCGCTTCCGTTTAACAGATGAGATTGAAGTAGCTTTGAACCAAATTACGATAAGCTTGCTGAAAATATGCAATATCATGTTTCCAGCACGCCATCTGATACTACATAAATAGTTCATATTTACTAATTGAAAAGTTAATAATAAGCATATTGCTTGTGTTAATAAAACTATAATAAAATAACATCTTGTTTTATTTACAAACTATTTATATGTTTGTCTGAAATCATCATTAATTTCTGTTATAAAATAAATTAATATTGAATTGGTATTGGTATTGTCTATGTTTATTTTCATTTTAAAATTATTTTGGGCTTTAAATTATTATTTTTAGAGTAAGTAGACCACTGCCAATAATTTCAACAGCAGGTCACCCGCAGTGGTGGAAAATTTTAGCCACTCATTTTCTATATTATCATGGTAAAATAAGAAGTTTTAAATAAACAATAATACATAATAAACTCCAATGAATGTCGATGGACGTCTGCCAAATTACGACAATATCAAATAATATTTAAAAAAAAAATGTGTTGCAATATTATTTAATTGTGCAATACATTTTATTGATTAAGTTGTTTGTATGACTTTTTATAGATGTTATTCACCTTTACTAAGCTGGACAACAGGGCCAATTGTATTTTATTTATTTCGTCCACCAAACGTTCAATGAAAACGACTTATCACGCATTTATTATGTTTGTGAGCTATATTTAATCTGTTTAAAAAAACACAGGAATAACGATAGTGTCAATGAATTCTCATTGAAAGTCATTTACTTAGCATTGAATGTCAAGTTGTAGTCTCGATATCTCAAATATTTACAATCGTTGAAACATGTTGCGATAAATTCTGATTTATACACATATTTCAGATTTATATTTCTGCTGTAGATGTACGTAAGAACGTTCGGCGCTATACCGCAGATTTACGTGGATGATTTCGTAAAAAACATTAATTAAGAATCGAGAAAAGAAAAAAACAGAATATTGATATTCTCATATTAATAAAATCATCTCATGGCCACCCAACAAACCCAATAAAATTTGGAATAATTGTTTATATTTATCCTTTCATCGAATTGCATTTTAAAACCCACAATGGTATTATAATTCTAAAATCACTGGTAATTCTGACAGTAGTTGGACGGTGACATTTCGCCATTTTGTTGATGCGTTTATGTTACCAACTAGGATTAAGGCGATTCTCGAAATTTTGAACTCAGGTTACAGTGTAGTTCCTATACTTATAATATTTTATCTTGTAAAAAATATTTTGTCATGTTTGTATCTTGTATATAAGCGTTAGAGACTGTTTACTGTCTGTCAATTCAAGTCCATTCGTGTACTCGAATGCCTGAAGATGCCGAACGGCGAAACCTGGATCGTTAGTGACAAAATACATGGAAATGTACAAAATCTCAATAATTCAAATATTAATTAATTATTGCGATATCAAATGGTATAAAGGCAAAGTCTCTATTCGTTTTGATGGTTTTTCAATACCGGAGAAATCATTTTTTGCTTGAATAAGTCAACTTAAAGATTATTTTTATATGGAGAAAAATATTCTTTAAACAAAAACAGTGGTTTCATCTTATAGATTTCACTATGGACTATCGCACCTTATATTTAACTCATTTTTTTTTAATTTGTGACAAATCACGTTTTGAATTTTTGCTCCTCAAATATATTTCTCAGTTCATCATTCATCAGTTGATAATGGTTGCGATGAACAAAACCGGTATGGAGTTTTATATTTAAGATTAGTGCAAAACAAGTTGTGTTTTACTTATTTAAATACAATACTTTTCCACCAGGAATTGACAGTGATAAATGTATTTCTGCTTCAAATTCATAGATTATATTGTTTTAATATAGATATATTTATCAAGTACTCAGCTTGGTGACAGTGTAAAGATATGATGATTACTTTCTATAGCCTTTTAAAGCAAAACAGGCATTATATAAAAAAAACTGTTTCATTTTCTTTTACCGTCATTTTTTGCCACTACGGTTGTGAACACGGTTGATAGACTCTTGAGTTTATGGAATATGCGTTTCATATTTTTACTTTATTTGATGTAAGCAAAGCGAAAACAGTTGATGATGGATTAGAAGTTGTCTGGTTTATTTAATTTATTGTACTATTAAATCCTTTGCGCAGCTGTGTTATAAAACTCGGCCCAGTGACGTCCTTAGGCAAAGGGCCGCCCGTAAGCGAGGCTTGAATTGGCATTCATACAGTTTAGTAAAAGCTATTTATGTAAAGTATATTTACAGCCAAGAAAAGGAAAACACATATCGTAAATTTTTTTTAACTTCACTACATTTAAAAATATTGTTATTATTTGAATGTTTATGTAAATAATATTATTAACTTTTCAATTATTTCTTTCGCAGTTTTCTAAACATATGTTTCAATTTTATTTCCTATCTTCAGTATTTTTGTCAAATGCATGGCACATTTGTTTCAACGGTTATGTCATCTGTTCTTTTTAAAGGTAAATAAATAAATAATTATTGAACACTACGGCTAGGAGTGATATGATGAAAAAGCAATTAAATATTTCTAATATTAATCCATATCTATATTTCTTCGTTAAATTTTAGTGGCAAGTGAGAAGTTTGTTGATCTGTCAGCACTGGTCAAAGATATATAGATTGACGGAGTTATTGCAATTGTAGTTACAGTGTTAGGAGAGATTATTATAATCAGTGAAAACTTTTTCAACAAGTCGAAAAGCGATCGTTGATTGGCTATTATTACAAATATTATTACAAACCCAAATGGCAATACATTAATAGAAACGCGGAAATACGTAAATCATATTGATTAAAAGCTCGTTGAATTTTTTTTACTCGTCGTTCAAAGGATAATATTTTTTCAGGAAAGAACACTTTTTTTTGGTGTATCTTTAACGGCATCTGATAAAATGAAACAATTAATTTTTAAAACTTAATGTTTTACTCTAAATCGGTTAAAAAAATAATTGTTCCGTCTTTTTGTTATTGTCAAAATACTGAATACAGAATAAATATATTTTAATAATTTCTATTTTTTTTAATACCCTAGGGTACTCAACGTTGTACCCACCGCCACCCGCTACGGCTTCACACTCTTACAGGGTGTATTCCGCAGCGTGACAACGTCATGCGTGTTTCAAATGTTTTCCAGGAATATCCGAAGAGAAGTTCCTCAAGACTTGGTTGCATGCACTCTAGTGTGCAGGAGGTTACGTTTTAAATAAGTGTTAAAAAAAGAAAAACAAGGGGGTTAATGTCTTAACGAATTGCCTTCCAATCGCTTTCCATAGGACACTGTAAGCTCTTTAAATGCCTTGTAATTTGTCAGAGACTTGTCAATAATTTCTATTGCGAATAATAATTCTAAATCAAATTCCTAAGAGGAGTTTTTATTTTAATAACCTTATTGAGAATAAAATATGTACTGCTGTCATTGCCACTCACAGGCAATGCTTAACTTGCCCATAGCCACGAGGCGTCCCTGCTTGTCGAGTTGTTATATTAGAGTTAAAATGTTAATGTTATAATTATTACAGTTTGACTCTTCTGTTCATCTACTGACCTAGTTATTATTGTATTGAATATTCGCTAAGATGTTGAGTAGAATGTATTTTTGTTTATTTATATCTGCAATATGTACGATATTTGTGGATGTACGAGTAAGTATGAAACGAGATTTTTTTAAGGAAACTTTATCCCTGATGTTTAATATATATTCAATATTTTCTTTGGAACGTTCATAACCGCGATAGTTTTTTTTTTAATTCCAAGCTATTTCATTACATGTTTTCTGAGAAATTGGTGATGGCTTTTTGATTAAATCAAGTTTACAGATAAATTGGTTGTCTAAAGTATTCATTAGTATTATTGAAATACGTTAAAACTCAGAAAGGATATGTTTTATAATAAACAATATTTAGTGAAAACTTCTTTTCTCTTCTTATTGGTGGTCAGAAATATCAGAATTAGTTTATTTCTTTCGAATAATTTAAATAAATGTTTTTTTTTTAATTTAAATTTTAATACATTTTTAAAGGTAAAAATTTCGACAAATATAATAATAAATGCTTTATCGAACATTTTTTTCACTTAACAATGATTTCATTTTCTTTTAAGCTTATATTTGAAACGTTGAGTTTCAAGCAAAGCTATATATCAGTGTTGTCAAAATTATGAAATACTTATGGGTTTCAAACATAATTTAAGAGAATCTTGAAAATAAGTCATTACAGTTTAATATCATTCAATAAATTTAGTTGTCAATTTGCATCAATTAAATCGTGTCCTTCCACCATAAATGATAAAAATATTATTTAATTTTAACGATATTTCACTCCGAGAAACAATTTATAATAATTATTATGTATTTATCCGTTGGCAACTAAGTATTTCGTTGTGTTTGAAACTGGATCGGTTCATTTCACTGGTCAAATTGTCGTTTCTGTAAAAATAAAAATATTGTGTTTTCATACAATTCAATCAATGGTAAATTTTGTTTCTAGGGTGACAGTGCGTGTCCAAATTTTTCTTTGACCCAAAATATTAACAACCCGGATGTTTTGAAGACCCTACAGTCGTAAGTTTCATTTAATTTAAATTGAATTGTACTAAGTACTTAAATAAGAATTATTAGCACTATAAGCCCCGCCCCAATTTAGGTGAAACTATCCCGTGTGCTCGGCTTAGTTTTGAAGAATAGCCCTTTTTCTTAAAAGCACTCCAAAAGCGCTATAACTATGAAACTACTTAGTCAAATAAAAATATTTTCTTTTGTTATTGCTTAACTATAATAATTTTATTTTGTATGATATTAATGGCAGTTTTCCCCATTATGAAAAGCCAGATGATAATGTTTGTACACATAGCGAGTCTTGCTTGGCGCACACCTTGTAGGTTCTACCGAGCTCATTTAATATATGATGCTGCTATTGGTATCAATATATATGTGTTTGTGTATCCTGCTTGGTAGATTATATGAGTTATGAAGTTTTATTTCGAAGTGGACTCGGTGACTGCACCATCATGTTGCCTTCCGAAAGGCAAGTGGAAGAATCAGATGCGTTACGATAAAATTGTTTTTTAGTCGATACAATCATTCACTATTTTTGACGAAAATACCAATTGAATTACTGTTTTAGGTTGATTTGAGTACCTGCTATTATGGTTACTACGAAAATTTCGAATACATGTTACTAAATACCACAACTATGACTGTGTTCGAAAGCCTAGAAGATCACATGAAAACACGTTTCCTGGATTCAACGCATGGCTCCGGGACTTGTTAACTTCATGTGTGTATTTAGCAGGATTAATTTTGTGTTTGTTTGAAAAAAACAATCCGTTCTAAAATAATGACGTTAAACATTTGATTTTTACCAGTTCGTCGGAAACGCTCAGTATCCCAATAGATAGATATTTAGAAACTTATTAGATCCACTCAATGCGCACGAAAGAGTGATTGTGTGTGTGTCTGTGGCTATATTTGTTTGTGTGTGTTGCTTTACAGATACACAGATAAATCAAGACAAATATATTTACTATAATTAACATGAAAGTGTTTTACAAAAAATGCATCTTTTGTCTGGATTCGTTAAGTTGGGGCAACGATATTATTACTACCTTATACATTTTATCCCTATTTGTAGTGTAGCAATTAGACGATAGCACACATAGGCATACAATTTTCAATAAAATTTCAGTGATTTATTATTGCGGGGAAAACACACAATTTTAATCAAAAGAAAGTATAAATTATTCCTATCAACAGAGTCGCCTAGCTTAATATCAGTTTACTTCCAATTAACAATGCGATGTAAGAGTAAGATGAATCATAACAGACATACAAAGCATAACAACAGATACACATCTCTCTTTAATTTCTTGGACAAATTCAAAAAAATCTTATTATGCCGCAATTATAATATATATTATAACAATAGGGATTCATAATCTTCAAGTTGTAAAAGATTCCATAACATAAGGTGTCTTAATTTAACTATTTTTAGGCAACTACTCAATAAAGTATGGCAGTCACTCCCTTCGCCAAGTCCTCTTGCACTGCAGTTAAGAGCGATACTTGACTTGATGATTACGAGTGATTCATTAAGACTGAGAACGATTTCATTTCTCCATACGTTCCGAATGGCGTCTATCCTCACTAGTCCTATAGATAACGCTAATTTCTGTCTGTACGCCAAGGTATGCATGTATCCATATAAATCTATAAATAAATTGAAAAATAATTGTAAACAAAAATATGTGACGATTCATTAAACTTTCAGCTGTATAATAGATTATGCAAATCATTTTGTTTACGCGTAGTTACGTAATTTGCAAGCTTAGCCAAAGGCTACATATATACGTGAGTTGTATTAAATAATGGTAAAATTGTATTTGATTAGTATATGTAAAATACTTACCACTGGAAAAAGCACTTTTAGTTTAATGATTTTTTTAAATAGAAATTTCGGTCGCAATATTTAAATGTATAACACATTATCAATACAAAGTGAGAATATATACCGTTATATTTCCGGATAATTATTTCGTTGTGTTATTTATTAGCTTTTATTTTTATTTTTAGACTGTCAATGCTTCTGTGGAATATTTTGAATCAAAAGACGTCAAATTAGCAGCTAAAACAATACAAGGTCTGGCCGATTATGTCAAAAATTTGCTTCCAATGATGTCGAAGGCTTCGCTGAAACAGGCTGGCTGCTCCAATTTTCCCAATATGCCAGTCGAGGTAAATGACTAATAATAATAGAGCCAATGTTATAGTATTTAATATTTTGCACATTTATGTAATATTGGCGCTCAATAATTTTGTTTATACCTATTTGCAACAAGCCCCACCAGATAGTAGTTATGCTACTCGATACAAAACTACTATTAGAACAGTTTGAATAAGCAAATAACAAATAAAAAATTGACAGCAATGAACAAACGTAAAAAGTGACTTGAAATAACTTCTTTTCTTTATTCGATAAACTTTTTATCTTCTCAAAAAGATGCCGGATTCTTGTAAGATCAAATGCGATGCCGGCCAGAACGTTACTGTCAATGGAGAGCGCTATAGATCTATGGTTGCTAATTTTTTCGTTTCAAAATTGAATGGCCATAATGTAGACGAGCTTTGGTATCAACAAGACGGTGCAGCATACTATACAGCACACGCCACAATCAATTTACTAAAGGAAACTTTCAATGAGCGCATAATTTCGCGGGATAGACCTGTGAATTAGCCACCGAGATCATGTGATTTAACACTTTTGGATTTCTTTCTGTGGGGTATGTAGAGTGGAAAGTCTACGTCGGTTTATCGACGTAGACTTGCAGAAAACCCTTATGACCTGGAAAATAACATTCGCCTTATTATCGCCGATATACGACCACTGCTGCTTCAGAAAGTGCTTGAAAATTTGACTTAGAGATTGTGCTTTCTTCGAGCCAGCCGTGGCGCCCACATGCCAGAAATAATTTTTAAAAACTAATGGCAATTAATAAACTTTTCAATAAATCCAATATAATGAGCATAACCACGATTATCAAACATTTCATTTTATTTTAAAGTTCTATACCTCTAAAAAACACCTTTATAATATATGGATGAGAAAGATGACAAAAAAAAAGAAAATTTAATGATATATTCTGCACGTACTTCGAAGGACTTATAAAATATTTTAATAGTGAATTGAATTCTAGGGACGTTATTTAGTGGTGGCATCGCTATTGTCGTCTTAATCATTGAAGGTATGCAGAAGTACGTTTTTACTCTATTATTTGATAGCATATATTATTCTCTATAGCCACCTGGCAACTGCTATGCGAAGGGACTGGTATATAGGCTTGAAGATACTTGGAATATATATGGAAAGCTCTTGCCGTGGCCTCTGAAAAATGCTGTCTTCAGTCTGTACAACTCTGGAAATTTGGCAGATCGGGCCCACGCTGTTTTAGTGACTGCCGCCATGTCAACTATCGGCCAAGAGCTTTTTGAAATTCATCCACCCGGTTCAATCTTAAAGGTAAAAATTAGAATTTATTTTTTCTTCATATCAATTTATCGAACAAAGGATGTAGTAATTTTCATTCATCATAATAATATGTTATCAATACAACGAACTGCGAACGATGATTATCTAGATTAGTGGTCCGCAACTCCAGCCTTGCGTACATACAAAATACTCGTGATGTCTATTAAAATGATTCAAATAGTACAGCATTGTGAAAACTCTTGAGTGAATAACTATGTATATGATCGAGGCGGATGGCGATGATGTTTTCTACGTCTCGACAATCATGAAGCAATGGTGTCCTGCTTGGTTAGAGGGACCAATGAGTGCATTCGTCACACATGACTATTTGCAGTGCATGGGCGCACTTACACTCCATTTGAATGCGCTTCAATGAAATCCATCAAAATAGAGTGCGATTTTGTTAAAAGCAAGGCAATTAATTTCCTTGTACGTTTTAGTGAAACAGTTGATGATCACTGGTTGCTAGATATTAACCACAAAAACGTAAAATAAGAGTGAAATAAAATAAGTCTTTCGTTGTATTGTTTTTACAATAAAGATTCAGTAATCTTTTTGCTGCAATATATTTTGTGTGTTGATTTGAGCAACCCTTCCCGTATTTTTATCTTCACTGCCTTTTTTATGTCCAAATAAAATAAATATTATTTTTTTATTAAAAAACTAATAAAAATATGCAGTTGAATTCAGAAATTTTAACATATTTTTATTTTAACAACACCATTGAAAAAATTTAAGTTACGCGTACTAACTATTAAAATAATATGTAACTAGCTATATAATGCAATGGAAATGCTGAAACTAACAAATGATTTTAATATTAACGGACTAAATAGCTTACTTTCAATATTTCTAGTGTTTACTCAATTAGGTACAAACAAAACATCGTTCTTAAATTTGTTCTCGATTTTTTTCAATTTTGCGTCACTATTTATGAATATTTTATTTTCAGAACTTTGCAATGCTGACATTTGGTCGTATAGCAGCCAATTGCTGCGGTGAAATGAGGATACAACTAGATGATCTATCAGATTTTCATATAAAACTAGTACAAGAAAATAGTCGGAAAATTATAATTAAGAAATATACCTAAAAGATTATCGCTCTGTGCATAAATACATAAAATATCTCTGAAAAATAAAACTGTATAAGAAAAATAAATAAGAATTATAACAATGAAAAAGATTTCTATATTTCACGGTTTTATACTAAAAATATAAATGCGTTACATATAGACAGATACATCAAAACAAATCTGTATCATGGTAATAAAATAATACATATATTGGTGAGATAAAAGTTCCGTAAGAGTTACATTTTCATATTTTTTTATCACGTATGATATTTCAGCATACAGATATATGTACAACCTACCATTTAACATAGAAATTTTCATGAAACACAATTAATTTTTGATGGAATAACACGGCAAAGTGATGTCAAAATAGTGACACTGCCAAATATTCTCCAGATATCAAGAAAGCTTCTTTATATTGGGAGCTGGATTGGAAGGTGGTAGGAATGGCATGCCTGTATGGCACTCATGTCTCATTCCAGATGTGGTGGATGCACTGCCCAGTATTGGTAATCGTCGTAATTTTGTTCCTAACCCAGACCAAGTCTTAGTATTTTTCAGTTGGTTGTCCTGTTAATTGATGAACAAAATATGGTGTGTCTAGACTCTAGAGACCATACATATGTATTGTTAAATCTGTCTGCCTTGATTTCTCACGTAAATATTTTTTTCGATCTATATATCTCTACTATATAGCACAAAATACATGTAGGAATATATATGTTTGTATGTCTGTCGGTCACAACAACTCCTCCCAAACGGCGTATACTCGCGACGTTAAATGTTCAAACGGCATTCTGGCTAAAACTGTCAGATCAACTAAGCTATTTTCGACTTTCAACTCTCAACATTTAACTTTTAACCTAAAACTAAAAACGCGATATTTTTGACGTTTAATAATAAAATCAACAAACGCCCAGGAAGATTGCCCAGCAACCACTCCATACCGAATATTCCGTAATTATCGCACCATGAGTTCTGTAGTGTATTATGTCAAAATATATCATTTTTTAGTTAATAATGCAGTTTTATTCATCATTTTTTTGTTTATTTATTGCTTGATCGTAGTAACTCATATAAAATTTGAAATTTGCGTTGTAATTGAGTTACTTCACTAAAGTATTTTCAAAATATTTAAAAAAAATTGATTGCTATACTATATTTTAAGATATAATATGATTATGTATGAAAGTGATGTAGGTATAGTGAATTATTTTTATACCTAGCAACCGATTCAAAAATCAATTTGTAAGTTTTCATTTATAATTTTTGATTTGTATTTCATATGTAATTTTCATATTTAATTTTTAATATTTGAATTTTTAGTGTTTAATTTGTATTTTAATTAGTATTGGAATTTGTATCTCAAAACTACAATATTTGGACTTAGCGCAGTAAAGTTCTCATGGTGCGTTGTCATCAATATAGCGCCATGTTGCTTAGCGATTGTTGTTATAATAATATTATATATTTCACAAATAATAATTTTTCATATGAATCGTAAAATTAGTAAGAGATTGAGAGGAGAATTATCCATTATTTAAAGAAAATAATCCATTCTGGAAATTAAAGAGATGTTGCGAGAATTGGAATTATGACTGGTCCACAGTGATATTTTCAACTAAAAAATTTAATTATTAGTTAGCTCCAAAATAATGCCAATGTCTAAGTTAGAAAATATAAGCGGTATCTATTTTGGGCGAAGTCGGGTGATAAGTACTAGTATGAATGTTTTTTTGTTTCGTCCTTAATGCGTTCCTATACCATTTATCCGATTTCGATGAATCTTTGGTAAGTTGTGCGCAAACCCGTGAAAGGTTCTGAAAAAAATCTAAAATCTAATACTTACAAACAACGATATCTCGGAAAACCTTCTGATTGATTCGTGTACGCACCAAATGGAAAAACAAAAAATAATGTGTATCTAAAAGCACTTCAATAAACAGAATTAAAACACACACATTTTATTTGAGTGGCATTGCAACGCATGTTGGGTACTTGCTAATTATGAATAAAACAACTGCCTTAACCTCATCCGTAGATTTTATTTGTCATATTGATTAATTAGTATTAGTTCGAAAGGGTTTTGTCAAATAAATATTCAAACATTTCGAGAATCGCCTTAATACTTATTTTGTGATCAATTGCCGCTTTCCAACTACTCTTAGAATTACCAGTGATTTTACAATTATAATAGCATTGTGGGTTTCGACGGGATGCAATTCGACGAAAGTATAAATCTGTTAGGTGTTTCAACGTATAGGATACAGCAACGGGGAGTTTGGAAGGTTCAACTGTTCGTGCAGAATTGGCGAGGAATTCTAACTCAGGTATCAGTGTGGATCCTATAATATTTTATCTCGTAAATAATATTTGTCGTATTTGTATCTTCTATATAAACGTTAGACACTGTTTACTGTCTGTCAGTTCGAGTCCATTCGTACGCTCGAATGCCTGAAGATGCCGAAAGGCGAAACCCGGGTCGTTAGTGACAAAATACATGGAAGTGTACAAAATCTCAATCATCCAAATATAAATTAAATACATTGTGTTTGTCATCGTTGATTTGACATATACAATAAAACATGTTTGAAAATGTACTACCAAAAGTTTTGCATTGATTCGTTTATCTTCATCATGTAGCCTTTAATAGCGTTCTAATGGTTTGTCAATGAAGTCTCGCAAAATTATTTTACAATGAATTCACTTTTGTCAAGGTTGAAATATCTTTCAAATAAAAAATTTTTGTTGGTTTTTGTCACATCGTTACTTACGCCCAAATATAAACTATTAAATGAGCTCTTCAAATAGAGCTGTTGTTGGCCACGGAAAAATCCTCTGGTGCTCACACATGAGAATCACTGCTCTGTAATAATTTCAGTTATCAGTAGTCATAATGCAGCTTAAGTTCGATTTATGTCAAGATAAGACTGGGATATGAAAGTAGTAAGTCAAATAAACATAAATAAAATTCGGTTTAATTTTCATCTTTATTTCCATAACAAGAAAGTACCGGATATTTATTTATGTGCTATAATTTTCGTTGTTTTTGTTTGAGTTTTCGATATAAAGTTAAAATTGATTCACATTGTTATTCCGATTATTTCAACACAGTTTATAAGTACCTTATTATGTGACGTAAACGACAGTTAGTTATATATTATGAATGCGTGTGATAATAGCTCCAAATAAAATATGAAAAAAGTAATGAAAAGAATGCGCTGAATTTTTGCTTGAATAGCACATGTTTGCTACATTATAGGGCTAAGATATTAATCCCGCTTTTAGTGATAGTAATATGATAAGTATAACTAAGGTAAATGTAAATAATTAATCGTATTCTTATAGATAATTATATAAATAATATTCACTAAATTATTTTTCATGTTAACTTCTTTTAAAAAAACTTGAAAGTAACTGTAAATTTTGATTTATGTTTATAAAACATTATCTTCTAAGCAATTCATTGAAAGTGAACGCCATCAGATTTGTTAAGTATGCATTAATTATGATAAACAGCTTCCTTATATTTTCAAAAAAACATTGAAATGCAAAATAAAATATATATTCAATCAATCACGACTATTTTTGAATATTTATTCAACTTTGGGTCAAGAAGATATTTATAATGTTTGTAAACACAAAATGACAAATAAATACATACTCAATAATTAATTAACAGACGAAACTAATGAAATATTACCGAACATATTTAAAATGTGAAAAGTCTTGGATATTAACACCACATCAAAAAGTTTATTGATTATATGTTTACTAGATAGATAGTTAATCAATTATTCAAATAATTTTCTTTATAATATTTCGTCAGGAGTTTAAAATTTCATTGCCAACATAAAAATGAGTTTACATAATTTTGAGACTTCATGTTACCACACTTGTATTATCGTTGTTTTGGAAACGTGTTTTACGTGTTGGGCAAGTGGTTATATCGGTCAAAAAATATTCAACGTCTTCTAGTCCGACAGTCTACAACCTTTTGGACCTCACGCACCACAAACAATTTTGAATCACGCGGTAAACAAAGTGATTTGTTTTAGGAAAACAACACAGAGTGATCATACAAGCTACATTTTTTATTATGTACAAAAAGAAAATTTTGCTTATTTAATTATACCATATTTATCATGTGATGCACCAAGTTTGAAATAGATTTGTGGATTCGTAGCCGAAATGACGCTACTGCAGCAACTACTCTAGTCAATAAAACATAAATTTAACTCGATTATGATTGCATATTAGACAAACACTATTAAAATCTACCAAAAATACAGAAATGCGTAACACTTAAATACCTAGGTATTCTAAAGCTTTCAGATTCAGGAATTTTAAATAATAACAACCACAACATACAGTTTGAATATATTAATAATAACATTGATTTATAACTGCAGATTATTTAAGTATGGAGAGAAGTGCAGCACATATTTCAAACATGTGAGAATTATATAATAATGCTTATCAAATCTTAACTTTCAATAATGTGATTTGAATAAGTCATATTTCAGTGTAAATAAAATGATTTTTTATTTATTTAAATCAAATAAATAAATCAAGTCAACTCCCTTATAATTATGGCATATGAACAAATTCCATAAACCAATGACCAGTAGAACTTCAAGTTGTATTGGTAAAAGTTGTAAGCAGTAATGACAAGGCTCTGGCTATTCACAATTCTATGAAAAACTTGCAAAACCGCCAACTGCGTTTCGTCTGAAAAAGTAAATAAAATCAACTTTTAATCAAATAGAAGTCACCAGACAAATTGTCGGAACTGCAATTGAGATTATTATGTTTAACTATTTTATTCTACATCAAATCTGAATTCCAGCAGTTTGTAATCTAAGGTTGGCTTCGAATGGTTCAAAAATAACCACTGGAAAACCACAATTCACTAAATCACTACAAGTTGTACCTAACTTGTTATTTGATATTTTTGCGTAATTGAGATATTACCATTTTTATATAAAAACGTGCAATACATGTAAGGATATTTCGTAACTTTGTCTAGCGAAAAACGAGTGCACTGGCTTTGGTAATGTAATCTTTATCAAACGTCGCTTATTTGTCTAATTCAGTCAAATGAATGTAATAGGCTTACCATTAATATTCAGTATTATAGCTCTGTTGATATTTCTTTTAGTCTGATGGACTTCGCTTTGAATCATTTCGCAGATCATGGATTCCAGAAAGAATAATGCCATAGTGCGGATTTCGTAAAAATAATCATAAACGAGTGGAAAACTCTGGAATAAAATTCTCTTTTTTAGTAAATCACAATTATAAGTGGCATTCGTAGTTCGATTGGCTGGTCATGATTCATTTGTCAGATTCTGTTAACAAGGATTTCGATGCAACCGTAAGAAGAGCCTTGTCGTATTACAAAGGGTGAGGAATATATAGTAGAATTGCCGGTATTTCGGTATTCCGTATAAATGCCAATATAAGTAAAAAAATCGGATGAAATACGAACACAATACGGAAAACGAAATCAATATCAGTACAGGTTTTCCATGACTTACGATTGAGATACGTTCCTGAACTTTGGTCGTAAGTCAAATTGCATAAAAAATATTAAAATTAAATATTGTTCGGTTCAGGTCAGTTTTAGCGGTGTCGCTTTCAATTTTTACGAAGTTTTAATTTGATATATGAGCTATTTTTTACAATTTAAAGTGAATCCTGATATCCCGGTATTGTTTTAATATCAATCCAAGACCGCGGGATTGAAAAATTTACCCGGATCCAGGAATTGAATACCCGGATATCGGTTTTGTTATTGCAATCCATAGCTGGAACATACGTTTTATGTTTTTTATTTTAAGTATATAACTATTTTTATTTATTACAAAATGAAGATAGTAAATGTTTTAGTTTTAATGAAGGTGAATAAGTGGTGTAAAAATCGTGTCTACTCATTAAATAAAATTAAGAGCACAAACATAAAAGTCGATCCAACTATACTATTTTATTTATTTCATACATTAGTGTGGTAGTTTATTTTTTGAAAATAATATCAATTTAAATGCAAACCTTTACTCTCTCCACCATTTTTAAAAAAATCGTTACCTTACTTTGAAAAGGCTTTAATTGCACTTGACCATGTTTTGAGATACGAGCGTTTGAAGTTTTCACTGATTATATTTTGTATTTGGAAGGAAAAAGTGTAAATAGAAAGAAAATAAACATAAATAGTTTACTTTTTTTTATATAATTCATTTTAACTAAAGCCTTTATATTAGAAAATAATGAGTATCCAAAGCTTTAATTAGAACTGAAAACAATAGTTTGTTTGAAAAGGTTTTATCAGATATTTCAATTTTATCAAACAAAATGTTGTAATTTTTGAGATATTTATTAATGTTTTATATTATCATGACTGGGTGAACCATATAAGCTAACAATAATATTATAATACGGCAGAATAATAATATATATATACTTTTAATGTTTGAAAGAACTCAGCTAACTTTCGTCAATGACCACATCGATAGAACAATAGAAGTAAAGGGTAAAACACATACCAGCCATCGAGCAAAAAATGTTCGACACGACGTTAAAACCTTTTCAAAACAACTGTGGTGTGTATTTTTTTCTGTGAGATGATAATAATTAGTTATATCGATGCATAGCACCGTATAAAACAAATATATATGAAAAAAAAAAGGTTTGGATAGAACTCCGGAATACTTCTAACTCCCTCATTGAACAATATATGACTGAAATCAACGTATATGGTAAAATGTTTCTAATACAACATTTTCCAATCAAAAGGTGATTTTAGGCCAAAATGTCAGTTAGAACCTTTTCAAAGTAAGGTAACGAATTGTTAAATAAAATATATTTTAAGGTGAAAATTATAAGTTGTTTTTGCGTTTTTTTCAAAACGATTATTTTGTAATTTCACACTTCTAATAATGACATCATATTGTCTATACTGGATGAATTTGCCTGTCATATTTTTACTTATCCGTTTTTGCCACATCGTGGATGAGGAAAAATATATTTTTTTTAAGGATTACCAATTGATGAGAAACGCATGTAATTTTTGCAATTGAGTTTCTTTTAAATACAGCAATGTTAATGTGATGCCTTACTATTGTGAGTTTAGAAATATCGTTGAAGTAAAGCAAAATATCTTGTAAAGTACCAATGGATATCCAAAATGATACTACCAGTCGCAAAATCATCTAAAATAAGACAAACAAACAATAAGTAACAAATAAACAATTTAGTATGTAATATCTTCATTTTTTATATATGCTATTATCAAACTCGCACATAAAATTAGCTACAAATTTCAAACATTAGTAGAAAATACGCCTTTTGTATAGCTATCAAAGGAATATGCTTACGATCTATAGCAATGGTGGGCAACCGGGTTTGAGGGCACTTTGAGAAGTCCCGGTTTTGTCAATTATGTTTAAACTACCACCAAGAAACTGCCATTTTGAGTAGAAAATAAGAAAAATATGTTTTTATTCTTACCGCACATCCATTTATTTTGTTAATATATTCAAAGAGCTTCACAATTTGATTGTAACTTTCGAGTAGTCTCAAAATATTGTTGTCAGAATTTTCCCATTTTGATTTCATTTCCAAAGCATACCCGGAATATGTTTCATGATTCACGAAGATACTGCAGAATGAGCGGTTGATAAAAGCTTCGCAAATTTTATTCGAAATATCTTTGTCTATATTCCGAAAGAGGATATAATCCAGTTGGATATTAAGTATTTTTATTAAATGTAATATAGTAAGTAGTTTTATAACTAAATAAATGCAAAGTATTTCGCTTGAAATAACAACGATATAGAGTTCACTGCAATGGAAAGGATTAAAAATCGAAGAGAGTATAAAAGAAAAAAATTCAACCAGTATTAATATTGAAGATATAAAAATATTTTTTCGAATTTGTATGTAGTATCTTTTTTTGTTTATAAACAAAAGATTATCAATTTTATTGATCTTGTCTAGAAATTTAAATGTGTCATTATGATAAGACGTTCCCAAGTGTAGTCTTATTAAGCAATGTAAAAAGACTGAACTATGGATTAACATAGCAGAGACAGGTGGAGAGAAACTTAAAGCACCACACTTGCGAATATTTACATACATGTGTATAAGTATGTTTATTATTATATAAATAAATTTAGTCAAACGACTCGCAGGTTTCATTTTGTTGTTACTTTCTTCCAAAATTGGAATAAACATAACATATTTCATAAAAGTAAAAATCATTTTTGTTGCCCAAAAAATATTGTAACGTCTCTTGGTTTGCTGTTTACGTTTCTTCTGCATTAAACTCAAATAATTTTTTGATTTTTTCATTATATGATAAGCGCTCAATATTCTTATTAAGTTGGAAGATATATATTCAGCTTGCACTGATCTTTTAAAGACAAATAAAAGCAATCGTTTAAAAAAGAAAAGATATGCATAATATTATGTAATCGATACAAAACATTTATCGAAAACCTTTTTCTCTGCGTGAAACTATACGAAGATATTACAGTCGTGATTTGATAATATTTAAATTTTTTCAATATTCTTTGATATAAAAATTATTTTATAAATGCGTATATGTCAAAAAATCTTAGGTATGACAATATACAGTTTTTACGAAATCACAAAACTTTTCAAATAGTGTTTTTTCAATATTGATGACTTAAAAACGGTATTTCTGACATAATTGAATTTTATTAGAAACGGATGATAAACGATCGTATGTAAATTATTACTTGCTTACTGGCACGAAAAGTCATTGGAAATACCAGGATCCCGTTCTGGCAATAGTTGTTTTCCAATTCAAAAAAAAGTCTGATGTTCTATATTCTCAAAAAGTATAAAACAGTTTTTTGACATGGTGTGTTATTCTACGACGAAGTCAATTTTTGCTCTGGATCGTGCCTTGAGTTCGTTTTTAAAATCAGATTTTTCGCACTAATAATTATTGAAAAAGTTTTTTGAAAACAGTTTCGAGCCGGTGATACTAAATAAATTCCTATTAAGTATTCATTTCCAATACATTAAAAAAATCCACATTTATTAGGGATATTTCTTTTATCGTGAAGCAATCTTTTTGTGCTTTTTTATAATTCAATAGTGATTAAATTACTTTTACGAGGCTAATCAACCACATATATGACGTTTTCCTACTCGAGTATATGTAATCGCCAGGTCTTTTCAAAACTTATTTGTACTTTTAAGGTGTTAATTGTCAATTCTTGGTAGAAGGGCATTATGTTTAGAAAAATGAAATAATTTAAAAAAATTTTAATAACACAATTCATTTTTACTACTTCCACATATTTATAATGATCAGGACCGGTTTCACTCATCAAGAGCATTACCAACTGATAAAAATACAAACATAACAGGCTTATTTATATAAAACTGATAGTTCATGAACTAAGACAAGAAAATACTGATTAGCAAACAAATTATACATAAATCAAATAAAATAGTCTAAGAATAAAAATTGGTGAACCATTTAGAAACAATCCAATATTTAGTATGTAATTAATATTAACAATAAAAAGCCATGTTAAGTGGAGAACGCAGAGCAGCTATGAGCATCCATCAAATTTGTATATCTGAAAAACAAAAATTAAAGAGACAGAATCAATTCTTACAAGTTAAAATATAAAAATAACATTACAGGTATAATACAAATTAATGAATCGGATATAACAAAGGAGAAGATGCAAAGACGGTTTGCTCATTCAATAAATTTGAATTGGGCAAAAATTTATACGTATTGATTTCTAATATCTCTTGTTTATCTAATTTTAAAGATTTGTTATTTAAGTGCAGGATTTTGAAATTTTCTGTAATGTCAAACGTATGTTTATTTAGAAACAAATGGTAGCAGAATGTAGACAAATCATCTCCTTTTTTAGCACAAGCTAGATGTTCCTTGATTATAATATTAAAAGACCTTCCTGTTTGTCCAATATATCTAGTTTCGCAGGATTGATTTCAAAGCTGTTCAAAAAATCTTCCAACCTTTTATTCAGTCCTAGATTTAAGGCACACTTTATGATTTTATTTTGATTTTGAAGATGTGTCTGTCAATTATGGAGGATATCACTAAGAGATGAAAAAAGGTTCGTTTTTACGTTGCGGGATAAACCGTGTAAGGAAAGTGTTAAGCCGTAGCAGGTGGTGGTAGGAACAATATTGAGTTTCCTATCTAACATTAATAAATGTCTATAAACACAAAACGCCAAAAAATACCATACTCAATAAATTGACAGATACAACTAATGAAATATTACCGAATTCAAAATATGAACGGCCTTGTACATTAACGCTACATTAAAATGTTTATTGCTAATTTGTTTCCAAAGTAGATAGTTAATCAATTATTTAAATAATTTTCTTTGTCACATTTCATCAGGAGATTAAAATTTCATTGCCAAAATAAAAATGAGTTTATACAATTCTAAGTCTTCATATTGAAAGAAATTGATTATATATATATATATTATTATTGTTTATCATGTATTCATATTATCACGTATTATTATCGTTTTGGAAACGCTTATTTAGTATTGGATAAGTGGCTATATCGGCCAAAAAATATCGGTGTCGTCTTCTAGTCCAACAGTCTCTAACCTTTCGGACCTCACGCACCACAAACAAATTTGAATTCCTCAGTCTACAACACTGTTTCTTAACCTTTTCACATCCGCGGATTGCCGAAAAATACAAAAAATGTTTTTCGGACCATCAACATTGGAATAAAACAATAAATATTAATATAATTGATTTTTTATTTAAAACAATTAATTTTGCAACACCGTATGCTGATATGACAAAATTTAAGTATATTAAAACAGACAGTAACAAATTTTTGCGCCCTACCCCAAAATCATCACGGACCACCGGTTATGAAACTATGGTCTACAACATTACCTTTTTAAGGAAAATAATAAAAAATTATCATACAAGCTACATTTTTTATTATCTACTAAAAGAATATTACACTAATTGATTATTTATTAGTGTGATATGTGTTTGCAGCGAGTTTGAAATAAGTTTGTGAATTCTTATCTCCAATCAACATTTTATTGCAGAATATCATTTAAATATCTATTGGAAAGCTTTTGAATTAACTATGAAAAAATAGTTATAATCACAACATATAGTTTGAATAAATTGATAATAACATTGTTTAAAAGCTGTAGATTATTTTAATATCGATAGACGTGTATATTTAAAAATCGTGTTTTCCTTTTTTTGATATTTTAACTAATAATAATAATACAATATTGCTTTTCAAACATTTGCTTTAAATGATTTAGTTAAAAAAGTCATATTTCACTGTTTTGTGACGAAAATGATTTTTTATTTACTTCAATAAGAAGAATCAATACATCTGCATTACAATTATGGCATATGAACAAATTCCGTAAACCATTGACCAGTAGAACTTTAAATTATATTGGTAAAAGTTGTAAGCAGAAATCTCAAGGTTTTGATTATTTACTATCCTATGAAGTACTAGCAAAACCGTCAACTGCGTTTCGTCTGAAAAAAAATAAAAAATGTTATTAGTAAAATATGCGTCGCCAGATGAATTATTGGAATTGAGATACTTGACAGGCTTAAAAACATTACTATTTCCATTTAAATAAAAGTGCAATAGTGTTAACAAATACTTTGAGATAATTTATGACATAGACTGAGGGTGCTTGATGGAATTTCAATATAAAATTTGAATTATTGAGATTTTGAATTGACCACCAATTGACGAGTCCATTCGTGCGTTCGAATGCCTGAAGATGCCGAAAGGCACCCGGGTCGTTAGTGACAAAATACATGGAAGTGTACAAAATATCAATAATTCAAATTATATACTTTGAGAGCGCAATTAATGAAAGTTTTTTTTTTATTTCGACGTTCCATATTTTTCAGGCGACGGAAAACGATTTACGATTTTCGCGAAATGACAGAAAAACCTACCAATTCCCCTTAAGATTATAATTCAGTGTTCTTATAGAAAAACACGATATCTCGATATTTTTACGTAATCACCATTTTCAAATAAGAACGTGAAATACTAATATGAATATTTCGTTACGCTGTCTAGCATAAAACATGTGCTTTGGCTTTGGTAAGGGTTACCATAGAATCTTTTTCAAACGTCGCTTATTTGTGTAACTGAGTCCAATGAATCTAATACGCTTACCGTTAATATTCAGTATGATAGCTCTGTTAATATTTCTTTTAGTATGATGGATTTCGCTCTGAATCATTTCACAGGTGATGCATTCCAGAAAAAATAATGCCATTGTGCGGATTCCGAAAGTGATTGCATAGCCCTGGAATAAAATTAGCATTTTTTTATCAGGCGTATTCCGCAAACACAAGCTTGTTTGATTAGTTTTTATGTTATGTGTAATTAGATAGTATAAAATGGTTTGTTACTGAAGAATTTATTAGCAGAAGAACGAGTTGATCGAATATTCATGCAAATAAGTCTTAATGAAAAAGAAGACTTTTCAGATTTAAAGCTTGTTGTATAAAGTGTCATTAAATAATTCTACTGTGGTACGTTGCAATACCAAAATGCCGGTATTTTGCATTATTAAATACGGTATTTTGGTATTGGAAAATCAGAGATCCCTGTTTTGGTGTTTATAACCTATTGCAAGTTATAGCTGGGACGGTTCCACGAACAGAATATGAAAAAACAGAATAAGTTCAAAATAATATTTTTTTCCTATCTATTTATTTATTCATTTATGCTACAATATTTATAATAATAATGTATTGAAACAGAAAATTGAATACACTATTATATTTAATTATAATGTGTTTGTTTTTGATATTAAATACAAATATTTGCAAATGACCTTATTGATTATTTCATATAACAACCATTTGGGCTTTTTCCTTCTGAGATTTCAAGATAAAATCTTTTTGTACTTGGAAAATACAAATCATTTATGATAAGTGTATCATATAGAAAATCGTAAACTGCGGAGCGGGTTAACACTAAGTGTAACACAAGTTTTGTGAGATTTTTTTGATGCATAATTTTTGGCGGGGGGGAGGGACGAATATGGAACATTAAATAATTTAAAAAACGGTGTATGTTTTTCTAGAGATTTTATAATAATCTTACGTGTTGATTAAATACATTGTATATTTATATTTATTTTATGTTCAATTAATATACGACAAAACTATTATTTTTGACTGTTTTTTTCATGTTCTGTTTAGTCATGTGCTGTTTGATCCAGTTACCGGCTGGGACATACCGTAAATAAAATATTCAATATTATGATGTATGAAGTCTTAAGCGATTTGTTTAAAATGTATTTGTTTTAATGAAGAAGTCAAATAGTAAATTTTAATTTTATTTGATTCTTCACTTGACTTAGAACTGTTTTTTTTTATAAACTAACATACTTGGTTAAATTCCACTGTTTGTGTATGACAAACCTCTTACAAAACGGGCTGTATTGGTAATCGGATAAAGACCATGGTAAAATGGAATATGAAGAAACAGAACAGAGGAATATTGTTGTCGATTTTATTTATGATTTAAATACATATACAACAAAATCGTAAAAACATATAAATATTTTATATATATCATAACAACAGGGTTGTTTAGATACATAGTAAACTTAATTAACATATTTATATACTCTTTATTTTGAAGATAACATGTACTGAAAGACATTTTACAGTATTTGAAATTGAAATTTCTTTTGAATTTCATTGTGAAAGTAATAATTTCATAAATATATACGACAAAATCATTGTGTTTTATTCATCCCGTGTTCTGAATTGTCATAGTTCTGTTTGTTTTTGACGGTTCTGTTCTGTTACTGTTTAGTTTCTTAATGTTCTCTTTTGTCATGGAACTAATGGAGAAAAATACAAATTTTCGATAAACTACAAATATTTATGGGCACTCTTCCGTCTCAACTGAGAAACGTAATTTTGTCATTTTTTTGTACAATTCAATGTAAATGTGATACCTTACCATTGAGAATCCATCGAGGTCGGAGTGTTTATTCAAAATAAATTGTAAAACACCAACAGATGTCCAAAATGATATGGCCAGTCGTAAAATCATCTAAAACAAGACAAAAGATCTATTAACAACAAATAAAAAAATTGAGTTTTTAATATTTTTTATGTATGTTATTATTATACCAATATATGCGTAGATAGAACTAGCACAAAAAAAAAATAGCGAAAAACCGCACGTATTGCTAGAAAATAAGCGTGTTGTATAGCTATCAAACTAATATGCTTACAAAATAAAGCAGTGGTCGGCAACTCGGGTCGAGGAGGCATGGGAAAGCATAATTTTTGAGACGCTCCCTCCTTGGGACTCATAGCATGGTGCATGTTTTTTAAAAATAGCTATTGATCTCACTTTTAAGGTATTTACTGTCACTTCTCGGTGGAAAGTAATTATGTTGAAAAAAATAAAACTATTCGATGGTCTAGTTCCATAGTGATACAACTAGAAATTGGTAGTTTTGAGAAAGGCCCTATCAAAGTTGTGACTCATCTAAACTGACTCGTAAAAAGTGATGACTTATTATTTATATTACTTTTTTATTCAAATAGATGGTTAATAGTTTTAGGATTAAGTTTGTTTATTTATGGAACGCCACGATTCACGAAAATGTATTTCCGTTTTATATGGAACTGAGAAATTTTTTAATTTTGCTAATTTTCATATGCCAATATCTGCCTTTTGCGAGAAAACATTTTACAAGCTGTATTTTTGTGGAATTGTAGAAGACCGGTGTTCAAATATAATGGCTAACTTACCTCAAAACATCAAATTTTTAACTTATCATCCTATGGAACTGGGCCATCGATGTATACTACTTCTACATTTTTATAATGATCAGAACCGCTTTCGCTCGTTGCCAATATTATCAACATACAATATAAGTTATCATTAATTAAGTATATAAAACAATTGGTTCAAGAACTATCACAAGAATTTACGGATAATAATACAAATTAAATACAATAGTTCATAATTAATATGTTAAGGGGCTCTTACAAACAAATTCTTCATGCAAATTAGGAAAAAAAATAATATTTCATAAAAAATTGTCTATAGGCTAATGAAACGGATACAAAAGCGAAAGCGAAAAAGTAATTTGCTTATTCAATAAATTTGTTTTAGGGAAAAATTTGTATCTTTTGATTTATCTAGTTTTTGAGACTTTCTATTTAATAGGGTATAAAAGGTTTTTTTCCCATTCAGTGAAAGTCGTTAATTGTTTACCGTCGTTTAAATATCAAGTGTTTGTGTTGTCTAAAACGTAGGCGTAGCGAGAGCAATTTACCAACTACTAGTCCTGTCCTAGCCCTATCCTTTTATCCCTACTGTCTTCGATAAAGAGAGGTTGAGAAACTGAGTAAAAAACAGTTCCTATAGTAAATTTCTGTTGAGATACCTCCATTAGGAGGACATATGCTCAATGTTGGGAGTGAAAATGGTACTGCCAAAAAACCAATATGAAAGTAACAATTAATTGACAAAGAACTGTTGTAAATGATCCGCCAGGTACTGTCAATTGTATTTTAATCAACACCACATACCTGCTATTGTGATTCGGAAATAACAAAAATGTTTATTCTTACCGCACTTCCATCCATTTGGTTTATATATTCAATGAGCTTCGTTGTTTTGTTGTAAATTTCAATTAGTCTCAGAATATTCTTGTCAGAATTTTCCCACTCTGATTTCGTTTCCAACGCATAGCCTGAATATTTTTCCTGTTTTACTAGAATACTCCAGTAATCGTTGACAAAAGCTTTACAAATTTTATTCGAAATATCTTCATCAATATTCCGAAAAAGTATATAATTCAGTTGGATATTAAATAGTTTTATTAAATGCAGTGTGGCAAGTAGTTTTAGTACTAAATAAATGCAAAGTATATCATTGGTAACAAAAACAAGCCAGAGTTCATTACAATGGCAAGGACTATAAATTAAAGATATTAAGAAAAAAGAGGATTCCACCAGTATTACTATTAATAAAATTGTTAGAGTATTTTTCCGCATTTGTGTGTAGTATCTTATTTTGTTTATAAATAAAAGATTATCTATTGTATTAATTTTGTTTAGAAATTTAAATATGTCATTATGATAAGACGTTCCCAAGTGTAGTCTTAACAAGCAATTAAAAAAAACTGAAACGTGGATTAATATAGCACTGACAGACGAACAGAAACTTTAAGCACCACACTTACGAATATTTACATAAACGTATGTGAATATGTTTATTATTATATAAATAAATTTAGTCAGACGACTCGCAGGTTTCAATTTGTTGTTGTTTTCTTCTAAAATTGGAATACACATAACATATTTCAGAAAATTAAAAATCATTTTTGTTGCCCAGAAAATGTTCTTAAGTGTCCTGGTTTGCTGTTTTGGTTTCTTTTGAATTAAACTGCAAAAAGTTTTTGATTTATCCATTATTTGATAAGCTGAATATTTTTATTATGTTAGAAGATAAATATATGTTGAACCTGTACTGATATTTTAGAGAAAAATAAAGGCAATGTTTTAGAATTAGAAAAATTATGCATTTGATTTAGCAATCGATACAGCACAGTTATAAAAAACCTTTTCTCAGCGTCAACCCATAAGAATAAAGTCAGTTTGAAAAAGTTGTGTTTTTAGTGATGTATCCCAAAATTTACCCTCAAAAACTACTGGCATATTCTTTGAAATTAAAATGAGGCTATAAATTCTTCACATTAAAATGTCCAAAAAATGCCAAATGCCTACAGTTTTCATGAAATCACAAAAAGTTTAAAACATTGTTCTGTTTAGTTAATTTTGAAATGTATTCTTCGCTCAACAGATTTCAATTATTTTCGAATTTTCAATTGTTTGAACTATGAATTGTTTAATTCTTTATGAAAAACAAAAAAAGTTATGTTCTATGTTGATTAATTAAAAACCGCATTTCCGACTTCAACAAGTTTTACTATAATAAGGGCTCTCTATATTCGATCATATTTTAATTATTGTATCGATAAACACCAGGGATTGAACTAGTGAACGAAAATATCAGAACCGTTATTTTGGTATTCAATATTGTGAACCGGATACAAATTATTAGAAAAACATTAATTATTGAATGAATAAATCAATACGAGTTTTTCGATATTCCATACTAAATATCGTAATTAAAAAAATATTCGTATCATAAGGATTAATAGATGATTTTCGAAAATTCATTGAATTTACCGTTTCTTTGAATTGAAAATTATATTTAATAAGGGTTGTTTCATCAATGATGGAATATGGAATATTTTAATGAAAATACCAATATTTTGCATTTTTAAAACTGGTATTTCGTTATTGAAAAACATTCGAAATACCACGATCCTAGTTCTGGAATACCGGCATTGCAATCATTAGCTGGGACATAAAATTTAACAATTTTTACTTCGTGTTCAGCGAGGTGTTTTAAATGCACATTATAAGTAGATAATATCAATTCAAATGAAAGTTTAGTTAATCGCACTTTGAGAAAAAAATTATGTCAACCCTGGTATAGATTTATGTTACAATCACGTCTAAGATTTTTTCTGAGATACTTCATAAGCGACGAAGAGTAATATTATAGTTCTAGATAATGAACGTTTCGACTACCTGGTGCAATGAATTACTAACTTAAAGTTGTAAAACTTTCAGGAGACCAAAAATACCGTTAAAAAAATGTGCACAAAAAAAGTACCAAATGATTTGAGATTTTTTCACACAAATTTTGAGCTATAATCAGAATTACTTCGACTGTTGAAATGTTGTTT
The DNA here is from genome assembly GCA_022494535.1 of Himalopsyche phryganea. Classification (NCBI taxonomy): domain Eukaryota; kingdom Metazoa; phylum Arthropoda; class Insecta; order Trichoptera; family Rhyacophilidae; genus Himalopsyche; species Himalopsyche phryganea. The sequence continues at coordinate 3,484,035 of JAGVSL010000024.1, forward strand.
TTCTTCTAAATATTAAGTACATATATATAAATTTTACAAACAATGACTCGACTTAAGTGTTATATACATTGCGGCATAGAAATATATAATATAATATGATAATCATTACTCTTTTAACGAATACTAGTAAAGAGTGAAAAGAATCAAAAATGTCTTATATGCTATTCCCAAAAACTTAAAAACACATTAGTTTCGAACTGGCGATAGTTCGTCAATTCTCATTGAGTATTCATTTCCAATACAATTAAAAATTTCCGCATTAATTAGAAAGATTTATTAGAGACGTTATAATTTTTTTATGTTGAAGCAATCTTTTTTAAGTTTTTTTATAAATGAATATTAATTATATTAATTTTATGAGCCTTTGTGATTTTTTTTCAATTAACGTGCATTTAATTATCATGTCTATTCAAAACTTATACATTCTATCCAGATGTGAACTGTAAATTCTTGGTGGAAAGGCAAAGCAAAAAAAAGTTATATTTGTAAAATAAAACACGATTTGTTTGTATTACTTCCAAAAGTTTGTAATTATCAGGACTGGTTTCGCTCATCGCGACCATTATCAACTGATAAAAATATAATTTATTAATTAAATCAAAATTTTTGGATAAAATTTTTAAATTAAATCATCTTTTATCATCGTATTTTTTTCTCTTAAATCGAAAAAAACCGAAATAAATATTCGTTCGGTTTCGGTTTTCGTTCCGGTATAAGTAACGTCTTTTTCCGGTCTTCGGTTCGGTTCCGGTTCGCTTCCCTGTTTATAATTCTGTAAAAATTCACTATTTTTGTACAGAATTATATAACGGCCTCTTTAGCGAATTGATAAGAACAAGTCATCATTGTATGGGTTTGAACTACGACTAGATAACACATGAAAACATTCCTCGAAATGATGGTCTTGAAATATGATTTTTTTTGGGTTGCGTCTCTGCTCACAAGTTATAATTGAGTCTGCGTAGGTTGGTAGATGTCGCACTATGAAATTCTTTTTATGAATAACGTATCCCCATATTTTTTATCGCATAAAATAAATATAATGTCAGCAATTAAGAAACACAAAACACAATTAAATGAATATGAAACAAACATCAATTCTTTTTTTGTACTCGAGAATCAAGAATTTTTTCTACATTGAATCATGAACAATTCAATTCTAGAAAGAGCTTGACAAAAGAGTAACAAGTATAAATTTTCAATCAACAATATCGGCCCAATATAAAAAGGCTCGCGCATAAAATGAAACAAAAAAACTTCAAATAAAAATTAATGTGTTATTAAATGTTCCTATTTTCTTAAATTTCATGTGTATTGTTTTTTTGTAAATTTATTTAATAAAAAATACTGTCACCAATGTTCCTATATTCTTCAATAAATATGATTAAGATTAAATTATATATACTTTTAGGGTGTTAATTGACAATTCTTGTTGGAAAGGCATAATGTTTTAAAAAAATATTTTTTGAACAAACACTAAGATCTTTTAATATTAGAATTAAAGGACATCTAGCTTGTGCTAAAAAAGGCGATGAATTGTCCACATTTGGAAACCATTTGTTTCTAAATAAACATACTTTTGATAAACCAAAAAAAAAATCTTGCACTTAGATAATAAATCTTTAAAATTAGATAAACAAGAGATATTAGAAATAAATATATACAAATGTTTGTCATACACCAAATTTATAAAATGAGCAAACTGTTTCGCATTTTCCACACTTCTTTATCCGATTTATTAATCTATGCATAATTTGTATTATATCAATAATTTTTTTTTATAATTTGACAAATTGAATTGATTCTGGTTTTTTTAAATTTGTTTTACAGTTTTTTTGGATGTTCCTGGCTGATCTTCGTTCTCCATTTACCATGGCTGTTTAGTGTTGATGTTAATTACGTATTTCATATTTCATTATTTTTAAATGGTTCACTAATTTCTTTCAGAAATTTCCCAATCTGCTCTTTTGCTTAATGAATACGCATTAGTTAAACCCATCAAAAATTTTTGCTAAGTAAGTGGATTTTTGATGTAGCTTTATTTTTGATTTCAATTAGTGTTACTGATTTGCAGGGGGTCCTTAACATTTTAATTGTAGAATATTTAATTTCGTTTATATATATATTTTATACTGTTTTATATACATTTTACTTGTTAAAATTCAATTTTATATAAATAGCCCTGTTAGGATTGCATTTTTATCAGTTGATAATGCTCGTGATGAGTGAAACCGGTCCTGATCTTTATAAATATGTGGACATCGTACAAACAAATTGTGTTTTATTTTTAAAATATTATATGTACTTACATAGGAATGGCAATCCCCACGAATTAAAAAAAAAATGCTAATTTTGGCACGCCGATCAAATCCTATTTACCATGCCTGCCCTAGAACATAAAATTGTGGCCTCAGAACTATATCTTTAAGTGGAGAGTTAAATATTTATTTTTATTAACACTATGTAAAACTTAACTAACCTAAAAATACAATTTCGTCTTTGTAAGTTTTTTACTGTTTTCACTTGTTCATAGTCAAAAAAAAATTCAATTTAACACTCCCTACTTAGATTTTGCATACAATGCAAACAAATTTTCAATAGAAAAAAGTGTATTAATACAAAATCAAAAATATGTATCGTGTGGCGAGTTCATCAAGTGATCAAGAGGATGTCAAAGAAAGAAAGTAATTAGGGAAAATCCGGATTTTAATAATTTTTTTATTCAAAAATCTGTATTTTATAAATAAGTATCTCAAGTTTTCGACCAAATAAGCCAAAATATGGTCGGTCTATACAAAATATGAACGATAAAAAGAAACAAACGAAAACATACACAGAAATTTCATTAAATATTTTCTTACAAATTTTAAAAGTTTTCCCCATTCAATTTTACCAGGTGACTAAAAATCTAAGAAATATCAACATTTATGTGATTTTTTTGTGGTGAGTGATGTTCTTTATAAGAGTTCATGCTTGGTGACAGCCGCTGCATCATAGATAGCTGCCTTGAGAGATCCAGCCAAAGTTCTCATCTGCCTTTTCTTGGATTCGCAAGTGCATGATCCTGTTACTGGTTTGACGACAACGTTCAAATACTGAAACACAGAATACACAAAAAATAAAAAATGAGCTTCGAATGCTTTGTTATATTGATACAATAATAAAGCTAAAATCAATCAATATAATGGAACTAAACATATTGTTCAAGTTATTTTATATTGATTTTAACTTCTTTAAATCTCTTTGTTTATTACAGTACACGTATTTGAGAAAAAAAGATATCGTCATTGAAACTACAAAAATGTGTAATTCCATTTTAATTGCAAAATTATTTTGAATGCTAATTTTAGGCTGTTGTTTATTATTATTTATATGTCATCAGTATTGCGAATTGGTAAATTTTAAAAAGATCGTTAAATCATAGATGTTTCAAATATAATATATAATTCCATTGCCTCAGATTGGAACGTAAACTTTATGTATCTCCGATATGGTTATAACGGTTGAAGTGCTTTCGTGACTGTGAATGTTTTATGGTCAATTAAGTGAATCACTCGCTTAATTATTATAATAAGTTATAAATATTTCATTTCTTTTATTAAATGAATATATTATTTGAAAACTTGCATTTTTGGAGTTTTGTGTACTTTTTGATTCAAATAGTTTGTTAATTATTCATCTTATCATGTTGCCATCTTCTCTCGAAGGCTGGTGACAAAATTTCAACACGTTTTTCTCCGCTAAGCCGATCGTATTAGATTGTTAATGACTTAGGGATGAAACCACTTACTTAGGCCCCACAGCGGAAAGAATCGCATCCTACTTACTCCAATGTTACCCTGTTTCGCTTTATGAGTAGAAATTATTCGTATTTTACATTGCGTAATGTGATCAGAGCATACAGTATTCCTGAGATTGATTTTCTCTGTAAGATCTTTATTTTGGCGTCATAATCGGTTAGGAAAATGTCTCCAATCTTCTGATGTGATTTCTCTTTAATATCCAGGTTTTATTTATATTTAACAATATTGATATAGTGTCATGTAAAGTGATTTACTTTTCAACGGGTACCCAGGATTGTGCCAGCTCTCAATTGCAGATGAGGTTTACTTTTTCATTGGAGATTGTTACCATCTCAATTCTGAATATGATCTGGGCTCCAGTCTTCTTGAATACGACAGCGTAGATGTTTTAAACAGTCCACCCTCTTTACCAGTTTACCCTTATTCCAGCGTGCTCTCAATGTATAGGAATACATTTTTTATCTTTAGGAATGCCATGCGGTCACATTCGAGTGTCTCTCTAAATTCGCTGAGGGACTGGACAAGTTATAGTAAACTATTCATATTAAATATTACATTCCTGCTAAGAATTGAACACTTAATCAAGAGGTCTTTTTTGTTATTCATCTATACAAATCCTAGGATTGACAAAATCTTTATTTATACAGTTGTTAGCCGTAGAATACGAGCTGGAAAGGGATATAAAGAATTAATCCGTTGTATGTAACCATCTTAGAAATAAAAATGATCAGGCAAAAGAGAGCCCGCATTCTCCGAATAGTTTGAGTAGGTAAATATAGGTAGGAAAAAAAATTAATATTACTCACTTCAACAAGATCTCTTTCGATTTGTTTGATAATACTGGATGCTGCAACAGTAGCGGCACTAGTAGCTGCAGCTCCAACATTGTTAAGTCTGGCACCGAAGGAGGTGTAGAGACGACGTGCAGCACACCGAGCTCCGTTACCGGCTCCTTTCGATATGTCCCAACTGTCTTCAAAGCTGTAGATGCGTCCATAATCGTGGCAAGAATTGTCCATTGTTGGCTAGAAGATATATTATACCGTTAAGAAAAAATACCATATAAGACAATAATTGATACAAATAAAAGTATTGTTTCCTCGTGCGATATAAGTGATATCAAATAGGGATTTCAATACTGGTATTATTGAAACTGGTATTCCGATACTTCAGCTGTTTTTTCAATACTGAATATTTTTTTCATCAAGTATTGCAATACCAATTACCTGTGGTTATTATTTATTTGTATTTTTATGGTAACGGTTATGATATTTGAAAATAAAGTATTGATTTAATCTTCCAGAATTACGATCTCTAGAAGCAAACAAATGGGAGCAAAACAATGCAGCTAGTTTCATTCACTGGTATTAGATAGATTTATAAAACTAATGCTAAATCTGTGAGAATTTTATTAGCACAATCCTTCGATTAAAGCTATTTTTATTCGTTATTGTAACGCAAAGAAATAAGGTCAATTGTGAATGATATTGCTCCTGGTGTTATTATATTAAGTGTTATAAATAATTGCACTTTGTGTTAGATAGTATTCACTAGATACACTTGAACTTTTATGTCGATAGTTTGCTCTTTGGATTAGATAGTATTAACTTAGTACACCCAAACTTTGTTTTTAATAGTTTCCACTTAGTCGCGGATTCTTTTATCAAAGTGAGTTAAGTTGTAATGGTTTATGTTAGCATTGGTCTGGTTTGGTTTGTGTAATGTATTCTAATGCGTTAAAATTATCGTCAGCCTAGAACGTAAGGCCCAAAACTCCACAAGCTGCATCTTTATAGGACAGCTTATAAACGTAATTAATTTATTCCGAATTGAATAAGAGATTGTAAATATTGACCTAATTGTTTTCATATTTGTATATAATTGTAAGGTAATATTTACTTTTAGATATTTTTTATTAAAAATAATCGAAAAATGTCAATTTACGACATAAAATGCATGTCTACATAAAAATAATAATCAAAAACATTTGTTTGAGCAAGGCTTAAAAGAAAAGAATATTCTCTAAAAATGTTATGTAATGTTTTTTCCAAATGTGAAAATAAAAATAAGCGTAATGGCAATTTAGATGTTTCGTGAGTAAGAAATTATTTTACTCGAAGCTATCATATAAAAGAGTTAATATTATGTATAAAATAATCATTTATTAGCGAAATGATGAGTATACCCATGGAGATGGAATTATGCAGCATAGTCCAAGAATTCGAAGGTTCTCAACAGCTTGGGCCAGAACGACGGCGTAACTATCAATAGCATCTTCCAATTGAGCACCACTGGTTGTTCCCTTATGCAGACCAACACATGCATTGATAAGCTGGAAAAATAAAAGGTGTCAGGTAATGCATATTAGCGTTATATTTATATCATTATATTAAAGGTGAGCGATAATTTTCAGATTTCAATATAGCGACATCTATTAATGGAAAAAATCGCTTAATGATTTATTACAAACATTTGTATAACTAATGAAGTCTAACTTACAAGAACTATAATAGCATCAGTTGATGAAGGCATTCATTATTATAATTTTCCACTAGCCGCTAATTATTTTTCAACAAATTATTTAATTTTGAAAAATATATTTAACATTGACATATCATTACAGGTTGAAATTTACAACCTAAATAAGTTAATAATAAACCAGCGTGAACTGGCCATTACCAAAAAGTTAATAGTTATGTGTTTTTAATTGGAAAAATATGTATCAGCTGTTGAACCAGCTTAGATGATCATGAATAAATATAGGATATATAGGAAGATTTTTTATTACAAATAGTTGTAGAATATTTGTTAAAAAATTTGTCTAAAACAATGAGAGTTTAAATGTCATAAGAGACGAGGGTATTACTTTGGCATGTCCACATGCAGAGGCTGGTCGTGGCCAGGCAAGTTCACCAACTGCGGTCACAGTAGCGCCCAAGGCGTACGTCGCAGTGCTTGGATGACCTGCTTCAGAAACCAGCTCGTCTCTCAGCAGGAGAGAGTAAGGTGCGATTTCTCCATCTTCAACAAGGCCCCAGGTTGCCTTGACTAATGCTCTGGAATTGAAAATTCATGTTTATAATAAGGAAAAATATTACTATGCTGATGACAACTTTTTATTGTTTAAAATTTCCTATTTAACAAACTCTTAGACTTGTGCTTATAATCTCGTGCTGTTTCGAAACCTATGTAGTTTTCGCTTTCAAGGGTTGGTGTCAACATTTTATTTGTATATGATTGACCCTGGACCGATGATGCCGAGTGATCATCGGCGTTGGCTTTGGTAACGGTGTTCACTGGTTGGAATCCCGGTGCGGACAGTTTCATAAATTGATTTTTCAATCGATTTACGGATTTGCGTTTGACGGCATGGATGTCTGTGATGTATTGAATCCCCTCTAACCCGTCCTATCCTCAAAACAGGCCGTATCGGAAGCGATAAGCGATAAGCTAACCCCTAAACCTGCCTTAGTCTTATACTTCTATAACTCTTGTAGAAAAAAGAGACGTAAAGTAACTGAGTAACAGGCAGTCACCAAAGAAATACGTCTTTTGGGATAAATTTCATTAAGCGTCCACATGCTCCACGTTGGGAATGGATATGGTTGCAAAAACAAAAATACTTCTTTTCTAAAATGTTTTTTTGAAGACACCTGTTTGCTGGTTAAAATTTTTCTGTTTATTTTTTTTAATTGTACAAAATCTCAACAATTCAAATCTGATACTGAAATTTCATCAAGCACCCTCAGCCGATATCTTAAATTAAATTTATTTTATTTTTTGATGACAACATTGAATGCAACCGGAAATGATATCGCATATTTTTGTGATTAAATATAATTAGAGCACTATAAATTAATTAACATAAACTGACTAAAGAATTTTTAAATACAATAAATATACCTATAATACAATTTTTTTCCATGTTTGCTCCTAACGAACGGAGCGGAATACAAAAATACTTAAATATAAAAATATGGTAATAAAGTGACTGAAAAAAACGGTTTTTTTTAAATTTAATTTTAATTAATATTAATATATACTTTACGGTTGAATACATGCTGATGCGATTCCCTGGAAAAAACAAGAATAATATTATTTAGCATATTCATTTGTATAAGCCCTTATGGTAAACCAAAACATAATTTATATGGAATATACAAGGAATACAATACTGTGTAAAATATTTTAACAAACTTTGTCTTCTACTCGTTAGATCTATAACTTTGTATATCTAATGAATGATCCCATATTAAGCGATTTCATAATTATAATGGAGAACTTTAATTATGAAATCGTTACTATAATTTTCAATCTTTTGTATAATAGTTGTTAACTGAATGTTGAGAAACTTTAATTAAAATGGTGAAATAATTTCAGCAAGTGCTCAATCGGGAGAAATATTATCTGTGCGATGAGTATTTGAGCATGAGCATGAAATAATCATTTTATGAATTAAAATGTTTTTTTGATTTAAACAAAGGAGAAGATTAAACAAAATTTATGAAAAAAATATTTAAAAAAAATGCTGAAAACTATTTTTAATTGTTTCAAATAATCACAGTTTTCAAATCGTTTTGATTTTATAAAATATATGCTCTTATGAAAAGTGGATACTTATCAATTAAGAAGAACAAATGATATACAAAATTAAAATTTGATAACTTTGTTATTCCACTGGTTGTGTTACTATTTGAGACGATTGTTTCGTCTCTTTGATAAGCATCTTCAGGCTTACTCTATCACAAGGTTGTTTATTTATAACGTATTAAGGTTGGGATTTTTCCATTTTACTGAACGTAAGAGAGCACCCTACCTACGCCCACTAAGCACAGAAACAATAATAGTACCAATTAAAATAACACTACTGGAGGGAAACTCCAATGGGAAATAAACTTAATAGTAGCGAGCCATGTGTTGGTAGCACTACCAGTAGAAAAACAAAATTATCAATATAAATTTTATATTGAAAATGATTTTCTATAAAGTTACCACCGATCCCATCGAACATATTGAATTATACATGTATTTTTTTTTTGATAAAGCAACATAGAAATTATTGTCAGAGGTGAAAATGACCGGGCGTTACTAACTTTATCTATGTTATTAAATAAGAATGTATTTATGTGTATGTTCTGTAAAATTAAAATAAATCTTTCAATCTTCAGAATCTTTCGAAGTGATTATTTTAATTATCGTACTTGTCAAGAAGCACTGGTCATAGCATAGTAAATATCCGACGTACTGTATCCAATAACAATTAAAAATATTAATTGGCTAACTACCACTTAAACAGAATAAAAAACGATACATTTTCTGTTGATTTCGAACAAACCCAAATACAATAAATGCGCACAATGGTAAAAGAATTGTATTTTATTTTTTGATTATTTACTGTTTGCAGCAAGTGCAATTGTTTCAACAGGTGTGAATAATTTGAACACTTCTCTCTGTTTGCTTACTTCAACAATAAATTTCAATAAAACAAATAAACACCTTTTGTGCACACAAGTTTGGTTTGCTTTGTTGCATTATTTATTGCATTTTCAATGACATTTTATATGTTATAAAAGTAAATTACAACTAGAAAAACAAAAAAATCATCTGTGCTGTACTTTTTTGCATGGAGATTAATTATTAATTTATGTTTTTCTACGGAAGGTATTTAACGAGATATGGCTGTACGCTGAGCCTCGATACTAATTATATTAGCTATGAATATAAAAAAAAAAACAGTATTCGTGTGAAAGATGGTTGTTTTATTGAGTGAAGCTTATTAATAAACTATTTCAACTGAAGTTTCTTAACGAACAATCGATGTAAACCATTCCCAGTGCATTCATTGTAAAAGGAGCTTACATAGAAAAATACTGAAGTAATGAAAGGATTTCTAGTAAGTTGATTTCTCGCTTTACGCATTGTTTTCATGATCACGACCATAGCGGAATGGAATGAAAAGATCGCATAAATCTATCCGTTTTGATATAAATTTGTGGTATCAACTCTAGCCTTCGAAGCCAAGTAAGATAAAAGACCTAGAGTATTTCCAGTCAGCTACGTTGACAGGTTTTCAAAAAGGATACAGGAAGTAAATATACCAGTTTTTTCGCTGACAATATAGAGCGAAATAGGTACTTTAAAGCAATTCAATGAATTCCAGTAGTTCACTAACGTATGTAATGAGAGGTATGGAGAGGGATGGGTAAGTAACTACAGAATCTTGTGGATATAGTTTTATATATAAATTAGAAGATGAATGAAGGTGAATTAAGCCTCGGATCAAAAAACATAAGCAAAGGTGATACGACTTGGTTTATCAGCGTGTTATTTTAAGAGAGCTTTATTAAAACTATGATTACTGAGGTTATAATAGGTGAAATTATTATACAAAATAATAGTCAAGTCATTTAAGTAGAAATTTAGGGCTCAAACCCTTAGATGACATACTAAGTAGTGATTTTAATCCGCGAATTATTGAACTTATCGAGGAAATGGGAGAGAATAGCCGCTCGCATCAATAATTAATTTTAAGAAAGAGGAGTAGAAAACCAAGTGACTTCAATGTAACACGGTGGAGTTGACTGTTAATGTTAAAACATTATTGACTGAGAATTTGTTTTTATAGGGCTTTTAATGATGGATTTCCAATAACAGTTAGCCATTCATTTCCTAACATAAGATTATATATAAATGTAAAATGAAAAAAATACGTTTCTGACATCTCATGCTCATTTATTCTAATGGCTGTCTGGCCTATATATTTAACAGGAAGTCTTTGATGAATTTTTAATATTATTAAAAATATACGGTTAAATTACGTTTAAAGTTTCTTAAATGAAACTAAAATCAAATTGGACTTTCTCTATTGGGAAAAAATTACTCAATATATTTGTGATATTTTGACTCATACAGGAGAATTTGAATGAGCTTTATTTTACGAAAGATGTAAAATTTTATTTGGAAAGAAATGAGTCATCTTATAATGAAAAGCTTTACGCATTTAACGTGATAGTGAGTCACCGGTAAACGTATAGAAAGCTACGAGAGGAAATCCCAAAGTGTAACTACGTAAGACCGTTCATGATATTTCGTTACGTGAGTAATAAAAACAAATCAAATGTAAAATATCGTGATAATGGTCGCTCAGGGAAAGTAAAATTAAAAAAGCTTACGGATGAATTTGTAAGCACTGAGGGGGTGTTTCGATACTGGATGGACTCGTTTATCTTATATAATTGACGTAACCACTATTTAACTGGTTATTTTTTATATAAAATTCATTATACTGATTCAAAATTATATACATTATACTATGGAAATTCCCAACTAAACATTGCTTGTTGAAAATGATCAACGCCAATGGTGGGTGCTTAAAAAGTGTTTAAAACAATGCACAAAAATCAATGCAAAGATTGTCGGTGTTTTTATCTCATGTATTAGATATTATGATTAATTAAAAACATGATATTTTGAATAGATATGTTACTCAGCACGCAGCTTTGATTGTATTTTAAAAAAGGTGAATGCTTTAAACATGTCATGTCAGGTTATTCTATGGAATATTTGTAAACAATCACCGCATATATCGGTGACCAAAACTATCGCTCGATTAGGAGTCGAAGAATAATTTCAGATAAAAGCATTTTGGCCACCCTCTAAAGAATAGAATGTAACTGTTTAGATATTCGTTTATTGTGTACTAACCTGGGTGGCCAAAAACGCGGCTGTCAAAAGCAGGAACGCCATCTCAGTCGGGGTGATATAGAGGCCTATGGCCGGTGATCATAGCCCACCTCCTTTTATCACTTGTCGCGTCATCAGGGCTGTCACAAAACATATATACAAATACAAAATTATTTGATAGAATTATTTATTTAATATATAATAATTAATTAAATTCTGTAAATATATTTATTCAACGTTAAATAAAACTATTTTATAACTGAACCGGTACACATTTTTTACAATTGAATTGTGAACAATCTACCAAAAAACAAATTAAAGAAAACTTTCTATGATGTTTAATTGAACAAGATTTTCTTAGACACAACTTGAATAACTATATTCAACAACAGTCTAAACTTGATTACGGGAAGAAATACTGTAGTGAAAAAGTAAATTTACGTGTTAAAAATGATAAAAAATAGCCACTGTTATTTTTTGACAAAATAAACACTGTTATTAGAATATTTTATATAATAAACCAAAAATAATACTTCATTAATTTTACAGGCATTTCAAACGATGTGTGAACTGTTGAAAATTATAATACGATAATTTCCAGATAAATAACCTCACAAAACAAGGTTTACATTTTATAGAATTACAATATTTTATTGGATACACATAACAATTGTATGCAGTTCTCGATAAATATTCGTTAATTTTTATGTTGAGTTCGGGCGTGTTAGAAAATACTTGTACTTCAGTTGTCGATCACCAAACGCATGGAAATATACTTTTAAATAAGGAATAAGTTAGCTTATCTTATAATTATATATATATTGTACATTTTTTGCACTTCTTATTTGTTCATTGGATACTTTATTTGTTTAGCAAGATGGCTGTCGTACAAGTAGTGGACTAGACTGACATTAAAAGAGGACACTGCGGTGCTTAAAAGAAGAGAAAAAAACATATGATGGTGGCTGTGATCCAATTTCAATAGAATTAAATCCATTCCGTGTCCAATCCAGTTTCTCGTTGAATGATAGTTGATATTAAAAATTCATAGAATGTTTAAAATGTGTCTTTTAATTGAAATGACGTCAGTTTGACCTATTGGGTTCGTGTGGTGACAGATCGCAGCAAACAAAAATTGGCTTTGAGCCGTTTAAGAAATACTTTTGTTGTGAATAAGTTAGAAGTTATTAAAATGAATGTAAATATACTTTCTCTTCTTTTTTCTTGCGGTACAGTCTGGAATAAAATTGGCAGTCGAAATAAATCTACTCTTCTCATCTCGGTCTTTCACATTACTTTCCGATTGCTGACTCCCAGCACTTAAGTATTATCATACTACACATATCCAGTCAAATCAAAGTCCCCTAAGGACCCATCTTTCTTCAAAAAAAGAGAATGTGAGGTGTTTTTAAGGCTTCGCGTTGAGTTTCGACAAATCTTACAATTTCTGGCATGTTGCCAAATGACACCCTCACAGGTAGAGCTGCAAATATTTCACAGGATCTTAGGGAAAACCCTTGTTGTTTCTAATTTCAAGAACTTATTAAAGCGAATTTAGAAAAACAATCCTTCAGGTGCCCTTATCATCAAGACGAGGAAGGGATTTAGCTTTTAAATAGTGCCAAATACATTTTTTTTATTGTTTCAAAATTTATTTCTTTTTACTGAAAAAAACAAACGTATTACTGAAAATAAATAAATATGGGAGTAAACTTCCGAGAGTCCATGGAGCATGGATTCATACCTTTACAATACCAGAGCTGGTATTGTAAGTGTTTTATCGAGGTGAACTTCCTTGTTTTGTGATAAGCGAAATGGTTTGAATTACTTGTGCAGTTCACAGAAGAGAAACTATTATATTAGTCCGGTTTTAATATCATACCTCAGTATTGTGTCAACCCTGGTTGTGAATTTATTGAAGAAACAATCGCATTTAAATGATTTATCGATTGCGCTATGTCAATTGATTCAGAGGCATTTTGTATGCTCGCATGGCAGTTGCATTCACACCATGCATTGTTTGTTCACCTGTGTGTATCGAGGCGTTTAGAATTTTCAAACATGTCTTGTTAAATAAACTATAAGACGCCTGTAACTTTGCAAGGAAAACGTCAACAATTAAGGCTTGTGATAACATTATATTGCGCATTTATAATAAAGAAATTACAATGTAATTATATTAAAGAAATGAAAATTGTGAGAAAAGAATTATCAATATTCTCTATACAATATCGACCGTGGAAAAGAGAAAGGATGTAACTCACACCAAAAAATATTGTCTATATCTCACAAAAAACGTGCTAATACACTATATTTATATACAAATATATAATATATAGACTTAGAAAGGCAAAACGACTTATTCCTCCATCTTTTCAAAATTTATTTTTTTCGATAATCACAATGTAAACAATTTAATACACGTTTTGTTTGAGCTATACACAATATTTTTTGTGTCGGTTACGTCTTTTTTCTTTTCCGTAGTCGATATAATAAACAAATGTTTGTATGTCTTATGGTAGATGAAAGGATGTCATAACGCTATGGCACTATTGTGATAAGCCATAGACGTATAGCGGCCTTTGTGGTCTAGTGGTAAGTGTTTTCTCTATTATGTCAGAACAGACTTAACGAAGATCAAACACTTAAACTCTATCGTATGGCAGAACAGACTATTTTTATAAATTATGATTTTACTTAAAAACAGTTTTGAACAGACAAACAAAATGAAAAAGGTATATCATTTCAAATATTTGTCAAACTTCAAAGTCCAATAACTCAAAACTAGTATCTTTCAGTTAGTGTCTTCTTCGAGAACAACGACGATATATGCACGCGTTTTCCAATGAATTTAATTGTATTATCAAATTTCATTTATGAATGCCATCATTTAACTCTCTTGAAGCTCGAAGATCGTTTTCGATTCTAAGGCATATTGCTCTTCTTCGAGATCAAATGTATAATTCTGAAATTCTACTATTACTCACATGCTCCCAATTATTCTCTACGTGGCCAAAACCATAATCAAACATTTTTTTTTCTCAAAACTTGTTCTTTGCGTCGATCATATCAGTCGCCAGTTGCAAGGGCCGTTCAGCTGATCAATGCATTGCCTAGAGATGTAGAAATTTTCATCAATAAAATTCGCGTATTGTTTACTTTTTCTTATATGAGTTTGTACGTAAATAATATTTTTTTGCTGTTTATTCTGTTTTCTCAATTCTTAATAATGTTTTTATTATTTATTTGGTTTTATGTACTGTCAAAATACATGGCGCATTGGTTTCAGCTGTAATACCACGTATTGTAATTTTCATTTACAGATAAATAAATAAACATTGTTTTACATATCAAAAACAATTACACCACTACGCTAATTACGAAACCGGTCCTTTTTGTTTCAGTAGTAAAATGTGGCACAACGTATGAACTAAAAAAATCTTTTTCAATGTGTCATATGAGTACACACTTTATAATGTTTAAGAGATAATTTAAAATCTTAAAACTGACTTAAATCGATATCAAGATTTTACAAATACTATTAAGTCACCAAAGATCACGATTAATTCGATCACATTTCATTACAGAAGAATATCCGTAATTTTAGACAAATTAAGTTTTAGAATGACGATCTTCTCGTCATCTTGGGTGAGAAAGGTTCTATCTGTAAAAACTAAAACTGTTCAAGAGAAGCTTTATTTAAGATTTCAGAAAATGCAACTTTCTGAATGAAATACACTTGAGCATCCACATACGTGAATGAAAGAGGCAACCACTTTAGAGACTGTGATTGCCTTCACGCGATATTTCTAATTATGTATGCAGATGAAACCATGATGCACTTTAAAATTTGTATGTTTTTCAGGTAGAACATATTTCTAATTTGAATTTTGATGGATTCATGGAAAATTGTAAGGTTTTTTTTAAATGCAGATAGAACCGTATTTTGAATGCGAATGGAACTGCATTAAAAAGTGATTTTGTGAAAAAACAGCCTATGGAACCATGTTTACCCAAGGCGACGTTCTGTTATTTTAAAACTTCTGTCAATGTATTTAGAACGAACGAAGAAATATTTAATTTTGAATTCAATTATTCAGTTAGAGTAAAAAAACCTGTTCATCAAAATAATAAACCAACATATAAATAATATAAGTATTAAGTTAATTACAATGTATTCGATAACCTGATAAAATTTTCTTCGTAAGACAATGTCATAAATATTTGTTACACGTAGATAAATAATACATATACATAAATTAATGCTAAAAAGAATATGTTATTTAACTACTGGGTAATTGAATTTTAATTACTGTTTGTTAAAACGTAGTATTATTTGAATGTTGTGTTGGCAACTCTCGTGCATTATAAATAAAAGTCCACAAACAGTTGGCCAGACATTTGGTTTAGAATCGCTAGAAGTTGAACAACGTCATACGGGAAATTCAATCCACTAAAACAAGGTAAAAATCATATTTTTTAATATAACAAGATCAAAAGTCAATTAGTAATTTATTTAATTGAATAATATTATTTAATTTAAACTAAACTCCAAGCCTTTAAATATCATTTACCATTCGTTATAATAGCTGTCAACAATGATATCGGTATAAAAAATATTTTTTTAAAATAAAAATCTTGTACGACTAAATGATTAAAAATGTTGTTAACTTTCAAACGATTCATTGGTTAAGTTTTCTCTATATTTGAAAATAAAACATTTATTTAAGGATATTTTGATTTTGTTAGTGAGTTTTGCTTTAATAATGGAACAAGATATAGTACATTTTCTTAATGGATTTTGAAGTGTTGTAAATATTTGCGGACAGTTTTAAAATTATTTCATTTAACAGAACAGTTATTACGTCTAATGATTGAGATGCACTAACATTGCTTAAGTAATAAACAAACGGTATAATTTATTTATATAAAATGTATTTAAAACCCTCTATTTCTCCGTGACGTGATTTTTATAGTAATGAGGTATATAAGTAAATTTTGTTTTGTACATTCCTAATAGTTGATAATTGTGGCGTTTTATTTATAATAGCTCAAATCCTGCTTCTTTATTCTGTTCTCATATGGTAATCAAAGCTTAAATCAATCGTCGATAAGACATATAATTTATTATTGTTTGACGAAAACTCTCAATTGATTATTATATTTTAGGTTAATTTTAGAAGACGTGAAATTCGCTCTTGGTTATGGTGCCTAAGAGAAAAGCAAGGCTAGGTAGAGGTTTTCATGGGAAAAATCCAGGAACGTGCTACAAAATATTTGGAATATTACATATACTGTTCAATTTAGTTACCAGCCTTTTCGATCACAGGCCATATTCTGATGTTTTCATCGTTTGACATTAATCGAAAAGATGACTATCGATAAACGAACGAAAAGTATTTTGGAATTCAAGATAATCTACAGTTCCAAGGCAGATAAGAGAGAATCAACCAAAATGTATGAATTGTGATAATGTATAGAGTTCCTATAAAAATACTAAATGTTTTTATGAAATTAGGGATGGTTTTTTTTAAATGAACTATTTTAAGTAATAAATTCACATTTTTTTGTATTTAGACATATAAGACTTTTATAACGTGCAATGTTATTTGAAATAAAATCATGAAATGTTGTGTATGTTTAAAAATTTATGGGTTTTTGATTTAATAATATGTAAATCATACAGTTTGTAAATAAATATTTATTTTTATAATTTGATACAAGACGCAATTAAATTAAAATATGCCGACGATATTTTAAAAATAAATTATCATTTTTGAATGTGTTTTATTTAAAAAAAAAATATTACAGTCAAAAATTACTGCACTTGACATAAAATACATAAATTATGAATTTACGTCATCTAAACTCTTTTGTGTGATCCTGTTTCAAATAACAATATTTATGTGATTGCCAAGGCCAGTGTACATCGACTGAATATGACGTCCATCAAACAAATTAATATAACGGAATCGATGTATTATATTAAAACTTAGTTAATCATATACTATAATATATTATACGTCGCATTTGGGGTAAGTATAAAAGAAAGATGTATGATTAAAAAAATCACGGGACCGTCATCATATGGAGCTAATTCAAAAATAAGTCCTTCCATGACCACTGCTTATTACTCAGTTGCTTATCCATTGTTTTTTTTTGGAAGGAGTAAGGATATAAAGATGAGATTTGAACAGGATAAGTGGTTAGCTAATCGCTTTCAATTAAGTCTCGTTTTCAAGGTATGTTGCGTGGGAGAGAATTTAGATAAAGCATTGAAAAATCAATTTATAAAAATGCTTGCCCTGGAATTCAATCCGATGAACACCGCAATCGAAGCTTACGACGATGACTGCTTGGCTACAGGTCTGACTCACTCTATAATGTTAAATTTATTTGTGTCATGTAATTCAAATGCAATGATCAATGCTTGTAAAACATACCAATATGTGCCTAATTGTGACTTTTCGCATAATAAATCTTGCTGATAATTAGTTTCGCCTTCAGAAATAAATCTTTACACTTTTTGATTTAGTTTTTGATTTAAGAAATTATTTAAAAAATCATAGAGTTCTGGAATATTTTAATTAATTTTCATTCGCTTCCTATCCAATCTTGAAAATGAGGCCTTATAAGTCAGATTTGATCGATTGTTAGAAGTTAACAACAGAATGAGATTCTCGCGAAGCATTCATGGTAAATGCCAGGTTCAATATGAACATTCCCTAGCGTTAAAAAAGAAAGCTTTTACTAGATTTGATTTCATGTCATTCCTAGAGCACGAATATCTCCACATAGTTGTAACATGAAACTAAATAAATGAGACAATAACTGTATTATCTTTTAACTGCTTATAGTCGTGTAAAAATATATATTTATTGTGGAAAAGTTTTATGTCCACGACACGTACTGATAAAAGTCGATTACATTAGTTTATGAAATACCTTTTGTTTCAATTATCACTTGGAAACAGGTTTCCAAGAGATAATTATCAGGACAGTGCCTGTTTATTTGTTTCGTATATTTTTTTTCTTGAAAAGGATATTTTTGATTTAAATAGAATACTTTCGTTCAATAGAAACGCTGACATAACATTCGCAACGTAATAAAGATATTCGAATGGGAAAATGAGGTCTGCCGGAATGATCACAGTCATTCCAGTAAAAATTTACGGTGTGACACTCTTATAAAAGATTGAAGCATGAATATCCATTTTTCAAGATATAGGTAGTTGACGAAGAATCTTTTTTTTAAATATTTTTTTACGATTTCTTTCCCTAGCATTATCGCAGCGACAATTGAACGAATCTACTTTTTGAAATGAACCAAGTGATAACATCCGCCTACCCGATTTTGCAGTCAAAGGCTCGTATACCAGAATGGATAAATTCAATAAGAGGATATTGAATCAATGTATAGATTTCCAATCAAAATCATTTTTTCTGCGAAGTTTTCGTCCATTTTATCTGATCCTGAAAATAGGATAGTGAATTATCAAATAATTAATAAAACCTGCCGTGTCTTAAAAGAGAATTTGTGATAAACAGTTCTCGCTAAATACTTTATGTTGAAATACTACGAAGAGTTCATGTGCTGTACCATGAGAGTGGACGTACAGTAATGATTGAGGAAATTGTTACACATGACGAAAGTAGTTAAAAAGTGCTGATATTATATATACCGGTTCCATTTAGTAATTGAGAATTTTCACGAATGAAAACGTTAGAACTTAATTCATAATACATTTTGATTGAAAAAAAACATTTGTGGTACGCGTCTTGATGCGGTTAAAAATGACATTATGATCAAAAATGTAATGTCTGTATTAATAAATTGTCATGATATTTTGCAAGCCCTTTGTTCAAAAATAACGAATTCCATGATCTCCCGATTCAGTGGCTATGGTCAGAATACAAATGTTTTATCATTTATCATAGAATATATATTATTCGCAGTTAGTGAAAGAAATGCGAATCGAAAAATGTCTCCCATATACTTTATCAATTTTATATTCTTTAATGTCAACCCTCGGTGAAAGATAAGCATGAAATTATATTAAAAGTATGTTTTAGTGGAGGTTCATACATTTATTCTTCAAGTATCATACCTGCTTTCTCTTTACGGATAAATATTATAAGTTAAAACTTTCTTTCTAAGCATTTCAATGGTCAATTTTATTAATAAATATATATATTTCCAAATTTGTGAATGTGTTGATTTGACTGATATTGGTAATAACTATAAAATAATAGCAGGTTGATGTTTATTGCACACAATTATTTATTTTATAGTAAATACAGAAATAAATATCTTTTACCGAAGATTTAATAAAGAGAATATCATAACTTTTTAATTAAATATTAAAAATATGTCTATTACTCTCAAATTAAAAATCTCAAAGGAAAAATAATCGCTAATAATAAAATTCATACTTTATTAAAATCGCAAAGTTATAGTCTTTTCATTGAAGTTTTCAGCACTTTTTTTTGAAAATAAATACGCTTCCATAAGACATTGTAAATTAAAAAGCTTTTAAAATTTTCACCGCCTGAACTTTCCATAAGCTTTTTAATATAACACTTAGGTATCTACTAACATTCTTTTGATCTTATTTGCTGTAGTAAAAAGTATATTACACCCTTTTTGTCTCAAATCAATAATGGCTTCGTATAAAAATATGTTACCATCAAAGAAGTAAATGAACTTTAATATTGTTTCATTTGAAATCAATAAAAAAAATGATTATTGGAACCTAGCAAGTTTTAAATATACATAAACTTTCCGAGAGACAATGAATTTTTAAAGGATTACAATTAAATGCATTTGTTTAGATGATATTTTACTTTCGTAAAGATAGTTTTTACTTATAGCAAATAAATTCCACAAAAAACAAATTATTTCACTAAAAATAAAGTGATGTAACATAATAAAATATATTTAAACATTGAAGAAATATGTTGCACTTACGAAAAAATATTATAACCAAAAGTATGCTCCAAAAAACGCATAAAATAACATAATACCTAGGTTTACGATGATTTTATTTATTTACTATGGGAATATAAAACAATAATTATAAACACGTGCAATCACATAAAAAATGTTTGTAAAATATGCAGGTATCTTCATTATTTTGCAAAAAGTATCTTCATGCAGAATATTCGTATTTAATTGCACGTTTATTTTCTTTAGTAATTGAAGACATGTTACAGTTAAATGACAAATGTATCACACTTGCCCATCTAAAAATAGAATACTGGTCAATTGTTTTTTCTATATAATGATGCAAAAAAACAATAAATTGTCTGTCCCTGTAGAGAGCAGGCACGAAATATGAGCTAAAGGGAGAGCATTATACATTTATTATTATAGTATAATATATGAATCGAAAATAGTTAGGTACTCAGCCGCTGGAGACGTTCGTATAGTTCATATGATAATAATTTGCATTTTAATATAAATTATTTTTTACTGTTTTATAGCGAATCCCGAAATCTCAGCATTGGTATTAAGTCGATCCCGAGATTACGGGGTTTACTAATTGCTCGGGATCCTGGGATTGGAAGCCCTAGTTTGAGCGACTGATTTACTATCGTTTTTGCTGAAAACACCTTCTATTGAAGTACTCTGATGGCAAACACGTGCAACAGGTTGAGAGAAAACATTGGTTAAAAATATATTCATAATGGTTAAGCATTCAGAGAAGGTTAAAAATTATTAGAATCCTTAAAAAGTATATATATTATTCTATCAACATATATATTTTATTTATGTTTGAATAAGAAAGACTCTCTTCAAATATTCAAGGTGTAACTTTATTAACATATATAATCTGTTCTAACGCTGACCTGGAACACATAAGTCAATTATTATGTAAGAACAAACTCCACCAAAACGTGGTAGTGAACAACGTAGTTTTATAAGTTCATTCATAAAACAATTAAAAGTTATTCGATACCATTGTTTTATAATTGGTAGAACTCAATTGTAATTAAGTAAAACATGTATATAGTTTCTTAAGAATCGTGTAATATTGTTGGCCATTATTTCGGCCCCAAGCCATTGTTATGACAATTGTTATGATGATTTATACCCTTTTCCATATGTTTTTTTTTATCTAGATATAACAAATGATTTGAATAAAATTTGTTATTTTTTAAAGTTTTTTTTATAAAAAAACAATTTCCATTTAAATGTTTTACTTTTAGAAATCACACGACGTCTGTTGCATAAAGTGTTAATACAGTTGTTAAAAAGCTCTATTTTTACAGGTTCCGCTTCACACCAGCCTCTGAAAAAGTTTAACAAGAAATTTAAAGTCTCACGTTCACTTTACTGAGCTTAATGAGAAAAAATCGCAATTATACTTAAGCAAAGCTTCCACCGAGTCACTGCAAGAAGACACACCACTTCTTGTGGAAATCTTGCCAATAAAGTGTTCCACAAAATTAACATTTACTACCAGAAGTTTGCTAAAGAGAGTTGAAACTTTTCTATCGCCGTGTTTTAAATTAACACTGGCCTAATTCAAAGCTGCATTAATTAAACAGTTTTATGCAGAGATGTTGCTATGTGAAATATAGCTAACTAGTTTTAATGCACAGCTTCGCACGGAAATTAGATAATTATTTTATATTCCTCGAATCATTATTCGAGAACGGGATGGTAAATTCCATTCGGATTTTTCAAGCACCATATACACCATCAATTGTTTAGTCGTTTTTGTGATTATACTTCTAACATGGATATCGAAAAGAAAATAATTGAAATTTTTGTATTGTGGGAATTGATAGTTAAATATATTTTTACTGTGTTCCCAATTTGGTTTGAGTAAGACATTTTTTAACAAGAACTCCTTGTAAGTGATTCACCCAAACGTCTACTGTAGAGAGAGTAAAGAATGCACCACTTAGTTAGGGAAGTATTAGTAGTTAACTAATTGCTCTCTCTAATCTACGTTATTGGGATCGCATACAAAGTGGGTAAGAAGGAATGTAAATATCACAGATAATGGATGTCTTATTGGATTTGAAATCAATAGATCGATTGTAGTTGTTGCTCGTAGGCTTTTATTCAACATGGTCGTGTTTTCTTAATTTTGAGTCCTCGAAAGGAATGATTCATACATTTATTTTCAATCAATTTCTTGGATATTTTCACTAGCAGCCAAACACCCTTCACACATTCATGATATCGGAAATTGAAAGTCTTACAAGTCCTGTCTCAGCCCCCATATTTATTTCTCCATTCTCTAGAATAGAGATTTTGGTCGAATGATATACAAACAAATTTTGTTGAATAAATTCTTTTGAGATACTCCATGTATAAAAAATTGGAAGAGGACGTGGTTTCAAAAATACTCTTATATAAACATGTTCACACAAATGTCTCATTTGAATATTAATGAGACAACTTAAAGTTTAGGGATCAAATTTTTTTCAATTATTATAACATCCTTTAAATACACAAATTGTTTAAACAGATAAAGAAATTAAAATAAGCGAATCCACCATTCTGAAATAATTGTATATTAATTTTCTATTTTTACTAAAAAAGGGAAGATAATATAAAATATTCTTCAATACGGAAGCATTTTATATTGCATGCTTGATGTCTATATCTATAATGTGACTGACTGATTTCTTAAAAATATAACGATTCTTCCCTTTTTGTGTCCGTCTTACCAATAGAATTGAATACATTTTACGAAGGAAAGTTTCAAACACATAAACTCATTATGCATTTTTACTTTAGAGAAAACGTAGAATTTAAGACTTGAGCATCGCAATTTTTTTTTATAAACTGTAATTTATTTGTCGTTGTGGCAAAACATATTCAGACATAAATAATTTTCTTAAGTTATGTTTGCTCGCAGTGAGGTGCCTATAAACTCCTATTGGAGCAACATACCACTTTACCTTACCGTTTTAAGAGGGTTAGAAAAAAAGGGTGGAATTAAGTGAGGCTAATTAAGAATTGTAATTAAAACGATTTTAAATACTTATATCAATCAATCAAATAAAACTTAATCAAACATCACAAAAATGCAAGTTTGTTTTTTTATAATATTGAAAATATTTTTTTTTTTATTAATCAAATTAATAATGATGTTTGTGAGTTTTTAAAAAGGATTAATTAAAAATGATGTTATGTGTTTTAAAGTTGAAAATTTTGGTTTAAATATTTCTAGATTAGGGGTTCACAAGCTGTGTCCCGCGTGATTTATATTAAATCTGTATTATTTTTTATTCTTCATACCGAATATTAAAAATTACATTTAGAATTAAATTTCATCCGACGATGACTGACTGGAGGTGTCACATTAAAACGATTTTTTGATATGAGAAAAGAAGTAGAAGAATTTATATATCAAAAGCACAATGATATCCATGAGTTACGGTATATTAATTGGTTATGTAACCTGGCATTCGTGATTGACATTACTGGAATTCTCGATGAGTTGAATATAAAACTCCAAGGAAATAATCCGATCTTTTTAAATTTGTGAAAGCTTTAAACAAACAATTGCATAAAACATTAATAAGAGTAATAATAATGTATATTTAGTTAAAAAGCATTATTTATCTTTTTGCTTTATGTTTTTTAAAAACAGAAAATATTTACAAAAGAAATTTTGCCCCTTGTCAAATCAAAATTGTTCCTTTGATGAAAAAGTTTGTGAACCCTCAAAATTACCTCTAGTAATATATGTTGAATCCTGATAGCGTCAATTGAATATAAGGATATTGAATTTTCAAATCGTTATAGTCACTGTTGTTATTCTTAATTTTTTCATACTTTCCTTAACTCTCAAACCTAATCACGAGTCCTCCATTATATATTTTCGTATTCACTTAGAAATTTATTCAAAAAATCTAAAACTCTTCTTGACACTAGCAATAGATATAATCAAAGTTACTTGTATTATCAAATTACAGCTGTCAAATTTACCGAAATTATTCACCTTTACATTTCGTTATTTCACGACCGAAAGGTTATTTTCAGCCGTAAGGACAAACTTTTCCCAGGTTCATCCCGAGGGAGCCCCAGCCGACCTTTTTAAAGGACGTGTGACCTAAATTATTTCAACTCTTCGCTTCTTTTGGGTGACCCACAGTTCCTGAGTTCCAAACCATATCTTTATGGGAAAATTACGGAATTAATCGACGGCGAGAAGCAACGGGACCGACTTTTCTTAGAAGTTTTTGAAGCTTTTGATTCGTTTTAGAGCTACCAATTTTTACATTCCTCTTAAAATAGATCTTTTAATATTGAAATCAAATTATTATCAATACTATCTCATAAAACTTTTTGATTCAGTTTATGTACACATTTAATTTATTTTAGAATCATTTTTCTAAAATAAACAGATTATCGAAAATCTATCAACTATTTACGTTTAAACAATATAAACATAATATGTACATAAATGAGAAAAATTGTAATTAGAGAATTCAATTGAAAAATTTTTGAGGTTCGCTTAATGAAATTGTTATTGGATCATAATATATCGATGAGATAAATAGTTTTTTCCTAAATCACAAAATTCACTGAAATTTTTACGAATTTACATTAAAATCTTTTAATTTCTTAGTAATTATTTCAATTAGTAATTCTTGCGATGAGCGAAGCCGGTCCTGATAATAAAAGTGTGGAAGTAGTACAAAAGAAGTTGTACTTTATTTAAAAAAAAATGCCTTACCAATAAGAATTGACAGTTAACCCCTTAAAAGTATTATTTCATTTAACTAAAGTACCTAATATTTGATATCATATTAATTGAAATAAAAAAACATCCAATATTTTGTTTCAATTTTTATGGTTAAGGTTTTCTCGACGATATATTATCTCAATAACAAATGTGGTATACAAAGTCTATGGGAAATCTTTCCGAAAATATTTGACGCTAGAAAGTTTCACTTCGTTTGGACAGCAAGTTGAAAATCGATACAGTTATTTTATCCATGAGTATTCTATAAAAAAGCGTAGCCTATATTTTTTGCCAATAAGATAGTCGTTCCTATAGCAGAGGGGTCACCGCTGTTGAGATTTCCTCCACTCGTTCGTGAGGTGTCGGGTTCGATTCCTGAAACGTTTTTAGATTTGTAGCAGCGTTGCCAGACGTCGTGATTTTTACGGGACGTGCCGCTTTTTAAGCAGAAATAGATTGTCCCCAGTGGGACAGCTAAATCGACGATTATTCAGAAATTGGAAAAACTTGTTCAATTCAACATGATATAACTCACGTCATTGAATTTTACCTATACATTTAACAGCTAAAATAAACTCTTCGGACAGTAATATCTTCAGCCAAGTACAAATTTGAACTATCGAGATTTTGTACACTTATATGTATTTTGTCACTAACGCATTAGTCCATTCGTGCGCTCAAATGCCTGAAGATGCCGAAAGGCAAAACCCGGGTCGTTAGTGACAAAATACATGGAAGTGTACAAAATCTCAATAATTCAAATTTGATATTGAAATTCCATTAAGCACCCCCAGTCGATTATAAATTATACAAGTACAAATTGCTGAGTGCCTGGAAAAATATTGTGTAGTATTATTACTTTGGTAGCAAAATAGTTTTGTGGTTTGTGTTGTGTCGTTTTTGATCGATATCATAAAAATAATCATTTTAAATATTTAACTGTGCATTTTTTAGATTATCACACTTTTGCATCAAAGTCCCGTTTTTTTTTTATTTCACATGGTAATAATAATCTGGCGACTAATTTATAGACCAAGGTATAGTTGTCTTGATTTTTTCGTGATAAATTTTATAAAATATAATTAACTAACTATCTGATACTGAAAACGGACGTTGACCTATTAGCTAACTTCTTCTACTTAACAAACAACCCCATTCTCCTTTCTCTCTATTCGAAGAGAGAAACTGAGCAACTTAAATACAACTGACGCGTTAAACATACTCATTTTTATATTTCAATTGCTCAAACATCATTTATAATATTTCCATGGTGTTCAAAAACATAAAAGGATCATAGAGTTTTACTCTTTTAATAATGTATTTCTTGTCATTTCGTTTGATATTTTAGAATATTCACAATAAGTTCAAAGAACATCATAAATATTATTCGTTTTTCGTAGGCAAGTGAGTTATCTGTAAAAAGTATCCAAAAAGCTTGAATGAATAAAACATTATAACCTCATTCCTCAAAGACGAAAATTTCACGTTCGGTGACGAGATGAAATACGGTCTCAGTAAGCGGTGCGCAACCAACCGTATTCTGTTATATTTAAAGAAAAATAATACCACTGGAGAATTACGCCGATATCTTTACTTGTCTAGTCATAACAGTTGAATTTTATATAACATATTTTTTTTGATGTTCCACTAAACAATGAGATTTTTTTTGATACTAGTGAGTACCCGGCATGCGTTGCAATGCCAGTAAAATAAAGAAAGTGTTGGCTAATGCTTTTGGATTAGAGATCTGCACGAGCTGAAAATTTATAAAATTACTTCGATCGAGCCCGACATCTTCAGGCCCAGCACGGCATGAGCCCGAGCTTCAATATCACACTTGTTACCCAAACCCGCCCCGAAAACCAGATTTATTTTTTTCAGCCCGAAAAAAGCTCGATTTTTTCAATATAGATATTCAATTATACTTTTAAAGATAGTATTGCTTTATGCAGGTTATACATATATGACATTATGTATATTATATATGTGCCCATAATTATGAAAGTGACGTAAGTCATGTATCTTTCGTTTTGAGATATTTAAGGGTTTGCGTTTTAATGTTTTAAAACATATTTTTACATTAATCAATATAGTGTTTCAAAACTTCTATAGTTTGCTAAGTTTACAATTTATTTTGACATTTAAATTTTGGTAGCTTACAAGGAAATAATATTTTTTTAGGTTCAAACGACTGAGACTGTTTTCAAAATTAACAGAATGAATTATGTTCATTATTATGAAAGTGGTGTGGGTGGGTTTTTTTACAATCAAAGAATATAATAAAACCCACCCCCACTCTTTTAAGAATTAAAATCATCGTTTACCTTAGCAATAAATAACCTTGCGATACGGTAAGTCTGAAGATGCTTCTTAAAGAGGCGAAACGCGTCACGTTAGTGATAAACCAAGTGGAATAACTAAGTTATCAATTTTTAATTTGATTTTATATTAAAAATAAATTTCCACAAAGTTACCGCCGAATCCATAGAAAATGATTTTTATTTTTCAAAGAAACATACATAGAATTATGTTTATAAGTAGGTAATATATTTAAATGTATTTAGTTCCTCTATTTTACCAGGTCAATTGAAAGTATTAAACAGTCGCTTTTGTCAGTTTAAAATGTTTTCCGTCACTTATATAAACATATTACAACTGAAGATTTTTCAGAAAGGTTTTCCTTTTGTGGATTTAAAAATGAGCCGATTGTTGGAAAAGGCTTCCGTTTATTTTCAGATTACATTAGAATAGCGTATGATTTTTTTTATTATAATGTTTTTATCATCTTACTGGAACATTTCTCTCATTTCACTAATTTCGTTTTCATTTATTTTTTCAATTCTGTCGTATTGGCTTTGCGAATAAGAATTATAGTACATAAATTATTTTAAAAAATAAAACACAATTCATATGTACTACTTCCACATATTTATAATGATCAGGACCGGTTTCACTCATCACTATTCATATAAAATTGAGTGTGAAAATGAAGGTATATAAAATTTATTGTTCATGAACTAAGACAAAAAATTACTGATTAGTAAACAAATTATACATAAATCAAATAAAATAGTCTACAATTAAAATGTTATGGACCTCTTACAAATCAATAAATACTAATCTGAAATCATAAATATAACTACATTAAAAGTCCATTAGCTGAGCAATTTTTTTAATGACATTACTAATGCATTAAGCAAATATTGGATTGAGAAAATTGTAAGAAAAAATTACTGAACCATTTAAAAACAATCAAATATTAAGTATGTAATTAATATAAACAATAAACAGCCATCTTACGTGGAGAATGCAGAGCTGCTATGAGCATCCATCGAATTTTTATATCTGAAATACAAAATAAATATGTTCTTTATACTGGATAGGTCATCACTTGTATGATGTCAGCTGTCAAGTCTATAATTATGTGAAGAACACAATTTTTATCGGTTGTTAAATGATTTTTTATACTCGCTACAGCTACTCGCTACAGCTACTCGCTACTACAAAATATCTTCTTCGTATTTTTGTACAATATATTATTCTAATAAATTGGCAGTCCCGTAGCCGACTGTTAACGCTTTATGGATTTGATACTACTCTGTTGCTCGACCAAAAATTCATATGGCCGAATGGACATTTTCATTGGCTCTTTCCTGTATTTTTTTTTTGAATTAATAATACAGAGAATGCTAAGACACTTACTTTATAAAAATACTTTAAATAAATAATATAACAACCATTCTTCATCACTCTCATTTACAATGCTACTTTTTCGACTTCGTTTCAAAATTAGTTGTATGTTTGCAATACTGGATAACTCTTTAACACAATATTTTGGTATTCAATCTTAAAAATTCTGAAAAAAAGATATTTAATATTTATTATCAACTGACACTTATAATTTTAACTCAAACGATTCGGCGGTGTAAGAAAACCATATTTATCAGCAAGATTATAAATTGTCTAATCTCAGAGCTATTTCATGAGTGAGTCTAGTAAGAAAACATTTATCTCCCCAATTCAGTTTCAAATTATAACTTAGCAACTTAACAACTTTTTATTTTTCCCTCGAGATTGAGGCTTCATGATTATTCTTTGATCTTTCAGAAACGAAATATTTTATTTTATCAGCGAATCACAAATAATAACAATTTGTACGTGTTTATTACGGAATTGCATACAAGAATTATCTATTCATTTTCATAAATGTCACCTCAAAAAAAAGTGTATTTTTTCAGTGAGTCCCACAGCACATCAGACGGAAGAAAACATGGTGAATGAAAGATAGCTTGCATTTATAAGTAAAAAAAAATATTCTTTACTTCAGAAATCTTCTATTCATTTTCAAAAATACTGACCGCTCCTATCATACTTTTTTAATTTAAGACATCGACTGAGGGTGCTTGATGGAATTTCAATATCAATAGTCAATTCGAGTACATTCGTGAAACCCGGGTCGTTAGTGACAAAATACATAGAAATGTACAAAATCTCAACAATTCAAATTTCATACTTTTTTATTGAATCTATTTCTGTCCCTCTTTGGATACAACGATCAGCTTAGTCAATTTTAGAATAATGTATACAGTTATAAACATATACCTTTTTCTTTAAAAATCTTAAATGCAAACCCTGAGATAACTCAAATATCAATAGATATGATATTATCATTAAGTGTCTAGTCAACATAATACAGATCATAATATATCCAGCCACCATGCTACTTAACTATAATATTACCGAAAAAACATATTTTGCCTGCTTTTGACAAAGAGGTTAATATGTAAAACAATGAATACATTACATATTGAATGTTAATATTTAATAGGTCTATTTCATTGAAAATGATTGCTACATAATAGTTACAACACAATCAAATGACAATTGCCGAATCATCTAGTATTTAGTGAGTAATTAGTCAGCAAATATCTAACGCAGGTAATAAACAATTTAATATTAATTATCGTCATTATGGGTTTGCGATTAACCTCATAGAATAATAATTAGAGATTAATTTCTATTTCGTGACTAATTCCGCTTAGGGCATATGGTACAAACCAATGCAAGCGATTGCAATCCTTCTAGTGATATTTATTGACGTACAATTAGACACAGCTGAACATTAAAAATGTAACGATAAGAGATTATGTGAAGCAGAACTCAATAATAACCCTTCAAATTGATTGATTTTAATGTAGACACTTTTAGAAAGTCCATATTTCAATTTTTTCAGCGTCAGAAGAAGCGGGGCTCCGCGTTTCACGTAGTTAATATTTCTCGAATGGTTTAAGCATCGTCATGTTATGTGTTTACATCCCAAGGAAACATATCGTCGAAAAAGTGTGCTCGAATGCCTGAAGATGCCGAAAGACGACACCCGAGTCGTTAGTGACAAAATACATGGAAATGTACAAAATATCAACAATTCAAATTTATTATTTAAAAGTTTGGCTGGAATTTTCCGGTTTTTACACGAGGCAATAGAATTTTGCTAAACCACCCGCTGTTCGCTTGAGGTGCTAATACTATTACAGGATCTACATTCGTTATGTGTGACGTCATAATACGTTCGAAGTAAACAAAGTATTTTGTATACCAAACTAACCACAATGCAATCGATATTATTGAGAAAACAAAGATTCGGTTAGTGCGGAACTAGAAAATGCTTTTAGTTCAGAACTTATCCTGTATAGTATGTGTATTTACTTACCAATTTATTCCTTCTCAATACTTCAGTCATTTCATAGTATATTTAAATATATAAATACAATATAAATCGTTTACTACGAAAACAGTTAACGTGAAAACTTGGTTAAACCCATTTATGCTTCTGACAAAATACTATGTAACATCATACATTTGTTTTTTTTTATAAGAAACAAATATTTTTTCATATTGCAGATTTTGCATCTGGAATAAACATTAAAATTTGAACATATAATAGATGAAAATAAAACGTTAAGGAAGTTTTATAAATATAAAACTATTAATCATGTAATCAAAAATCAATTAGGTGAGAAAAAAAAACATTTTAAAATAATCATTAATTATTCATTAAAAAAATTTTCTCATTTACCAATTTTGTATGCCAATGTTGATATCAATTTAAATTGTGAAGCGTTAAGGCTCCTGAATTTTCATTGATAGACTGGATAGATGGGACTCGTTCCACTCAATGGAGGAGCATATTCTTTCTATCAACAATTTAAAATACTCTTTCGCTGAATGACACACTTTCAAAGCATAGTCATAATTCAAGCAATATGTACCATGAATTACATTTTATTTTTTGTAAAATAAAATATATCTTTACACCAAGATTTACATAATTATTTTTGTTAATTCCATTTTCTTTTACGATCATCTTTGAAGGGATTTAGAAATTGATTTTGAAAAGATTTTAAACTATCGATTGAATTGATATTTACATGGAAAAATATCATTGTCATAAGGTTAAAACATTTGTTAATATGCAGTAGTCAAAATTCTCAAAAAGCATTATTTTATTCTGCAATATTTTATAGTAAGCTTATGACACGAATAAAAACGTATGAAACTGAATACCAGTTGTTGTAAATCATTTAGATGTTTGAAGCGGCGAAAATATAATAAACGTTTACGAGTCGCCACCTATGTCAGTAAATTCGCACCATTATTTCTACTTAGTTCTATTATCCAGAAAAGAAAAAGGGTGAAATGTCAACAACACCGACGATCATTCTTGTTCCTGTTTAAAATAACCCCGGGAGAACTATTCCAGATAGCGGTAATGGTCTTATAATACCAGTTTTATTTATTTGGGACACACTGTATTTACTTCACATAAGTTTAAAATCACATAAATCAAGATGAATCTGTAACTTAAGTATATTGTGGATAGAGAATGTTTCATTTCACATATGTGTAACTTTGCAAAGAAACTAAACATGTTATTTTTGGACATAAAAAATATAAGAGAACATTTTTTTATTAAAAGATATATTACGTAGACACCAATAGTTCCCAAACTTATTATGCCCATGGACCCCTTCTTAAAGAAAACACCTGATCATAAACCCCCTAAGTAAAATAGCTCTACGTAACTGCATAATAAAAAAAATATAAATTTAAATTTGATGTCTTGAATAGTAAATGGTATTTTAAAAAATAAAACACAATTCATTTGTACTATTTCCGCATATTTATAATGATCAAGACCGGTTTCGCTCATCACGAGCATTATCAACTGATCAGTTGATAATCATTTTATTTTTTAAAATATAATGTCTTTCCACCAAGAATTGACAGTTAACACCTTAAAAGTGATTAGTAAATGATATTTCTATATTTAAAGAATGATGAAGTTCATAGCTGCACTAAATCCACGTTCTACTCAATAGGAAGACGGGAAAGCAACAACAGCCTCTGTACAGTGACCCATAATGTAGCATATGGCATTGGTTTTTTATTTTGTAACCAAAGCTTGTGGTATCTTGTTCAGACATTGGTTTTTCTCCTCATTTGTAGATTATTTAAAAAATGCTCCTGTATTAGTATGGATATATCTAAGTTTGTGGGTATGCATGCAAAAGGGTCCAACATCAACGCTATCTTCGTAAGCTGATAGGAGAGATAGAGGGTATTAGAGCTAACAATCTTTCTCAATCATCAGTATTCGTAGAAAAGTTTATTTTTAAATTAGTAACCTTTAATAAATGTCCATGAGAGCAGCCATAGAAAGAAATTATCATACTTCTAAATAATATTATATAAATCTATATTATTATACATGAAGCTTTGTCAGAGCTTAATATTTTATTCAACAGGTTATCACGCTATTTTAAGAAATCACTGTGGAAACTTTTATCAGAGAAAAATATCTATCAAACATTTGTTTTCGAAAAGTATCAAAATATAGGATGACGTCATCCATTGGTGGCCCTGAATTACCCTTAAAAGGACACCTTTTGGGAAAACTGAGTAGGTTTCCTGCTCGGATATCGTAAATTTCTTTATTTATGCGCATAAAAATCAGGGCAAAGTTGTACTGAATGTAAATTGATTCCGAAAAAGCCGCGAAATAAGTGGATTAAAAATGAAAAAAAAAAGTTTTATGAACTTATACAGTGGCGTAAGGTGAAGATTTAAACATAATTAGATACTAAATTTGTAGTGAGATTTTTTATATTTTCCATAATATTTATCGAATCTTGTAAAAAAAAGTTTTATTTTCATTTAATTAAACATTCAGTCTGTGTTCCAGTGGTCAACGTCGTTGGTTTCACCTACAAATGTGTCGGGTTCAAGTCCCGGTAAGGACAGTTTCATAAATTGAATTTTTGATCAATTCATAGACTTCCGTTCGTAGGCATAGATGTTTGTCTTGTCTAGAATTCCTTCCTAGTCATCTGATTCAAAAAACGATACGTAGTGAGAGCGATTAGCGTACTACTAGTCCTGTCCTAGCTATATTCTATTCTCTTTGAAAAAGACAGTTTGAGCAACTGAGAAACAAGCAGTTCTCATAGAAAGGTCTTGTCTTGAGATACATTTATTAAAAGTTTATATGCTAATACTGTTAAAAAAATGTGCACATATATAATTTCTCCGACTAGAGACAACTACTAAATCTATATGTTCCTAGAATACTCAAAGTGATTACCACTATAGATGTACCAATTTAACTCGGCCGCTAGTGAGGGTGCCACCGTCGCGTTAAGAATATTGCCATACTCGAAAAGAACTGAAATTTAAATAAATTCCAAAACTAGTATTTTAGCGAAGGTTATTAAAAGTAGACAAGACATTTATTTTGCATAAAAATTCTAGACTGACAGTTCAAAAGTAATGTTGGAAATACTATACCATCCAAATTTTTAAATTAAAAGCACTCTATTTGGCTAATTCATTTTGTTACTATTTCGCATTCAAATCTAAAGAACTTTAGAGAGGTCTAGTTTACTTTCAATTTAATCTTTTTAAAACATAAAAATGGGACAAAGTAATTATAATTCAACAATTTATTTTTGGCCTTTGTTGAAAATAATGATGTTCTTGAAAAAACTGGTTTTCCAAAAATCATCATCTTAACGTCTAAATTAAAAAAATCTGTTGAATGCATCTCTGTAACAATATTTGAATGACATACGTGAATACAGTTTTAGGCTGCCATTACAGAAATAATAATTTGTATTGCAGTAAATGTAATTTTTTTCTTTTTTTTAAATATATATTATTTTCATTATATCTACACATTATACTTCCGTAGATTGTAAAACTGTGAAAAACACGCTACTGTCTTTAAATTTTCAATTTATGATTGCAAAAGCTTACTCGTCAGACGCATCCCTAATTTTATTCATACATGGTTATTTGATATTTTTATTATCAAGTTTTGGGATAATCCTTGATTTTTTATTCCGAGCACGTTTTTGGATGCCATCAACGACCGAGATTAATTTACTCTTTTTATTCTCGTTTTCTGATTTAATATAAAAATCACACAAACTAATATATACTGGTATTATTATTATCATCCATATTTTGATAATTTATAAATATGACATTACGTTTTAAAGCTTTATCTTTTTGTATGTATTAAATTGTTATTTGATGAATATATTGATTTCTTACATTGGAAGGTCTCGTTCATTTTCCGATATCAATATTACGTTTACATTTTTTAGTTCTGATAATGATTACCAATAAATTTCAATATAATACAATATACACACCTTGAAGTAGGCGGAACAAGCAAACTTTTTTCAATTCTCTAAATTATTTAACATTAATTTATAAAATTAAATTATTTTGCATACAATACGTTAATAGTAAAAAAATATTATAGCACAATGAAAAATAAGTTCAAACCTCAACATCATTTTCGAATTACATTATGTTTCTAAATTTACGACAAGAAAATAGATGCTATAATTACAGCATGTTTTCAAGTGATTATATTAAGCACTATTAAGCATTATTGCGCAAGTGTCTTTCCATCGAAAAATTGCTTAATATTATACTTAATTAACTCTAATAATATACGTAAAGAAATAATCTGTAATATACCACATTTAAGGTGAAACTCCATTATTCATATCATTAGGATGTTTATAATCGACGCTTAAAATTTACACGAAATAGCCTTCAGCAACAGACTGAAATGTTTTGATAAAA
Organism: Himalopsyche phryganea; assembly: GCA_022494535.1. Taxonomy (NCBI): domain Eukaryota; kingdom Metazoa; phylum Arthropoda; class Insecta; order Trichoptera; family Rhyacophilidae; genus Himalopsyche; species Himalopsyche phryganea. The sequence continues at coordinate 3,519,387 of JAGVSL010000024.1, forward strand.
AATCTGGGTTGTTTTTGAAATAATGATAAAAAATCTTTTATAGCGAGAACGTTTTTGTCATTCAAATTAGACCCTTGAATACATAAACAATCAAAACCGACATTTGGCTCGAAACGAAAAAGAGAAATTTATGCGGTTTCATTTCAAACGAACGTAATTCTGCTTATAAATACAAAATAATTATAGCCTCATATTGCATTATATTATATTATCATCAAATTGAACAAAATCAATACAACATTTTCATACAATTAAGAAATATTATTGGAATTGAGTATTCAATTGCCATGTGTCTGAGAGGATTGTCATATTTACAGTCTTTCTGATCTACCTCCTATCCGATCCTGTAAATGAAACTAAATAACTACCGAGTACTTTCCTAACCTTCATCTTTACCCTCTCTATAGAAAGAGCTTTAGCAATTGTCTTACATCGCTCTCAAGGTATTAACTATAAATTCGTGGTGGAAGAGCATTGTTTTTAAAACAAGAGACAGTTTGTTTTATAATATTTCCACATTTTCATAATGATCAGGACCAGTTTCGCTCGTCACGAGCATTACCAACTGAAGAAAAATGTCTTACAAACAATTAAACAACGTTTTATAGAGATGCTTAATTTTAATTCTTGTTAAGGCGCGGAAAGAATATACATATCTGAGAGCGAACCATCAGATATATATTCTTTTATTAATTAAAAAAAAATCGGAAATATATAGTCGCCGTTCTGGCAAAAAACTTTAATAATCACATATTCGACAATCAGATACAATAAAATACATATTAGCCAAGTGATAACATTAAAAACTGCTTTTACGTTTCACTAATAATTTCTTGGCAGCTCGGTGTTGCAGTGGTCAACGTCATTTTGTTCGGTTACGGATTTCAAGTGCTAGATTCCCAGTAAGGACAGTTTGATAAATTGATTTTTCAAGCGATTAATGGATTTCTGCTAAGGCATGAATGTTTGTGATGTCTAGAATTCCCTCCCACCCATCCGATTCTAAGAACGAGGCGCAGCAAGAGCGATTAGCTTACTAGTCCTGTCCTAGCACTATTCTTCTGTCTATTATCTCTTTTAAAAAAGTGAGGTCGAGCAACTGGGTGAGTTCTACGTTCTAGGAGCGGTCAACGTTAAAACTAAACTAAAATTTTGTGTCTTTGAGGATAATTTTAATTTTATGTGTCTTGCCAAAAGATATAGCTTCAAATTGGAATAAGGCTTTTATACTAAATATTCTTGGACGATGTACTGAGGGGCTGAAATAATTTTTGAAAATTGATGCTGACCGATATATTAATTAGTTCCATAGTGATACACATAGAAATTGGTAGTTTTGAGATATGCCCGATCAAAGTTTCGACTCATCTAAACTGATTCATAAAAAGTGATGGCTTATTATTTGTATTACTTTTTTTATTCATATAGGTGCTCAATAGTTTTTAGTTTTAGGATTAAAGATTGTCTCTTTATGGAACGCTACGATTAACAAAAATATATTTCCATAATACGATATTTCGATATGTAAGTATATGGAACTGAGAAGTTATTTAATTTTGCTGATTTCCATATGAAAATATTTCCTTTCGAGAGAAGGCCAGTACATTTTACAAGCTGTACTTTTGTGGAACTGTAGAAAACCGGTGTTTGAATATAAATGCTAACTTGATTAAAAAAAGCGAATTTTTGACTTATCATCTGAGAAGGTCCGGTCGAAGAAAGGCGAATGTTTGGTTATCACCGTCTGGGAGGTCTGGGATCTCAAGCAAACACCATTTCAATCCAGTTCATCTCTTATTTAATTAATGAAGATGCATTGGTTTATTACACAAAAATTACCAGTAGCACATAAAATTCTGTCTACATTTACGTTTACTTAACACATGAATTTACCTTGAAGTTATAATGCAATTGACACAACAAACAATTTTAAATTTAAATTAAGTCCAATTTCAAAACAAACAAAAACAGTTTATAATGACTGCGATGCTGGCTGGCTCCCTTTAGCCAAAGCCTCCGGAAAGCCGACTGTCCACAAAAAATAAAATTAAACTCCAAACACTGTCGGTTCCTCCCCTTTTTGTCAATAATAGGCTCGTCCAGCGGACGATTCCATTAACAGCGCCTGCTTTCTAATTTTTATTCCCATCGGTCGGTCAGCAAACGATTACTTTTAACGACAATAACTCGGTTCGATTACTAAGAACCATTTCCATTAAAGCTGTGCGCTGTCAGTTATGGACCCTAAAAAAACTTAAAGTCAACAAACAAAACCAGGGCGTGTCACATCCTATGGAACTGGGCCATCGATATATCATAATACAATGCCACTTTTCCCTTATTAAACTAGTTAACTCTGTGTTTGATTTTTACTTGACAGAAAAGACAGCGTTTTCTTCAAAAAGTAGATCTGTGGCTATGATAATAAGCATCGACGGGTTTTAAAACAAACTCACAAAAAGTCGACATAAATTATAATTAGGTGAAACTTTTCCTTTTTATCGAATTAAATGTGAGATTTAAATTCAAGCTCCAGGGGGCAGAAAAAATTGCGGGACAAGATTTTCTGTACTCCTAAATGTCTTTATTGACTGATCTCGGCGTTTTTGTGGTCACAAAACTACCATGAAAAGCAAAATTATAATTTACTCAACGATTCATCAATTATTAACGATGTAATCAAATTTTATAAAAAGTAAGCACTCTGAAAAGAAAAATTCATGAAATATACAAAGTCGTAAGATTTGATAGATAGGGTACACATATTTCAATATTAATAGTTACATAGAAGTTACTAACGGCTAGTTGTCAAAAAATTTCAATAATCATTTGATAATAATAATGAATATGTGACATGTGAATAACAAATTTACCTTCTCAAGCATGCCATTTATATATTTCTTTTTGTTAAATACTCAAATCGCTAATGTTATAAACATTGTTGGCGTACTGGACAGAATTATACATATTTTTCATAGCTACTAAAGTGTTTATGGAATTTGAAAGCCTTGAATTTTTGTAATTAATGAAATAATAGAGATTAACATAATTTTAAGCGTAATAGATAAAATCCAGCTCGCTATAATATCGCTGATAACGACTTTTCTTAAGAGGAATTCGTAGGTTTTTATATCATTTCGTGAAAATCGTTAATAGTTTTCCGTCGCTTAAAAAATATGAAACGTCAAAATATAAAAAATTCTTGTAAAACTTGCTTACTCTCAAAGTATTTTTTTACACTACAGCACTATTATTTAAATGGAAATAGGAAAGTTTTCAAGCCTATCTAGCAAAGAATTGACACATGTTTTTCAGAAATGCTTTTATTTGTTTTACGCCGTGGCTAGATTAGGGTTTATTGTCTAAGACAAAATCGTAGAAAAAAGTATTTTTAAGAAAGTGATGTAGACGAAATTCGCAATTTTTTTTTTTAAAGATTTTTGAAATATACCAAAGGGTTCGTTTTCTCTCACATTTTCTGACTGATGTTTAAAGTAGAATTATACTGAATACATATTTTTAAATAAATAAAGCAACAAGAAATTTTATTATATACGTCTTTTAACAAAAAAAATCTCAAAAACAAAAATAATGAGAGAAATAAATAGTAATAATTTTTCGAGGATATGTTTTCATTACCTTCCATTGGGATTAAGTCGGTTTCTGTGGTCTGTTTCGACAGAAAAACCTACTAATTCCTCTTAAGGGGTTGATTAATTTTGCTATTGATTTTACTGTCCAATGCAGTTTTTTTTGTCTCAAAAAATAACTTTTCAACAAAACCGTCGTAAATTAAAAAAAAGTTAGTTCAAAAAAAAATATCTTTAATATTATCTTTCAACAAAACTGAGACTTTTTCAAATATGACATTTCTTAATTATTTATAGCGAAAAATATTACACTATTTTCAATGACCAACATTCATATGCCTTTGTTTAAAATCGAAATGCATAGGTAGTTTTTTTAGAACCAATAAAAAAGTAAGTATCCATTAAAAGAGGGATACAAGAAATAGTCAATAACATATTTATAAGAAATTGTGATTAATAAAATATGCTTCGCCATATTTTACAGAAAGTAGATTTATTTGATTGAATAATTTGTCTGAAGTAAGCCATTAAAAAATATTCGTAACACGTTCATGAACTATTCATAAACAAATGTTCAATTATATGGATAGGAAAAAAACATTTTTTCCTGGCGTAGCAAATTTAAACTATCGTCAAATTTACTCAAATCAAAAAAGAACCAGAAAAGGTGTACCATTCCATGAAATATTGTAAATGTAAGTATAATTTATCAAATCTTAACTTGCTAGACAGGTAGAAAATCTTTTCAAAAGAAAAAAAAGAATGAAACTCCAACATAAGTTAAGAATATTTTTTATCTGAATTCAAAAATGATAAATTACTTACCTAATGATGGATGCGGTAATTTTTCCTGAAATTATTATTAAATGTCGTCTTTCATCTGATAAAAAAGAACATACTTTAACGAAAGAGAAAGTAGTAAGTGATTCAACTTTTCTTATTTTATATGGACTCACCGACATTTCATTGATTCAGATAAATATAACAGTCAGATTCTGTGGTTAGTTTGTGATTATTCTTTTTTATTGGTATTAACTGTCCTGCACTATTTTACCTACGAAAAACAAATTGATAATATAAGAAAATGCAGATGTGTGTGTAAATAAAAGCAGGTGATGCTATCCAGATAAACTGTCGAAATCTATTCAAGTATTTTCAGTGAATTCTACACAAATTATAACGTAAACTTATTTTATGATTAATGAAAAGATTTACTTTTATTTTACTATTTTATCTTTATAATATATTTTTAGACATTTTCTCACCTCCATTTCGTAGTTTTAATTCAAACAATAATTCATGTTAAAACTATCTTTTTTAGGCAGAATAAAAAGTATTTACAGTCTTCATAGCTTAGTATCATTAATAAAAAAGAAAAACATGAAGCAACGACGTCAATTATTCTTTAAACAGCTCAGTAATTAACCAAATATATTCTATATTTAAATAACTATAGTAAAGTTTAAAACTATGCGATGGATATAGGATTATAGTGTTATTTTTATACATCATTTTTTCTCAGAAACCACTGTGCTATAAAATGTAAAAGAATAGACTCTCTGTAATAGAAGAAATAGTGAATAATATACTGAAATACACTGACCAGTATACTGGTTACTGGTCGAAGTTACTAAATGGACAATTTCATGCAATAATTCTTAATAGATTTATGGATTTGTATTCAAAAGCATGAATATCTGTAATTTTCTCATACATCTGATATTGAAAAAGAAATATCAAACAACGAACTACTTGTCAATAATTCTAACTTCGTCTCTTTATTCTTAATATTCCCGAGAAAGGTGATTGAGAAACCAACTAACAAATCGTTCATATTAAATACTTTACGTTAATCAACAATTATATATTAAAATCCCAGATTTTTTTCATTTATAAATTACAATGCAGTGATTACCAACATTTCTATGTGGTTAAATCACACGTACATTTGATATAAGAGTATCAGAACATTTAGCTGCCTTTGGATTAAAAAAAGATACTTCGACATTCGCAAATCACTTGTTTTTGGCAAACCATACGTTGAATGCGGATGATGGGGCTAAATTGCTGCATCAAAACATGGGGATCACAAATCATTTTATCAAGAAATTTTGGAAATCAATAGAGCCGAGTTAAATTCCTTCCGCAATTCTGAACGAACAGCTGAATCTTCCAAACTCCCCGTTGCTGTATCCTATACGTTGAATCACCTAACAGCTGCCACTAAATGTGGAATGATTGTATATATTTATCCTTTCGTCGAATTGCATCTCGTCGAAACCCACAATGCTATTATAATTGTAAAATCACTGGTAATTCTAATATTAGTTGGAAAGCGAAATTTTAACTCAGGTATCAGTGTGGATCCTAGACTTATAATATTTTATCCCGTAAATAATATTTGTCGTATTTGTATCTTCTATATAAACGTTAAACACGTTTACTGTCTGTCAGTTCGAGTCCATTCGTGAGCTCGAATGCCTGAAGATGCCGAAAGGCGAAGCCCGGGTCGTTAGTGACAAAATACATGGAAGTGTACAAAATCTCAATAACTCAAATTTGATATTGAAATTCCATCAAGCACCCTCAGTCGATGTCTTATATTATATTGTATTGAATGTCAATTCTAGTTGTAAATACATTATATTTATAAAAATGAAATATATTTTTCTTTACCCATTCCTCGATTTTAACAAGTGATACTGATCATTTGATAAAAGTTGTGGAATTAGTAGAAAGTAAATTTAATTTAAGATATCTACAGAGGGTGCTGGATGTAATTTCAATATCAAATTTTAGTCGTTAAAATTTTGCACATTTCCATGTATTTCGTCACTTACGACCCGGGTTTCGCCTTTTGGTATATTCAGGCATTCATGTCAGTCTGATAAAATACATGGAAATGTACAAAATTTATAACATTAAAATTTTTTCAAAGTGAATTTGTTTTATTTTTAAAAACCTTATATTAAATTCTGCGTTCACTCCACATTTCGAGCGGGCATTCTTAAAAACTCCGATTGACTTCTGTTTATCTTATGAGATCACAGAAAAAATAGCTTTTCTTTGTAAGTATATTTTGTTTTTGTTATTACAGTTTTATTAGTCAAAAGTTTCGTCATTTTGTGTGCTCCTGTTATGTTTTGATTCCGCTGTTTTATAATAATAATGGAAAGCGACGCGTCAAACAAAATAATTACTTGTATTAAAAGGTTAAATAATGTTTTACATAATATATAATATGTACCTCGGATAATATGTAGAAAGAATATATAATTATTTCAATTGCGTTTTATGCAAAACGTAGTGAGTGTCTAGTAATAATAACATGAGGTTTGAGGTTTGAGTAAATAAAACATAATTTAACGTAATAGTACCGTCCACTTATTTTTTATACCTGCGTAAGTTGACAATTTCCATAAATTTGCGTTAAAACAAAGGGAAATTATTTAAATGGGCGGCTGGCGCATTGGAAGGACTTATCACAGATGGCGCAAGGTTGCGTCACCGATGACGGAGGGTTGCGTCAATGATGATGGCGCCACGCCACTGCGTCATAGCATTGCGCCACTCGAGTTTTCCTATAACTACTACCCTGGCCGTATTTACAATTCCGTTTGAGAGATATTTTCCAAGGGGGAATTTACCTACAGGATCGTTAGAAAAAAACGATCTGATGTCATATTCTAAAGTCAGTTTTATTAAATTTAAAATGATCGTTGATAACTTTACTGTGATTTTTAAAAAATAAAAATAATTAAAATGTGTAATGCAATGTAATGTAATTCAATGAAAAGATGAGACTTATCATCAGGAAGGGGAAGAATCACAAAATATAGAAAAATGGAAAGCTCAGCGGAGAACTAGGATTAATTTATCACATGGAAGTGGATAAGGTTTGCCAATCTCGGTACACTTTACTTTGTTCTGTAAGGAGAAATATATGGGGTAATTAAATTTTGGACACCAGGCGTGAAGATACACGCCGAATGAAAAAATAATAATAATTAAAATACGGTTACCGTTAAAAACACATTTAATAGAGATGCGGAAGCCGTAGATGCACAGAATTTACATTACGAACAAATAAAGCAGAAATTACAAGACGAAACAATATTTATGAACAGATGGTTACACTTAAACAAATAAACTATTATAATATATATATAATTACGATCTTGGATGATAAACCATCTCGGCGGCGAACTCGGATGTCCGAGGCCAATCTCCATCGCGTTACCGGCACGTCCTACTCGTTCCACATCCTGGCGTGTAAGCAAGTTTTAACGCAAATCTTGGCGAGGCTTCCCCTTTGTCTCCTACCAACGACGCAGCAAGGTGCGTATCGCCGATAGGTGACGATTGTAATGTTGCGACGAAATCGTAACAACTTTGTTATTCCACAGGATATATTTCTAGATGTGAAATTTTAAAAACATCTTCAAGCCAACGCGGTTTTAAGGTTCTTATTTATTACGTTGAACTTTATTCTAATTGTAAATTTATACTATTAGTGAGAAATTAAAAGTGGGATTTTTTCATTTACTAAGTGCGGGTACTGGTTAAATATAAACAAAAAGATTACTCGATGGAAAAGGTCAGTTCGAGTCCATTCGTGCGCTCGAATGCCTGGGTCGTTAGTAACAAAATACATGGAAGTGTACAAAATCTCAATAATTCAAATTTGATACTGAAATTTCATCAAGCACCCTCAGTCGATGTCTTTGATTAAATTATATAAAAAAAAGATTACTATTTAAAATATTAATTACTTCTTTTGAAAGAACGGCTATCATTCAAAATAAATTAATTAGACGCCAGTTTTATTTAAAATATTTTTTACTACAAATTGATTTAAGTCTGTTCGAGTTCATTCGTGTGATCGAATGCCTGAAGATGCCGAAAGGCGATACCCGGGTTGTTAGTGACGAAATACATGGAAATGTACAAAATTTCAACAACTCAAATTTGATATTGAAATTCCATCAACTACCCCAAGTCGATATTTTGAATTACATTAAGGCTGTCATTCATTTCTGAAAATTTCTGCCAAAAAATCCATTTATACGCTATAAATAAAAATCTTACGATACAGTATGTCAGTAGATCGTAATAAAATGGAAAATATTCTATGATTTTTGTTTGCAATTGAATAAAATATACATTGTAGTACTCGAAGAAGACTCGATAATTGTTCGTGTTATATTTATTCTTAGTCATTTAAAAGCAAAAAATGGCTTGTCTTCTTAAAGCGTTTTATTTAAAAAATCGTGAAAAAAATGAGTTATCTTATGAAATTTTTATTTGTTACAGGTGCTTAATATAAGAAGAATCATGTTTCATTTGACTGTTTTTTCGGATCGACATTGGTGTGAAGGTAATTTATTTTATGAACATCCTGTGTTTGTTACGTGAAGCCCGTTATGCTTTTGCGAATAATCCAGTCCCTGCGTTATGTTCGGATCATGGCGTCCATAGCATAACGTGTACCTAACACAACAACACATATAAATATTATAAACATGGACGATTCAAAATTACGTGATACACAATAACATCAGGTTGTATGAACATTTAATTAAGTTGTTTTCAGAATATTAACTAAAGTTATCAGCAATTAGATAAGTGATTTTTTAGATAACTGATTCTTTTTTTACTTGGGATACGCTTCCACCGCCCTGATAAAGATACAGCAAGCATGGCGGCAGAAGAGATTGTGGCGAGTCATCAATATAAACGATGCAAAATTACAAATAATATTTATCAAACATAATATTTATAAAAGTTAAAGACTATGCAAATGCAGTCAGAAAATTCAAGCGCTGACCGATATAGACGTCGCCAATTCTGCATACGTAATGATGAAAGTAAACCCTCTGAAAAAGTAAGTCACCAATGCAAGTGATGACTAAAGCAGAAAACATATGGCCTACGACAGTATAAATGGACAACTATAGTAAAAGACCAATATTCTGTCGTCGCACTCCGAACAGAAAAAAACCTCTACGGATCCATATAATGGAATTAAAGTTAAATCTCTTTAATCATACAACATTTAGAATTCAATTCCTAAGCGATTGTTTCCGTCGATTTGAAAAAGTGATGTATGAATTGTAAACAATACGTAATTTTGCCTTGTAATAGAATTATTTGAGCGACAAGTAGTTGCACGTGATTCACCTGATATCTTGGAGAGGGAAAGTAAAAAGTATGGAATATTTAAAGTTTAAGTAATAACCTAATTGCTCTGTAAAAAATACAGGTTCATTTTGATTAAAAAAGAGAATCAGTTGTTTATAGCTTAACGTTTTGACTTTTAGTAGGGCTAGTTTTGAGTTTAAAATAATTATTGAGTGACTGTAGTTTGAAGTCTAATAAAAAACCCGTTTTTTATAAAAATACGATTGTGTTTTCTATTTTTCTCGAGTACACTAGTGCATGGTAAAAAAATCCGTCCCGCATAGCATTACTGGGGCCATGCATGTAAGGGAAGCGGCTATGAAACGTCGTCTGCATAGACAAAACCGTTGGTAGTGGGAAATTTGCGTGTATTTCTTAATACAGTCTCTATTAATTGCATATAGTGCTATAGACAAGTGAGTTTTGAATTGTTTCATCCCATCAGAAAGGAATATAATGGATAGAAATAAAAGGCTGAAAAATGTGAAGTGTACCGATTGAAAATATTACCTCGCTGAGCGAAGCCGGAACTGATGTTTTTTTATATAATTGTGAAATTTACACATACTATAAATTCTGTTTTATTGATATTCACATAATGCATTTCCATCAAGAATTAACAGTTGACATGATTCAAGTGGTACCAATGATAGTTATGAAATAAATATTAAAAATCGATTGTAAACAAATAACTATATTTTAAAAAATAAAACAAAATTCATTTGTACTACTTCCATATATTTATAATGATGGAAAATGAAGGTATATAAAACTGATGGTTCATGAACTAAGACAAGAAACCATCAGTTTTATAGACCTTCATTTTAACACTCAATTTGATATAAATAGGCCTGTTATGCTTGTATTTTTATCAGTTGATAATGCTCGATGATTGGTCCTGAATGTGGAAGTAGTATAAATGAATTGTGTTTTATTTTTTTAAATATAATGTCTTTCCACCAAGAATTGACAGCTAACACATTAAAAGTGAAATTACTATATACTTCTTTCGCCAGAGTTTTTTTAATGTGTTTTCTTGTAATTAGATCGTATGATATAAAAAAAGATTCTAACTACACTTAATATAAAAGAAAAATTCAATGAGTTGTCGAGAGTTTTACATGTAAAAGTGAATATAAATGAATTGAAGTTTTTTATATACAATTTTCCATTCGTATGTGCATCGATTTGTTTTACTCTCCGCTCCTTTGATATAAAACAAAGGCCATTTTTCAAACTTATGTTGTATGGTAATTTCCTGACGTGGAAATATGATCGCAATGGCCATTAACATACAACTTTTACAGCACATTAATTATATTTGTTTAACAATAATGTTTTCCGCGTATTCTTTTTTACTATTTACTTCAGTTAGACAACGTATGAAAATTGAGTGCTGTATTGTATTGTTTGTGAACAGATGTACTCATGTTTTCAATACAAATATTATATGTATGGAAAATTAATCGAATCGATACCTTTATAATTTGTTCACTCGAATCGTATCACAACGTTACGAAAATGAATGAATCGTGGTTCAATTCTAATTAGATTTTTATTCATAGTCATTTGCGTCCATACTCACTCAGATGTCAATCTATTGAAAAAAGCAGTGATTTAAGACGATCTTTACATTTTTATAGAGGCAAATTACGAATATAACTTTGTTTAGATTCGTCCTTAACGAACAACGTATGTCTATTATATTCATATTATAACTCACTTTTACCTGTACATATATCTGAAATAAAAATGCTATCGAATATAAGAAAGAAGATTTCTAATATTAATTGCAACCATATCCGCTCCCAATGTGGAATGCTCTTTTTCCGAGAGAGTAAAGACATATCGATGGGTCTTATCTAGAACTAGTAGTTAGCTAATCTCACTCTCACATCCATTTTTAGGATTGGACAAAACGGAGAGAACCTAGACATCCATGTGCCCGATCAGTTATCCGTAAATCGATTGAAAAATCAATTTATGAAAACGTCTCTACTGGGACTCGAATCTGGTATATATCTATATGTAGATGTATTTTTTTCGCCACATAAATAATTAAACGCACAACCAAATTGTCTGAAAACGTAACTATCAAATGATAATATTATAATTTTTAGTTTAGAGGTCATATTCTTGACACTGGGATTTGCTCTATTCTAGAGACAATCTTTTTAATACAGAATTTTTAATTTCTAGCTCCTTATAAAATCAATGGTGTTTTGGCCAATTGACGTAACCCCAAGTCAATGACTGGATCTCATTTTAAAGTTGACAGAGCAGGTCTCGGCCAAATGATGTAAATTAGAAAAATAAACCGACCACTGTTGGGGAGGAAACATCATTTTACATTGATTTTAAGTTTAAAATTCTGACCTGGTCACTTGATGTAAGCGACTATTATATCGACACTCCCTACGTATAATCCCGTATCTGCAAACACGAGAATTTTCAGAAGTGCATTTCAAAGATTTTTAACGCAACTCACCATATAATGTTTTCTATAAAAACAGTTTTAACTCTCTTCTGAACAATTTACAATTTTGAGGGTTACACCAATTGGTCAAAACACCGTCGAAATACAGATTGATACCTTGATTTCAATGTTGATTAAAAAACAATACCTTTTTTAAATCATAAACAAAATATAATCACGAAAAATAAAAGTTTATTTATAATTTAATAATAATATAATATATCGCTTAATTTATGCATAACACCATGTTGGTCTAGATTTCATGCTCGTAAGCTGCATTAAGACGGAGGTTTTAGTTGGACTTCCAGTAGGGCTAACCCCTGACATTGGACCATTGCATTCGCCAATCAATTCAAAAAATTCGTCTTTGGCCGGTGTCTTTGGGTTCTTCAACCTGAAAAATACAATTATTCGAACAATTAAAAACAGTTTATTCAAAATCGGTGTCGTATAATAAAAAAAACAAGAAATTTGATATCAGAGCGGTTGCTGCCGTCTATTCAAAGATCTTTTACATCCAATTGAGTGAGAAAATATAATTAGTTATAGTAGATATGATCGGAAAAATAGTGATAATAATTTAAAAACTACACTCATCATATTTTGGGGGTAGAGATTAACTACCCAACCTATCTCTTCTCAAGGTATTCAATTTTGTATCCGCAAATACCTGTTACAGACGTACATATCCTGTAATACAGTAGCGTTAAAAGTGTCTTAGGAGCAGTTACTCGAAACATGGCTGTTATGCACTACAACAGTGGCGCCCAAACTTATTATGCCCATGGACTCCTTCTTGAAGCAAAAACCTGACCATGGATCGACCCCCAAGTAAAATAGCTCTTTGCATCTAACTGCATGATAGAAAAAATATTAATCTAATTTTTATGTCTTGAATGGTAGGTAAATAAATGGTGATGTAAAAATAAAATGTAAATAAAACACTTTGATATTTAAAGTATGATGAGGTTAATAACTGCACTAAATCCATGTTTTAGTAAATAGGAAGACGAGAAAGCAATCAATAGCCTCTGTACAGTGACCCATAATGCAGGATATAAAGATGGTATCTGTTTTTGTAACCAGAATTTGTGGTATTCTTATTCAAACGTTGGTTCCGCTCCTGATTTGTGGATAATTCAATAAATTGCTCCTGTATTAGTATGGATTCATTTGAGTTTGTGTGTCTGTTTGCAAATGGATTCAACACCCAACAAATCGCTACCAATTTATTTCTTGCTGTTTATTTCAACTTTCATAATAATGAAAATGTTTCACAAATATTTTTTATTAAACCTTTGGCGGACCCCCTGACGTTGTCCACTCATTCTCAAATTATTTGTAATTTGCAACAGACCCTCTCAGCGGTCACAAGGACCCTTGGGGGTCTGCAGGAACCACTTTGGGAAACACTGCACCATACAGTTTGTTATTGGAAAACTACTATGAGTTGAAATGTAATTTCTCTCCGTATCACGCTGCAAAGTAAATAAACTCAATATAATCCACCTTGTTGTAACCAAATCAGCATGGCCGACAGGTCCGACAGTCTACCGGACTGATTGAGTAACTCTTCTACTACTCTTCTTAAAAATAACCGTTCGATAACCAAATTGTGTAATTTCTGTGTTACTTAGTTTTGGTAACATACGGCATTATTTTAAAAAAATGTAAAAAATCTGCATTAATGAAAGATAATTTATGTTTCTTTTATTCTAAATATTCTTTGATCGTGACGCACAATGGTTTCTGATATAAACTTTAATATCGATGGCTTAATGTTATAAACTCGTATCTGATATTTTGACGAAAATGACATTATAAACCGTTTATCGTTTATTTTAAAAAATACTAAGTATTTTTACTTATATTAATAACTTAAATTATTAAATTAAATTTATTATGTAACTTAATTAAAACTATTGAATAATTTACAAGTACCTAACATACTATCCATTTAATACTTGGAAGAAAAAAAAGTATAATATACACATTAACGTAAATATTCAGTTTTTTTAGCCTCCTGTAAATTTTGTAAGAAGCAACTTATGGGATTATAACATTAGACCATCGATATAATAAAATTAATAACATTGATATTTTACTGTCGGTAAAATAATTTCTAGAAATAATAAAATGGATCCTCATCAAAAGCCCTCATAATATTGAAGTTGGCAGAAGACACTTATAATAATGTTGTAATTTCCTGTTATTTTATGATATTAATCAAATTATATATGCAAAAAACATTTTGACATGAAAGATATTAATGTTGATGAATAACATGACCGCTTTAAGAATAACATTATAGTAAATATATAAGTATTGGTCAAATATTTATGCATGGTTATAAACTTCCTGGGAAGATTCATACAAAAACTCACCCTAGAGATTTATTCGAGACAATTATATTTTGTAGGTCGTTGATTCTTCTTACTGGTACTGAAGATATTCTTGGCTTCATTGTTGTGGTTATTGTTTCAAAAGTCTTTTTTGTTAATTTTTTGGACGAGCGCCTGGAAAAAGAAATATTTATTTGTAAACTTGACTCAATAAAAATATGTATATTTACATATAAATTATTTGTAATATTCACCTATTTTGATAACGTTATTTTAAAAATAATTTTTGAAATATTTAATATTTTTTAAGTGGATAAAAGTTCAATAAACTAAGGGTATGGTGGTTTGATATTTTCGAGTAATTGAATAGTATTTATTACCTGTTAGAAGACCTGGGATAGATAGCGACTCGCCTCGAAGGTCGTATTTTAAAATCAGTAGGATAGTCGACATAATCGTCATTTTTAATAGTGGTATCTTGACGTCTGGATAAATGTCTGTAATATAGATAAAACAAAGCAATTCAATGACTATCGCATAAACTTTAAGAAGAGATGAATAATTTATTTGTAAATTATATATATGACAATATGATAAACAAAATTATCATATGTATTTAAATCGTATAGGGTATTTCGTGTTATTTATACATTTGTAAACGTCACTCACGTTTTTGATGGCGTCGTTATGAGACCATGAATATTTTCAGTTTTTATTTTTAAATTTAAATATTGGATTATCCACTCTTTCTTTTGAGCCAATAAAAACATAAATTTTATTAAATTTGGATTATTGAGATTTTGTACACTTCCATGTATTTTGTCACTAACGACCCGGGTTTCGCCTTTCGGCATCTTCAGGCATTCGAGCACACGGATGGACTCGAACTGAGAGACAGTAAACAGTGTCTAACGTTTATATAGAAGATACAAATGCGACAAATATTATTTACGAGGTAAGATATTATACGTCTGAGAGCCACACTGATACCTGAGTTAAAATTTCGGGAATCTCCTAATCCTTATTTTGTAAACACCATATTAACAGAGTGAATTGCCGCTTTTCAACTTATTTTAGAAATACCAGTGATTTTACAATTATAATAGTATTGTGGGTTTTGACGGGATGTAATTCGACGAATGGGTAAATATATACAATTATTCCACATTTAGTGACATCTGTTAGGTGTTTCAACGTATCGGATATAATAGCGGAGAATTAGGAAGGTTCAGCTGCTCATTCAAGATTGGCAAGGAGTTTAACTGGGCTCTATTAATTTCCAAAATTTCTTGATAAAATAATTTATGATCCCCATGTTTTTATGCAACAGTTTAACCCCATCATCCGCATTAAACGTATGGTTCTCCATTAGCAAGTGATTTGCGAATGTCGAAGTTTCTTTTTTTAATCTAAAGGCAGCTAAATGTTCTGATACCCTTATATCTAATGTACGTGTGGTTTTACCCACATAGAAATGTTGGCAATCATTGCATTGTAATTTATAAATACCAGATTTGTTCTTAAGGTTTACTCTATCTTTATTGTTAATAAGTAATTTGCCTAGAGAGTTTTGCAATAGAACGCCGGTATAACACTATCAGCGAGTTGTTTTTTAATTTTAAAGCTTGTGCAACCTAAATAACTAATTCTATGCCAGATTCTAGGGTGGTCTATGTCTTTAGACAAGTTCCCGAAATATAGCATCTTTTCTGCTAATTTACGTTGTTTTTTTGATACAAGACTATCTATAAGAGACGCCTCATAGCCATTATTAATGGCAATTTGTTTAATAATGTTTACTTCGTTTTCAAAATTAAATTTATTTAGAGGTATAGTGACTAATCTGTGAACCTGAGAATGGAAAGCAGCCAATTTATATGAGAAAGGATGGTCTGAGTTAAAATGGATCGCGGCTTCTGAAAACGTCTGTTTTCGATAGATTACTGTCTCTCAGTTCGAGTCCATCCGTGTGCTCGAATGCCTGAAGATGCCGAAAGGCGAAACCCGGGTCGTTAGTGACAAAATACATGGAAGTGTACAAAATCTCAATAATCCAAATTTGATGTTGAAATTCCATCAAGCACCCTCAGTCGATGTCTTAAATTATATAAATTTTATTTAAAATTATTTCTAGCATTTGTAATATATTTTATATTCCGAGTCTAGTTGCAAAGGCTATTGTTTGACTATGATTTGTGTTTCCATACGAACAGCTTTACGAGGTGAAGCCCCATGATTCCGCAGGAAGCAGTACTGAGCAGTTTTAAGTTAAAGTTGTAATAGTATTGACTGAGTATTATAATTTTATTCTACAATAAATCGCACTTTTTGCTGTTAGATTTATGAATTAAAGTCGATTTAAATGACTGTTTTTACCGTTTTGATGGAATCTTAGGGCCATGGGCGTGTTTTCGTGAGTGAGTATGTGCTGCGGTGTGTTTTTCTTTCGTCCTCAAACTTTCTCTATGCCTCGCCTATAGAAAAATTTGAAATGAAATCTTCAATCCTTTCATAAAATTAGTAATAAACGCAATCTTAATATACTCTTTTATAATAAATATATTACCGCTGTACAAATAATTGTCTTTATTTTTAAAAATAAATTATATTGCCTGAAGTGACAGCAAAATCAAAATACAAATAAAATGATATAGATTAATACTTATGTCTCTATTCTCTATTAAATATGAGAAAGATTTAGTATTAACTTTTTGAAAAACAAAATCAATAGGTAGATAAAAAGTTGTTCAATTTGAGCACTCTAAGTTTTAATTTTCATTGTGTATTAAAATTGTAAGCAATTTTTAAGTGCACATAAATATTTCTACAAAATCTTATGTTGGTTTTATTTGTAGTATACAACAAAATGATGTAAGAAATATTACGATTGTTGTATATAAATTACAAAAGAGACGTAAAATATTTAAAAGGCCATATCTGTAATGTAATAAAAGAGTATTAGATGTCACTTCTTGGATTAATGTAAAATTTCGTATAATAATCACTTATAACTTACCCCAATTACATTTCCTATCGCTAAAATTGCGAAAACGATTAATACTTTATTAAACATTGTTCTGGAACTGCTTCACTAACTGTATGATAAAACCCTCGAAATCATTATATTTATATAAAAATGTCTAACTCTAATTATAGCCCAACAATAAATTTAATTGATGAAGTAATAATGTGAAAGAAAAACGACAGCACTATTTGCTACGTGCTCTTTGATTTATGTTGTCTTTACATTTAACGTTTCAATACAGAACTTACAATGTAAACAGACATTGAGTGTTTTGTTATTATTACATTTAAAAAACAAATTGCACGTACGTATGGAAAGGTCCAATGAGCGGACTATGGCCATGGCTAACTTATTGTATGAACACTTGAAGGTAAAATAATACGTATTTTTTATTTTTATTTTAATAACAATTTTTTCAAAAAAAAACATCTTTAAGCTCCGACTTCTACATGTCACATTAAAAATCAAACTGATACAAGAACGTTGAAATTAGAAATGAAGCGCAACATGCGAAAAAATATTTCTCATAACTATTTTGAATTTAAAATTAATGGAAGATGGACACGTACTCATTTTATTTATAAATAAAATTATGCGTTACTAAAAAATGTAATTATCTACTGTTTTAATATTTATTAGGAAATTATTTATTATTTCCTTTTCAACCTCTGCAATACATATTTTCGTTTACATAAAGCACATTTGCCTTTCCGTTTTCATTGCATTGTTTATAAGTGCACAATTACCTTACCCAAAATGCAAACGAATAAATGGAAAAAATATTTACATTAAAAAATATATAGGTAACTGACATAAAATACCAAGTATAAACATAATAATATATGTCTCCGCCCAGAGGTTTACATTAAGTAGGACGTAATTTAGTGAACTTCAGTTTTATCCACACTTTTAATATTATTTTAAAATATCACTTTAAAAAATCCTCCATATTTCTAGTTATTCAATACAGTAAAGTAATATTCCATCAAACACCATGGTGGAAGGAGAGAACTACAAGGTGAGCTGCATCTTTGCTATGGAAAATATGTGATTGTTGAATTTTTGTTCATGTTACAGCTTTTAAAAGTTTTAATTGCACATTTCGGCTTTGCTATTAATTTTTTATCTTTAAAATCTTCAAAATAATAGTTTGTGTTTATGCAAGAATGTCGAAATGTTTTATTTTAAACTTTATCATACTATTTATTATACATGTTTCACTTGAAAACCTGAATCAAATATTTATTACCTCTCCAAAACAGTGTTGCAAAAAAAGTAATTTTGACGTTTAAATATGCGCCCGTTATGACGTCTTTAAAAATAAAAATAAAAACAGCAATTTTCAATTGTTTTACAGCTCACTTTTAGTGCTCTCCTTCCATCATGATCAAACACTATAAAGAATGATAACTACACTAATAAGAATAGAAAATAAAGTAACTACGTTTTCTAAATTAATGACAAATATTTAAGCAAGCGAACGATGAGAATCAAATCAAATAATATGTTATTTTATTTGATTTAGATTTTATTCTTTCTATAAAATATAATAAACACTTTTATCCACAGGATGTATTCGGCAGAGCTGAGGGACTTAGGCATGTCATGAGAGGAAGCAAAGCGATTGGCAGGTGACAGGGAATCATGGAAGCGCTGCTTGCTAGTCATATACCCACATCGGTAGCAAATAAATATTGTTGAAGAAGATACCATAAAACCATTCAAATTGACTATTAAAATTTTCAACAAATATAACACATGTTTGCTAAGTTTATGACAACGATGAAATAATAATTATGATGTTGACGAAAATTTAGATTAGTGACATCGATTGACAATTATGTTGAAGTATATACATTTAATAATACATATTAATCAATATTAAATTCGTTTAAAAACTAAATATTATAGTTCGTTTGTGCAAAAGACTTAAAAACTACTCAATAACAACATATGCTCCGAATAGGGAGCGTATATAGAAATGGAGTTCTACCAAGTAAACGCCAATTTAATCAATTTATTATCTACATTGAAACAAAACAAAATAATCAGAGAATAGTTTATCTATAGATTAATTACTTTTGTAATATTTATAATATTATATTTAAATTTATCCGGTGGCATATTACGTATTTTAAATTATCATCCAACTTTGTTACCATTTGCTTTGAAAAGTGTACTTCAAACAATTTTCTTAAACTTTAGCATTTAAACGATGGAAAAATGTATCAATTTAATACCCTTCGTTGCAATAAACAACTGTTAACGTTCTGTTTTCTTTATATAACAGTACTTTACGTACAGTAGGTTTCTGTCGACTCTACGTTGTTATCACAACTCATCACTTTACAGAATTCAGCAGCAACGGTTTCTAATTTAAAAGAAGTATCTTTTTTTCCCGACCTATATTTATATACAGAAAGTATTTCTCAGTTTCTTGGCTTTTTATTTTTAGAGTACATAGTACATTTTAGTTACATACTATGTCGTTTTATCCTTTTCCCATAAGTATTTCAAACGAAGTTCTGTCTTTAATAAAAAAATTTTAGCCAGAAGGTGAAATTGAGGAAAAAAATTAGAAATCTGCATATTTGATAAAAAACAAAGCTAGAAAGTTTTGCATACCAATACAGAGTAAGTTGTGCTAATTAAATATCTTTTCTGATTAATAGATGTTACAGTTTCAAAAGATAAACTCATTCACTTATTGTTAAAAGGACAACGTAGTTACATCCACAGTTCACATAATTAAATCACACATTTCAGGATGTTATGTGAGAGCATTAACTATTTCCTTTACATAATAATCTATATTTATGTATAAAAATGAACGTTTATTTGTTTTTTGTGAGTTCGTTTGTTTGTTTGTCCTTTATGCGTTCCTTTACCATTCATCCGATTTCTATGAAACTTTGGTGAGTTGTTTTTCGCATACCCGTGAATGTTTCTGAAAAAATCTAAAATAATAAAAAAAATCAAATACATCAAACAGTGACATCTCGGAAAAACCTTCTGATTTATTCGTGTACGCACCAGACAGACAATCAAAAATATTGTCTATTCAAAATAGAGTTCTTCGCGGGCCCAGGCTTGAGAGGGTAAAGACAATTCAGATTCGGGCTTGGGCCGGGCCCGGGTAAGGAGTTCAAATATACCAAAAATATTTCGTACTATGTTCGGGTCATGAGTCAGCCATAAGACAATAGTATTCATAACTTAAATAATTTATTTCACATGTGCTATGAATATCGGTGGAAATATGAAAACAATGACATGTATTGTTTGAGAAGTATAAATGAATTACTATATTAAAATAAATCGGGCTTTTTTCGGGCTGAGAAAAATAAATCTGGACTTCGGGTCGGGTTCGGGTAACAAGTGTGGTATTGAGACTCGGGTTCGAGCTGGGCTGAAGATGATGGGCTCGGACCGGGCAATTTTATGAAATTTCGGCCAGTGCAAAACCTCTAATCCAAAAGCAAGTTCAGCAACAGAATTAAAACACAAACCCTTCCTTTCTTTGAGTCGCATTGCAACGCATACCGCGTACTCACTAGTTTCTTAATAAATTCTCTTATAAACTAAATAAACTGATGTGTTTCATATTTGACTGTTTTCTATTTAAGAAAGTTAAGATTATGATATTGTTTATTCAAATGGTTTGTTATTTTTGGTTCCAATATCTTTACAACATCAGATCAGTATCTAAAGCCACACGGCAGAGGTTGAAAAGCTATCAAATAATTTATTGTAAAAAAGTGTTGTAGCAATCGAGCGTCATCGTCCGAATTAAAAAAAAATATTGCATATATTTTCGTTATCATGTTTATCATAAACTATCATATCGCCTTTTCAACTTTGAATGTGAATTACTTATTACTGCTTAGTTTATTTTTTATGATTTGAATAGTTGTATAATTCTTATTATTATATGAAATTAGTAAATTCTCCCGACTGCCTAAAACAAAACGTACGTATGAAAACATTTTACTGAAAACAGTAGTTTTTATTGAAGATGATATTTAAATGCATTTTTTTTTCTGAAATTTATTATTAAGATTATTTATTAAGCTATATATTATTAGATTTGCTTTTTTTTTCAGTGAATCACAAGAATTATTTATAATGTAATAACCAATGTTGCTTGTCATAATGCATATTAAATTTTCAGATGTTTTATTATTATTATTATTAGTAGCCTACGATAAGTGTTATAGTTGAACAATTCGCAGTGTCAATACGGTAATGCCCTCTGTACGCAATATCGTATAAGCTTTATTTACATCAGATGCCGTCAACCTTTTTATGCCTACCACCCACTTTTGCTTATTTTTCATGTTTAAAATTTCCTTTCCGCCCACCAAAATCCAACAAAAATTTCTAGGAGGAATTGAGGAGATTTGAAAAAAGATGTTTTTATAACCAAAATTTTATTGCAACAAAAAAGGTTCACCAGTTGATAATGCTCGTGATGAGCGAAACCGGTCCTGATCATTATAAAAATATGTGGAAGTAGTACAAATGAATTGTGTTTTATTTAAAAAAAAAAAAAAGGTTGTGTGAAAGGTCTCTTCTTTCAGTGATTTTCAGACGATTTCTTCGTTTTGTCATGATGTTATTCACCAAACTGAAACCTGATTCAATAAGATAAGATGTGGGAAAGAGTGTCTTTCATTGTCTCCAACATATTTGGATATTTAGGCAGACCAGGCATTTTTTTATTTTGTCAAAGTTTTTGGATTCCGGAAATATTGAAAATATTTTAGCTCTCTTCGTCATATTTCAGTTCCAACAACTCTCCTTGATAAATTATATCGAACTCATCCAAATTTACAGTGAAAGGATTTATCATCCAATTATATGTCATTAAATTTAAAATGCTTTTGAGTCCTATTTTCATATCGATTTTTTCCTGATATGGCAACTAAACCTTTCGATTTCTTCTGGTGTTATAACATCTTTTTAGATAATAATTCGGAAAATTTATGAAATTCTTTTCTTCAGAAGATTATGATGGAGAATGTCAAGTTTTTCGATAAATAAAGACACAGTATTTTTGCAATTAATAAGTTTTTTAGTGGCACCTTGAAGCTGCAGGTTAATTTCGTGAAATCATTTGAAAATATCTGCCAAATAAAAAGCTTTACTGTTTTAAATTGTTCTTAAGATTCTCAGAAATTACAAAGATTATCATCGGATTGAATATAGCAAGAGGACAACAAAAATATTACCTATTCCAAAACAGCATTGTCTTACCATTGTTTGAAAAGATAAAGCAATCATTTCAGCCTTGCGTTCAGTTCCCAGGACGAAATTCTAAGAATTTGCAATTAGGCACGTGTTATTTTCTAAATGCAGCAATGAATAAATCAAACCGATCACAATGTGTTTAGTCCATGGGTGAAGCTATGCCGAAAAATAAAAATTGTGGAGCGAAATTCTCAAAGATTTTGGGGTAAAAGCAAAAATCGCCCACCGCCCACTAGTGGGCAGTATGGACTAGGTTGATGACCCGCAATTTACATCATCAAGATGAAACTAAAACAATGCCACTTGAATAGTGGTCTTATGCGCCGAAAGCCAAAAGTTTGCCACGACTACAAGACGAAAAGCCAGGACTAGTTTGATATTATATAACAGTCTATATAATTACACGTTACATCTTCAGTGACTGTTAGTTTAAAATGGATTCATCAAATATGGCATAAAACTTTTTATCGTGAAGTATGAATTTCCCATTTTGATTTTTTTACAATTACTTACAAACAATAAAGAAATTGAATTTATGGAAAACTCAACAGACTACTGCACACTTCATTATATCCACAGTTGCGTATGAAAATTCACTTTTTTCAAAGGTTGCGGTGTTTATCTATACACATTTGTTAATGGTAAATATAGACTGACGCACGTTGCACAAAGTGAAAAGAGTATACCAGCAAATAGTTAATTCACGTCAACACCAAAGCATACTTTATTTGGAAATCAAAACATCAACGACCGCAATTGCTTCGAATGATATAAATATGTAAATCAAGTACCAGTCAGAATCAAATTTGTGTTTTATAATTTTATTTTAGATTCACAGGTAACAAAAAAGGCTGGCGTTCTAAAATCCAAGGCGCGAGACCCTTATCAATATCATAATCAAGGATTGTCCAATTCTCAAGAATAAAATGAGTCTACCTGTTGCAGTGATTGGTGAAGTAACTTACTGCAAAATTAATTATAGAGAAGAGGGAGGAGGTATTGATTTTTTATAAAATTAAGCTATTAAAATTTCATATTAAAAACAATGGAATAAGCAGTTAGGTATATATAAATTTATATTAAATAATTATTTACAAATTTAATCTGCAAAAACATATATTTAGTATCGCATTCGAAAGACCTTTATTGGTGTTTATTTCGCAAAATATTGTGTAAAAAAAATTACAGTACATACAAAAAAATGTTTTATTTTTAATCAAATTGTAATACAAAATCACATTGAATTTTTAAGATTTCAATTCAACATTAAAAATTAAGCGGAATTACATGTACAGTTTAAAGAATAAAAATAAATAAAATAAAAAACCATATACACACACAAAATTATGAATAAAAATAAGTTACTAGTTTTACAGAATAATCAAAGTCAAAAAAGGCTCTCTCCAAAAATATTAAATATATAAAATTATTGAAAACTTATTTTTCCTCCGACGAATAAATTTTGCATCTCTTCGGAGCACAAACATCTGGCACAGAAAATATTTCTACTTCTTTAGTAACACATTGTAAAGCAGTTGCTTTTGTTCCTGCGACTAATTCTCCAATTCGTTGAAGATGGTTCTTGCAACAGCACTTAGGCAAAACGGGGCTAAGTTGTAAAGAAGTCAACTGAAAAAAAACAGGAATAAGTCTAATTTTGTTTATTGTTTTTACAAAAGTCCCTAGTTAAGAGTTTTGTATTAGGGCTTCCAATCCCAAACAAAATCCGGGATGTCAGTCAATTATTTAAACCTGTAATCCCGGGATTGATATTCAGACAATCCCAGGATTACGGAATTCATTGTATATGCTAAAAAATAATTCATATGTCAAATTAAAACTTCATTATTGTCTACAACGTGTACCTCGGTTTGTTCATGGACTTATATTATTATAATACGCATAAATGTATTATGGTCACACTCCTTCTCATATTTTGTAACAACCGTTCTTAACCAATTTGAAATGAAGGACAAATTAGGACCGCTTCTTAAACGAATGGTGAAAAATATTTATCAAATTGAATGACATCTCCTCTTTTTGGATACTATTTGGTATAACCTACCATACTAATACAATAAATAAAATAAACCATAAAATTAATTTCATCATTATGTGTTATTTTCAAATAATATTTTTGTATTTGATTTGACTGTCTGATTTTAAATCAACAAAATAAAACATATACGAATATTCCAATTAAAGCAATAATGGACACATTAAATTTCAAACGTAGATTTTAACACAAGAAATTACACTTAATGACCAATCATGAGGTTCCTGAAATCGCAAAGGGAGAATTAATTTAATACTCAGTTGTGTAGGTATTATTCAGGCAGGCAAAACAGTATTTTTACAAATTTAGCCTAACACTGTATATCGTACACAAAGAGGAGTACTTATGAATTTGAAAGTTGCAAGGATGTCTGAGAATAACAGGTATAATTAGAGTCACATGTGTTTTAGGTATGTAATCTATTGGCTCTATTTCTATCTTATTGCCGCTCGAGCTGAATTCCCCGGTTGACTATGTTGTTGTTTATTTCAATACAAATCCTTATTATTATAATGGTGGCTTAAATCTATTTTTCTTTATGTAACTTTGTGCCCAATTAAATTTAAAATATAAAATTCCCATATTCAATGATCAAAAGAAGCTAACCATAAATATAACAGAACACCTTTCTTCCTATATAGAACTATTAATGGTAATTGTCAAATCATAATGGACCAGGAGTCGGGCAAATTTTTAGGGTATAACTACAAACCATATTTGATTTTAATGAATGCTATTACCCTATCGAATTTTTAGTTTGTAATAGAAATCCTTAATAAGATTTTTTTTAAATTTGCAATTTATTTTTAAGTTTTTTGAAGAATTCTATTTTTACAGCATATTTAGACCAAACAGTTATTTGGTGAGGAGTAGATGCTAAATTCTGTCCGCTTTCGTTAATTCGAGTGCAATTTTAGATTTTTTTCCCGTTGGTTATTTGTTCCGTTGAAGGTGATGTTATAAACGTAAAGTTTTTGTTTACTTCATTGTAAAAGTATTGTCTGTTACGCCAGTAAAGAATATCTGGTTTGCTACTATTTTATAATTATTTTATTAGGAATAACATATTTGTCAAATAAGATCTATATTAGCTGACATAAATTCTTGCTAATGACATGTCTCTCTTCACTGTCAAGAAAATAAAATTTACGATCTTCAAATGTTGACTCGATCTTTTGAAAATATTTCAAATTATTTGTTTTACGAAACACTTGATTTACTTGAACCTAATGAAATAAATTATGTTTCATGATAAAAATATATGCAATTTACAGTAGTGTCACTCATTAAATGTCATGTAGAACGTGTTAAGCGATATATTTATGTAGGTCATATGTAAGGATTTACGTGCCGGTATTTCATATTAAACACATGTATTACAAATGTCAATACCAGTGTTGCAACCGGTGCAAATATTGATACGAATGGGGATCAATTGGAACCGTAATAATAGTCAACGACACAATATTTTTTTTTCAGTAAAAGACATTAATTAAATTGAATAAAGTATCCCAATAAGAACGAATTTGATAATAGGTACAAGCTTTGCAAGGACTAACGCGTGTACGAACGCAAGGCATAAAAACGCCCGATTTCGATTTTCTTTAATTTTCAATACCGTTAAGCCATAAAACTGGGATAGTGGTATTGTATTTGCGAGTCATAAATAAAGGTTTATTTCAAACAAATTTGGATAATATGTATTATTATAAAGCTGTCTCCAATTTAAAAATCTTTTCATATTTATCTCAACTAGTCATCTGCAGATTCCAAATGCTTACTTATTTTAGATATCAACTCGGAATTTTTCTCGGAGCGTTTGGGTTTTCGAAATCTATATTTCCATAATTTATCTTTTATTAAATAGTTAACTTGAAATAGCTTTTTATGTTTAGAAGAACATAGGAATTGCTTTTAAAAACACGAACCTCTACTGCTGCAGTCAACGAAGTGTTTGCAAATCTCTCCGCCCCGTTTATCGGCGCTAAGGCAAACGTTGCAATAAGTGCCAAGAAATTGTCGATGAAGTTATTAGACCTGTACATTTTAGAAACAACACATCTTAGTTCTTTTGGAAGGCTCCTGCCTCTCATTCGCCATATTTCGTCAAACCTGTATGTATAGCCATTGTTGAAACAAGAGTCTCTTGATATCTGAAAATAAACGAATTAAAATCACACGTTACGAATACTGACTGTAAAAGTTAAATAAACAAAAATGGAACAATTTAAGAAGATTTTAAACTATGGATGGATTAGAATGATATCATATCAAAATAATACATAAAGTAAGTAGTAACAAAATATAGAATTGAAATTAATATTTTTTTATTCCATTCGCCGCCAATTTATGATTAACAAGCATCTTCAGTTGAATGTGTCTTATAAAGAGATGTAGATATATCTTGTTAGGTATTGACTATAATTAAATTTGAATTATTGAGATTTTGTACACTTCCATGTATTTTGTCACTAACGACCTGGGTCTCGCCTTTCGGCATCATTAGTGACAAAATGGAAGTGTACAAAATCTCAATAATTCAAATTTTATATTGAAATTCCATCAAGCACCCTCGTCTTAAATTATGCTTATAATTAATTGATTACTGCACAAACTACAAAATAAGAGTAGAGGGGCTTACCGAGTATGAATAGAGGAGTCACCAACTTAAATAAATTATAACTTGTTAGAAGGAAGGCTATAAAGTAAAAATGATTTACAACTTTTTTGGTAAATAATATCATATTAGATCGAATGGCTTGGCATTATTAGTTCGAGATGGTGAGTCCTCCACCACCTTATGTCAGGTGTGGCATGTTTTCTAAATGAAAATGTGAAATTAAAGATGAATTAAATAAATTGACGCACTTTTAAAAATTTTGGCGAAGTTGGAGTGCCAGATTTGCATTGTGATACACAGCCTGAGGCTATTTGACTTGTAATTTCCATTGTATCAGTATTAGACTGCATTTTTTTCTTCAGTAATTCCGAGAGCCTTAAGCATTGGCTCCCTTTTGTTGTATTTATAGCATGCCACCGTTGCATTTATCACCTAAAAGTAAAATCAGAGTTAGTCAGTAATCATTGATTTTAAATCAGCAAACTTTATATGATTGTTCATATGTTCTGCATACTTCGTTTCTTCAGAAGTCAATACTTATTACTTATTTTTAACCACGTCGATCGCCAAGAATATGTAGCCTATTTAAACATCTTACCAGAATTTGTTTGATGAACAGTAGATTAAACCATTAGCTCTACCAGTCTCTTCGGAGAGGGTGAGGAAAGAAGTATGGGGTTACATTAATAGGACGTAGTTACTAGTCACAATGACTTGAGAAGGAAATTGGTTGGTAAAATTGTGATTAGTCTTTTCTACAATAAATATAAGATACCGTTTATACTACTTGGTCATGGAATATAAAAATAGTTAAATTGAGGCGTAAAATAAACAGCTCTTTAGTATGGTGTAGTAAAAAGTCTCAGACAATTTTTAAGGGGGATATTAACATTCAAAAAACAAGCTTTGCTTACATTTTGCCATTTTTTCCTGAAGGGAAATCAATTTTATCAACAAAGTTATAATGAAACACTACTTACTGCAGCCATTGCACATCCATCAGGTTTCTGGCTCAAGTAAGGTTGGTTCACTGATTGCCATAAGCTATTCATTGATGCCATGAAAATATGGTTAGTATTATTTCCATTAATCATTTCCCCTGAAATCCTCATGTATTTTTGCCCTAGTTCTGATAAATTTGGAATTTTATTTGAGACGAGATCGTTTGACAGCTTTCTGAAAATAGGAAACATTCTGAAATTACTTTTGTATAACGTGAAATATTAATAAATAAAAAATAGTTTTGAAAGATCACTTCATTTATCTAATTTAATTTTGCTACGAAATGAACTTGATAAAAATTCAATTTTAAGTTTTTTAGCTGGGTATTCAAATGTTGCATAATATCATATAATATTTACGATTTAAAACTCTGGTTTTTCTTCGAAGTGTCACTTAGCAACGACGTCACTTATAATAAAAACAATCACGTGTTTAGGCATCTTAATAATTATTTATTCTTTTAATCTTTCAGAAATGGTTGACGTTTACTTACTATTTACAGATAACTTCTTGCTTTTTACAGATTATTAATACGTAGAGTCACTATCATAAACAAACATCACTCTGTGAAACCTTGTATAAATTATTTTGGTATTAATCATACATCAGACCAGTGTTCCGCAACCTTTTTCGTCATTATGCTGAACTGAATTAAACAGACATTCTATTTCTTAAACTGTCTTTTAAAAAAATCATTCAGGAAAATAATACCTCAGTAGCTCAATTGGGGAGACTGGTAATTTAATCGACGTAGAATAAATTTTGGTTTATATAAATATGTACTTATAAATTAATATCCTACAAATCATTCACAAACCGACTACATTTTCATTAATATCACCTCTCGTTGAAAATACACTTCCAGTTTTTATTCCATCAGCAAACATTTCCGCTGAAGATGATGATTTTATTATACGAAAAATGTTACATTACAATTGAAATATGTATCGTCCATTACACCTGTAGAGCTGATAATATATCAAAATATTTCGTAATTACTGTTTTAATTTTATTTGAAATAGCCTAATTGTGAAATAAGAATTGATGCTAATGATTTCAAGTGACAAAATATGTCAAATAATATAAATTATTGCTGCTGACGTACCTCTCTCACCTGTCAATAAATTCAAATTCACTAGCATCGAATGTTGATACAAGCTTGTGTCAAATTTGAATAATATTTGGTTAAAAAAAGCATTTTTACTGTTTGCTTTTAACGAGTCATATTAATTTGATTTTACCTAATGAAATACATTATAGTACTCACTTTTAATGTGTTAACTTAAAAAAATAAAACACAGTTCATTTGTACTACTTCCAAATATTTATAATGATCAGGACCAGTTTCGCTCATCACGAGCATTATCAACGGATCAGTTGATAATGCTCGTGATGAGCGAAACCGGTCCTGATCATTATAAATATGTGGAAGTAGTATAAATGAATTGTGTTTTATTTTTTAAAACATTATAATACAATACGGAAATGCAATCGATATGAAAATATACCCTTGAAACAAGCAGCATTAATAAAATTGATTGTGGACCGCGTTATGCGTTTTACATTTTTTTGGAAAAAATCACTTTGATTTTAGAGCTCAGGTTGATAACCAGTGGTTCGCGACTATTAACGAATTAATAGCAGACTTTTAAATTGTCCAATATAGTTGAATAACTGTATCGAAACAGCTAGAGACTTCCCACTTTCAAAAGTTAACTGTCAATTCTTGGTGTAAGGCATTATATTTTAAAAAATAAAACAGAATTTGTTTGTACTAATCCCACTTTGTGTTTGTGTTCTATTTTTTAAAATATAAAGTTAGAGACTTGTTAGACATTGCCATTTTAAAAAGTTTTGCAAGCTTTCCAATTTTAATTGGGTTGCAAAGGATTTCGAAATCTTTATAGAAATAATCTTTAATTTATTTAATAAAGTTAACTTGAAATCACAATTTATGTTTTGTTGGCCAGAATATATTTCTGTGTATAATTATTTAAAACTAAAGCCCATACATGTTATTTATTCACGGGCAAATACAATTTTCTATAAAATAAATAACACCTCTGATACGCTTGTCATAGGTTCGCTATGTCTGCAGACGACTATCGTTAAACACAAACACAGTTTTTTTTGTAAATAAATTGTAATTATTAAGAAACATATTTTCACACACAACCCGGTTACCCGTGAGTCGTTTGTGTTTAAATTCACATTCAGTTTTTGATGAAAAATATATTGTCGTTATACAAGATAAAGTGATCAAGTGACTAGTTCACAATAAATTTAAGAACTGTTTGAAGTTGGCTGAAAAAAATGTCAATATAACGTACCTATACCTGAAAAAATATGAAAATAAATTAGACATTTGAATACATTATCAGCGGGTTTAAGATGGATTGTTCGAACGGTTATATCGATCATTTAATTAATTTAAGACATCGACTGAGGGTGCTTGATGGAATTTCAGTATCAAATTTGGATTATTGAGATTTTGTACACTCAGTTCGAGTCCATTCGTGTGCTCGAATGCCTGAAGATGCCGAAAGGCGAAACCCGGGTCGTTAGCGACAAAATACATGGAAGTGTACAAAATCTCAATAATCCAAATTTGATCATTTAATTACTACTCATATGGTCACTTTCTCTTGCGTTGCTTCGATTTATGATAATTTCAAAATTTTTCTTACTTTTGTATGACTGCCATTTCAGCTACGGTTTTATTTTGCAATTTTGTATCCGGACAGATGCACTTCTCACAACCTCGACGAATTCTTGAATCATTCTAAAAAAATTGCTTTAGTAATTGTATTTTAATTATATTAAGCAATATATTATATTCATTTGATAAATCATGTTTTGGTTATTTGTATATTTCAAATTTTAGTAGTCAAAAAAATTTAAATATTTTTCCAAGCTTAAGTTTAAAAGTTTATGCACAAACACGATGTCATAGATGTATTGCAACCCTTGTACTAGACTATTACAAGTTATAAGTTGACATTTTGATATAATAATAATAATGCAGAAATGTTGAAAATATCATTATTTACCAGGTCAAAGACTGTCATAAGTCTAAGGAAATACAAGACAGAATGTATAGTCTTAAATTTGAATAAATTGTAGTGTGTGATATTTACAGACTTTGAGTTACTATAGTCTATTATCAGGAGCCAAAGATTTATTGAGTATAAGACTATGGCATCTTGAATTATTATAGATCCGGAAAAGAAAAAATAATGACAATAAACACACAACAAAGACAATAAAGAGATTTAATATAAAAATAGATTAAAAATAAAAAAATCATTTAATTAACACGTTGTTTATTGTTTTATATAATATACGTATTACATTATAGAAATTTTATGTGGTTTCTGCAATATTTTTTTTTATTCAATATTATTACTCGATTAATTCTAGTGATGTTACTATCGAGGTTTCAATTCCAGAATCCCGCTCAATTAGTCAATCCCGTAATCACGGGATTGTCTTAATATCAATCTCAGAATTTCGAGATTCAATGTTAGCATTAAAAATTAATTTAATAATTCCAGATGTGTACCTCGGTTATTTATTTGTGTTTATACTTTTTATAATACATAATTAACACCTTTATATATATTGTGGCCTCCCTTCTTCTAATTTTTCTTAACTGACGTAGACAGGAAGAACTAATTTTGACAACAATATATTTTGCTGTTATCTTTTGCATTATTTTATTATAAATCAATTTCAACTATTATCTATCAATAAACAAAAAAGTTATTCCATAAAAAAAAAAAAACATGAAATCATATGTTTATTCCGATTGAAGCGATTATGATTTCAAATTAAGTTTTAAATTTACAATTTAAAACATTCAGCTTAATGACCAATCCCGATATCACAAAAAGGGTAAAGGATTAGATGCTCTAGTTACTATCTATTTTCATTTACATATTTAATTTTTTAAAAGTGTATGTATATAACAAATATAAAAATCCATCCTTTATATTTACAGTATGTGTTACAAGTTACAACCCAGGTTGTTTTAAAGTAAAAGTTTTTTTTATTTGAATTTCATTCTTATTTTATATCAGCGTATCTTCAAAGTGATGTTTATTTGATTTAATCTTGTTTTCTTACTGAAGGCTACTAATAGACAGTGATTAAGAAAAATATAAATTTCCTTGTATGGAGTTGAAATTGTTTATTGCGAGGTAAATTTACTCAACGGTATTTCGTTAAACAGTATTTTTACTTACTTCACGTGTTGATACGCCGAGTGAAAATAATAAAAAGAATACACATATTTCAAAAATCATATCACAAAAAAATACTTCGTTTGTGGTATTCAAAGCTTACTGACGCACTTGTTGTGATTTAAAAATATTTCTACGACTTATATACTAATAACAGCGAGTGATTAGTATAAATATTCATTAGGTGACATATGTTTCAGATATATGTTTGTTTTGATGTATTTACACAGAAAGTAATCAAAAGTTAATATTTGTCATGCAAAATAATTGAGCATAATGAAATTATTGATTATTCATTTGAATACTCTATGAAGTTGCTTGTATCGTCAATATTATGTCAAATTTATTTTCCAGTTCTAATCGAATTTTCTCTCATTATAAAAGTAAATCATTCAACACATACTTTTGGTAGATTTCAGAATTAAATTCTACAATCGAACTTTCATAATTCAAGCAATGGGGTACTCTACTTCTCAAATTTCGAAGTAATTAAAAAAGAAAAATGTCCCGTCCTTGCATGATTTATTTCTTCAGTTGTTTGTCAAAAATGACAATTATATGAAAAAATCTTACTTGTTTTATTTGTCGATTCCTGGTATCTAAAAATGTATTTGTAATCGCTTCTCACATCTTACATATTAGGATACTTTCGGTTATTGTGCAGATAAAGCATATTCGATTGCAAATAAGCACATAAAACAATTAAAAAATGAAAAAAAAACACGCTTTGTAATAAAACAAATGTTGTTCATGATGTAAATAGATAATATATTATAAAACCATAATTAAAAGACTCGTTTTAATTATAAGCTAATTAAAAATATAATGCCATTAAGTAAATGAAAATTTTTTGACAGAGTAATCAGTTAATACAAATTTGATTCGTATAATTTTATGTGTTCAATTAATAAACTAAAAAGCGAAGAAGTAGTTATTAAATTCTTTATAGAGCCATGCCTTGTTAACCTGAACAAGCATCTGGTGCAGAGAAGATATTAAATTCAGTCTGCATTGAAGCAAGTGCGGTAGATTTTGTTCCTTTAGTTAACAAATCAATTCGTGCAAGATGTTTCTTGCAACAGCATTTCGGCAATTTGGGGATGAGTTGAAAGGAAGTTAACTGAAAAAAAAATACAAATGACAATACACTATATTTCGTTACGAATAAGAGTCCGTAAGTTTAGCAGTACACGCTTCAAATCAATTGATAATGCTCGCGATGAGTGAAACTGGTCCTGATTGAAAAATTAGTAAGTAGTACAAAACAAATTGTGTTTCATTTTAAAATAATATATCTTTCTAAGAATTGACACCTCAAAAGTGAACGAGATTCCATCAGCACTATTGTTTAACTGATAATTATTTTTCTGAGTATGTAAAATTTGAATATACTGTTACAACATAACTAATACAGCCTAAAAAAAGAAAGATATGTTAGTATTAATATATTTATATAATGACATACAAACCTCCAATGCGTCACTTAATGAATTATTTACGAATCGTTCAGCTGAGTTCATAGGCACTAGGGAGAAGGTAGCAATAAGGGCCAAGAAGTTGTCTACAAAATTACTGGACCTATACATATTCAAAACAAGAGTCTTAAGTTCTATCGGAAGATTTATACCCCTAAGAGCCCATATTTCTTCAATTTTGTATGTGTACCCATTATCAAAACAAGTCGCTATGCGAGGAAGCTAGAAAAATAAAACAGATTTTTAAATAGGATTAAATAACCAAGTATTAAGTACTGCAAATTTTTTTTTAACAGGTAGTTGATAGCTATTTCGGCTTTACGCCATCGTCAGAACTATCTACGTAGTTCTGAAGACGGCGTAAAGCCGAAATAGCTATCAACTACCTGTTAAAAAACAATTGTAGAACTAAATACTTTGTTATTTAATCCTATTATAATGGATTTCTACCAAGTAAATGCCAATTCAATCAACAGCTTTTTAAAAATAACATTATAAACACTGTTGTCGTCAAAGTAGCCGATAAAGAATTGAATTTACTTACTATATATTTGTTTGTTGATTTAGGTGTTCCCGGTTGTGATGGACAGCCTGATATAATTATAGTTGTTATTGACATAATGTCAGTATTAGCCTGCATTGTGACATTCATCAATTTAAGAGCTTTTATCATCGGCCTACTATCGTGGTGAATATAACAAGACACTGTCGCATTTATCATCTAAAAATAAGGAATATTTAAATAAAAGTATACGTTGAAAGACGATATAGCACGTGTAGGCACATTCATCATTTTGCTAATCACATACACGAAAGAGGACAAACGCCGATCAGTATACGATGTGCCTATTCAAACCCAAAATGTCGTTCTTAATTGATCCCATCTAAGTCCATCATTTAGGTATTCGATAATTTTACATTTTGAGTAGGTGTATAAGAATAGGTCAGAGACAAGACTAGTGGTAAGTTGTCGCTCTCACCACGCCCCGTTTTAAGGATAGGATAAATGGGAGGGAATTTTAGACATTGCTGACATCCAACCTTATACCTTCGAACAGAAAATCACAAATCGGTTGAAAAATTAATGTATGAGACTATCTGTATTATACCTCATTAACAACGTAAACGAAATCAACGACGTTTATCATTCGGCGATGGACAAATAGTAATTTAATATATTTGATAAATTCAATAAAGACTTCGATTCTTTCATTCTTATCTGTCATTTTTAAAATAAAGTCTGATAAGCTGCTTTTTAAATAAGTTATTTCAAATTTTTTTGACTTACTGTTCGCCAATTAAATCGCTTAATTTCCTGGTTCTATTTAATGATATCAAAAAAAAACGAAACACCATTACGACTGCAGTACTATTATATTATCGCCCGACAAACAGCAACGGGTTAAGACATATTTATGTTTGTCAAACGTTGTACTTACGCCAGCCATCGCACATCCGTCAGGTTTCTGGCTCAAGTAAAATTGGTTTCCGGTTTGCCACATGGCGCTCATTGCTGCTGTGTATATATGGAATGGATTATTTCCATTTAACATGTTTGCTGAAATGCTCAAGTATTTCTGACCCAGTGCCGATATATTAGGAATTTTTGTAGCAACAATATCGTTTGCGAGTTTCCTGAAACAATGTGACACACGATTAGACACAGTGTACCTGTTTAAAAAAATAGCCTACCATACGCAAAAAACATAATAATTAAGCGACGGCTTAGATGATGAAAAGCAGGTAAAGTAACATTTTTCTGAAACATAAAATGGTTTTTGGTTTTCGTGTAAGTTTGCAGTAAACAACACTATATCTGTACGCGTGATAAAACTATCTTGATTATTTCTGTAGGTATAGAAATGACATAGATAGACAATTTTTGTCCGGTTTCACATTGAAACCATATCATTTGGCATTAAGTGCATGGTTCACAAGAGTTTAATAATACCTAAAAACTACATCAAATCTTTAAAAATATATGCATATCATTCGGCATACAGCAATTCTGCCTTGCTAAGCAGAACAATGTTTTGAAAAAAGTGCATTTCTCACGTGAATATGAAGAAATATTCCACGCTAAATTAGTATTACATGCTTGACTTTGAAGATGCTTCTCAAAGAGATGAAACACGTGTCACAGTTAGTAACACAATCAGTGGACTAGAAATGAACTTCCACAAAGTTGTCTTCGAAAACATCGAAAAATAACACTATATTGTTGTTTATCAAGCGATATAATTATGTAAATGTTGAATAGAAATACTAAAGAAGGAATGTCCCTCTGAAGGCAAATCGCCAATAATTGTCAATTTACCAATTATTTTAAATTACATGAGATGTTAAAATAAGTCACCCATGTCCAAGATCTCAAATTTAAATTTGGTCTTGTAGTTGCCAAGAATCGAACCGAGACCCACTGATACCAATGGGAATACATTTGAAAAATATTTGGTAACATATCAGTTTATTGTGGTATTAAAAAGTTCTATTATGATTTTCTCGAAAAAAATCAATATTAACTATTCTAAAGCATCATTCATTAATCTAGCGGCTGGCTTAAGACGTAAGATAGCAATACCTAATTAAACGTTTCCAAAATCATAGCAAAATGAATTGTATACAAAATACACGGATAAAAAAATATTATTCCTGCTTGTAGACCACAAAAGTTTCAGAGGTTCTTTCTCTCTCCAATCTGTATTTTCCCGATTTACAGATAAGTTCTTATCGTCTATGTTTACTTACATTTGCATGGCTGCTACTTCAGCCGCAGTTTTATTAGATATCTGTATATCTGGACACATGCATTCCTCTCCACTACTTTCACTGTAGTCATGCTGTAAAAATTAAATGTTAAGATGTGAAACAAAATTGATGACTTCTTTAAATTACAAATTTTAGATTTATATCGATCGAATTTACTAAAAAAATTGTAACACATGATTTACATGAGAATTTCAATGAGAAAATGCAAGAAACGAAAATACATTTTATTAAAAACGGACTGTAAAGAATTGAATTATAATGCTGTGTTCTGCGATTTAATTTATCGAATTCGTCATAGTTTATGTCTAAAAATATTGTAGATTCATATTCTTACCTTTTGTGCCGTCACAGAGAGTGAAAGTAATACAACTATTATAACACAGGCTTGAGAAGTCATCTTTTTAAAATACATATTTTTAATACGCTGACCTGAGATGCACTTCCCGCGATACTGAATTATTTCTACGACTGATATACCCCCCAAAAAGATGAAGCAATTATATAACTATAAAGAGTACACAATATTATCATTTTGTGTATCAGATGTGTATATATGTTGGTATTTATTTTGATTCGTACGCGCAAAAATACATTAACAGGTAAATGCAATAATATGATTATTTATTTAACCTACTGAGACCTGAATTTTTAAAAATATGTTTTCCAGTACAACTGGGACTGAATAAATCCATACTAAGGACCATTTTTTCTCTTATTCGCCACATCAAATATAGTATTACATATGTTAAAACTATGTCAAATCTTTAATTTTCTTTAAATAAGTATTACCCTATTATTAATATGTTATACCGATCGATATGATGCTACCCCCAATATTAACAATTAACACTCGTGGTTTCAGGCTGCAACGGATGTAAATAGTGTTGCTTGACTATATCATTGCTAAGACGGAAAGACGTCATTTTCTGTGGAACGATGAAAGTCCTTTAACCTATTATTAACTGTGACTGTAAAGGGAAGAAGTTGTTTTCTTTAATATGGATATGCTCTTACATCGTCTTTTTTTATATTTAGTGAAACGCCGTTTTGAATGTGTCCAGGTCTGAATATTGCTTATTGTTCACGGTAATGAATTAATAACGGTCATTATTGCTAGCAAAACCTCAATAGCAACATTGGTATCATTAGCAATGATGACGAGCGGATACCATTTCGGCGATTTGGTTCGGCTAGCTAATTTTTAAATTGTTTATTTGCTTGAAATAACACCGTTTTTAATATCACATTGTTATAGACTTCACACAGGTGAAGATTTAATACCTTAGTCACACATACGCAAACGTAAGGAAAGCTTAAGAGGTTGTTACAATATTATTAATAAGTAAACTATTATATTTGTAATATTGTGATCAATTTTCGTTCGGTAATTGATGAAGATACCGCTTCTGCCATTAATGAGATTGATTTGAGCAAAATATTTAACGATGGATTCATCTTACATGTGCTGTCACAGCGTGTAGAATATAATCAGGGCTTAGCGATGAAAAATAATACAGCAAAAAACAGTATTTATAAAAATTACGATTTATAACAAGAAAAAATAATACATAATTATTTTGAAGAATGATGGTCGACAACTTAATGAATAATTAATATTTTAAGATAATCAATGTGGGTTTGTTCGTATATTATGCACTGCCATACCGTTCATCCGATTCCGATAAAACTTTGTCAAGTTATTGCTTGCACTTGCGCAAAGAATACAGGCATAGTACAATCAAGCCCGGTTCGGTCTGAGCCCGACTCTCAACTTTTTAATTTTAACTTACAGTAGGTCTTACCTCTACTATATATCACAAAATACATGTAGAAATATGTATGTCTGTCGTCACAAAAACTCCTCCCAAACGGTGCACATTAGCGATGTGAAATTTTCACACGTAATTTTGGCTGAAATTGTTAGTTCAACTGCTCTATTTTTAGCTTTCAACTCTCAACATTTAACTTTTATCCTAAAACTGAAAATGCTTTATTTTTGACGTTTTAATTCGGGATGAAAAAAGTAAATATATAAAACGTCTAGCAACAGCTCAATACTAATATATTCTGCAAGTGACAGTTGAGATAGTAACGCGAATGTAGATATTTGTGTTAAATATTGAGTTTCATATTTGTGATTTGGTAGAAATTGAGTGGTAAATTCGTACAACTTGGTGTGCATCTGGAATTGTCATCGAGAATTACCGTATGACTCTGATCGTATGTTTAATTTGTGGCACTGCAGGAGCCATTATTAAATGCAGATCAACAAGTTGTCTATCGGGAAGTTCTGCGGCTCCATAGCAAGAGTGCAGGTGGCAAAATTGTCATCTTTTATTTTAGCCGGTTTCAACTCTTAACATTATTATTAATTGGTGGACTATATTTTGTGGGTGTATATTGTGGATATATATTGTCAAATTTCAACATTAGCTAGCCAACGTCTAAATTAAAAACCTAATATAAGCGTTCACCATCTTGGGCGAAGCCAGGAAAAAAATACTAGTTATATATAAAAATCAATCTCACAATCCAGATTCCAGATATATCTAAAATAAAGAATCAAATTCGTACAAATAGCGACATCTTGAAAAACCCTCTGATTTATTCGTGTACGCACCTGACGGAAAACTAAATTTTGTATCTAAAAGCACTTCAATAAACAGAATTTAAACATAAACGTTTTTTTTTTCTTTGAGTGGGATTGCAGCGCATGCCGGGTACTAGCTAGTGGCTTATAAAATACAAAGGAAATTTATTGATTTATCCGATAGTCTTGTTTTATTTTTGCGACACGAAATTTTCAGAGATTGAAAGGTTTTTCTCATTCTGCGTCGAGTGTTGACGTCTTAAATTGTCCTAATTGGTTCTAAAAGTTTTTGAAGTAAATAATGAAACGAGATAAATCTAAATCACTTGAACCTTGTATTTCCATTATGGTTGAAAAGTGCACAAAAAATGTCTAAATTGGGCATCCACAAAATCAACTTTAACTTAAGTGATTAGCTTATCAGTGATGTTTATCAAAAATTACATAACACAGCGCTTCTCAAAATTTCTCATTTAAAGGCCCACAAAATTTGTAAAATATAAGAAACGGGCCCCTTGCCACTGGTAACAATGAGGAGGGGCGTCATTTTCGAAAATAAATAGAAAATTTCGGCTGTAAAAACAAATATTTTTTTATCGATATATATTCAAGCAAGCAAGCTACATTCCATTTATCATGTTTTCTTCTGTCTAATTTGTGCTGTGCGACTCAATGACAAAATATACTCTTTTAGAGGCTGCGTTTTTGAAAAGTAATAGAAAATTCTCTAGGTAGATAAAAAACAAATGAAAATTGTTAGTGTAATGTTCTTAGTGTAATTTTGTTCATAAATATTTTTGTAGTTCCATATTAATAATAAATATAAAATTTATTTAAATAACTAATAATATTTTTGTTATATTTGAAAAACATAACTTTGAGACTCCATTATACATTATCTGCGAGACAATATGAATATTACACATTTTTCAATAAATTATATTTATACATTAATTAAATTATTGAAATTGGAATTGGAATTTACATTAACTATTTATGAAAACCTCAATTTGGCATTGATACGTATATGTTATCGTGTAGCACATTTCAAGTGAAAAATTTTCACTGGCGTCGGTAAAATCATATCCAAACACATTTTCATCCGTAGATATATATTTATATTATTAAAAATATATTTAAAAGATACTTACCGGCGAAGTTGTATTCGTTTCAGAACTATCATTGAAACTAAATTTGACATATTTTAAATGGCAAATCGAATCATATAATCTGCTGAAATATTCAATCCCAGTTATTTTGT
Organism: Himalopsyche phryganea; assembly: GCA_022494535.1. Taxonomy (NCBI): domain Eukaryota; kingdom Metazoa; phylum Arthropoda; class Insecta; order Trichoptera; family Rhyacophilidae; genus Himalopsyche; species Himalopsyche phryganea. Next base: position 3,560,264 of record JAGVSL010000024.1, read on the forward strand.
CGCTTATTCTTCTTATCTGGTGTGCTTGGAGGGGTGGTTTTTACACTCAATTTTATATAAACAAGCCTGTTATGTTTGTATTTTTATCAGTTGATAATTCTCGTGATGAGCGAAACCGGTCCTGATGATTATAAATATGTGGAAGTAGTACAAATGAATTGTGTTTTATTTTTTTTAAATACAATATGTTGGTTAGTTAAAATAAAATAAAAAGACATTATATTTTAAAAACATTTTCATCTGTAAAGTCATGCCTTGTTAACCTGAACAACCATCTGGTGTAGAGAAAATATTAAATTCTGTTTACATTGAATCAAGTGCAGTTTATTTTGTTACTTTGGTTATGACATCAATCAGTTCAAGATGTTTTTTGCAACAGCATTCTGGCAATTTGGGGATGAGTTGTATGGAAGTTAACTGAAAATATAAGCAAATGATAATTAAAATATTTCCTGGCGAAAAATAGTCCTTCAGCATAATTGGTTAACCCATAATTATAGAAAATTTGAATTTACGATTAAAGCATGACTGATGCAATTCATAAAATTAATGAGATGCTAGTCTTAATATATTTTACTAATGATATACAAACCTCTAGTGTGTCAGTTAATGAATTATTTACGAATCCTTCGGCTGAGTTCATAGGCACTAGCAAGAAGGTAGAAATTAGTGCCAAGAAGTTGTCAACAAAATTACTGGACCTATACATATTCAAAACAACACTCTTAAGTTCTGTTGGAAGATTTCCACCCCTAAGTGCCCATATTTCTTCAATTTTGTATGTGTACCCATTACCAAAACAAGTCGCTATACGAGGAAGCTAGAAAAATAAAACAGCTTTTTAAATATGATATTATAAACAGTGCTGTCGTCAAAGTAGCCGATATAGCATTAAATTTACTTACTATATATTTTTTTGTTGATTCCAGGTTGGGATGGACACCCTGATATAATTATAGTTGTTATTGACATAATGTCAGTATTAGCCTGCATTGTGGCATTCATCAATTTAAGAGCTTTTATCATCGGCCTCCTATCGTGGTTGATAAAAAAAGACACGGTCGCATTTATCATCTAAAAATAAGGGATATTAAAAGAAAAATACACTCATCATCAAAATTATTTCGGATGGCGATATCGTTGAAAGATGAGATAGGAGGTGTGGGCAAAACCATCATTACGCAAATCACGTACTCGAAGGAAGACAAATGCCTATCACTTTACTCTGTCCCTATTCGGACCCAAAATGCCGTACTGAATTGATCCCATCTGAGTCTAATATTAAAGTATTCGATAATTTGGAATTTCGCGAACATGACATCATTTATTCCGTTAAAGATTCAACGATTTGTGTATTCTTTAGTTCCTGATGGCCGAGAGATCTTTGGCTACACGTATATCACTGTTAGCGGTGAGATAACCAACTTGAATATTAATATTACTATATAATTAAATTACACATTTAAGGAAAAACTATGTGGTAATTATTATGGATAATTTTGACTCATTTTTTTATGAATATCAGCATTTACATGCAGTATTGGTATAATTTAATATTTTTATAGATCCAGCGCGTACTTTCTGGTAATTCGTCTTTAATATATTTTCAAAAAAAAGACTTCATCCACATTTAATCGATTATTTTTAAAATAAAGTCAGATACACCAACCACCTCTTAATGATATTCTAAAACGGAATCGTTACTTGATACATATCTTTTTTACCATTCGATAGTTTAACTCCTTCGCGATTTATAGCTTGGTTTCAATCGCACACTTAAGCAGCTCTGCATTATTATGAACTAAATAAATCATTCAAAATTATAATGACAACAGCAACATGTTGTAATCCACTCATCACAATTGGTGAGTTACGGGTTACGAACTAATTCTGTTTATCAAAGCCCGTCATCGCACATCCGTCAGGTTTCTGGCTCAAGTAAAACTGGTATATGGTTTGCCACATGCCGCTCAAAGTTGCTGTATAGATATGAAATGGGCTATTTCCGTTTATCATGTTTGATGAAATAATCAAGTATTTGTGACCCAGCTCCGATACATTAGGATTTTTTGTATCGCAGCTGGACATTAGGAATTTTTATAGCAACAATATCATTCGCGAGTTTCCTGATACAAAAAATATAATTAAACACTTAATAAGTAATTTAACGGAATGAAAGGTAGGTAAGGTAACTTTTTTCTTTTTTTTTTGTTTGGATTTAATTGAAATTTTTAACAGAAGAAACTATGATTTAAGACATCGACTGAGGGTGCTTGATGGAATTTCAATATCAAATTTGGATTATTGAGATTTTGTACACTTCCATGTATTTTGTCACTAACGACCCGGGTTTCGCCTTTCGGCATCTTCAGGCATTCGAGCACACGAATGGACTCGAACTGAGACAAATATTATTTACGAGGTAAGATATTATACGTCTGAGAGCCACACTGATACCTGAGTTAAAATTTCGGGAATCTCCCTAATCCTTATTTTGTAAACACCATATTAACAGAGTGGCGAATTGTTAAATTGTTGCATAATTAAACTGTTGCATAAAAACATGGGGGATCATAAATTATTTTATCAAGAAATTTTGGAAATTAATAGAGCCCAGTTAAATTCCTTGCCAATATTGAATGAGCAGCTGAACCTTCCTAATTCTCCGCTATTATATCCGATACGTTGAAACACCTAACAGATGTCACTAAATATGGAATGATTGTGTATATCTACCCATTCGTCGAATTACATCCCGTCAAAACCCACAATACTATTATAATTGTAAAATCACTGGTATTTCTAAAAGAAGTTGAAAAGCGGCAATTCGCCACTCTTTTAATATGGTGTTTACAAAATAAGGATTAGGGAGATTCCCGAAATTTTAACTCAGGAATCAGTGTGGCTCTCAGACGTATAATATCTTACCTCGTAAATAATATTTGTCGCATTTGTATCTTCTATATAAACGTTATACACTGTTTACTGTCTCTCAGTTCGAGTCCATTCGTGTGCTCGAATGCCTGAAGATGCCGAAAGGCGAAACCCGGGTCGTTAGTGACAAAATACATGGAAGTGTACAAAATCTCAATAATCCAAATTTAAATTAGAAGAAACTATATCTGAATGAGCGATAGAACTATCTTTATTTCTCTAGGTATATACATCGATACCTCTTTTAGTACTGAACAATCCCACGGAATATACCCCAAAGTTTGATAAATATCATTATAACGATAATTTGTGACTGGTTTCATATTCAGATCATATAATTTGACATTCAACACAAGGTGTGTAAGATTTTAACCTTCCAGTTTTCATCCTAAAAACATACCTTCGGATCTCATGCAGTCAAATTTCGTTACCGTGTGAGTTTTGTCATATAAACACATTTAAAAAACAAAACGATAATTTCAAATGGTTTTATGCAGTATTAAGTTTTTATTTTACGTCAAATTTTGTGTGTAAAACCTCAAATACGACGCAAGAATCGAAATTCTTCATAGCAGAACAAACTCGAGACGTGTTTCGGTGTCATTTGAAACAAAACAGTTGCATACGGTAAGTCATGTATCTCGTATTGTTACAATAATATACTTAATACTATACGATACTATAATTTTGTATTTTTCGATGACAAAATTGACGAGGTTTTCAAATTACGATTACAAAGAAAACGTAAACTATAATGCATTTTAAATTGTCAATTATATATATATGTAGAAGTATATTATTTTTTTTAATTTTTTGTACGACCTATTTCAAAAATAATTATAAGTTTTTAAGGCAGAAGTAACGCATTGTTACGCCGGTAACGCATGAAGTATCGCATGTATACGGAAGGGTTAATAGTACTGAAATTATATGTACGAGTATACCATTCAAAAAACGGTATATATCGTTACCAACTGAGTGTAGTTTCTCATTTGTATACTAGATTTTATTTTAAAATTAATAAATGTGAAAATCTGTGATGTAAATTTTATTTTAAAATTAAGCATACAAATTAATATGAAGTATGTAATAACCTGCCGTATTTGATTTCGTACTGTAACCAATAGACATAATATTATATTATGTCACCAAAATAATTTTGATGTTTTCGAATGAAAAATGTCCCACTGAATCTTACTGAATGGTACCTTGCGAAATCATGGGAATAACCTTATCGTCTATGTTTACTTACATTTGCATGGCTGCTACTTCAGCCGCAGTTTTATTAGACATCTGTGTATCTGGACAGATGCAATTCTCTCCACGTTCACTAGAGGTATCCTATAAAAATGACTTGTAAGATACCAAACAAAAATCATAACATTTTTAAATTACACCGTTTACACTTATAGCGATTGAATTAGCTACAAAATATTTTTTGTAGAATTAATTATAAAACGAAGTTGATTCACAGTAAACATATTTTTATATCACTTTTGAGTATTTCATATAAGAGACACTATTATTTATTTTAATCACATTTATATTATATATGATAAATATTGTTACAATATAGTTTTTAAAATATTAAAGATTCATACCTTTTGTGCCGTCACAGAGAGTGAAAGTAATATAACTATGACACAGGTCTGTAAAATCATTTTGTGATATTACATTTTTTTTAATATACGGATATACGATGCACTTCTAGTGATACAGAATAATTTATACAACTGATACATCCCCATTATGACGAAGCAATTAAATAATTATAATGCGTTCATAAGATTATTATGTCATCATATGTATTTATATTAATGTGCGTATTTATTTTTCTTCGCACGCGCAAAAATACATTTAAAATTAAACATAATATGACTATTTGGCTAACCCACTGAGCTCTGCATTCTTTTTAAATATATTTTTTCAGCTGTGAACGATTGAAGCGATACAAAACACCAGTTTTTTTCTTCATTGTCGCATGAAATACGGTCAAACTAATAAAAAATTCTAGTCTTTTTAAATTTTTATAATTTCATTACCAAGATGTTAAAGCATTATTATAAAATATCGATATGTGGTATCCCCAATGCTAAAAATAACCACTCGCGGCTTGAAGCTGCAACGGATGTAAATAGTATAACTTGACTATGTCATTGGAAAGTATGCTTTTTCTTCTGTATATAGAAACATGTCATATTCTTTGCATGGTTGAAAACTCTTCAACTTATTAATGATTGTTAGTTGAAAGTGAAGAATTTGTTTTCCCTAATATGGATTTTACACAAGCTTTTTTTCTTTTCATCATCTTTTTTTTTTTTCAGTGTCACGCCGAGTTTGATGTCTCCGGGTCTAAATATTGTTTATTGAGGTAATGTAGTAAAAGCGCTCATTATTGCTAGCAAGACATCAATGTCAGCATAGGTATCATTGGTGACATGAACTATGAATAAAAGCATGATCATTTTACAACGGTATTTATAGTTATAAATAAAAAAAATTAGCATAGCTGTTTTTGAGATTGAATTAAATGTTTTTTTATCTGATACTGCTTGAGTTCTACAATAGACATGAACATATTGTATAAAAATAAAATTTTGAACGACGAATCCAACCATAACTCAAAAATGATAATTTTAATCGAAACTGTATTAATGAGGGTGCTATATATCCCAATAAGAATTTTAGTCAAAGATAACTAGCATTCATTCTTGTCAGTTTGTGATTTTTTTATCGTTTATAAATTGAATAAAATGATTAATTCAAAAATATATGAACTTAACACTATTATATAACTAGTATTGAAAATAAACTAAAGGACGCAGCGGAATGGAAGGTTTTTCTTCCTCTACTCTACCTATATAGCTAAAGTCACGTTTTGTAAACGCTAGCACTTGGCGAAGAAGAATCGTTAAGTTCTTTTCTCCCATTGCCCACTCATTATGATATCGCGGCACACTACAAGCCAAAATAGTTGATAGAGTTTTGGCATGTTTTGGTTATGTAAAAAATAAATAGTCTCATAACCAAGTTAAAATAATCTTAGCAAAACTTTGCCTCGGGACAGCCAATACATTTCTGTGCGAAACAATCAGGATTGACATATTTTCAAAAAAAAATGCGTATTTATGGCTCTTGATTTGATAATGTGTATTATTTTGATACATTGCTCATTGTTTGTAATAATTCCACTGAGAAATTTTTCGCCATCAATGCTTCTCAATATATGCAGCAATGTGTAATTTGTACGATAATTTTTTTTTCGTTTTACACACCAGACAATCCCACTTTTATTCCCCATAATTGCAGTTGAACTATCCTTACAAGCACTAAAATAATGATTAAATTAATTATCAAAATAATATTTGTTTTAACGAGAAAAGTTTAATCGAGATCTTAGCAACCGAGTGTCTTTAACTTTTCTATCTTATTTCTTTTATTTTAGACGCACTGCGCCGCGGCACACCAGAGTGCTGCGGCACACTTGCGGAGCACTAGCTTAGCATATCGATTCTTTGAATATGATTCTATCAACAGTGCTTAGGCAGCTTAGGAGGAGTCAGTTGTAAGCAGCTCGAGTGAAAAATTGATATATTTATCTTATTTAAGACAAAATTTTTCTACTGTATGTATTAAAGTCGTAAGAAGATTTCGTGTTTTATGTTTGTAACCGTCACGCTATTTTTTTTATGGTATATCTTTGAAGTTATGATTATTGAGGTTTTAAATTTAAATAGTGAATAATTTTCTGCTGTTTCTTTTAAGTTGAAAGTCATTATTCTCAAGTCTGTATGAAAATTATTCTCAAATCAGTATGAAAATAATTTAGATATCAACATAGTTAATGGTCTTAATGGTAATATGTTTTCTTAATTTATATTATGGTAACAAAATAAGTTAGCACAACAACCGTTCCCGTAGCGTTCTTAAATATTCCGTATGAGACAGTTGAAAAATAATTATTTAACATATTTTATCGTAGCTCTGAAATCGAATGTCGTAGCAAGCCTTCTTCCGACCTTTTTGAGTAGAATAAATTTTGAGGGGTTTTCAGTTCGTAGGATAATATATTTTTTTAATATATTATATTTAGACGTGGTTTACGGTCACTTATGTACTCATGATATAATACGAAGGACATAAAAACGCGTTATGTTTAAATTATTAAAATTTATTATAATATACAAACGAAAAGGCCGAAACTTAAAATCAGATTATTTTAGAGCATTAAAGATTATGTGTGAAATTTACATATATAATGTTTTGCATTTCTAAATTGCAATTGCAGCATTAGTCTACGTCTGGGTTTTTGAGGGACTAAATTTTAATTTGGAAAATGCCATGCGTGCACAATACATACATATTATTTAATTATACTTCACCCATGTAACCCGAACAATCTTAGAATGTCCAAAAATGGAATTAATATTTTTCTTCTCTTAGTTTTAGCAGTAAATCAGTAATTCTACTTTTCTTCTGAAGATGAGCTGCATTTCTTGGAAGCGCAAGCATCTGGGGAAGAAAAGATGTCGAATTCTTTCTGCATTGACATGAGGGCTGTTGATTTTGTCCCTTGAGTTAACTCTGCAATTCGTTTAAGATGATTCTTGCAACAGCAAGCGGGATATTTCGGCACTAGTTGTAAGGAAGTCAACTAAAAATATACAAAGAGTAAATTAGCCTATTGATTGAGTTACCATTGACTTAGTAGTACTCCATTGTAACAGCTTAAAATATCAAAGTATTCATTAATTGTGTGGAACTGTAAATTTTGTAGATTTGATATTTAATCGTAGAAAATTAGCCGTTCATTAAACTATTTTTTTGAGTCCAATATACGCGTTATCATTGATAATAACAAGATAGCTAAATTTTAGAGTCCAATGCTTTTTAATGCGGCTTTAAAATAAAAAAAACAATGTTAATATATTATCAAGCTTAAAATGAGAATATAATAACTAAACAATATTATTCTCTCAAATTACACATATTCTGTAAAAATCGAAATACATTTTTCACTTTTTAAGCTCATTAAAAAATTCGTCGAATTAAAGGAAAAACGATAGAAGAAAATACTACAATTTTAAGAAATCAACATTAAAATGTTCTTTTTGTTCACTTTTAAGGTGTTTACTCTCAATCCTTGTTAGAAAGGCATCATATTTTTAAAATAAAACACAGTTTGTTTGTAGTACTTTCACATGTGTATAATGATCAGTACCAGTTTTGCTGATCACGACAATTATCAACTGATTTTACATTTTTGAAAGACTCGGGCAACGGGTTAAAATGATTATGCTAGAAGACGAGCAAAATGAGCGAAACCATTTTCAAGCGACGTGATGGTAAAAAAATATCGACAAGTAATACTTTTATCGTAACTGGGGTTTTGGCTTACACTGTTAAAAAATACACACCTGTAGTGCGGCTTGCAGCGAATTGTTTACAAATCGGTCAGCCGCGTTCATTGGCACCAACGAGAAGGTAGCAATAAGGGCCAAGAAGTTGTCGACAAAATTGTTGGACTTGTACATTTGCAAAACGACACACTTGAGTTCTTTTGGCAGGTCTTTACCTCTAAGTCTCCATATTTCTTCAATTTTATATACGTAGCCATTACCGAAACACGTCGCTATGCGAGGTATCTGAAAAAACAGATTTTTTTAATAACATTACAATAATACAAATGATATTTAAGCGTGGATACGACAGCTAGACATCATTGAGAATTATGATAATTAAATTGTAAACTGCTGATCCGATAACATAACACATCATATGGCTGGATACCGATTCTTGTTCCCTGTAAAGGGCGCTGTCAGCAGGTAAGTAATTACCATGTGGAGCATTTTTATTCTTCGCAACAATGTCCCATTCCATCTTACTCTAACTCCACCCATACTTCTTAGCAGGATGATCACTGCATCGATCTTGATGTTGAAGACAGAAAGTGGCAATCCGATACCGTCTTCATCAGACTTCCATATATAGATGTTAAAATACTGCTTTACTTTTGCTTGGAGTATTGCCAGTGGTTGCAACGTTTTTCTTTAACATGATTAATTATTATCACGAGAACTCTATGAAGTAATAGTTTTATTCAACCTTTTCTGTCTACAACTGTTCTTCGTTTGTATTAAGTAGTATGAATCTATAAAGCATGTAAAGCGATACATATTTTAATTACTTACTATATATTCGCTTGCTGATTGTGGTGAAGAAGGTTCTGACGTACATCCTGATGCAATTTTAGTAGTGTTTGACAGGATGTCAGTGTTAACTTGCATTGTTTCATTCATCAACTTGAGAGCATTAAGCATTGGCTGCCTATTGTTTTTTTTATAACAAGACACGGTTGCATTTATCATCTGAAAATAAGTTGCATTAAAGAATAATTCCGTTTGAAAAAACATATCGATGATCATAAAGTAAATATTTAAATGTATCAACGGAAACTATATGAAGGGCAGGTATTATTGGCTTAACAAACGAATGTCGATTTTAGGTGTATTGAAGATAGATCTTTTTACTTGACATACGCGATACTCTTCAGTACCATATGATTCTAAGTGGCGATTTTAATGTGGCGGTAATTGCAAATGTCATAATTCTATAAAATGTGCTAATATTATAAGTAAGCATTTTATTGGCGAAGGATTTAATAAGCTAAGCTAAGCCGTAGCTAAGTGATCTATGCTACTGCACTATTGTAAAACTCGGTTATAAATTTCAAAACTTTGTTTCATTTTTTCTATTTACTAGGCAATGGATATCCGAGGTATTTTCATTCCTTGAAAATAACACTTTACCCGATCCCGTAAAAGTAACGCAGAGAGAGCAACTAGCTAACAATTAATGTTATTTAAGATGTCAACTGCAGTCGAATGCTCTATCACTGAGCTACATCCCCAGCTATATCCATCGGCGTCCGTGGCGCAGTAGGTATAGTCGTTGGTTACGGTTACGGATGTCTCGGGTTCAATACGGACGGTTTGCATAAATTGATCTTACAATCGACTTGTAGATTTCTGCTAGTAGTCTGAATGTTTGTGTTCAGATACCTCCATTAGGTGACCATATGCTCCACGGTGGGAGCGGACATGAAAAAAAATGATTTTCACTGAAGTTGCTTGATGGAGTTTTGATATCAGATTTGAGTTGAGTCGTTCAAATTTTGTAAATTTCTATTCGTTTTGCCATTAACTACCCGAGTCCGAGTCAGTTCAAGCTCATCCGTGTACTTGAATGTTTGTATACACCGAAAGGCGAAGCTTGGGTTGTTTGTGATGAAACATAAGGAAATGTACAAAATTTAAGCGATTCCAATTTCACTATTAATGTGTTTTTAACCCTCAACATTGGATGAAAAAAATTTAAAAAATAACTATGAATAATTGAGTACTTGAAAATAAATTGAAGCTCATTTTTATTTATGCAACAAAGATTGATGGCTAGATGGACATACTTTTGGTTGAAAAGTCTTACATAATAAATCAATCGAATCAGTAGATGCTTTTTGTTTGAAGATGTTGTCTATACCTTGTAGAGATAATGAATTAATGATCAGCTTTGTTATGCTTAAAATATTTGTGGATTCAACATTTTACTATCACTAGGATAGAATATTCTCACCTCTCCACTTAAACAAAAATTATCTCAGATTTAAACAAACTGAAATTTCTCGCCAATACACTTATGTCTTATAATATGACATCCAATTAACTAAATTCAGTCAATACTGTTGATTTAAATTAAAGGTAAGTTATACTTACGCCAGCCAATGCACATCCATCAGGTTTCTGGCTCAAGTAAGGCTGCTTTCCCGATTGCCACATAATGCTTATTGCTGCCGTATATATGTGATATGTATTATTTCCATTTAACATGTTTGATAAAATCGTTAAGTATTTCTGTCCAAGCTCTGATATGTTTGGAATTTTATTTGAGACGAGATCATTCGCAACTTTCCTGAAGACAACATGTTATGATTGTAAAGGTGAAATTTACAGTGGAATCCCGATCTATAGTTATGTAATACATATAATTCAAATTAAAAATATATACTAAAACATGTATATAAAACACATTTTCAAAAATCATCAGTTGGTTTGTTAGAGTAACTGCAGTCGTATTTTCTCATCTGTCCAATTTAAAAAAAAAACTATACATAATACAGACATATTATTATGGATAATTTAATGTGTAAGGCCGAGAAAATAGTTCTTATAAATAGACCAGACGTTTTTATTTTCTAGCGTCTGATAAATAAGCTATTATTTCTGATGTAGGCACATAGCTTCTCTTTTGTTAGAGTTAAAAATATGTTGATTATAATAATCAATCTCTCGATATTATTTCTTGCATTACTGAAAGTATAGGATACAAAAAATTATATTTATATATATATATCAATAATGAACTATTTTTGAAACAGTGCGAAGTATTCGTGGTTTGTGACGGATAATAATTTACATTGAGAGCACAAAAAATATCCTATTAATTTTGAAACACACTATTTTTGAATTTATCCCCGTGGAAGAAAATGTTATTTGAAAAAGTTTCGTACCAAGATTTAGTTCAGTAAATTAGGTATTTAACAGACTACGAAAATATCAGATTCATCAATACTTTTAATTTTAAAATTCAATTCAATTTATCTACCGATTCGTTACCATAATTGAATAATAATAATTACATTTGGAAGGCAGCAACTTCAGCTGGTGTTTGATTCTCAGTATTTATCTCTGCTGGACATATGCAAGGTCTCTCACAACTTCTCGGCCCATCCTGAGTAAAAAATAAATTATTTATTTGATAATAAATTTTCGTCGATTATTTTTCAATGTGTAATAAAAACTTCTTATCATCCATAAAAGCAGTTAAATTTTAAAGTAGACAAAACAATTTTATATTCTGCGTAATAATTATGAAGAAAAGATCTGTATCGTGTCAACCAAATGACTTTCATCCAGAGTAATTATTATGTATTAGAGTATTATTTGTAAAGCAACTTTACTTTATAACTACACTAACATTCATATTATTTGAACTTATAAATTTCACATAAAACTACACATACACATCGATAGAATTTATCGCAAAATATTTCATTATGAAATTTACTTACTCTTCTACCTGCTATTACACCTTGTGAAAACAAAAAAAATATAACACAAATTTTCGAAATCATTTTTGATTTACAAATCAAACGATAGCGTGATTTCTGTCGTTTTGATTTGTCTCAATGCTTATATACCTACTTTATCCCATTAAATATGTGTGTTTAGGTTAATAAATCATCATTTTATCAAACATGTGTTTTACGCATATATTTTTAACATTTATTCAAGAGGGTATAGCGAAAATCATTAATCGTTTTCCGTCACCTAAATCGTATGAAACATCGAAAAAAACAATAACTTTCAGTAACTATACTCTCAGAGTATTGGTTAATACTATTGCACTTTTATTTATGTGGAAATAGTAAAGTTTTCAAGCCTGTCTAGCAAAGAGTTGACACTTGGTTTTTAGATTTGCTTTTAACTGCTTTACGCCGTGACTAGATAAGAGTTTATTATAGTTTAACTCTACAATAGTCACGGCGTAAAGCAGTTAAAACCGTATCATCTTCTACATTACAAAATTGTTTATCTGCAAAATCAACATTTTTCAAACGAGCATAAAAATAGTTTTACAACTAGTTGAACTAATCGAATTGTAACAAAATAAAAAAAAAACACAGACACAAAAACAGTATATTTAATATAAATAAAATGTTTTTATGCTCTCCCAAAAAATATTGATTATGCAGATGTACAATTTTGCAATGGAAACGGTGACATCTGAAAAACAGGTGTCAACTCTTTGCTAGACAGACTTGAAAACTTTACTATTTCCATGTGAATAAAAAATAGTGTAAACAAATACTTTGAGACTGCAATTTTTAAAAACTAGTGAGTACCCGGCATGCGTTGCATTACCATTCAAAGCAAGAAAAGGATTGTGTTTTAATTCTGTTTATTGAAGTGCTTTTGGATTAGAGGTCTGGATGGGCCGAAATTTCATAAAATTAACCAGAAGTCCAGATTTATTTTTCTCAGCCCGAAAAATGCCCGATTATTTTTTAATGTAGTATTCATTTATACTTTAAAAACAATGTGTGTTATTGTTTAAATATTTCCAATGATATTCATAGCCCATGTGAAATAATTTATTTAATTTAGGAATTCTGTTGGATTATGGCTGACTCATGACCCGAACATAGTAAGAAATATTTTTCTTAAATTTGAATTCCTTACCTGGGCCCAGCCTGGTATATGTATTTGATTTACATTTTTTTTCATCAGAACCTTCACAGGTGTGCGCACAGCAACTCAAGTTTCATCGCAATCGGATGAATGGTAAAGGAATGCATAGAGGACAAACAAATAAGGAAACATTCATATAAATCGATGTTTTATGACATTAAGGCAATGATGCAAAAAAGTGGCCCATGGTATTTGTTGCTGCCCAAAATAACGAGTAATGAACAGTAAAATGATGTAACTATTAAATTAAAAATAATAAAATACATAACTTGTCTAGAATAGTATATCATTATTTTCCATCACTGCGGCTAGTGAAAGATTAGAACATTGATAAATTGACCCTTCTTTCAAATGGCTTTGCACCACTGCATTAAGGCGATGGTAAACATCTAACGATTTTCGCTAAATTTGGAAAAAACCTGCTTTTCTCTCTTAAAGAAAACACTTAATTAGGAAAACCATTTTAGATGAGTCAAAATATGTTTTGATGAAAAATAATGAACAATATTTTTGATCTAGTTTTTCTAGATATTTTGGCAAAATATGATAATTTGTATGACATTGTCTAGCACAGGTGTGAGAAAGAAAAAGTAATAGAGAGTTACCATTCATTTTAAAATACATTTCCTTCGGCTTACAGGACGCACAAATAAGACTTCTTATTCTTGAAATGTCAAAGATTATGTCAACAATCGTGGACACGGGTTTTTTATTTTTCCAACGGCTGTACACTATTTTCCTATGGTGATACCAATGAGAAGAGCGTTTTACATCGAATCAAGATATAGATATTAACATAATATTCAGTGTAAACATGAATGTATCAGATAAGCACAATTTTTGTTTTCAGTTTTATAACAGATTTATCCTCCATTTGCAAATTTAATCGAACAATTTTCTTTTTTAATTGAAACAAAATTGCATTAAAAAATGTATTTAAAATTTTATGCTTTCTACTGCCATTAAAACCTAAGAACGAACATATAAAAAATATACTGTGGATGCCTTCAAACGATAATTTATATTTCAAATGCTTTATGTTTTTCGTGACCGATTTATATTTCCTGGCAAAATAAACATAAATCGGAATTTTAATATAACTACAATATTGTTTTGTATTTTGTGTACATCCACTGTGTTTACCGTGTTTATTGAATAAATAACGTTATTTTTGCAAGAAATATCAGGTATTAATATGAAATATGCAGTATTTATTAATTATTTAATCAATAAATTTATTTTTATAATCTAACTAGCATTTATTAGTCAGCTTATTCTGAGATAGAGAGCGCTATCATTTAGGCGTTGACGTTATTTTTGAAAACTAATGTTGACAACTGGAAGTTGAAAGTTAAAAATATCACTGTGGAGCGTAACTCATGTAACACTCACAATGTATAGTCCATAAAATAATAAAAATGTTAAATGTTGAAAATAGGACAGTTGACCTATTAAAGGCAGCCAGAATGACATGTCCAAATTTCATGTCGCTACTACTGTTTGGGAGGAGTTTTTGTGACAGACAGACAGTCAGATTGATACGCATTTTCTGCTATATGGTATAGGTAATACAATGCCTACATCAATAACTGAAACAATAAAAGTAGCTTACTGTTGTCTTTATAAAAAAAATATCGTCAGCGTTGAGTGCTTAATTTGTTAATGTATTTGAATGATTTCTCAATAGAGTAATGACATTTAAGCTACTAAGAGAAATGCTAGAGGACCCACGCTCAGTAGAAAGAAATAATCCCACTCCGCCCTTTATTTTTTTTTTAATTTACAAGTTAAGAATTGGAATCATTGTTTACCTTATGTAATTTAAGACATCGACTGAGGGTGCTTGATGGAATTTCAATATTAAATTTGGATTATTGAGATTTTGAGGGGTTAAACTGTTGCATAAAAACATGGGGGATCATAAATTATTTTAACAAGAAATTTTAGAAATTAATAGAGCCCAGTTAAACTCCTTGCCAATCTTGAATGAGCAGCTGAACCTTCCTAATTCTCCGCTATTATATCCGATACGTTGAAACACCTAACAGATGTCACTAAATGTGGAATGATTGTATATATTTACCCATTCGTCGAATTACATCCCGTCAAAACCCACAATACTATTATAATTGTAAAATCACTGGTATTTCTAAAAGAAGTTGAAACGCGGCAATTCGCCTTCGGCAATTCGCCACTCTGTTAATATGGTGTTTACAAAATAAGGATTAGGGCGATTTCCGAAATTTTAACTCAGGTATCGGTGTGGCTCTCAGACGTATAATGTATTGCCTCGTAAATGATATTTGTCGCATTTGTATCTTCTATATAAGCGTTAGACACTGTTTACTGTCTCTCAGTTCGAGTCCATTCGTGTGCTCGAATGCCTGAAGATGCCGAAAGGCGAAACCCGGGTCGTTAGTGACAAAATACATGGAAGTGTACAAAATCTCAATAATCCAAAGTTTACCTTATGCATGAAAAAACGAACAACAGTTAAATGTTAAACTGAAGATGCTTCTCAAAGAGGCAAACCATGTCACAGTTAAAGACACAACCAGTGGAATAATAATGTTATCAACTTCAATTATTTTAAAAACCAAACTCTATTAATAAGGCCTAGGTAAAATAGAATTAATGATGTTAGAATAAGTAAGCTGAGTTCTGTCGATGGCGTGAAACCAAAACAGCAATGATCTTAATACGACATAATTCGTTTGGAACTATTTAAAATTTTAACTGCCCTGTTATGTTTGAAACCAATTTATAAAAATATAAGTAATATAAGCTGCAATTCCAACACTATCCGATAAGAAGTTTTCAAATCGATGTAATTAAGATAAACTTTATGCACTAAACAAATTTTAATATTAGAAAATAAACTGGCATTTTATTCACCTGTGGCTTTTTTAAATTTGTATATAAAGATCGTACTTTAAATTTGAACATCACAAATAAAGTCTTGGGAAATGTTTGCTCAGTACTTTTTCATAGACTAGTTTTATTTGTACAGCAGTATGCGGTTAGTATTTTTATTTTGTAATTTATATGCTAATAGCAAAAACGTTTTGCAATATTGTTTGTTATAATACATTTGCCAGCAAAATGGAATGTTCACCTATTTAACGTCAATTTTTTTTATTTGATATGATTTCTAGAGCAAAATGTATTTTGGTGTATTTTACCATATTTTGTTTATTTGATTTTAAGTGAATAAAAGGGATTTATTTTCCTTAGCTTACTGGTGAGTTGTATGTTTATAATACGCATACGCGTGTTTTCACTATTGATCTGAAATTCCAGTAAACCGCATCACAATAAAATACAACGTTTCATTCACTATTAATTTATATCTGATCGATAATACCAAGCTGTCATTATTGTCAAGGATTTTAATCACAGAATGCAATTAATTTAGTGTCTAAGTTATCCAATGGTGCCAACCGCTACAGGTTCACTGCTTTCTAACAGGGTGTATTCGACAACTTAGAAACGCAAATCGTATTTAAAATATTTCCAATAATGTACGAATAAAACTCTTTAATACTGGGTTTTATGCATGATATTGTACAAAAAGTAAAATAAGATATATCACAAACAACCGAAGAGATTCTTCGAGTTGAGATCTGGTTGTTCTCATGCGTGTTGGGTATCCCTAAATCCTCCAACCATGCTCAATTGTTAAATATCGTTTCGTTCCTGAATTTCACGATGTTCATTTTTTGCTGCTTGTTGAGCCGCAATAACAATAGGATACATCAATCCAGAGAGATATTGTAAAGAAATTTATACAGCGGTTGATGATACTGATTATTGTAATGTTTTTCAACTAAACGTTAAAAACTTTCAAACGGTAAAGTTCCAGTCTTATCCAGATGAAAAATACTATTTTCAAATCGTTTCGTCTTTGCTGGCTGAGCTTTGAGTTAAGATTAAATCATAATTTAAATTGTAGATGAAGCATAATATTTATGCCAGGAAGAATTTAGATTAAATTTACAAGGTATGGAATAGTTGATTGGCCGTTCTGTTTTGATTATGACAAAGCATAAAAATCACTGTTTGATTCCATTAAGGCTTTAATTTTAATACTCTTACGTCGGAAACGTTTTGAGCTTACTAGTCATTGACGAATATATTTTTTTTTTTTTTTTTTGCTATGAATACTTTACGGTTGCGAGACATGGCACCTCACCAAGGCACAGGTTAACCGTATACTGTGCTTTGAAAACAGATGTTTGCGGCGAATATTAGGGGTACGGTGGTTTGATTTTGTCAGGAACTCGGAGGTAAGAGAGCGGACGGACCAGCTTCTTATTACGTCCAAAATAAAAAAGCGACAATGAACCTGGCTTGAACACGTGCTGCGGATGCCCCAGGGGAGCCTGAATCCTGCCTGTCTTTTCCACCAACTAGATGGATTCCGTCGCCCTGGAAGGCCGCTGATGACCATCCATAGGATGTATTCGGCGGAGCTACGGGACGCTTTGATGACCTGGGAGGAGGCGAGGAGGCTGGTGGGGGACAGAGAAGCTTGGAGGAACCGCGGATATGGTTTTAAAAAATACTTTAAAAGACTAATCATTAATATATATATAGTCAAATCATTTTTCAATGACCGCGTTTGTTAATTAAACATATAAATCAATTCATTTACCTTAGCTATATGACAACCACTCCGTTTAACATTTAAATAAGTTTGTAGCCTGGATTGCCATACTACATTACACTGTAAAACAGGGTCATCTCTTGAAAGGCAAGTCGTCATCAGCTAAAGGTTGCTATTTCCAAAATCCGTTACCCCTTGTAAGGGAGCATCAACTTGTCTCATAGCAGTATTTCTGAAAATAAAATACATTTGGTTTATACATATACATAATAATTAAAACTATGATGTACGATTTGTTTCATTCCAGTGTATAATATTGACTGAAACAATACTAAATGATATACTATAATCAATTATAATCGATGCGCGCTAACTAGTCGTTATTATCATTCATAATCTGTACCTCAGGGTAATTAATGTATCGGGTAGATTTTGTTTCTGTCGTTTTTGGGCATACACAAGGGTTTGGTTTCAGAAAAAATAAGTCTTAATAGCATAAATCATGTTGTACGTAGGTATCTGTATAAATTGTTGTATATATGACGTAGTAGATATAGAAAAATCTTGATACTTTAACCATCAAGCATCAATCACTAATCAAATGTAAAAATCTTACTTTTTTAGCGGTAACTGCAAAAGCAACTAGGCAAAGGATATTTCTCTTTTTTCAGTCCCAACATATGATGAAGACTATTTGAAATGAAATATTTCTGAGACTTACTTTTCATTTTATTCTCCTAAAATAACAACTTATTTTTTACACTTCATAAAAGAACATTTGCATTTTTGACGGCAAAATTGAGTCATATTCATTTCGAAAAGAGTAATGGTAAACAAAAACAATAATTATTCGATCATCTGTTTTTGAATTTGAATTGATTAAATTTTGTAAAACACCTGTTTTTGTTTACGGCTCGTTTCTACTGTAAGTATTTTCATCGTTTCTTAAATTCTAAAGACATTATTCTAGGCTCAGATTCATAAATTCGAATGAAATGGTAATTTATTTTCTGTCAGATTATTTAAATTCATTGTAAAGAAAAATATATCAAATCTTGCAACACTAAAATATAATCAACTTTTTATTTGCGTACTTTTCATCTACGAAACTATCTATTTATCAATGAGAAACGAGAGTGTTGGTGGAAAACAAAAAAATTAAAATAGTATATAATTTGATTTTCGTTTTTGCTTTTTGATTTCTTTAAATCCGTGTTAATTCGCACTGGAGACTACTCAGGTGGACTTCTGGTGGTGTCACGCAATCTCTCTTTTCAGGGAGGGGAAGGATAGCAAGATTGGGTTGGAAAATTACTCATTTTTATGCGTCTTATTTTAAGAACCAGGTAAAGTTGAGAAAGTATGATGACATCTAGATTTGATTGTAAATTCATAGATCGAATGAACATTATATTAATAAAAATGTCTTTTCCGGAATTCACACCTTCGTCTACACTAAAAAGTAGAACTAAGAGACTGGATTTCATAAAACAAATACAGAACCGCAATATATAAAATAATTTTTTCAATAACATTTTCTAGTTGAAGACAAATTTAATGATAAGATAAAATATAAAAGTATTTAGTACAAAATTTTATCAGGTATTGATAGTTATTTCGGTTTAACGCCATCGTCAGAACTATGGTGTTAAGCCGAAATTGCTATTAACTAAGTAATAAAATTTTCTAGAACTAAATGTTGTATTTTATTGTAATCCAGTTTTATCAATTAAAAACCAATTCAATCAACAAATTTCACGCATAATTCCTATGATTATGAACTCCAGCCTCAGCATAAAAAAGGTTTTTTCTTCGAAAACATAAAACAAATAAATCGACCGATGCATTCGATTCTGGTAAATAAAATCAATATTCAGGTTAACTCATTTTTTAAAAAAAAATTTACATTTATTATCTACAACTTTTCATATAAATTTTTTAAAATTTGTTTATTTACAAACTTAAAAAGAAAAAAATTGTTTAGCTTTAATTATTCTTTGGCATGTCAAGACTTTTGATTCTGTTTATTATCTATATTCCATAGTACATATCGATGGCCTAGTTCCATAGTGATACAACTGGATTAGTAGTTAGTAGGATAATTGGTAGTTTTGAGGTATGGCCGATCAATGTTGTGACTAATTTAAACGGTCTCTTAAAAAGTGATGGCTTATTATTTGTATCACTTTTTATTCAAATAAGTGGTCAATAGTTTATAGTTTTAGAATTAAAGACTGCTTCTTTATGGAAAGTCACGACTCATAAAAATATATTTCCACAATACGATATTTCGATATGTGTCTATATGAAACTTAGAAATTGTTGTATTTTGCTGATTTACAAAGGCAAATATCTGCCTTTTGAGAGAAAGCTTGTACACTGTACATTTTACAAGCTGTACTTTTGTGGAACTGTATAAGAGCGGTGTTTGAATATAATGCCTCACTTAACTCAAAACATAAAATTTTTGATTTATCGTCCTATGGAACTGGGCGATCGATATGTACAACGTATGTTCGAAATTACAAGAATATGTACTCCTTACTAAACATCTCAATTTACGTTTTATTGAGAACCGGATATATGCCAGTCGGGATGGACAAAATGATGTGATCAGGAAAAAGCAAAAGAAGTAAACTTTTTCTTTTTCGTCGTTAGATGTAGATATCACATACATCCATTCTTTTTGATACAAATTAATAAATTGATTGCAAGATTAATGCTTAAAAGTATCGACCAATCGGTTATAGAACCGACATTATTTTATATATATATATATTATGTGTACATGTAAAACATTGAGAGATTGAAAAAAAACACAAGGTTTAATTTGAGATGTCAATTGAGAGTGCTTGATGAAATTTTAATATTTAACATTTTAACACTTGCAAAAGTTTTGTCGCTAACGACCCGGGCATCACATTTCGAAATCTTGAGATATTCTAGTTTTATTTTTAAGAAAATTGTTACTATTAGTTAGTGCTAAATACTCTATTAAATTATTATTGTTAAATATAATAATATGTATTGATATTGATCTAAATTTATTTAAAAATCGATTAGGTATCAATGACAACAAATCTTAATTGTGAAAATAGTCATATAATTTCCCAATTCATTATGCGACTCAGCGCTATAGCTTAAATTTATTTAACATTTAAATAAAAATAAAAAAATGAAATACACGAATAGAAAAAAAATATTTTTTATTAATTAAATAAATACTACACAAAACGAAAAATAAATATACATGTTATTAAATAAAATCTCAATGTCGTTTATTTATTCTAAGTGGTGATGAAGAAGGGCACGCACCAAGAGCACGGAAACTTTCCTTTTCGGTCTTCATTCTTTTCTCGACGTTTTCTTTGATTTGTTCTTTCAGATATTGAATCCTTTTGAGACCGTCAGAGCAGCAGCAGGTCGGAACTTTGGAATTTATTTGCATGTTGGTGAACTAAAAAAAAATATTTCGATTAAGACTAATCATGTTTAAATTTGTTTTTTACAAAGACTATAGTAGTTTATACTTTTGATGAACAAAAATAATCTATAACACAATAGTATGTTTCATCATAAGTCAAAGAAACGATTTATTACTTACTCATTATGAAATTAGGTATATTTTTTTAACAAAATTCGCCCATTTAAAATCATGGAGTTTATCTCAACAGAAATCTTTCTAATCCACTCTTATTTTCGGAGAGAAAAAGGTTAGAAAGATGCGGCTGCGATAGAGATAGTACTGTAGTAGATTTATATTTTTATCGTACAATCGTAAGGTTCCAACGATAAGTTTCCCTACTGTATAATAATTTGGATATGAAGTGTCAGAAGAACACTTATATTTATAGGAGTTAACAATGATTTCATTAACAAAGGAAAGAATCAGTCAGGGTTGATGAGATAAATTGATCGCTATCCTCTAGTTAAACAAATATTCGTAAGTGTTTTGGTAAAATTTTCAGTTAAACTCACCTCCACTGCCAATGGTGTTGCTAAATTGTTGATATTTGACACGTCATTGACTGGACATAAAGAATTTGTTGCCGTTAAGGCTAAATAGTTGTCAGAAAGGTCAGATGACTCGTACAATTTCATAACAATATCTCTTAATTCACTGGGTAAGTTTTTACCCCGCAGGGTCCATATCTCTTCAATTTTGTATGTGTATCCGTTGTCGTAGCAGGGACTGTACTTCTAAAATAATCAAATAAAATGATTATTAGCATACTAAAATAAGTAATGTTTTGATGACTAAATAAATTATAATTATATTTAGATGTTAAATTTTATATTTGTTGTATCATTTATAGATGGTTTATGCTTGCAAGATTTAATCCGATCGAGATAAAGTTTTGACAAGATAGGGTTTTATAAAACTGTCTTGTTTACGTTTAAAGCACTCAATTAAAAATCGAGCAGTTTAAATAAAACATATGGTGAAAATTGGTAGTGGAGTTGTGGACGTCGTCTTGGTAATATTAGGTAAGATAAAGAACTCTTTTAAATTTAATTTAATAACTTTTTTGGGTGAAAATAATGAGCATTTTATTAAACAGTATATATATTATTATAAGACATCGATCGATACATTTTATATGGGCTAATTATAATTAGTTTTGTCTTAATGGGGTGATTAACTTTCGTCAAAAAACACTTGACATTTGACTCAACGTTAAATTGTATACTATTTTACATATATAAATGTATAAGCTAAATGTTTACTAGTAACTGATATCAGCTTTTAATGAATAAATCCTACTTTTATTAATGTATCTTACCAAATCTGGAGTTTCGTTTTCATTTGAATTTTTACACCCAGAAGCTAACTGGTTTGCTATGGCAACAAGGTTTGCAGATTGTTTCATTGCCTTCTCCATCATTGGAATCGCGGCCAGCATTGAAGAAGAAGAACCAGCTCCATAACAATCTACGGTAGCATTAATCATCTGAAAGGAAACGATCACTTGTAGCACAAAATAGGCAACATAAAGTTCATAAACAATAACATTAGATTACAGCAAATAATAATATCTAAAATAAAAATGTCGACTGTTGTTCGAATCTAATTTACTATACATAAAATTTAGCTGAAATAATCTTCGTAAGCGATAATTATATCTGTCTGTTATTGTTTCATTTGTTTCATTCATTTTTCATTTGTTTCAATTTCATTTGTTTCTCATTAAATACGGATTTAAAAAATGCTTAAACACGTTGTTTCATTAGAAATAAAGATTAATATAATTTACCTTAGCAAAATTACAACCACTCGGTTTATCTTTCAAATAAGGTTGTAAAGTAGCTTGCAACAGCACACTACTAGTAACGTGGGACTGCAAAACGGGATCATTTCCTGAAAGGTAAGTCCTCAACAGGTCAAGGTAGCTTTTTCCAAGATCAGTTACTCCTGGTAAAGGAGTATCTATTAGACCCAAAGCAGTATTTCTGGAAAAAATGCATTTAACATATTTTATACGAATACAGAAAAAGACAGATCATTTTTGATCTACTATTTGTTTTCGACACTTATTCGTGCAACACGTGTTTCATTCGAAAATGACTCGATTTAAAATGTGTGTCTTAATGAAGAAAGAATTTTGTTTAGTGAGAAGCTTTTATAATGCTTACCTCTGGGTAACTAATGCATCCGTTAGATTTTCTTTCGTAACTGTAGTATTTGGGCAAACGCAAAGATCTAATTTCTGAAAGAATCATTATTTAATTGAGAATAATTCTCCCTCATTTCTAAACAATAAAAAAAAATTAAAGAAGTAACGCACTAATAAAATTTAAAAATCTTACCGGAGGTTTTTTAGCGGCAACTGCAAGAGTAACTAGGGCAAGAATAATTGTAGTTTTCTTCATTTTAAGTAGAATCTTAAAAGTCGATGAAGACTATTTGAATCTTGGAATTAATATGATCTAAAACTCAGAATTGATTCTCATTTATACTCCTAGAAAAGTTTAGTCGAATGTTTGTTTAAGTCGTTTTAATATATAATAAAGTAAAGTAAACAGAATCAAAAATTGTTCCATCATTTGTTTTTGTTTACAAATTTGTGGTATGACAGGTATTTTCATTATGAACAGTATTCGATAGAAATCATTATAGGTAATGTTCATACTCACTGGCAGCTGGCTGCAAGTCGCGGTTACAATCCTAGCCGCGATGCGGCTGACCGCGGGGACGCTGTTGTTTTTGCGGCCAGCCGCCTACAGATCTTAGTCAGTTTCCTAATTTATAATTGTTCACTTTGAATTAAAAATGTATATGTAATTACAGACAATGCAGAGCTTGCCGTTATGTGAATTCAATTTTGGATTTTTCCAATAAATGGCGAATATTCCATAAATCAATGAATGTAAATATTTGGAAAATTTGATGTTCCATAAGTAAGGTCGGTTTTTTACATTGTGTATACATTTTTCAGTGTCTAAATTCATACCGTGTCGTTTCTATGGTGGGTGGTGGGTAATTTAGTTTTTTTTTACTGTTTTCTTTGAAACCATCTATTAATCTCGACTCGCTGCTAAGTTTACTTGAAGACAGTTCTCTACGCTAACCCAACGACCGAGGGTATTAGTGCATAGGGATGAGATTTTTTTGTCCGTTTCTCTACCTTTTAAATATTATTCCTGTTCTGGTCTAGCGGTAGACTTTCGACTTGTTTGTTTGTAAGTACAGTACGTTCTTAGATTTGTATTAAAGAGTTAAATTACAATGTATCGTGTATTACATCTGTGTGCGAAAGGAAAAAGTCTAAAATTGGTATTTTTCAGGAGAACCAAATTAAGATTTGCATTTTTATGAAATTTGATGAAAAATGTGATGCTTAAACATGAATTTTAGCACTTCAGTAGCATTGATTCGACTTTTAATTTGTATATTACATGAATGTAAGTATTGTAGTTATTTTAGAATATTTAACTAGTTTTTCAATTAACTCGAATTAACTCCCTTTTCCTTTCGCACACAGAAATTAATTGTATAAAAATAGTGTACCCATGTCTCAAAAGAAGACATACGCTCGTGGCTATTCACGCGAATACACGCAGAAAATAGTAATTGATATTTGTCAACAATTAAAAACGTAAAGAATGATTTCATGAGATTAAATGATATCAATCAGTTGCAAAAATACCGTATCTTTATTTATTGAAAAACTTTTTTTTTTGCGTCGTAACTATTTTCAGAAAGAATTTTATCAGTTTTACGAATATATAAAGCCTGAAGAAGTCGAAAGGTTTAGTTGCCACATTGACGAACATAAGTTTAATATGAAAAAACGATCCCAAGATATTTTGTATTTGAAGGTATACAATTGAATGACAAATCCTTTTACTGGAAATTTGGATGGGGTTGATGTAACTTATCAAGAACAACTACAACTTAAATATGATGAATTGAGTATGAATAATTTCAATAATTCTGAAACCCAAAAACTATGGTAACATAGAAAAATGTTTGCTTTGTACAAAAAAATGTAAAAAAAGGTAAAATATATATTGGTACCCTTTCCTGCCACTTAATTAGTAGAATCAGGCTTCAGTGCGGTTAATATTATTATGACCTAGAAAAGAAATTGTTTAAAAATCAACCTAAGAGGAAATCTTCGTATACTCCTAACAAAAATTGAACAAGACATTAAATATTTAGTATCGCAGCGTCTCATCTCATTACCCATAAAATATAATTTAAAATAAGATACCAATAAATTTCCTGTTTTTTAAGTCACATTATTTCTTTAATATGTTAACATACTCATTCTACATAAAAAATAATAACTAATGTTCAAAAACTTTTTTTTTCAAATCCTTCATCCATTGTCAATAATTAAATTGAAAGTAGATTAAATTACAAGACGAATGATTTTTTATGTCTACGAATATATGTCTTATTTTGTTTATCTTTTGTGATTATGTTTACTCAATTGGTTTAATAAAGTCAATGTGTTTTGCGAATATTTATTAAAAGAAATTGTGTCGTCTTTCCAAGCAAACATTTACATAATTCAAACGTTTTACTTTCATCTAAATGATTAATGTAGTGGTAGTGTTTTCTTATGTTACAACACTCATTTATTCGTGAGATCGATATTGAATCTGTTTTAATTATCATCTGTGTTGTGTTTATTTATACGTTAAAAAAATATGTTGATCAGTATAGCCGATCACCGTGGCTTAGTGGCAGCGTTGTAATGAATTTGTTTGTACTCGTCAAAAGATTCTCATCACCAAATGAATTTTTCAAACGATATCTGTTACCTGCTCGGAGTCTATGATTATCACACGGTACCTCCAAGACTATCTGTCCCACCGCTGTCTCCTTGCTTCCTCTCAGGTCATACCGGCGTCCCGTAGCTACGATGAGTACATCTTATAGACGGTCATCAGCTGTCTTCCAGGTCGAGGAAATCCATCTGGTTGAATGAAAGGGTAGGCAGGATTCAGGCTCCCCTAGGCATCCTCTGCACATCTCGTAGCCAGGTCCACCGTACATTTTTTTTAACGTAATAAAATGCTGATCAATTCACTCTTTTAGTTTCATGACAAAGTCAAACTACAGTAATCGTTCGTATTCGCCACATGTATCTGGTTTACAAGAACAGTGTACGGCTCTCCTGTACTTTTTTAATGTGCCATGACTTGCGACCGTAAAACAGCACTGTCAGAATGCATTGTTGAATAGGAAAGGTGGCACTTCTGATTGAGTACAACTGTGAGTCACGGAATTTCTGCATTGGATTGAAAGTGGTTCTAGCATCCCCTAATTGGATCGCGAACTCTTTAAACGAATTGCCAACTCCCGTGATATATACTCCCAAGTATCTGAAGCCGTGGACTACCTCGATGTCTTGTTCCGCGCTCATTAGAGGGTAGTTTGGGTATGGACAGGCACTGTTGCAGAGCACATTTTTACTCGCATTGACTTTAAGATAAATGTGATACGAGTTTCTCTGCAGTCTGTCCATTTATTAAAATGAAGTAAACATAGTAAAGCATTATCAAATATACTTGATAACTATTTCGGTATCAAGTTAACGCCATTATGAATATCGAGATTTTCACTCTGCTTTATTTCCCTTATTTATTGCATAACGCCGATCTACCAAGTACATGAAAATTTAACCAATCAATGTTCTTATCGTATCTGCTCACAAGAAAACCGAGCTACACGAGAATGGGTCATGGAATCATAGTCGATATCATTACGTTATAATAATCACGTTTGTTTAAGGGTTCACTGAAAAAATATAAAATTTACCAGAAAACAAAGATGGTATATGTTAAATAAATGTAGCACATTATTACATTATTTCTCATTGGTGCGATTTGATTATTCTTATATATGAAAAGGTTTTCGGGTCGAAAAATAAAAGGCTACTTGTTGAATAAGTGGTTATAATTAATACAAACGACTATAATATGAAAGAATTAGATTGAAGTCATTATTAAATGGGTCTCTCGCCTACTATCAAGATCGGACAGCTCACTGACCAATTTTGAAATCAGATCTGACTTAAAGTTTTGATTATGCGTAATTGAAATGTTTATTTCATGATACTCTAGAAATAGAATAAAGTTTTTTTTGTGTTTGTTGTGAGTTTTATAAAATAATAGGGAAACAATAAAAATATTCGAAAAATTACACAAAAACGCCAATACACCAACTATAATCTCAATGACAATTAAACAGTAATCAGACGTTAACTCGACGAGAAAAAAATGCATAAACACTTCTAATCTGGAATACAAATCAAAAAAACATTATTTTATATTTCACTGTGCCAGGAATTGTACTTGAAAACATTCGACCCCTGAATGGTGCTTATACTATTAATCAATTTGGTGAGCAAGAATGGTATTTTTTATCAAATGTAATGAATATTTTTCAATTTTGATTGTAATAAACTTTTTATAAATACATTTCTATGATTAATCATTTCATTTTAAAACCAGGCAATTAGTGGACTTACACAGTATATCAAATATTATTCAGACACATTGAACACCTGTGCTATATAGAGACTATCATGTTAACCTAGATTGAGTGGATTTCCCAACAGTAATGTTAATCGTTATACCTAGGGTATCCTATCCCGGGCCTAAATTATGATCCCGGGATTTCGGGATTCAGAATGTCTCAATCTCGAAATCCCGGGATTGATCATTAAGTGTTAAATTGTAAAATTAAAAATTTGTTTGCGTCCATTTTTGCGTCAGTTGGCATGTATATATTTATGATTTATTATTTTTTCCGTCATTTACTGATTTTTAATCAGACAGTCATGTACAAAAAAATTAAAAAAACATAATGATCAATATTGTTTCATATTTTATTTATTGGATTATTTAGGTAGGATTTACCAGATAATATCTAAAAAGAGGACAAGTCCTTATTTAAAAATGTTGTCCTTCATCCATTTAAGAAGTGCTAATTTTTCCTCCATTTCAAATTAGTTAAGAACGGCTTTTACAAAATATGAGAAAGAGGGAGACTGTAATATATTTATTTTGATTATATAAGTATCATAAAAATACGTACATTAACAAACCGAGGTACACGTTGTAATTATTTAGGAAGATTTGATATATGCATTATGTTTAGCATTTTCAATGAATCCCGAAATCCCAGGATTAATATTTAGACAATCCCGGAATTACAGGATTGATAAAATTGACCGGAACCCTTGGATTGAAAACCCTAGTTATACTAAGATCAGTAAACTTAAGAAGTCTAGTTTACTCACAGTAGTTTAAGTTGTGCTTCCCTAAAATAAGTAATACGAAAAGACTGATTTAAAATATTCTATTTATTTTGAGATATTTCCAAAGTAAAAAATAATTAAATTTGGATTATTGAGATTTTGTACACTTCCATGTATTTTGTCACTAACGACCCGGGTTTCGCCTTTCGGCATCTTCAGGCATTCGAGCACACGAATGGACTCGAACTAGCTCAGTTCGAGTCCATTCGTGTGCTCGAATGCCTGAAGATGCCGAAAGGCGAAACCCGGGTCGTTAGTGACAAAATACATGGAAGTGTACAAAATCTCAATAATCCAAATTTAATATTGAAATTCCATCAAGCACCCTCAGTCGATGTCTTAAATTATAAAAAATAATTGTAACGAAAAATGTGCTGAAGTACGTTAGCTCTTCCATTGGTGTATATTAAATTTTATTAGTATGACATGAACAAACTGACAATAATCTTATAAGCTTTAGATTATCTCAAGAAAAGGCTGTTTTCGGTGGTTTTACCTTTGAAAGCTCGAACTATACGCTGAATATCTGGGCCGTGGAAAGCTTTCGAAAGCTTTTGGGTCAAGTAACTCCCGACGGGGTGCCATCTGTTGGCAACACTTGCCAAACAAACATTGGCGAATATTAAATTAGTCAGTAATGAAACACGTCTCTCGGCCAACGCGAGATAAGAGCATTGCTCACTGTTTGTTCGCAAGTGTTTCATTAGAACACTCGGAATGAATACCTTTTGCTACTTCCTCAATTAACGAATTATCTCAACAAGACTAACAACTGGGTAGCAACTAACAAGTTTGAGAAAATCTAGCTTTTATTCTTTTTGACTTATATATTTATTTTAACCTGATGTGATAGATTAGACGCAAAATAATGATTTGAAATATTATCAATAGTGCTGTTGTGTTTGTATTTATAATATTTAATTCAAAACAGGTTTTTTATTTTCCGATCGATTTGGAGACATAACAAATCACGACTGACTATGTGACAATTTTATATTTATTTGATTGAATAATTAACATATAAAGATAGTCAATAAATATTTAACTCTTCAAAATAAGGAGATAAAATATACGAGATAATATTTATGTGTATTACATGAAAAGACTGAATCGAAGAGAGGCGAATGTTTGGTAATCAACGTCGGGGAGGTCTGGGATCTCAAGCAAACACTATTTCAAATCCAATTCATCTCTTATTTAATTAACGAAGATGCAGTGGTTTAGTACACAAAAATATTACTAACACATGAAATTGAGTCTACATTTACATTTACTTAACACATTAATTTACCTTTAAGTTATAATAAAAGTGACTACAAACGATTTTAAATTGATATTAAGTCAATTTCAAAACAAATAAAAACAATTTTACAATGGGTGAGGCCGCCTTGGCCAGCAAAAACTCTCAGTCGACTGTCTGCAAAATCAAAAATTCAATTACTGAAACTGTCGGCTCCTCCCCTTTCCGTCAAAAAATCGACTCGTCTAACGGACGCGCCCTTTAACAGCGTCCGCTTTCTAATTTCAGTTACAGGCCCTCGTTTGTTAGCAACCGATGGCTTTTTAATGGCCATAAACCGGTTCGGTTAGCTAACATTAGTTAGAAAATATTCGAAGCATTGCGATATTAAAAGTGTTCGAATGCCGTTCTTGGATCATTCCAACCTTCTAAGAAACAAAATGTTAGTAAAAATATCAGGGCGTGTCATACAATATATACATATTTCACGGTGTTAAAAATTAAACACAATTTGTTTGTACTACTTTCACATGCTTATATTATGAGGACAGGTTTCGCTCATTGCGAGCATTATAAACTGATGAACTGGTCACTGATATCAACTGCTCAGTTGATAATGCTCGTGATGAGCGAAACTGGTCCTGAGCATTATAAATGTGTATAAGTAGTACAAACAAAATGTGTTTTATTTTTAAAATATAGATATTTGTTTTGATCTATCTGTACAGCACAGCACAACGATGCGCTTGCACACAATGATGAATGTAGCCGAGTGGTCAACATTGTAGTTTTCGATTATATTGTTCACGGGTTGGAATCCCAGCCTAAAAACATTTCATAAATGGATTTTCATCGATTTATGGATTTGTGCTTGAAGGTACGGATACTTATGTTATTTAAATTCCCTCCCATCAATTCAAACCTTTAGAAAAGCGTACCGAGAACGATTAACTTACCTTGAGTCTTGTCCTAGCCTATTTTTCTATCCTTACTCTCTCCAAAAAAGCGAGGTTAAGAGACTGAGTATATATTATTACTGTAAGCCAGATTCGTAGGTATTAGCTAACAACTGTTATTTTTATAATCATTTTCTTTTACCCTGAAGTCCGATTAAGCAAATGACTTACAATGACAACTCGTTAAAACAAATTCTGTGAAGATGATCCAGGAGAAGTTGATATGATCTATATTTCGAGAGGATATTTGTGTATTATTATAATGCCTCAGAGTCACATTTACTGTTCTACAGACTCAAAACGTCTGAGAACAAACCCCTGCCTTAATAGGAAAAAGCTATTGATATTTTATTTTATGAAAACATATTATTTTATTGATTTAATCTAAATGTTGTACTACTCATTTTTTTTTAAACTAAACATCCATTGTAAATTTCAACCTGTTTCACTTAATAAAGTGTCACTAGATTTAATGATACCAATTAGAATCACTAAAACAATAAAAGTTTATGAAATCACATAAAAATCTAAATTAAAACTGATAAAAAGCGTACCATAAGATTAGCACTAAATAAGAACAAAATGGCCCATTAAGCCCTCCTACCACCACGCATTAACTCTTTCAACCCCTTACTTTTCACATTACGCATTGACTATTCTCAAACTATTTTCTAATTTTGTGCCACCGGTGATTAATAAAATCAATTTTAATTATCATGTCATGTGAGATTGTTTTAGAAAAATATAAGAAAACATTTTAAATTAGAAAATTTGCGTACTGAAAATATAATTTGCCTCTTTTTACTACACAATAACTTTACACTTGATTGTTTTGTCATTTCGTAACTATTTCTTCTCCTATTGTCAAATATATGGTCTCATAATGAAGCATTTATATGAAAGATTTTTCATAAAAATTGGTTTTAATACACCTTTAGTCACCTTACCTCACTTAACAGTTAAGAGAATGAATAAATTGGTTCCATGACTAAACAGAACATGACGAAACAGAACAGAAAAAAACAACATTTAAAAATAGTTATTTTTTTCGTATTTATTATTTATTGTACATATAAAAAATAAATAATATATTTACTAATTTACATAGTACTACTGTGTACCCGGCATGCGTTGCAATGCCACTCAAAGAAAGAAAATTTTTGTGTTGTAGTTCTGTTTATTGAAGTACTTTTGGACACACAATATTTTTTTGTCTGGTGCGTACACGAATAAATCAGAAGGTTTTCCGAGATGTCACTATTTATTCGAATTTGATTCTATATTTTCGATTTTAGATATATCTGGGTTGTGAGATTAATTTTTATATATAATAAGACCTACGGTAAGTTAAAATTAAAACGTTGAGAGTCGGGCCGGGCCGTACCGGGCCTGATTGTACTATGCCTATGTTCTTTGCGCAAGTGCAAGCAATAACTTGACAAAGTTTTATCGGAATCGGATGAACGGTATGGTAGTGCATAAGATATGAACAAACCCACATTAATTTGTATATATTAGATTTAGTAATTTATAAACAAAAAAGTTTAATAAACTCTAATATGCAATTAGAATGTGTTCATTGTAGATATTAAGCACAAATATTTGCAAATGACCATACTGTTTATTTCATATACAAGGCACTTTTTTGTTAAATATTTTAAAATTTGTTTGGAAAAAATATCTGATTCTCCAAAAATTTTGAAAATCGGACAATCATACTAGATAAACTCGATAAGAAGTCACTCATCTCTATAATCATATATGTTCAATAAATAATAGATACGACAAAAATATTATCTTCAAATCGTTCTGTTTTTTCCTGTTCTGTTTCGTCATGTTCTGTTTAGTCCGGTTACCGAATAAAATATAGTGTCAGAGGAGAGTTTGATGGCTTATCATTATTTCTTTAAGAAATACAATTTTTGGAATTTATTAAATATTAAGCACAATAACGTTCTTGCGCTTTATTCTTCTCTCTTAATATGAACATTTACACTTTAGGCTGAAGGAAGTTCATTGTAAATGTTTAATAATTTCAGTGTTTAATAATTTTAAAGTGAAAACTGTCCATTCGTATACATAGGTTAAATAGGTTGAGATATGTGACCAACTGAAAATGTTATCAGTTGAACAGTTATGGGTAGCATTGGTCAATTACGTTATAAGAAATAAATAGTGTTTAATTCATAACAAGTTAACATTCTATAACAATTTAATTCTATAACAAGTTAAAACAAATACTTTAATGAGTTAATTAAATTATTTAGGAATTCATATTTTTAATCTATTTATAATGATAAAAAGCTCATCTTTCTTTAATATTAAATATATTTAATCATTCAATTGTATTTGAAGATGGATTTATAAAAAAAATAAAATAATTTGATTTCCGTTACTTATTTGCATGTTGACTTGTTTTTATTGGTGGAGTTGTAGGAATCAGTAGCAACGTAATCAATAGTTTTAGCGAAAATACTTCTCAGATTTTGCCACTAATAGTAACACAAAAAGAATCAAAGTAAAAAAGATATACAGGGCTGTGGAGTTGGGCTTGGAGTCGGAATCGTAAAAACCTGAGCTGCTCCAGCTCCCTTATTAAATCTCATTTACATATTAATAAAATAATGTGTTTATATTATAAAAAAAGATGTAGAAAGTTCCTCTGACTGCAGATCTGAGAGACGAAGTATTTCTATTTTTGTCTTTTTTTTGTTTATTGGTAAAGTTACTTACAATGTATTTGTTTCATTTATATGTAAGCCTATCAATAGGATTTTTGAACTATCAATACATATTTTAGCACGTCGTGGGTTGTGAAACCAATTATAGTAGGAAATTTTTGAGAAAAAAATAGATTTGACATTTTATAATCGGAGTTGGATTGTGGCACAACGCATTTTTTCCGCTCCAAGACTTTTCTGCTCAGAAAATACACCAATAATAAATACTTAATATTCCATGATGAACCTCTTGCATAATTTTGTAAATATATGTCAAATTAATTAACATGCTCAATGGAATTAAAAGCCGTATAAAGTTGACAAAACACTGCCAAATGTTGCGCTGCGATCGTGTGAATGATCGACGGACATTAACGCCCGCTCGCCTGTTGCACTTCAGCGCTGTGGCGATAATCTTTTATTGGGCGCCCCTTTACACCCGACCGCCCTTCCCACTCTTTATTTATACGGCAGATCTAAAAATATCCACAGCGAACGGAATGAAGCGAAAAGGATGGAAATTTTGGCTTACGCAGGATAAAAAAAGATGTATTTCGGGGATTTTCTTTAGTTCGCGTATTTTTTTATTTTAGCCGTATAATATATTATGTTGTGAAATATCGCACTGAATATTTCACAACAATATGGTGATAATATAGTAGCTCGAAGGCGGTGAACTATGTAGTTAAATAAAGTATGTATAATAAATTCTCGATTATCCGGGTTAACGATGGAGAGCGCACGGATAAACGAAAAACTCCGATAACCCGATCTATTAATTTTTATTTCTTTCGAAAATACTACCATATTTTTCTAAAGCATATTATTACTATAAATTTTCTGATAATTATTATTTACTAAGAAAACCTGTGATTTTGATTAGTTTTTTTGTATCCTCATTCTATTTGGTTGACTTAGATTGTAAATATTAATATCCGGATCACTTATACATTGTAGCATGGATAAAATGAGTCGTATTTTAACTACTTATCAATGTTTCTTTTATATACATAATCAGTCAGTATTCAAAAAAACAGTTTTCTTAATTGATACTGCTACTGACTTTATTTTATAGCAAGATTGAATTATTTCAACATCGTAATTTTTAACCATATTTTGATCAAGCTGCACAGTTTTAAAATGCCACTGCGGTTATGTCATTCAATGAATGAAAAAACCTCTTGATCCATGGGTCGAACCAAAGCCATCTATAATTCCATGCCATGCTGTACGGCCAGTCAGCCGGTATTCTTGTAGACGAGTGGTCCGTTACATTTACTGCGGAGTCATGAAATCGATAATTTCTACGAATAACGATGAATTCTAGCATATTTTAATAATATGAAATAGTGGGAAATTAAATAATCTTTAATGTTAATAGGAATAAACATAATTTGGATGGATTCGGCAGAAACTTTGGTGTTTTAATATTAAATTAAAGTTGATAACTTAGTTATTCCACTGGCTGTGCTACTAAATGTAACGCGTTTCGTTTCTTTTAGAAGCATCTTAATTAAAAATGAAGAATAGAGTGGGTTTTTTTCTTCTACTGGAGGTGGAGTACTAATAATAAAATTAACTACTAGTGTTTGGAGGTGATAAAGTTAGTCTGAAGATGCTTATTAAAGAAGCGAAACGCGTTACATCTAGTTAAACAGCCAATGGAATAACTAAGTTATCAATTTTAATATCATATTAGGAATAAAGTTGTTTACTTACTTTGAAAGAGTATAATTGTAAAGCCTATTCGTAATTAATGATTGTTATTAATCGAAAATTCAAAGTGTGTATTTTGCGATAAATTACGATTCTAATAAATCTACCCTGCCACACATCGCATTTCGTGCCATTCACTACATATATTATGACGACTGTACGATATAATTTAATGGGACGATTTAATTATTACTTAACTTGCATATATGCTGGTTTTAGATGAATCGTAAATTATGTAATGATTATAGTAAAGAAACACTGAAAAAACTCACAAGAAATCTTTTCAAATATATGTTATATTCGACGGAAAACGGCGTTGAGAGTCGATCTTCGTACAACCGCCATACAATTTGTTCGTAGAGACTGGGACTCCTAGGACTACTCGTAAATTGCAAATTTTCTTATAGCATTGCTTGTAACTTAAGGTTACTTTGGTGGAACTAAATATGTAACATTTGGTGGCAAAAAATTTACAGCTGCACTGTTTTGTAACAACCCCTGGTAAAAATATGTACTGAATATGTATGCACTGATAGTCCACACACAAATAATCAGGTGTTTACAGTATTAAATTTGAATTATTGAGATTTTGTACAGTTTCATGTATTTTGTCACTAACAACCCAGGTTTCGCCTTTCGGCATCTTCAGAGCTAAGCTAAATCTTCCAAACTTCAATTGAAAGAGAACGAACAGCTGAATCTTCCAAACACCCCGTTGCTGGATCCTATCGTGAATGATTTCGTAAAAGAAATTGTATGTATATATTGATATTCCCATATTAATATCTCATGGTCACCTAACACAACCCACTAAATGTGGAATGATGCATATATTTATTATTTCGTCGAATTGCATCACGTCAAAACCCACAATGCTATTATAATTGTAAAATCACTGGTAATTCTAATATTAGTTGGAAAGCGGCAATTCGCCACTCTCTTATTGCGTTTGTTCACACAACAAGGATTAAGGCGATTCTCTAAACTGTAACTCAGGTTTCAGTGTGGATTCTAGACTTATAATATTTTATCTCGTAAATAATATTTTTCGTGTTTATAGCTTGTATATAAATGTTAACACTATTTACTGTCTGTCAATTCGAGTCCATTCATGCGCTCGAATGCTTGATGATGACGAAAAATGAAATCCGGGTCGTTGGTGACAAAATACATGGAAGTGTACAAAATCTTAATAATTCAAATTTGACATTGAAATTCCATCAAGCATTTCAATTTTCAATACATTATGAATGTATTCCATGATGTAAGTCTTTGATGAAGTTATTAAAAAATGAGCAAACCTCGTGCATAACAAAGGTTGTCGGTCTAGACCAAGTTTAGTAAAATTCTTACTCCAAATTAACTAAATATGATTAACAAAACAAATTAGATAACCCGTCATATTACTTTAAACTAAAGTTTATATTTAAAATGAAAATATGTGTGTTTTTACATAAATGACGTTGCAAATTTAAATACTGATTTTACACACAGTACACAACTATTCCGAAAAACGAATGAAAACAATTATCTTACATTTGCTTTTCGCAGAGTTTCATACAGTTCCGATGTGTTTGGTATGTGACCCGTAATTTTCAAAAGAAACAAGACTCAAATGTATCAGTAATATGATTCCGTATTGTGATTTTTTTATACCAGTATCAAAATTTCATTCAACTGGGGACTAACAATAAAAATTTTAGCCACGTCCTTAAAGGTAATTGAAAAAAACTAAATTACTAATAGTTAACTAATCGCTTTCTACGATCCATTTTTTGGTTCAGTAAGCGCATGTATTTGGCATTCATGAATCAGTTTTTTAAAATTTGAAATGCACGTATAGTGTCTCTTCGAGGATTCAAACTCTTGGCCACGCTAATGACCACACATAGTACGACACTGAAAATTGTGATGAAAGATAATTAAATTTATCTTATTTGATATTTCATAAGGTGTTTTACTCGATTTATTCTTTATGTAAAAATTTGTAAACAAGTTACATCATATTTTTTTGGCGGAAAAAATAATTTTCTATTTATTATATAACTCCAAAAGAACACTTCATCAAATAAAAATAAAACGTAAGAAGTTGTATGTAAAATAGACGTCTTAAGTAACTTATCAACTTTTGAGTAATCGTTTCGTAATAAAATATCCATAAAAGATTCCTAAATATTCATGAAAACACCCGTCTTATACAATAATGGCGAAAAATCTCACCTGAGCCAAGGTCAGAGAGCGACGCGAAGCGGCCGTGTCAGGTAGGCGGCGCCTATAAAACTTTTCCCGGTATTGATTACCCAAAACGCTCCTGTTTAATACTTAATCAGGACTTCTGAAGAAAAAAAACTTTTCCTTATTTTATCACAAAGATTATCCGTCAAAAAAATTCATAATCTTTCTGATTTTAATATTGCCATCAGAAAGTTTTATTAAACGTATATGTCGGTATTCTTTAGAGAGTTCTTTAGAGTTCATCATTTTATCAAATTATACTATTGTGATTATGTGATTAAAAAGTTACGTTATATCGTCGTTCTGATGAAAAAAGTCGTGCTTTGAGCTTGGAAAAAAATTTAAATTTATCTTTATTCAATTGAATACCTCATTTATTTAGAAAAATTCAAAAATACCATCATACATAGTAACACCGTGTCTTAGGTGGACGAAGATTTGCGAGCAAAAGGCGGCGTTTGACGCACTTCCCACCGTATGGGCACGCCGCATGTTTTCGTCAGCTCTCACGTAGGACACTCCGGTTGGCTTAGAACGTTTGATATTTTTGAACTACGCCACGCCGCCTCACGCTTGCGAAGAATTCGGCCACGTAATTCACGGTGAAAGTGAAATAAAAAACACGTATATATTTTATCATTTTTTTTTTCTAACCAGATCGATTATGTGAAGCATATAGACTCCCAGTTTATCTACGAGAACTCTTTGTTATTTAGTTGCTGAAGTTCTCATTTCGAATAATTCAGGGTTAGTCAAGGACTCGTGGCTTGTAGTTAGTTAATCGCTCTCTCGCCATGTCTCGTTTTTAGGATCAAGTGGCTGGGAGGGGATTTTAAGCATCATAAGCATAAATATAAAAAAAAAAAATAGATAAAAAAAACAATTCAATCGTACTGGGCCACAATCCTGTGAGCACTGTAATACCACTTGATTGATAAAATTTAATTTGTAGTGTGAATTTTACAGAGGTTGTTCGCATGTGCGTAAATTGATAAAATATAACAAAACGGTAACACCCTTTAATTATAGTTGACTGTTCTTAGTGAGTTTGTTTGTAACAGGTATGAATATTTTTCGGTCTCTGAAATTCTTTCTTATTTGGATTTAAAGTTTTTGATACGCTTTAGTTCAATTACAACAGGATGTATCTAAAATAATTCAATAGGAGGCAAGGAGGCCTAGATTTTCTTAATAACGATTCGTATTCAAAATAGTAATCTTCTTATTCCAACTGCACACATTATAAGTTGTTTGTCATTTGCTTAACGTATTTAGTCGGCTTCTGTGGTCTAGAGTCTAGAGGTCAGAGTTTTACTTTTGCGATCAGGTGGGTCTGGTTTCAAGTCTCAAAAAGGTCAACATAAAATTTCGATTCCTTCAATTTAAATGTGTGGTTTGTGTGAGGAGTCACGGGTGTTTGTGATATCCCTTTCAAACATAAAAATTGTAATTAACAAATCCTGACTGCACCACCGAATGAAACGAACAAAGCTTTTTTTCTGTAAAAAAAGCTCATACCATAAAGCTAGTTAACATCGCGACAGAGCCCGGCAATAAACAATTGTATGCGGAAATACTGGGCCGAAATAATGGTATGCGCTTTTTGCATTTTTTGTTTATTCGTTTGGATTATTTTGTAAAAGTGTTATTAGATTTTTTGAATGCCTTCCGTACTACTGTATGCCTGAATAATTGAAATTTCCGCGTTGAACTTTTACCAGATTCATACAACGGGGGACAACTATATGGTATTTTTTAATTAATGTTAACACATACATATTATATATATTATCTAAAAATAATTCACGTTAAATAACGTCGTGCAGTGGTTTATAGACAACGCTATCTAATAACAATATGATTAGACCTAATGCAGAAGAGTAAATATTTTATTTGTGTAAAAATAAAGTTTAAACATCACATCGTTAATATATGTTGGGACGAATAAGCAAATGACAATTAAAATTCTCGTAAAAAATGTTATGCTTAATTTATAAAGAAAACTATTCCTCAACAACTAAATATTACCAAATGGCAGTGCCACCTGTAAAAATTCGCTTAATGCGCTTAACACGCAGAGGGAGAGACAGAGACCAATCAAAACGAATATATTTTTTATAATTGAAATTATTGTTCTACGACATATTTTGCAAATATTGAACTTAGACCATGGGAGTCCAACATTTTGACTCTCTCGAGCGACACTGCTTGATGAATTATTGTTTTGGGCTCCACATAAAATATATAATACAGATAATGAACATAAATAATAAAGTTTTGTATGTTTGCACGCAACTTTTATAATGAAATTAAAATAGGGAAACACTTAACTGTAGGATATTTGATACTGAATGTCTGTTTCGATAGAAGTTGATGCAATCATTAATTAATTCTCGATTTTCTCATCATAATTTTTGCTTCTAATTTTCCTATTTAATGCTTTTTTCTGATAAATTGGGTAGCAGAATATTTTTCTCTGTAATATTGCAAATTATGCCACATTACCCCCTCTTTTGGGCCACATGCGGCTGGCTTATTATATACTAATTATAAACTAATTCATTAAGTTTAATAAAAGCTGTTATTTCAATGATATCTAAGACATCGACTGAAGGTGCTTGATGGAATTTCAATATCAAATTTGAATTGTTGAGGTTTTGTACATTTCCAAATGAAAATGTCCATTTGGAAATCAACAAAAACAAAAACAAAATCTCAACAATTCAAATTCGATGATATTTGCATAATTATAAATACAGATTTTCAAATAAAAAATATTTAGCATAACAGCTAATTGCCGAAACGCCCGATAGGTCGCATGTTTTTTTTATTTAAGTTTATACCATATTGCTAATGTATGATGATATGGAGCAATCGTATTGGTGAGTCTATAATCGCGGTCTGAGTCACAATTTCCAGATCTCATATTCAACTAAAAAAATATTTGTGAATTTGAATGTATGGCATATTGAATATGCATGTGGGTATGTGATTTTTTATAAAAATTCTAAAATATCCGTTGTCAATCAAACTCAAGCAGAATTTAAACAGATTAATTGAGATCAACACGAGGTGTACTATTGGCACTGATCGCATATATGTGTTGCACAATATCATTATTGTGTGCATTTATCTTGCTTCACGCTTAAAGATTAAATTTTGACCCACTCGAAGAAAACGTTTCACCCTCCCTGACCGAGAGCTAAGACAAATACAATTCATCATTATATTTGTGTAACCAGGTGATTATATAAATTTAGTACCGGTAAATTATATTTAGAACTGTCCTGGATATAAGTAATACGTAGGTACGCTCTCTGACGACTTTGCCGACCTTTCTACTTAGTGTATCGTCTTGACCTTGGAGTTCTGACCTTTTGAAGTATGGAATGGGTTTTGCACCTACAATATGAACCGTTTGCATAGGAATGGGATAAATCTAACCCTGCGTAATATGTTAAAAGGGTTTCATTAATATTAATGTTATCAAATACACGCCAAAAATCATCTAGAGCGCCGAGACCTGCTATGTATCACACAATTTTGAATGATCTTCGGACACCTCTCGGAAAATTGGTCACAGTATTTTTATCGCAGAAAATCTATCGTATAGAAGATTTGAAAGTGAGTATGATAGTATGTGTTGCAAAATAATTTTACCGATTATTATAATTGATAATACGATCCAAGAATTAGAATAATTGTCGAAGATAAAAGTAATCAAATTTGGATTATTGAGATTTTGTACACTTCCATGTATTTTGTCACTAACGACCCGGGTTTCGCCTTTCGGCATCTTCAGGCATTTGAGCACACGAATGGACTCGAACTGAAACCCGGGTCGTTAGTGACAAAATACATGGAATTGTACAAAATCTCAATAATCCAAATTTGATATTGAAATTCCATCAAGCACCCTCAGTCGATGTCTTAAATTATAAAAGTAATCAATTTTAATTAATAAAAAAGTAATCAATTTTAACTTTTGAATTTGCCACTTTAAAAAAGTTGTTCATATGCAAAATTCATGTAATTCAGTTTCATATTCTTAGAAATGAGAAGGAATTTTTTCATAGGCTTAGAAAGACATATGGGAATTAGATAACAGAACAAACATTGATTTCCCTAACTGAATCGTTCTTAAAGTATCATCTGCAGATGGAATTTATAACAAAATGTTTTCTATACAAATATATGGCAAGTTTACTGAAGGTTAAGATATCGTGGGCAGGGGTGGCGTCAGTTTTATTGCCGCCCAAGTTTGAAATCTTATCTCGGCCAGACGCGGATAGCGTCTCGAGACTTCGCCCCATCGTTTCAACTC
The DNA here is from genome assembly GCA_022494535.1 of Himalopsyche phryganea. Taxonomy (NCBI): domain Eukaryota; kingdom Metazoa; phylum Arthropoda; class Insecta; order Trichoptera; family Rhyacophilidae; genus Himalopsyche; species Himalopsyche phryganea. Next base: position 3,602,077 of record JAGVSL010000024.1, read on the forward strand.
TCGGCAGATCCGATCTATGCTGATAAAACCTGCAATAGCTCGTTTATGAGTTTCCATACCTTTTTGTGAATTTTACAACATATTATCTTTTCATATCGCAAAGCGTCATTATGAATTCGATAACGGTAATGACGTCACAAGTATAAATTTCTTTTTTATGGAAGCAAATGTATACATCTCAGAAATCTATGATTTTTAGCACGTATCCGTAAATCGATTTAACAGTCAATACATAATATTCAATTATCAGTTCTGGGATTTGAGAACGCGAGAACATTGAAACTAAAAAGGATGACTTGGCGTTTAGGCCCAGCGTATTTTTACAGGCTCTTCTTACGGGGTATAATACTGTTCTTATAATGATTATATAACAAAAGGAGACCTGCTTAACGACCATTTATTTTCTTGTATGTCATATAATACCATTTTCGGACTCTGTCGACCAGCATTAAAAACAGTATTATCAAATATCAATCAATATTAAATTTGGATTATTGAGATTTTGTACACTTCCATGTATTTTGTCACTAACGACCCGGGTTTCGCCTTTCGGCATCTTCAGGCGTTCGAGCACACGAATGGACTCAAACTGACATACAGTAAACAGTGTCTAACGTTTATATAGAAGATAAAAATACGACAAATATTATTTACGAGGTAAGATATTATACGTCTGAGAGCCACACTGATACCTGAGTTAAAATTTCGAGAATCGCCTTAATCCTTATTTTGTAAACACCATATTAACAGAGTGGCGAATTGCCGCTTTCCAACTTCTTTTAGAATTACCAGTGATTTTACAATTATAATAGTATTGTGGGTTTTGACGGGATGCAATTTGACGAAAGGGTAAATATATACAATCATTTCACGTTTAGTGACATCTGTTAGGTGTTTCAACATATAGGATATAATAACAGAGAATTAGGAAGGTTCAGCTGCTCATTCAGAATTGGCAAGGAATTTAACTGGGCTCTATTGATTTCCAAAATTTCTTGATAAAATAATTTATGAACCCCCATGTTTTTATGCAACAGTTTAACCCCATCATCCGCATTAAACGTATGGTTCTCCATTAGTAAGTGATGTCTTAAATTATATCAATCAATATTGTTATGTGCCATATCCCTGTAAATTTATTGCCAGTTGAATAGTTTTTTTTTGAATTTGAATTTGAACAAGTTGTTCGACGGAATGTGATTCATGCACAGTTATTAACTCAAAACTAGTGTTTTCCTTTCACCATTTTTGGCCAGAATAACTAAGATTTATTTTATGTAAACTGATGTAAATACTATAAATACTGGCTAGTAGCCGAGTGGTCAATAGCATTGGCTTTAGTAGCGGTGTTCACGAGTGGGAATCCTAATACGAACAGTTTCCTAAATTGATTTCAATCGATTTATGGATTTGTGATTGAAAGCATGGATGTCTGTGATGTCTGAACTCCTTAACATCCTTCCGATGTTAATAAAAGAGCATGCCAAAAGAACGATTAGCTAACCAGACCAATACCTATATCCTTACTCTCCCTAAATATCATTACTTTGCTAAGAAAAGAAAGATTGAGTGACCTAGCATTAAGCAGTTCACGTAGAACAACTATTGTTGACACGGGCTCCATTATGAGTCAATAAGCTTCACATTGGAAGTGAACGTGATTACATTTTTTTCCAGAAAGTCTTTCAAAATGTCCAATGATTGAAATATAAAACTGAAAAGATCTGATGATGTTTTGAGATTACACACGAATAATTAATTACACTCCGACCCTGTGTAGCCAAATTAAAACAGAATCGTACATGAGAGGATCGTGGAAGGGGTTGGTGGAGACAGTTAAATATTCCTACAAAACATAATTAATATTTGGGCTACCAATTAAACACGCTGTACGCAAAATTTTACATCTTCACAACAGGGCCCCTAAATACATGAATGTATATTTAACTCCACAAACAACAAACACGTTATTATTTCGTAATGGATAATTTCATATTTTAACAGAAATCATTTTCGAGTGAAATATTTAATGTTTTCTTTTTATGGCTTATGGGAAAACTTCAATTTAAATGCTAAAATAAAGCCAACCACCATTACATCGTACGAAAGTGTCCAGGTTTCTATCCTATATGAACGGTTTCAAATATAAACTGTTATATTTATATTTTATGAAATTTGCTTTGTCATAAAATTTTTCTTTGGTTAATATTTTTTATAGTGCCAGCAGTTGATTTAGTCAAACGCGGCCATCTCCAATAAGTTTGAATTTGAGATAATAATATATTAATAATGTATGTGGAATTATTTTTAAAGCTGTGTTAGTGTTCCTGTCAACGTTATGTATCTTTTGTCATTGATTGAAAAGGATTTAACCTACTTTGATTTGCTCTGTGGAGCTTTAAAGTGAATTTTATTATTTGGATTTCAATTCAATTCGATAAAATGTTTTTTTATTTACGCATGCCGATGTTTCACAGTTCCAAATTTCTTCTTTTTTAGATGAGATCCATCAATTTTTATAAATTCTGCAATATATTATAATTTGAAGCTATGCTATGTATTCATATTCGCTATCCATGTTTTCTTTCCCTGTCTCATTTCTATCAGTATATATATTACAATAATCTTAATTATTTTATAGTTAAATACCATGTTTGATAGCAAGATTTTAAAAATAATATATCAAATATGTTTTGCATACTATTTTTAAATAAAGCAAAAAAAACAATTGTCGATTATAGTTTATTGATTGTTGAAGGTAAATGTATCGTATCTATTTTCAAACACATATTCACATCAAATACAAACATGAATATAGTTTAGTACTTACGATTTTATGAACATAATTGAATATAAAATGAATAATTCGAAAATATGTTGTTACAAAGCATATTTATAACCAGGGATTGGAAGTCAACCGAATCTTTAAATTTACTGTACAAAACAAATTTATCGCAAATTGTTTTAATATATATTTTTCACCTGTCAAACGACACTCTTATTCAGCCACAAATTAACGTTTAGCTATATTTCTATGCAAGATTATAATTATTTTTAAAAAATAAAAATAACGTCATTTTCGATTTACAGCGTTTTCTTTCGTTTTTAGTCATCGAATACGAATCCTTATTGCAATTATATGTTATGTCAAATCTCAACGTAAAGAAAAGTTAAGTAAATCGAAAAGTTAGCAAGCGGATTGATAAGATATGAAACGAAAGTAACATAACATACATTAAATAGTTATGTCCACCCATTTAATACATCACATATAGAACACCAACTCAAATTTTCTTAAATAGACTTCTTATTTTTTAAGTCCTGAACATTATTAATTTGATATTTTATCTTGCATCTAGTATTGTAAATTGAAACATTGTGTTATCGAAAAACAGCATGAACCATAGACGGATGACTTAAAGTGGAAAACCTTTGAAACTATTGAAAAAAATGGCATTCAGAGCCAAAATTGATTGTGATGATTCACATTTTTAAAAAGACATGAACCTATAATTTGAAATAGGTAAGCTTAGTTCGCCATTTACACATAATAGTGCAGGAGCTATCAGCAACACGAGTAGTACTGTCCGTAAAAAAATAAACCTGACCATTCAAGTCAAATAAGGTTGAACTGTTTCGCAAAAGCTTTTATACTGGTAAAATTGACCACTTTCAATATGGACTGTCTAAAATGGAAAACTTAGAGGAGAATAATATTCACTAGCTATCGAGCGTGAATTATTTATGAAACACATTAAATGTGAGAAACGTTGCTTTGCATCTATATATTTTAAATCGATTTTTCTTCTATTCGACATATTTCTATGGTTTTCTTCTATCGTCAAAATGCTTTTTAAACGTTTTATATGTGAAAAAATTATGTTTTATGCTTGAAATTATAAAGAAATTTACATTAAATTAAGAGAATATTCGAATTATTCTCACATTACTTCTTGTTTTTTATTAGAAACAAAAGTATATTGTATATAAAGGTGAAGAAATTATTAACAGTTTTATAATATACCAATTTTAACTTTGGAATTAAATACTTTCTTATTTTTTTAATTTTATTTCAATTGAGCTCTGTCAAGTAAATGAGAATCTAGGTAATATTTTTTTTTAATTTGAAGAATACCGATCAAAAATTGTTATGGGCGTATAAGCGATGAAGTCCCTAGTTGACACACATTGTACTGTTAATTTAAATTATTTTATAACCTGCGCAAAAATAATTTATTGTTTGCTGACACAACTGGTAATACTTCAAACCCCAGGTGTTTTGAAGGTGAATTTTAAATCTTCTGAAAATATTTTCTCACACCTGCTCATAGTTCAGAGAGAAATAAAACAATATGCTTTTCGCCATTTTGTGAAGTTTTGTTAGCATGATTGAAGATTTGAAATAAATAAAGACTCAAACGCTAACAAAATCAACAGAATCACGTTCATACGGATGTCATTTTATTCTAATTTTTTTCCATGTCCGCTCCCAAAGTGGAGCATATGTCCTCCTAATGGAGTTATCTCAACAGGATTTTTTCTATAAGAAATGCTTGGTACTCAGTTACTCAACCTCTCTTTTTCGAAGAGAGTAGGTATAGAAAGATAAAGATAAGACAGAACTAGAGGTTAGCTAATCGCTCTCGCTGCGCCCCGTGAGGATCGGATGGGTGGGAGGGAGTTTTAGACATCAAAAACACTCGAACAGAAATCAATAAATCGATTGAAAGGTCAAGACTTTATTCTAAATACCAACGCTAATGCAGTAAGTAAAAGAGAAAGTCCCAAAAAAATCTTGATGTACGATACAAAATAATACTACTAGGTGCTCATAGTGTGTACCCTTTTTTAAATAAGGGTTTATGTGTATTGTATTGAAACAATGCCTGACGTTTCGAAGAAAACGGCTGAAGCAGTAAGAGCATTTATCGACTCGATCTCTTTAGGTGAACGATAAAAGGGTGTGTTTATAAAGTATTGCAGAATTAAAACTCAATAGCAAAAGAAAATGAGTAAAATTCATCGAAAAAAATGCAAGGAAGCCAACTAGAAATCATTAAATATCGCGGTAAGTTTAGTTGATTTAAAAGATATTATCTTATCTTGTTCATTTTTGTTTGGCATGCTACACACTTCGAATGTTAATTTATTATTCTGTCTATACAAATTGGCTGCATGTATCTTTATTTATATAAACCCTTCAATTGATCAACGTTCCTTTTCATAGAAAGATGATACGAAGTTGGCGAAGAGACTAAATACATTTGGTATTTAAATATGAAATATTTCGAATATGAAGTGCTTTTCCGTTGAAATATTTTGTAGGACATGGAATAGAATAAACACAGAAAATTTTTACGAAACAAATATATTCCATATTCTATATGATTTTATATAATCGTTTATTTTTGCAATCGTGGCCGAATATATACGGCTGTCTTTAATTCAATTCCATAGCAGTTAAAGGGATTATTGATGAATCAATTAATATATTAATGTAACGTTGTTGGTATTATCTGCGATGCTTTCCAACCATTTGAGTAAATTTTAATTTTCTCATATAGTGTTTATTAATCCTTTGTAAAAATACAGTGGAATATGATTTTAGAATTGCGAGAAACAATATTCTCGATCTGAAAATGCTATATTATTACATAGTAGCTATTTCCTTTTAACTTAAAATTTTTTTTAACAAAACACTCAACAAGAAAGTATATCTCATACATGTTAACAATGTTGCATGTCACTCTATTATCGATTTTCTTTACTTTTAAATATTGCAAGATCTTTGGCTCGAGAAAAATAATTTTCTATTGAGTAGACTAAATACTACTTATAATAAATGACAATTGTTAAAAATTATTAACCTTCTATAAAAACTGTTTCACGTTCAAAGGTCACTAATAGACGTTAATTTGACAAGTCTGCATCACACATGTTTTATATGCAGAGGCAACAGTGAGGAATACAAAATAAATGCATAGTCGACGGTCTAGTTTAGGAATTATCGTTCATGTAACGCGCCCTTTTGACTGAACCCACATTTTTCATTTATCTACAAAATGATGCACAAACATTACATGATTGAATTTTGTTTTGGTTTCTAATATGAAAAGGTTTCCCAGCCTTGGTCTAGTCTATTACATTGAGGTTATTTTTTAACAGATAGAAACTCAAAAACAGAAAGTTAAAAATTCGCTTCATTAAACTTGACAACTAAATTATCATCTAAGCGGTAATTGTAATTTGTATATCGTAATCCAAGAATCAGTGGTATATTTATTTGGATACAAAAGTTCATTTCATAATCATATTTAAGTGTCAATTTCCGGAAGCTCCGACGCTCAAACAACTTTTAAGTAGGTTACATGGGAATATTTCCAACATCGCACGGTAACATAGTACATTTTAATCTGAAATACATTTTAATCTAGAATATGGATTATCATCATGTACTATTTGAAAATCGTGTTGATTTTTGCATTAAATATGTTAACTGGCAACTATGAACGAATAAGGGAACTTTAATTATTTCTAAATTTGTAAATAAAAAAATTATAATACACGGCATTACAGATGATTCATAGTTATCATAATTCAGAAATGCGTAGTTAATGTAACTCCGATTACTTTTCTTAATTCAATGCAATCCAAGATAATGAGGTTTTTTATATAATTAAAAATAAAAATACACAACTAAGATATTTGAATAATAAACATTTGTGCTGTCAGTTTCTAAAGCTAACTAAACTCACGTGCGGGATACGAAAGCTTGGCTTTTATCTGTATATTTTAATGCGACCATAAAAGTTTAAAGACTAAAACATCAGAAATAATAGTGAGCTACGATTGTTTGTAGTAAGTACACTGCTTAGAAGATTTACAGTGTGAACGGAATTCAAAACCTAAGAATCTACGTTTTTACCCATTCCCGAAAGAAAAATTCTAATTTCATCAAAAAGGTTTTTAAAATATAAAACAAGTGTAATAAAATGTAAAATGAACTTAGTTTACTACATTTTTTAACTCATTGAGTAACTCGTTGAGTCGTTACAAGGATTTTCGTAAATATTGAAGATACAATATATTTTCATTCGCTACTTTGTCATATTTCCGATTTTGAAGATATTTCTATACAATTTGGTTCCTTCGAGAAAAACATATAAGACATTCAATTAAATCACAAAATCACATTCAATTAAATTCGATACCATTTGGAAATTCATTTACATGTTTCTATATTTTTCTCCTCGGTGGCTTCATGCCTATTTATAGATTACTGTTTTTCAATGAGCCTGTTTAATTTTAGCCGTATATATGATAGCTGTACAATAATCATTTATATTTTAATATTTTCGATGGATTCTGCGGTAAACTTGTGGAAATTCATTTCTAATATAATATTAAAATTGATAATTATATTATTCCACTGGTTGTGTTGTAAACTGTGACACGTGTTTTACATATCCAGACTAGATATTCCAGTTCACAACAAGTGGAATAAAAGAGTTTTTTTTTTTTTATTAATTTATTTTTATTAATACATTTATTGTCTTATGAAAGAACTAATAATAGTTTGTTTTTTTTTAAGTCCGCTTCCAACGTGGAGCATGCGGTATTCTAATGAAGGTATCTTAACAGAATTATTCTATAAGAACTGCTTGTTACTCAGTTGCTCAACCTCTCTTTTGTCGAAGCGAGAAGGGATAGAAGGATAGATCGCTCTCGCTACGCCTCGTGAGGATCGGATGGGTGGGAGGGAGTTTTAGATAAAACAAACACTCAGATTACGAACAGAAATCCATAAATCGATTGAAAGATCAATTTATGAAACTGTCCAAACCGCGAATTGAACCCGAGACATCCGTAACCGACAGTCGAATGTTTCAATACAAAAAGAAAAGACTTTTCTATCAGTAATCAATGATTTTAAAACAGCCAATTGATTATTGGGATTCTTGTTCTTCCAGATTTTCTGGTGGACTTAAAAACCAGTAGTAAATATATAATTTGATTATATGTAGTGCAAATTTTGAATTAACAATGGATCAGAAGAATTATTTATATCGAGCTATATTGCATTTAATAAATTTACGGCGCACGATATTATTGTGAATTTGAAATAAAATATGCTTTCCCATTACATATTGCCATTGTCTTTAGCACACTTAAGTGCACATCAACTGAGTCATTGGTAAATTCTCTTGAGACATTTCTAATTCCTGGTAACCATTTGATACCGCATACTGCTGTTGTTTTGCGGGATGCGCTCTGTCAATTATGCGTAAAATCACTTTTTGTGGTAGTCACAACAATTTTGAGTGCCATTAAAATGATCAGCTAAGACTATAGTAAGTTGTGACTCCATAAAACTGAAATATAGTAAAAAATACATTGTTTTTGAAGATAAATATGTGAGTTATTTGGATATAGGTACTAAGTCAAATCATTTTTTTTATGGTAGGTGTTATCAAATAAAAGTAATCGAATTAAATTTAAGCAAAATGAAGCTTGATAATTGTAGCGGTGATTTATAATTCATATTACCTAAACTTATGTTTAATGTGACAAATTTGAAGTGAACACACTTTACTTATCACTTGTATCTCTCCTTATTTCATATGTTAATGCTTACCTTTACTGCAGTGGCGTTAAAAAAAGTTAAAAATATATTAAATGAACCATTTAGTACACAAAATAACTCATAAATTGTTTATTAAACTTATTTAAGGAAATGTGGGGCCCAGAATGGAGTGTGTTGACGGTAATCATTAGCCGTCTGCCAGTGAACTTCGTTTTAGAGAAGGTTTGGTAATGAATATCAAAGAAAACAGTAGTTATGAACAAATTGATTTCTTAGTTTAAACGTGGTTCCAAAGACACCATAGATTGAAACAACATAAAAAAAGTTAAGATGAGTAGTCAAAATTGAGCAAATTTTTATTCTAATTTTTGGTATACAAATATGGCGAGACCTGACGCTGCAGGTTTTGAAATATGAATACTCACCTGCATCGTAACAGTATGTTTATCAGTAAGCATTATTTATTGGCAAATAATATACCTATGAAAAGACACGACGTTACAGATTATGGAATACTTGCGATAATATTTGACTGATATCCGTCTGCTGACACCGCGTGAGAGGTCAACGACCATCAATGTTTGTTGAGACTGAATAACAAAACACAGTATAAATCGACAAGCAAATGACAATTGAAAAGGATTCTGTATCGACCGCCGTCAGCGACACAATAACCGTCCCATGGTGATACCTGTCGTCAACCCGCCGACTGAAATCTGGACAGCATCAACCATCATCATCACCAGCATCCATCTTTACCGCTTAATTTCGTCAAGCAACAGCTTTGGAATCGTATTCCTACACAAATGACAAATTTCAATATAGACCACAAGCAAACTAATTTTTATTAGCGACGTGTTTGAGGAAATTTATTGTTAGATTCTTAAATATTTTCAAGGAATGCCTAGAGACTTGTACAGGAAAACGTAACCTGTATACCAATCCGACACCCTAGTCGTATATGCTGTTAGGCTTTCTCAGTTGCGCAGTAAACGATGAGAATGGTTTATATCCCATTACTCCTAACACAACACCCTATATTTGGATATTTGATTTGGAGTTTAAAAATGAAATAACGACTATTACTTTATTATAATTTAATTCCAACTGTCAGTAAATTAAAAACTCGTTCTTAGAATCGTTGCTTTTTGTGCTGCATAAAAAATCATACTTCTTTTCGTATCCCATCAATTTGATACGCCCCTCGCTTCTTCTCTCAGCTTTGCAAATTTCTTCACAAATAGCTCGGGGGCTGGATGGTAAAATTATTTTCACTGATTTTACCAGACTTGGTGAAAATAAAGTATTAATAAATACATAGCGACAAACTTTAGTGGATTATCCTTCTTATCCAATGTTGAGTTGTTTGTATAGCGAGATTATCGGATTATGATTACTACACGGCATAATGAGTCTAACTCTTTCGTCAGCTTAATAAAATTTTAGTAGGAATTATATATTTATATACATAATAATGATAGCGCATTTTATTATTTCCTGGTTACTTCTTTCATAATCCAAGATTGTAAAGAATCGAGAATCTTTAAATCACTTACTACCATTTTACGATATTCTCGACATTCGATTACTTTAGGCTATCCATTAATTTCTTTGGGTTAACTTTCTTGGCTAGTTTACTATTCAAAACAACTATTTTTGAAGATTTATTTGTTCCTTACTATTTTTTACTACACTTTTTTACAGTAATAAAAAATATCAATTAATGAAGCATTTTAAGATATCATATTTTCACGAATTATACTTTCATTCTGAAACTCAGTGGAAAAAACAGTTTAGAAAACAATTCAACAGACAAAAGTTAAGATGAGAAAATGGACACATTCCTTAATGGTTGGTAAAAAAGATTAACTAATAATTAAAATATTAAATATAATACGAATGTATTATAAAATATAGAGAACATTTATGAAGGGTTCATTGCAAGGTAGTTGAATGTCATGTCATGTACTTTAATAGCCTACTTTATAGAGAAACTTTGTACATGCATAGTTTGCCAATATCACCCACAGTCTTTAAAAAAATGGATTTTTCTTGGAGAGTCATGGCTATAACGCTGGACGTTACTTGACTACATAGCAATAACTGTGTTATTTACTACCGTTTTAAACCTTTAAATGCAGATATCTTGAAATCCCTTTACTTGGTCATTCGCCGATCTTGCAGTGGACCCTTTATATGAAGTTTATGGTTAAAATTTATTTCATATGTGAAGTCGCTTTGTGAACGACTTTTGTTGCGATTCATTACAGTGGATAAAACTTTAATCCACACTTGCATGAAATGACATTTGAATTGTTTCTTCATCGAATATGTTACTCGGATTTTACGGCGTCACTACACTGTTTTAATGACAGTCAGGATGCCATTATAGCAGTTAATGATTTTTAGACAGCTTGAAAAAACTCAGTTTTTGGACAACATTAGAAAACCGCTAACTATATTTGAATCCTTGTAAAGAAACTAAAGTAAATAGTATGTTAGATCTCAAGCTATCCATAAGGGAGTTATGATATCTTATTCCCACAAAATCTTCTCCCAATGATTACCGCAACGTAAATATTTGAGTTTGTCAGTATTCGCTGAAGCAACTTCTATTTGGCAAGAGGAATTATTTATTATATAATATGTATATGTTTATTTGAGGAGACTCCTCCGTGCTCCTGCGACCGAGATTTGTTTGCTGAGATGTGGGTGGAAGATTTTAAACTCCGACTAAGTATTTTAAACGGAATTCTTACCGGAAAATCAATTTATTTAAAGTGGAACATTGAAACGCGAAACTTTTTTTGTGTGATACACGCTTCCTTAGAGGTCATGTGAATTATTTACGATACATTTCTTATATAAGTGACCGGTTTCAGGAAATCATTGAAATATTTTGAAAAAATCTCATACGTTAGTCGTTTAATTAATTTAGTTTTAAAATAGTAAAACACTTTCTTATTTAAATTTTAATCAGCAGCATAACGGAAAGTTTTAATGGCATGCTGTTATTGTAACATTGGTAATATAAATATGCCAGGTGACATTGCCACCTGTAAACATTCACTCAGTGTTTAGACAGAGAAAGAGTGTGATGTGTAATACAAATATTTACTGTAACTATTTTATGTTTACAGACAAGAATTTTAATAGCACTTATAAGGTCCAGGTTATAATGTTGTTTCTCAACCCAGTTATTTGACTTCCGGAGAAAGAACAGGATAAAAGACAAAATTAAAAAATATATATCTGGCATTATAGCTGACGGCCAATATTTTGAAAATTTGAAAATCATACGAGGTGAACTCGATGAGAATATTTTTTTATTAGTCACTCATGTCCAAGATCACAAATTTAAATTGAAAAAAATCTAAATTTGATACTGTCCTTGCTGGGACTTGAACCAAGACCCACCTCCTTCTCACATTTTTTCAAGATTTTTTTGCGATTATTGATAGTTTTGTATCTTTTTCATGAAGTGTGAAAAATTTAGATAAGTCATGTTACATGGGAATAAAACTATCTTCCCAATAGAGATCATCAAAAGACAGTTAAAATTTACAAATAATACAACTCATTAAAATGATAATAATCTCCAATCATTTCATTTATAATTGAAGTAATTGAAAGTTCTTCTCATTTTTAGAACTCTATCATATTATAATAAATTAACATTTTTATAAGGTTGTTTTATCGAAGCTTTTTAAATCTAAGGGGGCGAATATATTGTGTCACTATAGGTAAAATGTATAAATATATAATTTAAGACATCGACTGAGGGTGCTTGATGGAATTTCAATATCAAATTTGGATTATTGAGATTTGTATAAACATGTGATATTTACAAAATTAATTGTTACAATTGATTCAATACCAAGATGATAAATATATTGTGTCGTATTTTAATTTATATAGTGTCATATTAGGTAATATAGTAAAATTACTTTCTCTTGAGACACTTATAATATTTATAAATAGTAATAATCTACTGTTTATTGTGTATTATACATAGACTTTACGTTTCCTTTATGTAAAATATTTCGAGTCAATTTCTATAACAAGTAGACTAACGAGCTTTTGATTGAAAAAGATAATTTTCCTTTGCATAAGCCCCGCAGGCCGAACTCAAATTAAATTGTGTTTCTTGGTCCTTTTCGCTCCTTAATTATCTGTTTTCTAGAAATTTAAGAGGCTCTCATTCTACCAATTACGCCTTATTTAAGTTCTTGTTTACATCCTTTGTATATATTTTTATTGATTTATATTAGGGTTTCATTCAAGTTAAAAGCTTCGATAGCTTTTCGTGATAATGTTTACTATTTTTCAATTTCGTTGAAGCATTGCAATTAAAGCTTTTGAAGAAAAAGTATCTGATTTTGACAGCATAAAGAGTTTGTACATGTTGACGTAGAAGATGAAAATAGTCAATTTTAGTTGCTATCTGCACAAATTTAGTATGCATATATAATAGTTTATGACATGGGTATTAGGTTTATTTTGTAGGTGTTTATGTTCTGAGCTATATGTTAGTCTTACAGTATCTATTTATTACAAGCAAAACTGATGGAGGATTAGAAATGAGGTTTTAGATATTTTTTAATAAAGATTAATCCCATTATGTCATTAACTAATCGATTAATGAAATTTTCGAATATTTTTAATACAATTATGTCATCGTGGCCTATTCAGCCCCTGTCAGATAGTTATAGCTACAAATTTTCAGACAGTTTTGATAACTAGGCCTTTGCAAAGTCCACACCCATGCTCTGTTCTGAATTTATGCCAGGGCAGTGTTGTGAATGTGCCATTTTTGGTCTTGGTCTAGTCTGGTCTTGAAACCCTCGTTCAGTGCATACAGTTTTGCATTGAACTTGCGATCAGCTATCTTTTATGACCGTTGAGGTCATGGACATGCCAGTAATATAGCACAATACGAGTAAATATATACCACACAAAAGCTAACAATATAATGGATTTAATTTATATTTAATTGTTTATCATATTATGTCACAAACTTCAATGAACAAAAATTAGCTTTGAGTATTTTCACTTTTGATTCAAAGAGCTCTAGCCTCCGGACTCAAGCCGAGTACATTTTAATATATGGCGAGTTGGTTTAATCAGGAAAATATTTGATATTGTTAAAATGAGATATAAAACAAAAAAAAATGAGTAATTAGTAATGTTTCCATTATGTAATTAATTTCAACAGGAAATATTTCGTTATGGAAAATACAGAAAATCAGCATAAATAGTTTAACAGCTGAAATATAAATTAGGTGTATTTCAATTTTATCAACATTTATGTACTCCCGTAGCATTATTTTCAAATGTAGATTGGTACATGTTGAGTTGATTTTAGGTGGTTTCACGATATTATAATCACTGTCGCCGTAGTAATAATCTAGGGTTTCGGTTCTCTTCCGTCTTGTCAACAGCTTGAATTTCTTTTTGGGCTGTTTCATACGAATTTTCCTTCAAAGCAGTAGAAAATTCTGAAAAATGAAACAGAGAAAGTGTCGTGAGCCAAACAACTACAACTCTCTCAACCACATTCTTGTAAACATTTTGAAGAGGAAGAACAAGCGGATAAAGATAAAAAATGGTATTATTTAAATTCTTTATGTAGATAAATACCCATACGAGTCCATAGCCTCCACATTGGCATTGAATAAATTAAAACAAACAATAAATAAACAATGTTTTAAAATAGTCATTCTTTCATTTAACGTCAGAAAAGAAATAAAAGGTCTGACAATTCGTTCAAGGGATTTCCCCTATGACGGAAATCACACTTTGACCTATTTCTGTGCCATAAACACCAACGCATCCACATTTCCTAAATTGTCCACTATTATATTCCTTCTTTACGAGCTCTATGATCATTAAAAGTATCCCTAAAACCTAAAACTATCCACATGGCGGAAGTTTATTGCTGTTATCACACTTATAATAGGAAGTATTTCAAAAGGCATTTTAAATGTAGTCTTAAAAGCGCATTGTTAATAAAATTTTGTGAATCAAACATAAGAATGGTTAATTAAAGGTGCCGTCAGCTCGAATCTTTTCCAGAGCTAGACGATTACTGTTCAAATAATATTATACCGGTTGACTAAATATTTGTTTAACAACTTGAAATGAATAAAAGATTTCTTTTTATTAGAAAAATTACAGTTAAGTGAACGTAGAATTTTGACATTGTCATAATTATATAAAATTAAAATTGATAAGTTTGCTATTTCACTGATTGTACTACTAACTGTTACACATGTTTTGCTGTTTCGATAAGCATCTTCAGACTAACTGTATCTTTAGTTTATCTATCCATAAGTTAAACAATGAAAGTGGGGTGGTATTAGACACAAAAGATTATACTCGGTCAGAACCAAGTGAAATCTATTCATTCAACACATTCATTCTGGCAGTGATACTTTACGATTGAGTCATGACACTTCACTAAAGCACAAAGTAATCGTATAATGTGCTTCAAAAACAGATGCTTCTACTGAATACTAAAGGCGCGGTAGCTTGACTTTTTCAGGAACTCAGGAGGTAAGAGAGCGGACTGTACCAGCCCCTTATTACATCCAAAGAAAAAAGCGATGATGGACCTGGCTTGGATATGTGTTGCAGATGCCCCAAGCAAGTTTTAATACTGCCTGTCTTTTTTACCAACCAGAAGAATTCCATAGGATGTACTTGGTGGAACTACGGGACATCCTGATAGGAAGCAAAAAGACGTTCAACGGAGGATATTGGAGGCATCGTGCTCCGAGTAAGGAGCGGATATGGTTTTAAAAAAATGTCGTGATTTTGATGATACTTATATTATAATTACACAAATTAAAACTATTTTAGCGATAGTTTCAATCTTATCGAAATTTGGTCTTATTTTTGCAAAATTAATTTGATGATTTTACCAAAGATGGCAGTAGGAAGGTTTTGTTAAATCAAAAGAAAAAAAAACAGACCATAAAATACAACTTCCGATTTCTTCCATCTGGCTATCGTATTATTAAATTGGCATTTCTTTGATTTAAACTTTCTGTTTGTTGAAAAGCGATTTTCATTAAAACTTCTGAAATTCAAAGTATTCCTCTCCTCGATAAGTTACCGTAAATTTGGCATTTATATTATAACGTTCAAAGTAAATTGGTTTTAATGAATTGTAAATAGTAAATTATAATTTTAAACTTTCGTTACCTAATCTGTGTCTAAGTTAATGCGGCCATTTAAAATATAAAATTGAGAAGGAAATTAGTCGACATCTGAATCAAGTCTGACAAATTGCGAGTCATTACGTCTGATTTAAATTTAAATTTTGTACCCACCTGGGAATTCAGGGGTTGAAAACGGACTAAAACTATCACATTTTAATATGCTGCTGTTCATTTTTATTAACAACTAGCGAGTACTTGGCATGCGCTGCCATGCTACTCAAAGAAAGAGAAAGGTTTGTTTTTTTAATTCTGTTTATTGAAATGCTTTTGGATTTTGGATACATATTTTTGGTTTCCGTCTGTGGCGTACACGAATAAATTAAGATTTTTCCAAGATGTCACTGTTTGTACGTATTTGATTCTTTTTTTAGATTTTAGATTTTTCAGAAGCTTTCACGGGTGTGCGCACAACAATTCACCAAAGTTTCATAGAAATCGGATGAATGGTAAAGGAACGCATACGGGACAAACAAATAAACAGACATTCATTCTTATGTATATATAGACTAGTATTTATTACCCAGCATTTCCAGGGATGAATTACGCTAACATTAAGACATTGGCGTCATTTTAGTGCAAGCTAATGTTGAGAGTTGGAAGTTGCAAGTTGGAAGTTGAATGTTGAAAATAGCACCATGGACTGTACCGCATGGAACACCTACAAAATATTTAAAGATTTATAAAAAGAAATTCTGGTAACCAGTTCAATCAGAACAGTGATAAAACAACACAGGGGGAAAATAAAACACGTTTCTGTCGTATCTATTTATTAATTAAATGCCCACAATACAGTTAAGTTTTCATTTATATAACTCCCCGAAACTTACACTATCCGAACTTAACTAACCTGCTTGCCACCTCAACATACAAATGTATCAGCAGCCAAGAACTGCTTAAAAACCTGCCTCTCAATTATATTAGTCTACTGATGGCATTTTTGCAGCAGTAAAGTAATATATTTATGTTACAATATAAAATTAAAATTGATAACTTCGTTGTTCCACTGGTCGTTTTACAAGTTACTACACGTGTTTTGTCTTTTTCAGAAGTATCAAACTAACTCTATCATAACCCCTCCGAACACAAGTAATTAATATTGTACCTTTTAACCATGTACGCTATCAAGGTAGACCATATGGTCCTGTAACGGAGGTATCTCAACAGAAGTTTTTCTAGGAAAAGTATGGCTAGAATGATAGGGCTAGTCTAGGACATGAATAGTGCTTTATAAGATTGGATAGGTGGGAAGGAATCTCAAACATTACAAACATTCATGCCATTGAACGGAAATCTGTTAATCAATTGAAAAATAAATTTGTGAAACTATCCGTTTTGATATTTGTGCACCACAACCATAGCCAACGACCTTGGCCACTCAACCATGGACTTGATTATTGTAATTAGAACTGAGTTATTGTTTTTGTCTAACTCTATCCCCGAGTTCATTAGAAAGAAAAACACTTCCCACGCATGTTGCCATTTGTAAGTTGAGAATTGGAGATAGAGTTAGCCTAAAGATAATTTTCAAATAGGCGAAACACGTGCCACAACTAGTAGCATGACCACTGGAATGTGAAACTTTTCAATTTTCATTTTATTTAAAAAAAATCCATGAAGTTACCGTCGAGTATGTCAAAAAATTAGATTTGTATGTTAGCCCAGTCATAGATGAAAGTGACCAGCTTGCACAGCAAAAAGGTTAGCAGTGAATGGCCGAGAGTGTAGCTTTTGACCCAACATAATTGAATTTATTCAGATTCCCAGGGCGAAATGTGTTATGTGAGGAGTGCCTCGTCAAATTGCTACATTATTAATAATTACCCTGGCTCTGACGCAGCTCACACATATCGACCTACTCCTCCATACGATAACGTTATTATGTCTGCTGCCCGATATAATAACAATGGATACATAAGCAATATAGGCGAATTTCATGGAAAAGAAAATTTGATACCTCTAATCTATGTTTTTCTCTATATTATTTTTTTTTCGTCGTTTCAAAAACGACACTGCAAACTCTCGTTCCCAAGATCTCAAATGTTAATTTTTTTTTTTAAATTTGATTTTGACATTGCTGGGACTTGAATCCAGACAAATATTATTACAAGAGAAAAGCTCTTACCATCAGGCCACAGAATATGGCATAAAATGATAATTTTAAATATTCACTTTTGGAACCTTTTTGGAGATATTAAGGGGTTAAACAACCTCCACTAGATTTTCAGTATTTACTTTTGGTTTTCTATTATTCATATATTATTCTTCTATTAAAAATAACGAAAAAGCTTTAATCAAAATATTCCATACAACATAAATATAACACTCTTTTTTTAATGGGAATGTATATATAATATTCAGATCTACGATATAGTCTACGCATCGTAGACATATACTGGTAGAGGTCATTACACTGTGTATTTTATGGCTAAAATGCCCGTAGAATATATTATTAAGGTCACTTTTTGTGATAAAATTTGACAAAGTTTAAAGACTCTTTTGTTCCAATTAGAAAGCTATAGGGCTGCAGATGTTTTATGTTTCTTGGACGTTATTGAAAAAAAATATTTCATTTATTAAGCGCAGTAATCGTATCTTCATTTAAAGTATGTGCAAAACGAAGGTTTAATATTGTTAGCACCCGCAACAAGTCTTTTTACTTCTCATATTATATTTATAATATGGTTTCTCTTGTTTTCGTAAACAAAGCTCAAATCCTTTGACACCTTGTAACGAATGTTAGAAATAATTCAATTATTGCTAGCGTGGATCGTTTAAAAAATTAGAATTCCAGTAAAATCATCATAAAAATGTTAAATTTGGATTATTGAGATTTTGTACACTTCCATGTATTTTGTCACTAACGACCCGGGTTTCGCCTTTCGGCATCTTCAGGCATTCGAGTCCATTCGTGTGCTCGAATGCCTGAAGATGCCGAAAGGCGAAACCCGGGTCGTTAGTGACAAAATACATGGAAGTGTTCAAAATCTCAATAATCCAAATTTGATATTGAAATTCCATCAAGCACCCTCAGTCGATGTCTTAAATTATAAAAATATAACGTTAAAAGTATTTTTTGTTTAAATACAATAAGAATGACAAATTTCTGTTTCGGTTTATGGAGTTATATTCTGATATATTAGACGTTTGCTGATAATTATATATTAATATGGTTTACGAGTTGTCAATGTTAGAGTTAAGATATATTTATTTTTTAATCAATTTATAGATTTCTGTCGAAGATTATGAAAGTCTGTTTTATTTTTTATTTCTCCCCATCCACCCCTTAAATAAATCAAATAAATAACAAATAGTCCTTACGTAACCCGATGATTCTTTCTTTTTCCTCTGCAAAGATAGAGGAAAGACAACCAGTTGTCGCTAGCAAATTTTAGTTGCTCTATTGACACATTGGTGAAATTTCCAATATGGATCTAGTCTTTCTCTGTTTAGTAAAAACCAATACTTGTTAATATTGATGAGACTATTTAAATACGTTTCTCATACAACGCAACATTTTCTCGTATACCATAGCATGTCCATATAAAACCATATTTTCAAAATATAAAAATATCAATAAATATATAGCGCATAATACTAATTTTAACCTTCTCCCATTATGTAATGTTAACGTACACTCAATTCTTTTTCTTATGCTCGTTTAAAAACTCACTTGGTTATTTTCATAATTGATTTCTAATCAATCTTTGAACTTATTCCAGAATGTCTCCACTCTTTATACCCTTTCCACTACGTGAAAATAGTCCTCGAAGAATTTAAAGTTTGTTTGACTTTCTTATGAGGTGCGTAGGAATTTATTTGTGCACAAACTAATAAATATGTTTGAATATTGTGTATTAGTAGATTTTAAATTGTCCATTTATAGTCATCAGTGGAAAACTACATATTTTTCACATCGCATATTTTTATTTAAACAAAGAAAATTTTAAACTGATTCGAATAGAAAAACTAAGCGAAATTAGTATATTTATTGAGTTCATTTAAATAATCTTAAGCTTGAAACTAATAAAAAAGGTTAAATGAACAAGATTTTTAATCAATATATTTTTTAAATTTGATATCGAAATTCCATTAAGAACTCTCAGACGATATCTTGAATGAAAGGTTTTTCAATGCAAAATATCCCATAAAATTTACCGCAAGCAGTCTTAGGTTGAAAAATAATCACAAGCATGTTTTTAAATTGTTAGTTTATTATTTTAATTCGATGTTAAAAAACTATAAGTTCATTTATTCTGCAAATAAATCTTTTCAAAGATCCGGTAGAGTGTGTTTTTTTGGGCCTACAGACAACAAAGGCTTCAATTATTGCCTATTCAAATGGTAAACTTTTATCTCCCAAAACTTTTACAGAAATGTTTTCGAATTACACCAACACAAAAAAATCGTCTGGAATCAGCATGGTATTCGCAATAATACTATACCGAAGTTTATTCAACCGACCGTCACGTGAATGAAAATATTTAGTGAACAGAATTATCTTCGCAATTTGATACTTGAACGAAAAAGTGCGTAAATAGGGTAAATGGGATAATAAATGCATAGTTAAGAAAAAATATATCTAACAGTAACCTCTTCCCACTTCCCATAGCATGTCAATATAAAACGTGATTAAAGAAATAAGTATGTGCTACTCTATATTAATGAAACAGCATAAACAACATAATTTTTTTGTTGAAAAACTGCCTATTGGTCCCCAAAATCATGTGTACCCTAAGGTCTGCTCCCGTGTGGGAATATCCAACTCTCCTCCGCACCGCTGATGACATGTTTCGGGTTAGTCTGCAAACAATAACCAACGTGAATTTGGATGGTCCTGCATGGCTACAGGTGACGCTGCCCGTTAAATACGGTGGTCTTGGGATTAGGCGGACCAAAGAATTGTCTCTCCCGGCTTTCTTAGCCTCAAACTCTGTCAAGAGTCTGATCACGGCCATACTGCCGGATATCGATTGGGAAAACATAGGCAGTGCCGCAAAACAAAATTGGTGCAAAATCACAAACAAGTCTGCACCGGACAAACCATCTATCCAAAAGAGTGGAATTTCCCGATAATTGAAATTAAGAAAAAAGAAATACTTTTATCTCACAGTGATCCTACGGAGACTGTTCGGTTCATGGCTCTCCGACTTGGTTCAGCATTGTGTCACGAACACAAGTCCACCTGTGGGAGGTTGGTGAACCGCATGGGGCGGCACAGATTGAGCTGTCAGAAGAGCGCCGGAAGACACAGTCGGCACATTAACGACCTGATCCGCCGCTCTCTAGTTTCATAAGGGGTCCCACCGAGACTGGAACCTCTGGGTGTTTGCCGCCAGGATGGCAGGAGGCTCAATCCCCTGGGCCAGAAAAGAGCCATGCATGGTCTGGGATGCCACTGTGGTGGATACAATTGCAGCATCTCACGTGAATAAATCCGCTGAGTCGTCAGGCTTAGCGGCTCTCACGACTGAAACCAGCAAATCCAAAAATACGGCTATTTGTCGCCAAATTTTATTAATGTCCATTGGATTTTGAGACGTTCCGTCCATGGGGACCCTCTGCTTTGAGGACGGTAGCGGAAATTGGTCGAAGGATGACGAACAGGATGGGTGAGTGCCACTCAAGTGAATACCTTAGACAGCGAATAAGCATAGCAATCCATCGAGGGAATGCAGTCGCCGTTGTGGGTAAGCTCGAGGTATCCAAGGGGTGGAGGAATTTTTTTCATTCTGGGCGACACTTAAAGTTTGTTTAAATGTTTTAAAACACTGTCTGTAGATGAGTTCTAATGTAAATATTGTTAACTACTACAAATAAAGATTCAGAACTAAAAAAAAAAAAAATTTAACATGTTTTATACAATAATTGATTCTTTTTTACAGTCGAAATATCGTCGTTGTTCTGGAAGAAGACACTAACTGAAAAACACTAGTTTTGAGGAATTAGACTTTGAAGTTTGTCAAATGTTTGAAATGCCATATCTTTTTCATTTAGTTTGTTTGTACAAAACTGTTTTTAAGTAGAAGTATAATTTATAAAAAAGCTTGTTCTTCCATACGATAGAGTTTGAAATAAGGAACATTTTGGTATAACTAACTCAATATGTAATATTTTAGATTTAGCGTTTACTTCCAGAACAACGTCGATATAATACTCGCCGAAATGAACGTTGTACTAATATTCTAAACCTTTGAATTTTGTGTAAATATGTTTATTTTATGAATTCAATTTTCGCAAAATGATCTCTTTAAGTAAATTGTTCCAAGAAAACAACACCGCACAGCGTGAGTGCAAAAATATTAATTATTTTAAAATACACTAACCATAAATATGGAAAAAAAACAAAATTGCTTCAAGAATGTTAATACTCTGAGTTTGTTAATAAAAATCCATTTTTATGAGACTAGAAGAACGTTTCCGTAACTTAACTGAAAGCAAAGTATGGCAATTTGGAGCATCGTATCAGGTAAGGTATTTTTAGCTAAGTAAGAACGCTAAATGATTTTTTAAGAGATCTAAAAGTTGTAAAATATCGTATAAACTGATTTTTTTCTTAACCATGATCGCTCCCAAAGTGGAGTATGTCGACAGCGGTGCACTGCCAATATGTTGACAGGGGCCTCGATTAATTTCGGAACTATTCGCGGTGTGTCGGGGAAGAGGCAGATTTTTTATCACTCTTATACAATTATCTTCTATATAAAATCAATGTTTGTTTGCTCGTATGTTATGCACTGCCATACCGTTCATCCAATTCCGATAAAACTTTGTCAAGTTATTTCTTGCACTTGCGCAGAGGTTATAGGTATAGCAAAATTAACTTACAGTATGTCTTATTATATATAAAATCAATGTTTGTATGTTTGTTCATATTTTTTTATGGTGGAATTTTGTCAATGTGTCATGAATCAGCTATCAGGCAATAGTATTCATAACTTGAATAATTTATTTCACATGTGCTATGTACGATATCGTTGAAAATATGGGAACAAAAGTATAAATGAATTACTATATTTAAAAAAAGTATTGGGACTCGGGCTCGGGCTGGTCCGGGCCTGAAAATGACGGGTAATTTATGAAGTACCGGGTAATTTTATGAAATTTCGGCCCGTGCAGACCTCTCATCCAAAAGCACTTCAATAAACAGAATTAAAACAAAAACCCTTTCTTTCTTTGAATGGCATTGCAACGCATGCCGGGTACTCACTAGTACTCAATAATTATTATAGCAATCGAATGTTACTTAATGTACTTAATTATGGAACAATATGCAATATACCGTAAAATAAAAAATATCAGATAAGATGAGATATAAATTAATGTTAGTATAAAACACACTGAGCTAATAGAGCAAACAAAAGAACACTGTATTGAAATTCTCATTAGTAAGTAATGGTACAAAGTAATAAATATTAAAAACTGTCTTTCTCGAAGCTGTTTACAATTACGAGGAAAAGAAAAAAATGTGCACACAAAAAAATGTGAAGTATGCAAAATCTGTAAGCAATATACATTAAACATCGGCTTTTTTGAGCATTGTTAGACTAAAAAGGGCTAGGTTGCTTTTATTATGCACTTGAAATGAGGTACTGATTTGATCTGAGAATAATGTTTTTTTCTTAATTTAGCAATGGCTCGCTTGCCCACTTCCTAGCCTCCCCTAGCCCACCCCTAGCTGTTGAGCCTGTTGAGAATTACTACGCAAAATATGCCGCGATTCATACATAATTAATAACTAATTCAATAACTTGAAGTTTACTGCACTCCTGCAAAAATATTTTTTCGTCTAGAAAATGTATCGGATACTTTTCAATGACAATGAATTCTCGCAAAAGTAGCGAAAGCCAATATATCGGATTTTGAATTTCTTTCCTTCGTCTATCAAATAATTGGTGTTTATGAAGCTGTGGTAGTATTAAAGCATAGTAGCGTTGAGAAACGCTGCTTTCTGCTGTCGTAGCACTCATCTTACCAAAACTCCTCGTACTACAGCAGGTAGGGAACGATCGTTGGAGAAATTTCATCATGAAATTATTTCCCCTCAGTGATTTGGTTCGAGTTTTGACACCAATTTTACGAAATACTGGTCGATACGTTATTCTAATAAACACTTAGCTCTGCTTTATCTAAAGAAATTTCTGAGGGGAACAAAAATGTATTCTCACAATATTGTACATTCGATATACATTAGCTTCAGAAATTTTCAGATAGACACAGTGTATTTTTCATAGACATTTTGTGGATTCTTCAGCTTATTAATTTTTAATATTGCTTAATACTTTCTATAATTCTGTATGTCAACTTTTTCAATATATAATACGCTGATATCTATTTTTTCTTCTTTATTTTAAAGTATATGTATCTAATAGGATAAAATTACAAAATTTTTATCAGGTAGTTTATAGCTATTTCGGCCTTAAGCCATCGTCAGAACCAGGGACGGCTCTTGCAAAGGAGCAAATGGTGCAATGTACTCCCATATTCAAGTTATTATTATTCATTCAAGTAATAAGCGATATTATACAAACATAGCAATTCACTCATTTTAAAATTTCCCGCGTGTTCCCGTAAAAAAAATATTGCATCAAGCGATGATTCACACAATGCTACCTCGTATTCCGCGCCAGAAAAAATACTAATAATAATACGTCGAGGCGGTGCAATTTTGGTTCAGCGCTCCCTAAGTGGAAGGGATTTCGTAGGAAACTTTTTTTTTTTGTGACGTCATCTGTGTCACACATTCGACTTTCATACGAAGTTTTTAGTTATTCAGGATCATTGCACCAGTTGCCGAATTATGACGACCGTTCCCGAAAGTATTCAAACTCGCAGAGACCTGTCGCATATGTTTAGTTCGTGCGTCGAAAGGACCTCTAGTGTATTGAGCCTGCCACAAAGAAACGCATACCATCAAATTTATTTACTTTCTTTAACATACGTCTAATATTTACGTGCTTCAATAATGAATAGTGCATATTCTGTCTCATACATTAAAGAAAATCGTCGGGATTTTTCGAAAAGGCTGGAAATTAAAGCAGCAGGTCGTCCTATGCCAAGCTTAAATTTATTTCAGAAGTGTACGCTTAATAATAAAGTGTTTACTCGGAAATTTAATGTAGAAACGTATAAAAAAACACCATGGCTATGTGGCTGTACTAGTTTTAATACAGTATTCTGTTTTCCGTGTCTGTTGTTTGGAGGTGAATCTAACTGGACTGAGAGTGGAATTATGGACATGGTTCACCTATCATTCAAAATAAAGAAACACGGTAGCTCCCAAAATCACATTTTCAATGAAATGCAACTTGCGGTATTGGGATCGTTAGATATTCGTTCCCAATTGGATGCTGGGTATCGTGCGTCAGTGAAACAAATTAATGAGCGTGTAGATAAAAATCGATATATTTTATCAAGGTTAATTGACTGTGTGAAGTTCTGTGGTGCATTTGAATTAGCTTTAAGGGGACACGATGAAACTGCAGATTCCCATAATCCAGGTGTCTATCGAGGGCTTATTGATTTCGTCTCAGAGATTGACATCGCAATGAAACAGCACTTAGAGAGCAGCAGTGTTTTCAAGGGAACTTCAAAAACAATTCAAAATGACATTTTAGATTCAATTTTGGAGGTGTGTCGCAACGAAATTAAAAATGAAATATCGCAGAGCAAATATATCGCTATCCAGGCGGACGAAACAACTGACATAGCCACTACGCAACAACTCGTTTTGGTAATACGGTACGAATTGCGCGGGAAGATACATGAACGTTTCTGGATATTTATTATCCCAAAAGATCATACTGCGGTAGGTATTGCATCTGAGATTTTGAAGGGAAATTGAATTT